>JAYESA010000011.1:176393040-177021807 GCA_036927795.1 Iris macrosiphon | reverse complement strand
ATCACCGAGCTCTACCATCATCACCACCACTGTCACCTGAGCTCCACCACCATCACCTCCTCGACCATCACCACCACTGCCACCGAACTCCACCACCATCACCCACCACACCACGACCACCACTGACAAACCAACCCGATCCTCATCACCACCACTATGCTATCGACCAACACCATTGACAACCATCACCTCCACGACCACCAACCACCACCACCAACCACCACCACCACCACCAGTAACCCGCTACTGCCACCACAAAGTCGTTGCTGCTGCCATTGCTAAAGCTGCTGCTTCTCCTTATATGCTACTGTTTCTACCCTTGCTGCTGCTATATACTGTTGTTCTTCTTCATCTCCTCCACCTCCGGCCACCCCCCAGGCGGAGCACCTCTTGCACTCAGACAGGAGCACCCCTCTCTACCCGAGCACAACCTCCAACCGAGCACCCCCCTTGCAACCTAGTGCACATTCAAGTCTTCATCTTCCTTCACATTGAACACTAGGTGATCTTCTTCTCCTTCCTCTTGTTCTTTTTTTTCCTATACTTATGAATATATTATTTAAAGTCTTATTCTTCATCATCTATGTACATGATAGAGAGGTGATTTATATATATACATCTTTGTTCTTCAACACTTGCATGTTTTTGTTTAACCTCATTTAACCTTGCTAACCCTCTAATAACTCCATTTTACTTTTAATTTCAAAATATAATATTTAATTAGAATGTGGTTATGCGAGTTATTTATGTCTGATTTAGGTTGGTTAGTGTCTTCTAATAGTCGTGTTTGGTGCCTAGGTTTTATATTAGTTGTGATGATATATATATATATATATATATATATATATATATATATATATACTATATAGTGCCATGATAGGGATTATTTCTATACCATGCTAGGGTTGTACACTAGCTGAGGTAGTGTTTGCACATATATTACATGACAAATGCAAGCTTGGAATGAGACGTATACCAATGTTTAGTTTTAAAAAATCCAGATTTGACTTACTTTGTGCACTTAATATTTTGTTGTACATAGAGTGTTGTTTGTGATTATATAAAGGGATGCACTTGAGAATTAGAGTATGTGGTGATGTTAACCCTAACTTGATCCATTGTTGTTGCCCTTGTGTTCGTGTTTTCATGATCAAAACCAACCCAAGATTGGTTGACCTAGTTTGACACTTTATGAATACCGAGGTTGATAATATGTTTGTATAAGGAAAACCCTAATGTGAGAACACCTAGTACACATTTATTGAGGAGCAACTTCGCACCTATACAAACCCTAGTTATGACCTTGGGTTATAATATTTGAGAAGTTGTATATGTAGAAGGACTTATAAATGTTAGGTGACTAGTAAACTTAGTGTACGCGTACTTTATAGTGCCTCAAATTTCGATCCGACCGGGATGCGCACTATATAATTGGGCTTGTGGCTAGTCTGTCTGAGTCGTAGTCTGAAGTTTAGATCTTCGGTATCCTCTTGCCACGGACGAAATGCGATGATCCTTTCCAACTCATGGATAGGCCTCTATTGAAACAAGTCCAATAGTTTCGTGCTTTGTTGCTTGATTTTCTTGATGTCGCTTTGGAATTTTGATTTGGTGTTGCTTTCAATTTGCTTGGTTTTCGCTGTTGGCTTTCTCGTTTGGAGCTTTGATTCTTGGAGATTTTGGAAGGAAGGATAGGCAAAGAATTCTAACTTGGTGCTCGTGCTGTGCAGGTCCGCGTAACTGACGTTTGATCGTCGCTAGGCGGGACTCCTTCTTTCAGCACTTTCCTTTAACCAGTGAGTGGTTCGGACCCTTCTTTCCTACTTCTTTATGTCCATATCTCTAATGTTTCAAATGTTCAATCGATGATGCCTGGCTGGGCGCCTAGGAAATCTTTAGCCACAATGCATGCCAGCTACTAAGAAAGGAACATGGGATTGTAGACTAACTTGTTATATGCTTGCACACCTTTTAAACACGAGCTTCTTTATAAAGGAATTTGGTTATTGGTTGGTTGCGGCCTTGTGCCTCTGATAGAGTTTAGACCCACGGGATACCAAAATTGAAACATGGCTTGAGAAAATATGAACTGTTGCATAAGTATATATATTGCTGCTTTACTTCTTCTGTTTTATTTCATGCATTGTATGATATATGAACTGTTCATGCATTTGTATGGTCTGGGACAACTTGCAAACAAGGTTTGACATTTTCTCGAAACGGTATTCTGGGGCACTGGAACCGTATCGACCCGGGGGGAATATTTGATTGTGCTAGTCGCGATGCATTGCGGGACCTTCAGCAGGGCTTGCTACCCGGGCTGACAGGGCGTGCCGCAATACTTTGGATAAGTCCCTATAGTGTCAATCACACCAATGACCGCATAGAATAGAACACATGCTAATTTATTATTTTGTGCAGATGGTAAGTATACTTGTGTTTCATTGCAGGGAAGGCGTGCATCGGTTGAGTAAGCAACTAATGTACTTGTTGGATTCAATGTTATTTTCATTCCTATCAAAACATGCAACTGATATGAACTAAATTCACTTAGTTCTCTATAGAAAGATCATCTTAATGCATGCTCGCCCCTAATAAGCTAGTGTAGATTTAGTCGAGTGGGTTTGTCCCGCTCACCAGTACAGTTGAGTACTGACCCACGTTCTGGGCAACTATTTCAGGCACTCAGGCGGTGCAACGCTAGTGGATAGACTAGAAGGCGTTAGAAGCCAATCTATTTTGAAGTATAGTTGAAGTCAGTTTATTTTGGAGGCGCGGACTTTCAATCTATACAAGGGCGTAATGTATAACAACGTGGACTATCTGATGGAGCGCGCCCTGCCTTTTGAGTTTTCTTTTTGTAATGCAAGTTGTTTGATAATAAACGAAAGAAATAAAACTAGGTTTATACAAAAACCCTTTCTTTGGTTTACAAATAAGAAGTACAATTAATCCTATACGAGGATGTTAAGTACAAAATTTAATCTGGATAAATATTGCTATAGGAGTCTGATCTGCGGTCGATCACTTTGTCCCTTGGACCACACGATGATAAAAAAGTGCTGTAGAAGAAGGAATAGCTTCAAAGATTGCAAGAGGGAGTGGATGCTCGATGTCAAGATCGTCGATCCCTACTCTCTGTCTGTGCTCTGGATTATTCTCTCTTCGATTTTTTGACCTCTGTCTCTCAAAGATTAAAATTCGATCCCAATAAAATACGACCTCTTGACCTCCATGGACGGAGGTCTCTATTTATAGGCGTAGAAACTGAACAACGGAGAGAACCGCACCTTTTACGCGGCGGTTATCATAACTGCTACCCACGTATAAATGATCCTCTGAATAAGCATGTGACACGTGTCCCATTAAGAGATAATGCGTATAACTACTGCGAAGATCACGGCATGCAAGCCACGTAGGTAACTGCACCTCGCGTAGAGATGATTGGCGTAGAAGCCAAATAACTTTCTTGTTGGCGTAAAAACCAAATAGCTGTTCTGATGGCATAAAAGCCAAGTAGGCGTAGAAGCCCAATA
Source organism: Iris macrosiphon (assembly GCA_036927795.1). Lineage (NCBI taxonomy): Eukaryota > Viridiplantae > Streptophyta > Magnoliopsida > Asparagales > Iridaceae > Iris > Iris macrosiphon. The sequence goes on along the minus strand of JAYESA010000011.1, from coordinate 177,018,271 downwards.
GGCATAGAAGCCCAATAGTTGACATATAGGCGTAGAAGCCAAGTAGGCGTAGAAGCCTGATGCTGCATAGATAGGTAGCCGGCGTAAAGGTAGCCAGTTATTCCTCTTTGACTGAGATCTTGAGCGTATTCTGGATCAGATAGCCTGTTCACATACCTTTGCGAATATAGCCTGAGTTGACGTATTTCAAGGAGATAGCATACGGCGTACTCCTATAGTTGAAAATAGCCAGGTCGGCGTAATATACAGAGGTGCTGATGTGGACGTATTAGCCATAATTATATGGCTCACCCAGTCTTTGAAAGTAGAACCAAATCTCGTGCATTAAATGCAGAGATCTACCCCCATCACGCGCATTAACTGCAGAGACGTGCCTCGAGCTCTGTACGAAGAGCAGCTTTTGACGTGGCGGTTCGTTTCGTCTCCTGCTGAGCGTAAAAGCTCACGTCTGTCTGTGTAAAATTAGGCAGCGTATTCCCTTGAATGCGTAAAAGTAAATTGTATCAAGAAAATGTCACTAAACGACGATCTGGGTCTCTGTGCCGAATTATCATTACAACCGTCGTCTGGGTAGTCGTGTTGTACTCTCTGTCAGTGGTATATTATTTAGTGCCTCAAATTCTGATCCGACCGGGATGCGCACTATATAATTGGACTTGTGGCTAGTCTGTCTGAGTCATAGTCTGGAGTTTAAATCTTCGGCATCCTCTTGCCACGGGCGAAATGCGATAATTCTTTCCAACTCATGGATTTGCCTCTATTGAAACAAGTCCAATAGTTTTTGTGCTTTGTTGCTTGATTTTCTTGATGTCACTTTAGGATTTTGATTTGATATTGCTTTCGATTTGCTTGGTTTTTGCTGTTGACTTTCTCGTTTGGAGCTTTGATTCTTGGGGAGTTCGAAAGGAAGGATGGGCAAAGTATTCTAACTCGGTGCTCGTGTTGTGCAGGTCTACGTAACTGACGTTTAATCGTCGCTAGGCGAGACTCCTTCTGTAAACCCCCTGATTTTTCAAAATTTTAAATTTGGATTTTTCTCAATTTTCTAGAATTTTTGGGATTTTTCTGTAATTAAAATCAGGGTTTTAATTATTGAATAATTTTTAATTGATAATAAATGATATTAAAATATTATGAGAATAATATTTTTGGGTGTAAAATGAAAAACTGGACTTAGGGTAATTTTTCTGGAATTTATTGGGCCCCGGACATATTTTAAAACACCTAAAAACTATTTATTTAATTATTTACTTATTTATTTATTTATTTAATTGTTATTTATTTAATTATTTATTTTAATAAAATAACCCGAACCCGGCCCAAAGCCCAACCCGCTCGCCCTATCGGGTCGGGTCGGGTCTGCCCGAACCAGACCCGCCGCACCCGAACCCGCCTGACCCCTCACCCCCACGACCCTCTCCCCGCTGCCCGCGTCCACCGCCGCGTCCGCTCGCCCGCCACGTCCCCGCCTTCGTCGCCTCACCTCCGCCCCGCTCGGCTCCCCTTCCCCTTATAAACCCTAGCACCCCCTGGCCGCTCCTCCCTCACCGCCACCCCTCGCCGGAGCCGACGCCACCACCACCTCCCACAGCGCCGCCGCCACCGCTGCGCAGCCCGCCGTGCCCGGCCGACGCCACCCTGCCCGCAGCTCCCCTCCCCCGGCCATCTCCTCCCCTCCGGCACCCCGCAGCGCCGTCTCCCTCCTCCCATCGACCCCTCGACGAACGCCAGCGCCGGCCGCCGGCTTCCCTGGCCCGTCTCCGCCTCCCCGAGAGCCGCCCAGCCCCGGCCGAGTCTTCCCCCGCTGCCCCCAGCCTCTCTCCGGCGGTCCTCCGGCCGCCGCAGAACCCTAAACCTAACCCTAGACGCCAGACACGGCTTGGACACAGGACACAGTGTCCTGTGTCGTGTCGAACACGGGTGAACCCGGTTTCTGAGGAGCCCAGTTCAGGTACTTGTAACTTCTTGCTCGTAGCTTTGATTTCGATTCCGTAAATTGCGTTACGAAGCCTGTATGACCCTCTCGGTGCCCGGATAAACCGCTCGGGACATCGCGTCCTGTGGTGATCGCACACCTCGATCCAAAAACAGGAAAAATAATGCCCCGATTCACCCCGGAACTGGGTACGTCCCGCCAAACGGGAAGACTTGGTCGCGCGCGGTCTTCACAGATATGTGCGCGTCGTCGATACGGACGTGTGGGATTTCGCAGAAGCTGATTCGGATGTGCGTGCACACCGAAATCAGTACGTATCCGCGGACACCGCCCCGTATCCGTCCTTTCTGAATCGTGTCCTAACTTTGTGTACACACGTCGGATTGAAACGAAACTTGCGCCATCGGACTCGTAGCGATACGCTGGTCCTGTGACCCAAGTTTGGTTCGATTCTAAGAACGTTGACGAAATCGCGTGTCGTGGGCCCCACATGCCCCGCTCGACGGGCGATTTTGTGATCGGCTCATCGGAATCCAATTCTGGAAGTTCCGTTGGGTTCGTATCATCGTTCCTGGCCTGTTGATACTAAGTTTGGTGAATTTGGAGACCTTTGACCCTGACACGTTTTTCGGTGCAAAGCGGGCCCACATGTGGATCCCGTTTTGACCCGAAATTGTCGTTTTTGCCCTTGTCTCCAAATTGGACTCAAGGACAGGCGTTTATAGCTGATTGATATTTTCTGGATCTGATGGTGATGTTTATTTCAGTAACCGGAGTACCGCCTGCAAATCCAGCTGAAGTCAGAGCCGCAATTGGAACCGGAACCACAGGCAAGTGTACCTTGCCAAACCCTGCAGCTTGCTATTTATTCCCTTGGCTTAATTTAGCATCAGTGGGCAAGGAAAGCTTGTCAATTCTCAGTAATTCCTGTTATAATATTTTACCTGAGTCTTGTAGATTCATATGTAAACTTGTTTTAACTGCTTAACCTAGGAAACGTGTGACGTACTTAGTGTCCGATCATAGTCGGGTGCCAACCCCGTACGCGGTGTTGGGTACGTCATTTAGAGATGGACATTCGATACCCTTACTCTTGGTACTTGTCTTATCAAGTACATCATAACCCATGACACCTGACACTATTCATGAGACAGAGTCTTCCTGAGACATTCATGGTGATTCTGTATAGGATACAGGACTTGACAGAGATATTATATTTAAAGATACTTTATGACTTGTTGCATTAGCTATGATCCCGCTTGACATGGACATGAGACGTTATGGTCATGATATGCGTGATTACATTGGGTGGGGAGAGACACACATGCTACATGTTGATTATATTATGCCGGCGTCTTAGTCTCACTACGAGATAGACAACCACATGATATCACTGCTACCGGCTCCCCGACACAGAGCTTGTAGTAGTTTTAGCCTGAGTTCTAGTGCTGCTCTTATCTTGCATTTTACTTAGATGGTTACATAGTTTACCCTATTGTTTATTTATTGCTGCACTGCATTTATTTTGGCATGAGCTTTCTTGTACCTTGCTATGTCCCCTGAGGACCTGGATCCGGATTATGTCCCCAAGTATAGCCGAAGAGATCCATCCAGAGATACACCGTACAAGAGCACTTCCAGGAGCTGTACCAGGACCTGAGGACGAGATCGCACCAGAGGACTTCACCTGAGCATTGGCTGTATATAGTCGATTATTTCTGTTTCTCTTTCCAGTTCCTTTATTTCCTGTCTATTGGCTTTGATGTATCAGACTTGTTCTCGGATTGTTCACCGAGACACTTTTATTGAGATTTGATAGTTATTTCTATTTGCATTACTCTGGCATTTAATCTGTGATTATCTGTTGTGGATGAGATTAGATTAGTCTGTGACCTGTATCATTGGTTCTAGTTATTGCTAGACTACAACTTAAGCATGCCCTGATGGATCCATTAAATTGGGTTGTCCATCGGTGCGTGCTGCTGGCCATTGCCACGTGTCCAGTCCCTCGGCATTTTGGGACTGGGGCGTGACATGGTTTTTGTGGTGGCCCATGCAGGTCAACGACTAAATTGTTCGGTTTTAACTCAGGGACCGAACAGGCCTACAATAAGATATGATAAGTTTTTAGGATCTCATCCACTTGCTTGAAACGTTCTTGATGTCCATATCGAATCGAATTAATTCTTGACTTGCATCCTGCCTTGATTCCTGTGCGCCTCTTATTGTTTATTTTGGTTACATGGTTATGGATTCACGAGCAAACGACGAGACTCCCATAACGTCACCACGAGATGCTGAGGTGACCAACGAAGATGAAGTAAATACAGAACCAATTAATAATTAAAAACGTTTTGTTCTACTCTTATAATGAGGTTTCAAAACGGCTCAAAAGTGAGTCGTCTAAGCCATAAGTAAATACTCAACTAATTAAATTTTGAAAAATTACTTACTTAAGATAAATAAGACTTTAAATCAACTTCCATCTTATCTGTCCAAACCATTAACAAATATTCAACCAATTTAATTAACAAAAACATAATGGGAGTTAAAAAAATATATTCTAAAATAAACTTTATTCTCATTATCCGTAACCCAATCTTTTCCTCATCATATATTTTTCTTACGTAGAAACATCTTAAAATCATTATAATTATCTAAACATATATTCAAATATATATAAATATATATATAATAAATCCAAACAAAGAAATATTCAATATTTAATATTCAAAAAATATTTAAACTAATTTTTTATATCTAAACATATATCCACAGTTATATATACTAGTAATATGCACGTATATTTAATGCTAAGTATTCTTTATAAAAAAATAATTTATCTTGGATTTTTTATTTCGTAATTATAAGTTTCTTTAAAAAATTTGAGTATTTACATGAGCCGCTTTGAAGCCTATATATATATATATATATATATATATATATATATATATATATATATATATATACTTTATATATACTTTTACTCTTATAATGAGGTTTCATAAAGGCTCATAAGTGAGCCATCTAAGCCGTAAGTAAATACTCAACCAATTAAAATTTAAAAAAAATTACTTATGGTAGGTAGATAAATAAAATCCTAAACCAACTTCCATCATATGTGTCCAAACCCTTAATAAGTACTAAACCGATTTAATTAAAAAATAAAACTAACGGGAGATTAAAAAAAAAAAATCTAAAACAATTTTTTTTCTCATCATCCGTAACCCACTCTTTCCTTCTACCAAACCTAAATACTAAATTTAAAATCGTTTAAATACTAAATTTAAAAATTAGTTTAAAAGAAAATATTAAAATTGTTTAACAAATTTTTATTCAAATATATTTAAATATTTGAACTAAGTACATGGTATTATTTGACTCTCATATCCAAAACTGTAAAAACATATCTATAATAAATTCTAATTAAAATATATTTTAAAATATTTATATAATTTTTAAATAATTTTGTTTTTACGTGCAACGTACGTGGAGATAACTAGTATATTTGTTTTATGGAAATAAAATTTTGTTAACCTGTTTTGTATATATATTTTTTAAAATTAAAATAATTTTTTAAACTTATAATGTGCAAAAAAAAAATGTTAACAGCGCAAGGGATGAGATGAAAAAATTCGACCCTGAAAGTGTTAACAGAGCAGGCGTGGGGGTGGGGATGGCGGGTGAATTATTTAACGGTGACGGAAATAAAAAATTGAACCCGAACGGAGATGGAGATTCAAATACTAACCGGAGATGGGGATAGGGGTATGGTCCCCGGCTCCAACCCGTCCCATTGCCATCCCTAATTATAATGCAACTTCAAAACGGCTTAAAAGTGAATCTAAGCAGTCAGTAAATACTCAACCAATTAATTATTTTAAAAATAACTTACGGGAGATTAATAAAACCTTAAATCAACTTCTTTCTTATCCATCCAAAAAATAAATAAATACTAAACCAATTTACTTTAAAAAAACTATCGGGTGAGAAAAATAAAATCTTAAACCAACTTCTTTCTTATCCATCCAAACAATAAATAAATACTAAACCAATTTACTTAACAAAAAACTAACGGGAGAGAGAAATAAAACTTTAACAATTTTTTTTTTAAATTACTTACAGAAGATTAATAAAACTTTAAACCAACTTTTTTCTTATCCATCCAAATCGTAAATAAATACTAAACTAATTTAATTAAAAAAAAAGGGAGAGATAAATAAAACCTTAAACCAACTTCTTTCTTATCCATCCAAACCTTAAATAAATACTAAACCAAATTACTTAACAAAAAACTAACGGAAGAGAGAAACCTTACGAAAAATTAAAAAAAATCTAAAACCTTAAGTAAATAATCAACCAATTTATTTATTTTTTAAAAACTTACAGGAGATTAAAAATCTATAACCGTAAGTAAATACTCAACAAATTTAATTAAAAAAATTCAAATATAAATAAAAATCTAAACCAACTTCCCAAGCCGCTAGTAAATACTCAATTTTTTTAAAAACTTATAATTACGAAATAAAAAAATCCAAGATAAATTATTTTTTATAAATAATGCTTAGCATTAAATATACGTGCAACGCACGTGTACGTTACAAGTATATGTAACTGTTGATATATGTTTAGATATAAAAAAATAGTTTAAATATATTTTGAATATTGAATATATTTTTGTTTGGATTTATTATATATATCTGAATATATGTTTAGCTAATTATAATAATTTTAAGATATTTCTACGTAAGAAAAATATATGATGAAGAGAAGAGTGGGTTACGGATGATGAGAATAAAGTTTATTTTAGAGTGTGTTACACTAATTAACATTAAAATAGGGGATAATGGATATATAATTAGCAATTGGGGAGGTAAATACAAATAATTCAATGTTTAAATACGTAATATTATCTAACCATAGCCAAACACCTCTTCTAACTCATGCGGTTAAGATGGATCACATTCTCCTTGGTTGATTGTGTTCGATTTCTCATGACGTTATTTATAACAAAATTTAAAATTTTCTAACATATTTTTACATAATATTTATTTTTTAATAAATGGTGGAGATTAAATTTATTAGATATTAGATAGATCATAGGGCTATTTGATAGTACCCTCTTAGATTTGGTATATTGATATTATCCCTGTTAGATTAAAAGTTGAGAATACCTTCTGAAAGTGTTGTTAAATTTTTTTTAACGACACTTTCAAAACTCATTAACGATACTTTCAGATTTTTAACGACACTTTCATGGGTATTCTCAACTTTTAATCTAACATGGTTAATATCAATATACCTAATCTAAGAGGGAGGTAATATCAAATAGCCCTAGATCATATAATGCGGCTTGAAAATGGCTAAAAAATGAGCAATCTAAGTTTTATGTATATCCTCCATCAAATAATAATAAAAAATTGACTACCACGTATGTATTCTCACGTAGTTAAGAAAAATAATTAAAAAAAAAATCATTCTAACTAGTTAACATTTAAAAACATATAATAAATCCTAAAACATATTCAATTTTTAAATTATATTTAAACTAAGTACATTGTATTATCTAAATAAACACATATCTAAAATTTTACAAATATATCTGTAACAGATTCTAATTAAAATATATTCAAATTATATTTAAATTGTAATTTTTTTTACATGTAACGCACCTGAAGTAACTAGTATTTATTGAACGTAACTAGTATTTATTAGATATGCTGAATAAAGAAACAAAGGGAAGAGAGAAAGAAGAGAAATAATAATAATAAACTATAATTAATAATCTCCTTTATAATTAACAATGAAAATAAAAACTAACTATTAATTAATAGTAATATTAAATTTTTTATTACTATGTAATTAAGAAATAATCATGATTTCTTACTTTCAAATTTTACTTCAACAACCAACCAAATACAAAGACAATATCTCTAATTCTTCACAAAGATTTTTCTTTTCTTTCAATTTCACTGCAATGCGTAAACAAAATGTCAATTTTCGAATTGTTCACTTCATCGTATTTTGCCGAACCAAACAAGCCCTAGAAGCAAACCAATATAAAGTTCAAAGACATGTAAGAAGGTTGATAACTATAATATTTGAGTTTTGAGTTCAACTACAAAAACTCATATAAGAACTCATGAGTTGAACTTGCAATATAGATATGATAAGTGAATTTTTTTTCTAGTTTAGTCCTTTGTAATTTTGCATTTAAATTCTTTGAAAAAGTCAAAAGGTAAGATGGATATAATCCAACGGTTGTAAATTGACTGAGTTGCAAAAATTAAGAACTCATGAGTTCCTCTAGGAATTTTGATAATTATTTGGTGCCCGATACTATATATTTGAAAATTTCATAAATTTTATTTCAACGCATAAATTTTTAGAATATTCTTTAATACCACAAGTAACGTAAACGTGCATTGCATACACATATTTTTTTTTTTATAAATTTGTTATAAATATCGCTACTTCATGGAATTAAATTCGCCAAACCAAGGAGAATGTCTTCCACCTTAATCACATGAGTTAGAGATATTTGATTATATATATATATAATATTAGGTAGTTAAATAATTAGTTAATTTTTTTTTTAAATATGTAACGATATACATAAGGCTTAAAGTCTCAAGCCGTTCTCAAGTCTCTTATAAAGAGTATGTATATTTGGTACATAATATAATATTAAGGATGTAATACATTTTTAGCCGTATTCAGGACTGTTATTTCTTTTTTCCGTCTTTGCTATTTTAGTATTGCTAAAATCTAATTTTTTTGTCGAAATATATACGTGAAGGCTAAAATTTTGATTGTCCTATTTTTTTAGGATTATGAAGACTTTCACAGTCATATAACTATCAAAAACGGCCTCCTAGTAATTTTTTTAGTGAGTATTTAGGCTAAATTTCAACTTTATACCCTCAAGTATTATATTTTCAACTTGATACCTTAAACTTTAAAATACGTCAACTTGATACCTTAACTATAATTGTATAATTTAATATTCTATTGGTGTTAATAGAGAAATAAAATAATAAAAATATTCTTACCCCTATTCTCTCTCCTATCTCTCCTCGACGGCGGCAGCAATAGCGGGGCACGAAGCGGTAGCAGGAGACGTGAGAAGGGGGGGATAGCAGGGGTAGAAGTTGGGGTGGGAAAGGGAGAGGTATTTAAGGTTTTTGTTTTTATTTTTTAACTGAAAACTTAATCCTACAGAAGGTATAAAGTTGAAAATATTCAACAGTTGACGGTATTATATTGTCAAGTAAAAAAGTTTAAGGTATCAAAGTGAAAATGTACAATAGTAGAGGGTATCAAGATAGATATTTAGCCGAGAATTTATAAAGACTTCTTATGAATGTACTAAAAAAGTTGATTAGTGCTGGTACAAAAAAATTTTTTAACAAGTTTTTACTAAAAAAACTTTACTCGGTAATAGTCAAAAAAATTATGTAGGACTGTAAATTTTTTTGACAGTCCTAACAATAGGTATGGCTGGCAAAATTTTGAGAGTTCTTCAGAACTGTCAAAATTTTGATAGTCCAATGAACGCATATTTTTGACATTCGGAAGGACAAACTACTAAATTTTTTATTTTGGACTTGTATAGAATAATTTTTTTTTTTTTTGAGTGAAAATCTTGTATATATATAAAAAAAAAAGTCTACATAAACCAGGAGATCTCATAAACCAAACATATCAAACCTTTTGTGTTCCGTTCGTCTGACATCTCCTGGTACAGATCTTGGATAGATTTCGGTACTCCGACTACGCGGTAGAGTTACCGCCCGCCGATGGATCTGGGCAGCGAATTCGACAGGGAGAGGCACGTGTTCTTCCTCCAGATCATGGCGGACGGCCTCCCGGCGGAGTACCAGACCCAGGAGGTCAACCACCTCACTCTGGCCTACTTCGCCGTCTCCGGCCTCGCCCTCCTTGACGCGCTCGACCGCGTAATTTCTCTCTCTTCTCTTTTCCCCCAACAACAACAACCACTTTTCCACAACTCGACACGGGTTGGACACGGACACGGCGAGTGATGTTTGTTGAGACTTCCTTGGGAGTCCGTCAGTGCCTCCTCTACCACTTAAGTACACGGGTCCGAGTCGTGTCGCGTCGCGTCGCATCTTGCTTGTGTCGGTGCGACGTAGATACCGTCCGTCAAAGTTCAGGACGTTCCTTGTCAACAATTCTGGAGGAGGGCGGCCGCAAGCTAGGCCTTGTTTGTGGTTCACTTTTACAAGATTTAAACTTTATAAATCTTTGTCATACAACTCAGTTATGCATAAAATATAATTAAAATATGCATATAATAAAAAAAAATAGTGGTAAAATAAGTAAAAAATGTCCAAAATGTATTAACAGTGCGGTAGCGGACCCTCTCCGCTGCACCCGCTTACCACCGTTTAGAACCTTGATTTCGGGAGGGGGTGTCTGACATGAGAAAATATGCAACAAAATTTTGGGCAGTCCTTGTCAACAGTTATGGGGGACGGCGACGAGCTAGGTTGCATGGACACAGATATTGTAGACACAGAGACATCCTATCCCAATGTAATTTATTTCATTTTTTTTTTTTTTTGTGTGTGGGTGGGGTGGGGGGGGTGGGGGGGAGGGAGGGTCGGTCGGTCGGGGGTCTCTATTGTGTCTTACACTAGGAAATATGGACACAGCACCGATTTTTGATCTTTCGGTGTCTCCATGCTTCCTAGGTGAAGGTGATGGGAATTGCATGAGATATAATCTTGATAATAGTTTGTTCCTTTCACGTCATGAGGTCTGTTTTGCCGAATTTTGCTTCTGACCAGTTCATAAAATGTATAGGTCGACAAGGAGCACGTGGCTAGTTGGGTTCTATCTTTTCAAGCATATCCTAGAGATAAAAGTGACTTGAATGATGGTATGGCCTTGTCGATACGGCTCTTTATATTTTCTTTCTCTTTAAAATTAATCTTATTTGAGTTACTTTCAGGACAATTCTATGGATTCCATGGTTCCAAAACTTCACAATTCACAAATGACAATAACGTATGTTGGTTGAAACAGAATAATTATCGTGTAGTCGAGTGGTATTTATCAACGCGTTTCGTTACTAATATGGTTGTTTGTTGATTTATTGTACCAGCAGGTTTCGAGTAACAATGGCAGTCATCTTGCGAGCACTTATTGTGCTTTAGCCATATTGAAGACAGTTGGCTATGATTTGTCAAGTATCCATCCCGAGACGATCTCAGCCTCCATGAGGAACCTCCAACAGTGTGATGGGAGGTTTGGTTCACAACTTCATCCTCCTCTTATGTATAAAGAAATGATTAGTTTGTATTTGTTTTTAAATCTTTATTATTCTTTCTTTCTTTGGAAACACATTTTTTTTCCCTTTTTTTTTCTATAACATAATTCAATAGAACGTCAATATGATTGACCCTAGATAGTTGAGAAAATCTATGGTGATTATTATTCATCTTCTTAAAGTAAATGTTGGAAATTTTACTGGGGGTCTCATCCAGTGTTCTGAAAAGAAGATCAATCCGAATAATCGGTTGCCTGATTAGTTAAAAATTCCACATGAACACATAATTGCTGTTAATTGGCCGAGTAATCCAATTAATCTGTAAACAGTCATGGACCGATTGTGTAATGAAGGACACATAATATAATAGTAGTTTAAACTTTTTCTTCATTGAGGCATATATGCGTGTGCTATATATAGGACACTGATCTAAAAATCGGGATTAGTCGGCACCTAGCCGCTTGCCGCTCGGTGCCCGCCTAATGCTCATCAGACGTCCGACAACCATGTTATTTAGGGTTTATGGGCAATTTTTAGAAAGAAAAAAAATTTGGACCATTTTTTTGGTGCACGTCCAACTCACGTCTAGCGGCTCCCGTCTAGCAACTTTTACAACCTTGATATAGGTACTTCAAAAGTCTTGATACTTAAAGTCTCAACTCTCAAGAACACTAGATCTATAAATTTCTCTTGGCATATTTTTTTTATGGTATTTTATATATTTATCTGCATAAAAGTTGTACATGTGATGTGTGAGATTGTCATTACTTCACTCTTTGGCTTAATGCGTTTGCGTCATAGAGATGAATACAATTTCCAATAGCAAATCGTATCATCTTAATTCTTCGTCTAGACTCTTTATAGTCCAGGGGATCTTGGAGAGTGCTCCTTAGTTGTATGAGCTTAAACCGTGTATCTAAAAAGTGGATCTACTTACCTGCCAAAGCTTTGGTACGACCCTTTCATGATCATAGTTCTATGGTATGACCCTCTAATGCTCATAGTTACTTTAGCTAGGAATTTGGCACCAACATAGAGGGCCATAAAAACTTCGTGAAGTATTTCATGTAGCTTTTTTATGCCGACCCATTCTCATGGCAGAAGGCTTGGATGGTGATGGTGGTGATAACAAATTTGATCAAATCTATATATGGTATTCGTCTTAGTTTCTACAAGTATTGGGCTCAATTTAATGTCATCAACTGGTGTGTTATCCTCAGAGGTAGACACATCACAGGTAAAACTTTAAGCTGAGAAGTTCCTTTTGGTTTACAGTGTAGTGAAGACATGATATCGAATGATCTTTTGTTATGTAGACTAATAAATTTAGAAGGATGATCTTTTGTTTATGTCTTCTCCTTTGATTTCGAAGACGATAGGCTAATTTGGATCCCTTGGCAGCTTTATGCCCACTCATATTGGAGCAGAAAAAGATCTTAGATTTCTATATTGTGCTGGTGAGTACTTACCGTTGCATTCTTATGTTACTATGCCATCTAATTTCTGTATTAACCTGTCTTTACTTTATCGAACTTGACCAATTTTGCAGCTGCCATATGTTTTATGCTCAATGATTGGAGTGGAATGGATAGAGAAAAGGCTAAGGAATATATACTCCAGTGCCAGGTGTGCAATACACGATATCTTATCCAGTCTCTTTGTATGGGGTATTTTTGTACATTTTGTGTTTACTCTACGAGCTTCCTTATACGTTTAACTATTGCTTGCAGTCCTACGATGGTGGCTTTGGTTTAGTACCAGGCTCAGAATCTCATGGTAAGCAGGGTCCTACAATTCATTACAATGATGTTTTTTTTAATGTGTTAAGACTTTTCTATGGGCTTATGGTAGGGTAGGGTAATGAGGGAAATAATGTGGTAGGTTCTGGAGAAGAAGCAAGTCTCATTAATAGACTATTAGTAGCTATATTAAGATTATTAAGGATATGAATGGAGTTATGACTAAAAATGATGGATGTACGGCTCTATTTTCCATTACCATAAGGTTTATATCATTAATCGGTATTAAGTCTGTACTTCTTTGCACTGTTTTTGGATGGACTTACTAAACCCTTTCAGGATAAAGTTCCATGGTATATGTTGTGTGTTGATCATATTGTGTTAGTTGATGAAAGATGAAAGTAGGGAATGATTACTTCTAAAATTGATTTGTGGAGAGAAGCTCAGGGGTTTAGAAGATTTACAAAAATAGATTATTTGATATGTAGCTAAAGCAAAAAATTTCAAGAAGAAATGAGAGAGAGTTCATTCTAATGGCTGTTAGGTGCCTTATTATGGTACTTCTCGTTTCTTAAGATTAGTCATTCATCACAATGATTAGATAAATTGAGAAAAAAAAATTCATAGAATTAAAATAAGATGCTTGAAGTGGAGGAGTGCTTTATGATTGTAGGATACTATAAGATTTATACAAAGACCATCCTAGCCAGTTTCACAGAATGTCTAACAAATGAGCATAGCTGAAATGATATGTTAAAAAATGGATTAGTGTCAGTGGCATTTTACTGAAAGATAAAATAAGAAACAAGTGTATTTCATTAAAAGTTGGAGGATGTGCCAATCAATAATAAAGCGATTTTGAGCTGGTTTTGACATGTTTGATTGCAGGCAGTAGATGCACCATTAATGTAGGAGTCACACTGTATTAGGTAAGGGCGCTGCTAGAACTAGTGGGTAGGGTTTAACAAACTTGTATTAAGGCTGCAACAACGATATTGTATTTGCTAATGTTAGAGAGGAGACGAACAAACAATGCGGAATGATGAAAGATGCAAATAGCCGATTCAAATAATTTCAGTTGAAGGTGCTATTGCTGTTTTTTTGTATGTTAGCCTTTCCTATGAGGGTCTCGCTTGGCTCAACTCAAGTGTAAGGTTTGGCCCTCGGATGCTGGTGGATACAGGTTTGATCTCCAAAACAGCCTCTGTATAATGTGGGTATGGCTGTGTGTGTCTTGTCCCTGGTCCCTGCATTAGAGGGAGCCAGTAACACTTCTCTTTCAGCCTTTACTTTTCTTTTTGAAAATAAATATTTTTATTTCAAGCAATAGGAGTAGGATTACAAATTTTCGAAATAAAATGTGGTACAATCCTATCTCAACATTCTTGTCCAACAATATCTCGAGCATGTTGGACTAGCCTATGAGCAGCTATGTTACCCTCACACTAACATGTTCCATTGAGATGTCCTTAAAAGCCTGCAAAATGACTTGACATTCAGCCTTTCCTGTATAAATTTATCGTGAAAAGCACATGCAATGAACATGGGAGTGTCAACTAAGTCCATTTCTTAATTAATCTTCAGTAATATTTAATTATAGCAAATATGAATTATTTATCAAATAAAACATTGTAAATAATCTATTAGATTTCCTTATATATGAGAGATATGATGCTTATTATGAATAATATAGTATATAATAATGTGTATGTCATTTTTTTTTCTACTGTCATAAAGTTTTCGGTAGTTATATTGAGAGTATTAAGTATATGTATGATGGAGTTACGACAACCGTGTTAACTATTAGAGGAGATAGTACTCCGTTCCCTATTACCATTGGCTTACATCGAGATCAACATCTGGTCCTTACGTTTTTACGATAGTTATGAATGAAATTACTTGACATAACTAGGGGAGCTTCCATGGTGTATAATGTTTGTTGATGATATTGTGTTGATTGATGAGAGTAGAGAAGTATTGGATGCTAAAATAAAAGGTGGAAAGAGACTCTAGAATCTAAGGAAATTATGATAAGTAGAACGAAGATATAGTATATGAAATGTAATTTGAACCCGAAGTAAAAAGAGAGGAGAAAGTCCATATAGATGGACACGAGATACCTAAGAGTGATAACTTTCGCTATTTATGATCAATTATATAATTGTGAGATTGAGAAAATGTCATGGATAGAGGTTAAAACATGATAGTTGAAATTGAGGAGTACTTCTTGAGTACTTTGTGATCTTAAGATACCTCTGAAGTTGAAAAGAAAATTCTGCAAGACCGCTAGAAAACCAACAATGCTTTATGGATCAAAGTGTTAGGCAATTAAGGACATGTCTAGAAAGTTAGTGTAGCTGAAATGAGAATGCTAAGATAGATAAGTGACAAATACATTAAAGAATATGATAACAAAAGAGTGTATCCGTTGAAAGTTAGTGGTGGCGTTTGAGGACAATATGAGAAAAAAATGGCTTAGATTGTTTGGACATGTGCAATATAGAGCCATAGATTCCCCCATAAAGAGGAGCGATACTATAATAGCTAATGGAGCCGCTAGGACTCTAGGTAGACCTAGAGTAACATGGTTTGAAGTGTTAAAGAAGGATATGGATCTTGTTAGCATTACATATAATATTGCCCTTAACAGAGCCGAATGGAAGAGGATTCAAACGGCCGACCCAAATTTTTGGGATAAAGACTTTGTTGTTGTTGTAGTATAAAGTTTTTGATTTTTTTTACTAACTGTTATTATTAAGTTTTCAAGTATATAATAATTACTTTGCTATTATTATATGAAATGTGTTCACTAGTGAGCTCATTATCTGGCTTTGTCTTAGTGGCACAGGTGGTGCGACGTATTGTGCTGTTGCTGCTCTTCGGCTAATGGGTTTTATTGAAGATGATGTTTTGTCTAAATCTACACGGTCTAGTGTCATTGATATCCCATTGCTAGTGGAATGGAGCTTGCAGGTACAGTTTCTTTGAAAGCATATTTTCATCTAATGTGAAGTAGAATATAAGCTCATAAATAAAACCTTCTTGCCAGTGTCAAATAACAATATAGTTCCTATCTAAAGCACTTTATTGGTTAAACAAGTAGAGTCTGTAAGCAGATATTTAGTATTTCTCTTGAACAATGAATATGAAGTGGATGAGTAGGTTTGTTAGAGCACTTTACTGGCTAAACGAGTGGGTTGTAAGATGATGTTTAATATTTCTCCTGAATAATGAATGTCGAAGTGGAAGAAAGGATAATTGGAGACTTTAAGTTATGGTTGACTATACTGGAAAGTAATTTATCCGCCTCTAGTGACAGAGAAGCAATTGAGATGGCATGCATTAAACAACAGAGATCTATGAAAATCTTGGCAAGTAGAGCTGCTTAAGTTGTGTGAAAGAATATTTGGAGGTGAAGTGGACAGACCAAATTGTGGACCTGAGTTATGACCAACGATTTGGTAGAAGAGCTTGTGTAACGACAAAGTTATCCCTTTGGAAATGATCAATACCAGTTTCTCTGACCTCAGTTTTACAGTAGGAAGTGGAGTTTTGTTTCAATCTCTTTCTAGCAATTTGCTCTTAAGTGTGATAAAAATTAGAGATGTTATGTGGGGAATGAGATGATCTTTAACCATCCAGTTGAGATACTATTAACTTGGTATGATGCTTTGACTATTTTTGCAATCAATAAAGGTGTCTTTGGATTTAGAAGGATATGTAACATAGTTCTGCATTTAGATGGAAAGTTCTCTCTTCATTTACTTGTCGACTGACCGTTAGTAAATGTGGAATGTTCCCCCATCAAGACTTATTTTCATTGCCACATTCCATGTCATCTTTTGAATTGTATGGTTGGTCTTGTTGTTTATGCTTTTTTATTTAACGCAACAGCATACGAAAATGTGATTCAAATCCTCTAGAATTTTCTACATGATACAGAGGCAAGGGCTGGATGGAGGATTTCAGGGCAGATCCAACAAACCCAGCGATACATGTTATGCCTTTTGGTAAGCTCGAACTGAGATTGAATTTATAGGAAATTTTGGCCGCATTATTTGCTTAAACTTGTTTGGTCCAAACAGGATCGGTAGTGTCTTGAAGATCTTAGGAGCCTATAACTTTTTGGATAAGTGTGCTTTGCGGAGATTCCTACTTTCCTGCCAATCTCAGGTATTGGAGCTGCTCCCTTTAGGCTAAACTTGCTGCTCCGAGATTACTCGATCTTGTTGAATATTGACACAGTGGCGCTGCTCTTTCTCTGCACCAGTATGGTGGAATCACAAAATTTGCGGAGGATATGCTGCCTGAACTTTACCATTCCTACTTCGGATTTTCTGCATTGAGTTTGTTGGAGGAGCCAGGGCTGAAGCCACTCTGCGTTGAACTAGGGGTCGTAGTATCAAGTGATACTGCACTCTGAACATGTCAAGCCGATGCCCAACTTACAGATGATTCAGATGTAGCTATAGCAGTCTCTTATCATTTTTAGTCGGAAGCTACAGTGGATTCTTGATCCGAGTTTCTTCTCTCTCATAGACTGTATTATCAGCCAAAATTTATTTTGTAACTTAATTATTTAAGCGTTATTCCATTTTTTATATGTGATTTTCTGCATGATATTTTTCATTTTCTAAATGTGGTTATGTCTGAATCAATATATATATGATTTGCATCCGTTTCTTTTGAAACAGTGATAAAGGCACTACAAAGTAGACACAGGGCTAGTCCATTAATGAAAATATTTTACTCATACTAGTCCAAACCTTACTCAGGGCTGCCCATCCTCTCCTCCTCCCGCTCTTCCCCCACTTCCTGCGTCATGATCTTTGGCACGGAGGAGGAGGAGGAGGAGGAGGAGAGAGACGACGAGGAGGGAGAAAGTGCTCGAGGAGGAGGAGGAAGACGGCGAGGTGGAGGAGGGAGACGGCCGTCGCCGCCTCCTCTTGCCTCCTCCTCCCTTTCCGCCTCCGTCTTCCTCTTATTTCTTGTCTCGCCTCGCGTATATCCTTCCCCTCCCCTTCAGGACTGTCAAAATTTTGACAGGTCTAAAGAATCAACATATTTTTTTTAGGACTTTCAAAATTTTGAGAGTTCTTCCAATTAAGTAGGGCTGTCAAAATTTTAAGAGACCTTCATATTGTTAGAACTGTCAAATTTGATAGTTCTGGAAAAAAAATTTGGACTGTCCTGATCAAGTTTGGATAATGACAAACTTATAATTATTTAAAAAAAATTTAGACTGTACTGACTGTATTTTGTAGTGTCTTTATCAACGGTCTTTTTTTTTTTAAACAACGGCTCTTGGCAGCATGGTCTGCAAATTGCTACGCAGACCGATTCATAATGATATTTTCTGGATTTTGGCTATGTTGATGGTGCCGATGCTAATGACATGGGCACTGAATTATTTGTTGCTTTGTCCATTTGAAAGGTTTGGATTATGCGACTTCACTACTGGTCCAGATTGAAGACTAGGACACAAAGAAGAAGAATATTTGAATAGTTAAAAAAAGAGATTCTTATTCAAAAGGGTGCGCTGGCCTTTGACCTTCTGATTCTGCCGACTGTACAGTACAGACCACTATTTATAACCTCTTTATGGGGGACATTCCATATCATATTTTAAATTATGTAAAGTACTACTTTTAGTCTTGATATTTACAGGCCATGATACTTTTCAAATAATATACCAAATCTATACCGTAAATTAACCATCTCTTTTTTCTCTTTATTTATTTTTTGCTGGTAGGTCCAATTGAATTACTATTCACTTGTTAGTGTATGTTTAAAATTTGGAAAGCCTTTTAGCTTCCTAGTATTTTTCAAGTGTGGACAAAATCTCACTACAGCCCTCAAATATTACAAATTTTGATTAAAGCAAAAAATGTAGCACTTGAAACCTCTTCTACCGTGAAAGCTCTTACTACAACAAACTTTTTCTACAGTCTTATAAAAACTTGTAATATGGATGTAACACGTGAATTGAAAGTATACTTATTTTTCTTTAAGCCCCTTGAAAAAAAAAATTTAGTAATGGAGATGCATCTAATTCAACGACTTTTTATGGTCGAGTTTTAAAAATTAAGAACTCATGATTTCCTATAGGATTTTTGAATTACAATCTACTTAGTGTTGGCCACCACAAATTTTCTTTTTCTTTTGTCCTTTTTTTTTCATTGTCCCTAGGATTCGAACCCAAACCTCCTAATAATCTACACCAGCCCAAACCGTTGGGGCTACGCTCAGGTGGCAATATAAGAGAAACACAGCAAATTTTACCAACTTACCATTCATCCTTCATGTCCAATGACACAACCAAGTTAACCAAACACAAATATATATAAGGAAACCAAGAATCGCATAAGCAAAAACAAGTGTTACTAACGTGTTTGGATTTGTGAACGGGCGAGAAGCCTGTAACACCCTGTTCCGCTCAAGCGGACTGCCGACTCAATCGGCAATAGTGCAGCTGTCCCGACCTGCTTTGCCTCGATCAAGAAGCAAAGAATATCCAGACTTGTCCCTACAGGAATCCGGCTTGGACTTTCAGAGGCTCGCTCAGACGTATCGCTTTACCGAGGCGAATCATCGCTAAGGTGGGTGGCTACGGTGAACTTGTCTTTGCTTAGCCAGCACACATAAAATCTGAAATGTTTATGCTAGTCGCTAGGTGAATCACCCCCTGCATGCTAATAAATCCAACGCACCTAGCTAAGGGAATAATCCCAACTTGTATTGCTTGCTAGAACATGGAAATGAAATACTGCTTATATTCAGACCCTCGCATGCTAAGTCCCTTAACGGTTTCATCTCTCGGACTACCTTCGGGCCCGAGCAACGTGCCTGCTTATGTACCTAGAAACGCATGCTTGTCTGCTTGAATGTTACCGTGTTTTCATCCAAACCTCGGGAGACTACTACGTAGTCGTTCCGTGCCTGAACGAACCTGCAAGTATTCGGGACCATTAGGTCGCCAAGGCAATCCCCGAACCAGGGGCACGCATCAGGGTAACGAATACTGAACGTGAATCCTTAACGTGACAATTGAATGATAATCACATCAAGTTTATGTCTGAACGAGAATCACGTCACGTAACGAACGAATCTCAGCTCTTGGAGCAAACGCTCGTTCAGATCACGAATCATGGATTATCATTCAAGTTGTGGATTGAACTGACCCTGATCCTGACCTGCATGTCGCGGACAACTTGGAAACAAGGTTTAACGGTTCCACGGGCGGTTACCGGGGCACTGGGACCGTTCCGATCCGGATGGAACATCACGATAGTCTCACGTGCGGACAGGATGGCGTGTAGCGCCTCACGTGCTTCGTTGCACACCATCCTTGTTCAAAGACTAAACGGTCCTTTATGGCTATGCCAACGACTCCTGTTCATATAGATAAGTCATCATCGCTTAGCGGCTATCCGCGTGCGAGTCACTGCATCGCATCGACTAAACACCAGAACGATCATGTTAAAACGACCCTCCTATTTGCATATGCTTGCCTCCTGAATGCTTATACTTGCCCGTGCTTGAATTAACATGTTTGCCTCAATGTTTGCCTTGGACAGGGAAGTAAATGGTAAGTTGGTAAGTCTCACCGTGTTTTCTCAAACATCGTACGGCGCACTGCCGACACGTTAAGCTATTCAATGTTTGCATGAAACTGATCCTAAGGCAACTAGAAAGACAACTGAATAGTTGTGCACGGAACCTGTATTACGTGTTTGGATTTGTCGAGCGGGCGAGTAGCTTCCCCACCAGTGCATTCAATGTACTGATAATTCACCAGTTTGTATGCAGGGTGCGGGAGAACCTCGTGCGGTGCGGACGCCTCCAACGTGCGTGCTAAGGCCAGGAGTTCCCTCTGAAGCCTTGCAACGGTGCGTCCGGGACTGAAGCACATATACAAGACATAAGTTGTGAACATCGCCTGACCATCGCCTGTACAATCATTCCACAGTTGTAGCCACTTGGCACGCTTTTACTGTTTCGGAGAGAGAGGCTTGAGCGACTTGTAATTTCGGCTATACGCCGCCTGTAACACTTGTTCATATCAATAAAGAGATTACTTTACTTTGTTTCAATGCTTCCGCTATATTGTCGACTCAGTGAACCTGTTACCGATCGCCTATGCGTTCATGACTCCGCTGCACTCGGATAATCTGTGCGACTCTGTGGCTTAGAACTCTTGCCGCCAGCCAATGAACCATGGCCTTGCACGGGCGTGGCTCACGCTCGTGCGGCATCACGCCCGGATGGGTTAAGCGATCGTTCCGCGGGAGCGCTGGCGAGGGTGATTCCCGCCTAGCGGGAACGGCCGATTTGCCTGCGGGAGATCGGGGCGTGACATATTGGTATCAGAGCCTGGCTTCTACGCCTTTGGACTTCAATTCGATATCTCTGTTTCGAAAGCTCGTTCGTGGGTTATGTGCACGCTCTCTCTCAATGCCTCGATGGGATGTTCCAACAATAAGTCTAAATACTTTCAAAATGCGTTTTGAATGATATGCTTGCTTGTCTGGTTGTATGCTGCGAGTGGCCTTTGTGCCAACCTGTGCGAACCCTTGAGAGTATCGCTAGTAGCTTGTCCGATTTTCACTAACCCTAAGTTTGGTTGAATGCATCTATTCGAGGGACGCCTTGAACTAGTGCACCATCCAAGACTTAAGAAAAGGTGAAACTCGAGTGCTGAGACTTCGCTATCACTAAGCTGGTTGACGTGTTCACACTAGAAATGCATGTCGAAGGTGCGCACGATCCAGTCTAAGCGGTATGCTGATTTCGAAGCTTGTGCAAGTGAATATCCAAATGAAACAAGTACAAACGACTTGTCTAGGATTGCCTCAACCCTAGATTACTGCTTGTTCTTAGTAAGTCTCGAGGACGAGACTTTTCCTAAGTTGGGTAGGATGTAACACCCTGTTCCGCTCAAGCAGACTGCCGACTCAATCGACAATAGTGCAGCTGTCCCGACCTGCTTTGCCTCGATCAAGAAGCAAAGAATATCCAGACTTGTCCCTACAGGAATCCGACTTGGACTTTCAGAGGCTCGCTCAGACGTATCGCTTTACCGAGGCGAATCATCGCTAAGGTGGGTGGCTACGGTGAACTTGTCTTTGCTTAGCCAGCACACATAAAATCTGGAATGTTTATGCTAGTCGCTAGGTGAATCACCCCCTGCATGCTAATAAATCCAACGCACCTAGCTAAGGGAATAATCCCAACTTGTATTGCTTGCTAGAACATGGAAATGAAATACTGCTTATATTCAGACCCTCGCATGCTAAGTCCCTTAACGGTTTCATCTCTCGGACTACCTTCGGGCCCGAGCAACGTGCCTGCTTATGTACCTAGAAATGCATGCTTGTCTGCTTGAATGTTACCGTGTTTTTATCCAAACCTCGGGAGACTACTACGTAGTCGTTCCGTGCCTGAACGAACCTGCAAGTATCCGGGACCATTAGGTCGCCAAGGCAATCCCCGAACCAGGGGCACGCATCAGGGTAACGAATACTGAACGTGAATCCTTAACGTGACAACTGAATAATAATCACATCAAGTTTATGTCT
Organism: Iris macrosiphon; assembly: GCA_036927795.1. Taxonomy (NCBI): domain Eukaryota; kingdom Viridiplantae; phylum Streptophyta; class Magnoliopsida; order Asparagales; family Iridaceae; genus Iris; species Iris macrosiphon. The sequence goes on along the minus strand of JAYESA010000011.1, from coordinate 176,995,723 downwards.
GAACGAGAATCACGTCACGTAACGAACGAATCTCAGCTCTTGGAGCAAACGCTCGTTCAGATCACGAATCATGGATTATCATTCAAGTTGTGGATTGAACTGACCCTGATCCTGACCTGCATGTCGCGGACAACTTGGAAACAAGGTTTAACGGTTCCACGGGCGGTCACCGGGGCACTGGGACCGTTCCGATCCGGATGGAACATCACGATAGTCTCACGTGCGGACAGGATGGCGTGTAGCGCCTCACGTGCTTCGTTGTACACCATCCTTGTTCAAAGACTAAACGGTCCTTTATGGCTATGCCAGCGACTCCTGTTCATATAGATAAGTCATCATCGCTTAGCGGCTATCCGCGTGCGAGTCACTGCATCGCATCGACTAAACACCAGAACGATCATGTTAAAATGACCCTCCTGTTTGCATATGCTTGCCTCCTGAATGCTTATACTTGCCCGTGCTTGAATTAACATGTTTGCCTCAATGTTTGCCTTGGACAGGGAAGGAAATGGTAAGTTGGTAAGTCTCGCCGTGTTTTCTCAAACATCGCACGGCGCACTGCCGACACGTTAAGCTATTCAATGTTTGCATGAAACTGATCCTAAGGCAACTAGAAAGACAACTGAATAGTTGTGCACGGAACCTGTATTACGTGTTTGGATTTGTCGAGCGGACGAGTAGCTTCCCCACCAGTGCATTCAATGTACTGATAATCCACCAGTTTGTATGCAAGGTGCGGGAGAACCTCGTACGGTGCGGACGCCTCCAACGTGCGTGCTAAGGCCAGGAGTTCCCTCTGAAGCCTTGCAACGGTGCGTCCGGGACTGAAGCACATATACAAGACATAAGTTGTGAACATCGCCTGACCATCGCCTGTACAATCATTCCACAGTTGTAGCCACTTGGCACGCTTTTACTGTTTCGGAGAGAGAGGCTTGAGCGACTTGTAATCTCGGCTATACGCCGCCTGTAACACTTGTTCATATCAATAAAGAGATTACTTTACTTTGTTTCAATGCTTTCGCTATATTGTCGACTCAGTGAACCTGCTACCGATCGTCTATGCGTTCATGACTCCGCTGCACTCGGACAATCTGTGCCACTCTGTGGCTTAGAACTCTTGCCGCCAGCCAATGAACCATGGCCTTGCACGGGCGTGGCTCACACTCGTGCGGCATCACGCCCGGATGGGTTAAGCGATCGTTCCGCGGGAGCGCTGGCGAGGGTGATTCCCGCCTAGCGGGAACGGCCGATTTGCCTGCGGGAGATCGGGGCGTGACAAAGCCTCCCCACCAGTGCATTCATGTACTGATAACCCACCAGATTGCTTGCAGGATACGAGAGAACCTCGTTCGGTGCGGAGTGTCCCCTCATAGGCTCTAAGGCATGGAGTTCGCTCTATAGCCTTGGAGTGTTGCGTCCGGAGCTAAAGCACATATACATGACATAATGTTGGAACATCGCTTATGTATTATTCCATGTTGTAAGCCGCTTGGCACGTCTTTATTGTTTCGAGAGAAGAAAGCTTGAGCGACTTGTAATCTCGGCTTAGCGCCGCTTGTAACATTATTCATTATCAATAAAGAGCTTGTTATCGTATCATATGTGTGTTTATTCAATGCTTCCGCTACAACGACTTTATGAACTAGTTATCAACGGCCGTATCGGTATTTGCCTTGGCGGATGCACCTCCAGGCTCGCGCGATATCACGTCCTGATGGGCACGGTCGTCCTGCGGGAGCGCTGACGCGGTGATTCACACCTAGCGGGGACGGCCGATCTTACGAGAGATCGGGACGTGACATATTAATTATGGGTAATTTAACTAAACAAAAATTGCATATTTAGCTTCAAAGTTTATTGATATTGCTCTCAGAGCATAAAGTTTATACAAATTATATTTTGGGACCCAAAATGTCCATCTGAAAGGCGTATTAAATGATTCACCAGGTTTTTTTTGTTTTTTGTTTTTTGCATTCAAGAAATACATCATTCCGAAGGGCATATTTTGTGTATAATTTTTTTTCGTATAACAATGTTTCCGAGAACATGAATGAATAATGTAAAGAAAAAAAATAGTCCTAAAAGTCCAATTTTGTCACTAAAAGCCTACACAATTTTGTCCAATTTTTTCACTAAAAGACAAAATTTGTCACTAAAAACCTAATTTTGTCACTAAGTTTTGTCACTAAAAGCCTAATTTTGTCACTAAATTTTGTCCCTTCCGAAGACCACATTCAACCTAATAAAAGTTCAATTTTGTCACTAAATTTTGTCACTAAAAGCATACACAATTGTCACTGAAAGACAAATTTCGTTACTAAATTTTTTTATCAGTTAGCCCAAATTGTGTGTAGAAAAATATATTTGTTAACAATTATATAAAGAATACACCATTCTGAAGGACTCATTCTTCATATTCATAATTAGGAGAAAGTTTAAGACTAATAAATATAAATGCAAAAATTACGCCCTTCTGAAGGGTGTATTTTGTGCAAAACATTAAATATGTCCTTCTGAAGGGCGTATTGGGACTCATATCACAATTTCACTAAACTTTGTGTTGTTGGTAAAATTTCAGAGAAGATTGATACTTAATATGCAATTTTCTGTTAACTAAATGTTCATATTTGTATGGGTAGTCCTCTAAATTTATTAATTGGATGTATAGCATATTTGTTCTTATCATTAGCATCTATGAATATCTCCACTATTATAATACGGATTATAAACTTCTCAAAAATGACTCATCTAAGTTGTTTGTATATCCTCCATGAATTAATAATTTTTTTTATAAAATTCTTCTAACTACCACATTATTTATAACCTCACACAATTAATCAAAAATCCCAAAATACTTATAAGTACTTCTAAAAACCTATAAACATATATATATAAAATTTAAATTTAAATATATTCAATATTCAAATTATATTTAAGCCATCTAAACATATATTCAAAGTTCTACAAACATATATATAATAACTTTTAATTAAAATATATTCAAATCATATTTAAACTATTTTGATATATTTTAAATTTTATCTAATTTTGTAATAATAACAGATTTTTTTTTATAGTATGTACATCGTGAACATAAACATGACTAGTCATTATAAGAATATGAAGAAGTGAAAATAAGTTCAATTTTGCTTCTTTGTACACGCATTTTCTCGTGCCTATGCATGTAGTATCTTGCCGAATTTACACTGATCACAAAAGCTTGAAGTACCTATTCACCCAAACGGACCTTAACCTATGACAGCGGCATTGGCTAGAATTAATCAAAGACTATGACTTGACGATCGACTACACACCTGGCAAAGAAAATGTTATACTAGATGCGTTGAGTCGAGTATTTGCGGGATCCCTGTCCGTTGATCGCAGGTTACAAAGAGACTTTGAGAAAATGGACATTGAACTTCGAACTCGATACCGCGACACGCGAGTTGCTCATATGCGATTCGTACCCAACCTGTTAGAGAGAGAGTCACATCTACTCAGAGGGACGACCCATTCCTAAGAAAAATGCGTGAGCAGATTCTAGCGGAGAAGACGAAGGACTTTGCAGTAGATGAGAATGGAGTGTTTCATTGCTCAACTTGAGTCAAACCTGAGTCAAACTTTCGCTAAACCTGAGTCAAACTTTACTTCCGCTAAACCTGAGTCAAACTTCTCGATGCCCCAATATCCAAAATCCTTTAAGTTTGTGTGAATCCATCACATTGCCCCTCCAAACCAGATCGTGTTTCATTGCTCAACCAACATCTCCAATGTGTTGCCAAAATTCGTAGCCCGTGCTCGCCATCCTTCGATTCACCCATCGCTCGCTCAAGCGTATTCCAACTGTTCATTCCTCATGCTCAACTCTCTCTTTGCACCAATGAATGCTCCACTGAATTTTCAAATTGTGCAAGCGAACTCTGATATTCAGCTTTCCATCTGATCGATCTTAATTTATTTCCAATACTTGGTCCGCATCAATCCTTCAAATTCTAAACACTCTTTCCATTGCTTGTTTTCGTTCTCGTCCATCACTCAAGTCCAACGATACTTTCATTTGCACAAGTCCGTTCTTGATTTCTCAAGTATAATGTATCAAAGAATACCTGAGTCAAATTTTATTGCACCATATACCACTTGGAAATAGAGTCGCTCTAGCGCTTACTCTGTGTCGACAAACGCCTATTCCAAATCGACTTATTCTGGGATGATCCTGTCGATCGCAACTCAACATTCACTTGCTCCATGTTCCATTTTCTAACTCAGCCGATGTGCACCAACCAACTTATATTCCTGTTCCCCTTGTCCATTGCGGCAATTCCATTAAGATCTTGTCCAAAATACTCCAATGCCACTTAACTATGTGATATACCATATACCACTCAGAATTAAGTCACTCCTCATGTCACCCTTCCTTGCACTGATCCAAGATCCGTTCGAACCATCCCTTATGCGTGATCCTGCCATCCCCAACTCAAGTATGACACGAAACTCAGCCAATGCATGAACTATCTAACTCTTCCATCAATCCCACTGTGCAACTTGTGCCATGTTCCATTCTCAATACTTTCAACTATTTCTCAAACCGTCCGATATTTTCGCTATATGAGCAACCCGTACAACGATCTCTTCCAAGTAATCCAACCCAATACTCAACTGTTCCTCATATTTGTTGTACGAGCAACTCGTGCAACACTCTTGATATTCCTAAGCCAAACTCAAACCTGCTCAGCCAATGCTTTATGTGATATACCCAGCAAAAAATTCAAACTCCATCCAACACATTCGCTACACGAGCTACTCGTGCAACGTTCCATTCTCATCGGATACTTCTACTCATAATATGCCACATAACCAATCTCGTCTGCCAACCAACTGCTCCACTGATGCAACCAGAAGCTCCCCGAACGATAACCCAAACCAACGCAACGATACCTCTCAACTTGCTGCACAAATGCAACATGCCACACAACTTGCTGCAAGAATGCAACAACGCCCAACGATACTAAGCGATCTGCCGAAAACCAACGAAAGCAACGCAACAAAAAATAACATGCATCCACAACTAGCAAATATGTAGACTTATTGCATGAAACATCCAATGCGGCACCGAGTAGAGCCAAGAGCTAAATGACACGTAGAGGCTATTTAGAGTTTGTGATGAAGCGAAGGACCAAGTCCGAAAAAATAAACCGGGCGCTCTGATACCAATTTGTCACGTCCCAATCTCCCGCAAGCTCGATCGTCCCCGCTGAACGTGAATCACCATGTTGTAGCGCTCCCGCAGGACAATCGTTCTGCTCGGGACGTGATGTCGTACGAGCCTGAAGTTGCGCTCGCACAAGACAATATTGTCAAACATCAAAGTTATCATCGAAATGACCAAGTTGCAGCAAAAGTCAAGTATTGTGTGCCAAGCACACATCATAGTATACGCAGTGAAGCCCTCGATAGGGTCCAAATAAAATGCCACAAAGAAAAATGCCACACTCTTGCTCTTTCTCTTGTCCGCAAAGGTACTTACTGTTAATACATTATGTCCCGTATATCCAAGCAGCGCCACTACACCCGCGTACCTGAAATAATGCCCACAAACGAGGGTCAGTACACAGCCGTACTGGTAAACGGGGTAACCCACTCGTCTAAACCGACACTAAGGAGAATAGTGAATACAAACAGTTATATGATGATCTTTCTACTTGAATCCTATATTTATTTTATGGCAGAGGTATGACATGTTAAGAAAAACTATAAAGCAGGTTAAGCATGCAAGCATTCAACTCAAGTCTATATACAAGCAACGTATATATCCAACTCAAAAGAAAACTAGCATGCAAACCGTCCTACTCAAACCCAAGCAACGCGTTAACCTATCGAACCACAATCCAAGTCTCAATATCCATCCTCAATCCAAGCCTTATTAATAAAATCTTCGATATGCACAATCTTGCCAAGGCAAGGTGGCCGTCGCCTACACGAAAAGCACAAACCAAACCAAAGTAAGACAAACAAACTCTATCTATACGAAGTTATTGGCCAAGCCATAAAGGACTAATCAACTGCAGTTCTACTCAATCCAACGCTGAGTAGATAGCCCGCCTGGTCGCAACGAATTGCCGGCACCACGCTCGAGGCACGTTATCAATTTGTCTCCTCCATGGCCGAACGGTCCCGGTGCCCCAGAGCCATCCCGTTTGAGAAAATCAAACCCTGTGCGCAACAGGTTATCCGTGACCGATGCAAACTTCAAGTAGATATGACTAGAGAATCGAGCATTCTCGCCCCACCAAACTATCTAGCCTTAATCCAACCAACTATCCATAACCATTCTCCAACTTATAACCCAAGGCACCATCTCAAGTTATCCCATTGGCACTATGCCGCTTCGACACAATGCTCCAATTGGTGCAACACCCTTCGCTAGGAGAACTTTGTAGCACAATGCCTCAACAGTGGCACAATGCTCCAATTGGTGCAACACTCTTCGCTCAGGAAACGCTGTGGCACAATGCCCCAACAGTGGCACAATGCCCTCACTGATGTTGTTGTCCGGTTTTGAACCACAACTGCACGCTTTGCTTGACAAAGCGCCCAAGTGATACTCGTGCACGGATACACGCTCGCCCGTCCGAAATGCCCGATGTGTTCCAACCAAGATATTCCAACTGTCCATGCATAATTCTAGTTGTTTCTCCAACTGCCCCAAATATGACCAAATATGATCCAACTCTAGCTCTAGCTGCCCAACGCAAAAATCAACTCAAGCCACAAATCTATCCAAGCAAACGACATACACTCTATGCACGCCACAGTGTAGTAATTTCCAAGTTCCAGTCCAAGTGTTCAAGCCATTACGTGTGTTCCATATTATTAGGCATGAAGGAGTAGAGGAGAAGGGACAGAGCCCACTCACCAAGTCTGATTCCGTCAAGCACCCTGTGTAAACCCCCTCACCCGAAATTAGGTTTACTTGGCTTATATAGTGGAATTAGGGCAAATTTGAACCCAATTAGAATTTAGAACACGATATTTGATTTAATTGTATATTATTTTATCGCGTAGCGCACCTTACCATTGCTTCGTTAATTGGAGCACTACGTTCCATTGCCTATCTGCAAAGTTCACAACCTTGTCCTAGACGCGCCCGCCTACCTTTTTGACCTTTGTGTCATTTCCGAATTTTGACCCCAAGTGCCCCCATTTAATTTAAAAGTGCGGGACACTTAAAATCCTATTTAAATTGAGGATATCAATTTTTTAATCCCCAATTAATCCCGATGGCCATTTAATTAAATCCGTGCCAAACACCCAACACTCCCTCACCATGCAAATCACCAAACACAATTTTCTCCACAATTTTTGCATCATTTTATGTGTTTGTACAATTTTTCGAATTTAAGGGGCTTAGTTACAATTTAATGATTTAGGTGCCCTCACCCTATTGGCCATGACCAAATGAAGAGCCTACCTTGTGTTGACCGTAGTTAACATTTCCCTCCCCCTCCTTTGCATGAAGAAAACCAAGTCTTCATGTTAGATCTAAGCCCTCCATTTTGAATGGGAACATCCCCACCACACATCCCTTACACACCCTCCTATAAAACCATCACCATCACCCTCACAACTCCCCAAGCAGGTCATAATCCCAAGGAGCCTAGGAAAACCCCCCCTCTCTCTCTCTCCTCCCTCCTCCATATTTCTTCATGAAAAATTCTTTTCCTTCTTCATTTATTCTTCTTCTTCTTCCTTTGTTCTTCTTCTCCCTGAGTAAATCCAACCCCCGGCCGACCGTTGCAGCCCGGCCCCGCGGCTGACCCTGCACCCCCACTCCGGCGGAGAACCCCCGCGTCGCCCTACTCCGGTCTGCAGCAGTGCATTCACGTCCGGCCGCTGTGCACTCCCCCACGGCTGTCCCTGACCGGCCAGTGCGTTTCCCCGCCGACCCACCGGCTGTGCGTCCCCCGACCGGCAGCGCGTCTCCCCCGACCGACAGCGTGTGTCCCCCGACCGGCTGTGCGTCTCCCGACCGGCCGCGTGTGTCCCCCGACCGACTGTGCAGTCTCCCCCGACCGGCCGTGCTCCGGCGTCGACAATCTCGTCGAGGTCGACTCTCCCCCTCTCTTGTTTTAATTCCAGATTTTTAATATCGTGTTAAATAGGTTGTTATTTATATAAATGGAGGTGTGTATACTAGCTAGGGTTGTGGTTATATAATGTTGATATATATGGTTAGTGTAGTGTAGTACTGGAACTATGTGATTAAGGTTTATATTGGCTGAGGCTAATGATGATTAATGTGAATGTAGATTTTAATGACTTGAGGTTGGGTTTAATGAGGGTTAATATGTTTTTAGGGTTTATGTAGTGTAGTGAGCATGTATCTTGTGTTTTATGAGGTTGGGTTTGGATGTTGTACTTAGTTGGAATTAGGGTGAATACAACTTGTGAGAATATTATTACGATATTGAGCATGTGACGATGATTGGATAGGATGATCAAGGACTTGGGGATTCGACTTGTGGTATGTTGAGGAGATGTATTTGTGATAGGTGGATTGTAGATTATGGTTGGCTTCTACAAGAATTATAACGATTTAATTAAGATATGTACTCAAGGAGAATTGGGTTTTTGACCTTTGAGCAAATAATCAGGAGGTATCGTACATGGTGGAAAAATGTTAGTTTAATTACGGAGAATTAAATCGAGGAGAATGTACAAATGACTAGTTGATTTGACTATCGTACCGATAGTCAACTGTGGTCAACCCCCTAGTGTCTTGTCTCTGTGAGTCGTAGCTGAGACTGAGTTTAGGTGTAGATGCGTGTCGCATCCCTGCCTGTCGTGTGTTAGATTATTGATTTTTGGTTTGAATCTCATCTCTAGGTATTGCGGGACCTGAGGGCTTGGACGCGGTACCGGGACTCCGTTATCAGCAACCGCACGCAAAAAAGTGTACCTTGCCAAAACTTGCAGTTCTTGTTACATATTTCTTAGATTTATTTATATGGTTGATTCATGCTTAACCTAGGACCGTGTGACTTACTCAACGTCCGATTAATAGTCAGGTGCCAACACTGTACGCAGAGTTGTGTAACGTCACCTAGAGATGGACATTCGTGACCCTTTATATTCTCGTACTTGTCTTATCAAGTACAGCATAACCCAGGACACTTGACACTATTCATGAGACAGAATCTTCCTGAGATATTCATGGTGATTATGTATATGATGCAGGTTTTATGACATAGACATTATATACATAGATATTAGATGACTTGTTGCATTAGCTATGATCTTGCGTGACATGTACATGAGACGTTGTGGACATGAGACGTGTGGTTATATTGGGTGGGGAGAGACACACAGGCTACAGGCTATTTTATATATATCTACTACTATTGTGAGGCCGTAGACTCTCCAGCAGAGCTAGGCACATTACGTGTTATTACTACTACCGGCTCCCCGACACAGAGCTTGTAGAGATCTCAGCCTGAGTACTAGTGATGCTCTCACTTGCATTTTACATAGATGGTTACATATTGACCCTATTTATTTCATTTATTTTCTGCACTGCATTATTTATGGCTTGAGTTATTTTGTACCTTGCTATGTCCCCTGAGGACCTGGATCCGGATTATGTCCCCAGGATTAGCAGACGAGATCGACCCCGGGGTATACGGGACAGGAGCATTAGCAGGAGCAGGAGCAGGCACTGGAGCAGTACCAGATCCAGTAGACGAGTGATCCATGAGGGTATCTTCGGAGTATATACTGTTTCCATACTCAGTATTTGCTGTGGTTATCTTTATTCTTGTATCTTGACAGATGTATCAGACTCATTATCGGGTTATTTCCCGAGTTTATATTTTATTGAGATTGATCTTGCTTTATGATTCTGATATTGTTATATTCATTTCTGTGGATGGGATTAGTATATCTAGACCCTTATTGTTGTATTACAGCTTAAGTACGCCCCGATGGATCCATTAAATTAGATTTGTCCGTCGGTGTGTGCTGCTGGTCATTGCCACGTGTCTAGTCCCTCGATATTTTGGGACTGGGGCGTGACACCCTGCCTTGCCGATACGGCTGATCCCTTGAATCCGTGGTCCGATGCAAAGCACGATCTACTCAATTGGTATGACCGTGCGAGCAGGCCGTGCTCTCCAAATTATTCGACCGATCGAACTAAGGAATACGACATTATCGCTCCAATCATGCTATTCTAGTACTTCTCTGAACGAACATATGATTCCATCGAACTTCGCTAGCGATCTGCACATCAAACCAACTCAATCAATACTTGTTCCCAAATCAAACAAATCAAAAATGCAACCAGCTATTGCCTCATTTAATCCGACTCAGCGTAATGCATCGTGCGGTAGCGGGGCATTACACATGTCGCCAATAACAATGACAAATTTGGACGAGCTATTTTTCTTATACGATAAATATAGCCACGTCGTCATTAACATTGGCAACATGAGTGTTATTTTTTTGGCCAATGAACATAGTTATAGCCAAAGTTTGTTTAACAACTTATTCTAAAATTTATTTGGCAGCTCACATTCGTTTGACCATTGTTAATTTGTTTTGCTCACATTCGTTTGGCCATTATTAATCCATACAAACACATATAAACTTATAATATTTTTTTAAACATGTAACCATGTCGCTAAAGCTATTGAGAAATGAGTGCATGCACTCATGTCGCAAATACTAATGACGAGTTGGAAATCATTATTTTAGAAGAAAAAAAATTTAGCTGTAGCAAAAAAAAAAAAAAAAAAAATCATCTGAGCCCAAATTTGTCATTATTATTGCCGATATAGTGTCCATAGCCATTGCTGCACCCATGTCGCAAAAAACAATGACAATTCATCACTTACCGAACTCAGTTGACTCTTGTGGTCAGTGGTGTGAGGTATAACCTCTTTGGCTAGGCGGACAGTCTAAGGATCAAATCGCGGGAGAGATGTGGAACAGCGGACCCAAATGACATACAACGCATCGTGTACAAAGTCTCGTGCGTTACACCGGACATTGCAAAAGAAAAGATTCATTACTTTTTTTTTCTCTCGAATTTACTGAATTTTATTATCTTATTTGTAATTTAAGCAAAAAAAATTATCATATACGAAAACTTCTGTTTATAAATAAGTTGGATTTAAAGGACCTACCCATACTTTTATTTGAATATTCTAGCATCCAAATCTTGACCCATCACCCTGACAGTTACAAGAAGGAAGGAAGGAAGGAAGGGAAGCACGTTTATAAATAAATAAATATATAAATAAACAAATAAATGTATATATATATTTATATATATAGACAACTCTCTCCCCTCTCTCCCAGTAATTAAGCTTGGTGTCCCGATACATTGAACCGAATCAAACGCAGAAAATGTTGCAGCAGAGCGCAGCGCTGTCTCTCTCTTCTCCTCCTTCCTCCTCCTCCTCCTCCTCCTCCTCCTCCTCTCGCGCTGCTCCTCTCAGCAACAACACGCGCACTCCCAAATCATCCTTCGTCTCGCTTCCGAAGAGGGCCCGCTACTGCGCCGCCGACTGTCGGGCCGGGTCGGGCCTCGCTCTCGTCCCAGCGGAGGATCCGAAGAGGAGGAGGAGCGTATGGAGAGCAGCGGCAGCGGCGGCGAGTTCGATCCCGGAGGAGGAGGAGGAGGAGAGGGGCGTCGCCGTCGCCGAGGAGTCGGCGTCGCGTTTGATGGCGACGGCGCAGCTGGGGGTGCTGACTCTGCTGTGGTACATCTTCAACATCTACTTCAACATCTACAACAAGCAGGTTCAAATTCCCAGGCCCATCTTCTCCCCCCATACACCTTTTTTCCCCATAAGATTCTGAGGATCTGCTTTGCAAAGTTGTGGGAGTAACGGGTTACGAGGTATTTTTAGAGTGTCGATTATGAATTCTTACGAAGAATAAGAATCTGGTTTGGTTTTGATTGAATAGTGACTTTTAAATCAATCCAATCTATGCTCTTTTTATTTTACAAGAAAAAAAAAATTATATATATATTTTTAAAATTTATCAATTTTGAGGTGTTTATAAAGTCACTTAAAATTATATTACATCTATTTTGTGGGGGTTTTAAGCCTATCAAAATCAGTGAAGATTTTTATAAACTGTTGGTTCAAAAATATTCCAAAATTGATGAGAATATCGGTACCAAGCAGAACCTTAGTTCCTTGTGATTTTTTTTTCTTTTTTCAAATTATTATGTGCATACGAAGTAGGGATGTGCATAAAAACAACTACTTTTACTGTTCACTTAGTCTGGGCCTCCTTTGGCGGCGGGAAGGAATGGAGGATCTTTTCTTTTTCCTTGTGAAAAATTGTATTTTTTATTAATTTTTTTTTCTCTGGTGTTTGAAAAAACACAGGAAATTTTTGGTGGGAAAGTAAATTCTTAGACGAAAAAGTGAATTTAGATGGATGGGGGAGCAAATTTTCCTGTAATTTTTCTTTTTCTTTAGGACTCATTTTACTTTCTGTTACTTTTCTTTGACATTCAAGAAATGTCTTTCCTTTCTCAATATTTTGATTCCGTTAACCAAACTTGACTAGTCGCTGAGTCTAAATTTTTTAAAAAATGGCTAATTAGAGTTTAGATCCTGAATTTTATACTAGTTTAGAGTTTAAGTTATGAGTTATCCAATTTAAAAGTTTAGATCCTAAAATTTTATTATTTGTTTCAATTTATCTATTATATCCTCTCTTTCATGCTTGATGATAAAATCTTCTTATATAGAATATGTATGGTATAATAAAATTAAAAAATAATTTATAGTCTAAATTTTCAATTGGACATATCAGAGTTTAAATTATAAGTGATATAAAATTCGGTCTCAACTCTAATTAGTCCTTAAAAAAGTTAGACCCTCGGAAGAAAATTTTATTTTCACGTGAAATTTGGCAATAGATTTTCGCAACCGACCAGAATTTGTGCACCCGATGCCCATGATCATATAAGTATTATTTTTATACACGATTTATTTGTTTTTGTTATTGGGAAAGAGGGTTTTCACGGGTTACTATGATTAGCAGAGTTAGAAAAGTCGAGGAACCTCGATCAAGTTTAAGAAGTTTCAGGGACCTGTAAAAAAAACCCTGTTTACTAAATTTGTTCTTTATGTGGGGACAAGTTTATACATTGCAGTATTGCACTCTAGCTTATTAATATTTTACTAGGAAGAGATTGCATCTCGCGGTGGGCAATTTGGATTGTGGAGCCTACACAACTGTCATGTCACACTGAGTTACTAACCTTTTGCCTATGGACCCCCACTTCACAATTGTCAAATATTTTTAGGCTTTTGATAAGGGTACTACACATATTACTTGGGGGTAGCCCAATTTAATTTTTTTCAAAATTACAAGTTTGCCACTCTTAAAGTTACTTAGGACTAGCCCACACCAAGCTATATAAGTGAACAAATTTTCTATTTTAGGCTTTTCACCCTCACTTGAAGAAACTCTCATTCTCCAAGTTTAAACTTAAATTTGGAAATTGATAGTTGTGGTCCCAAGTGGAAGAGAATTTTGCTTTGGTGATTGTCCAACGAATATTCTTCCGGTATGTCTTCGACAACATACGATGAATAAGTTTTGCGAGTATCAGAAAAAAATTTAGTTTTTTTTGACTATTGTAGGAACAATGCATGAAAATATCTTCGATGACGAAGTCGGATCATGCAATCCATTAAATATGCACTCCAGACTTTCCGAAGAACATGTCGGTTATTCCGAAGCACGTACGGTACGTAAAACGACAACCCTATTTCGACAGTCATCGTGTAAGGACTGTATAAAATTAGACAGTCCTATATAAATATAGGACTGTCAATAATTCGACAGTCCTATATAAATACAGGACTGTATTTCGACAATCCTATATAAAAATAGGACTGTCATAATTTTGACAGTCCTATATACTAATAGGACTGTCAAAATAGTGACAGTCCTGTATCTTAAAGACTAAATTATTTGAAATGCCAATTATATGAAGTTATTAATTTTTATATTATTTTATATTGGTTATAGGACCAACCTTGTACAGATGTTGTGGTACATCCTGCTATTGGGGTTGATGTGGACGATATATTCTCAACGGATATTCAATTTGCAACCCAGGAAAAGCATTAGATTGGTGCAAAGAAGTTGGAAGACGACATAACATAGTAATTGTCATTGCAAGATCCATCAGATCTCAGCCGGGCCGAGAATATGTAGAGCTGGGGTGCGAAAGAGAAGGTGTGTTTAGGGAGCATCATAAAAAAAAAGGTGGTGTTGAAAAAAAAAATCCCTAAGAAAAACGTTGGGACGGAAAAATGTGGTTGTCCATTTAAGGTGTTGATTGTAAAAGTAGATGTGAAGTAGATAATCGAAGTTAAGAATGGAAGACACTAAGAGCTCAGGCCGGGCTTCGCCGTGTGAGATAACCTCGTCAATTTGTCCTTTCTTGGCATTCCATTCCGTGTAAGGAGCAGAAGCCGTACGCCAAGGATGAGATGCATCAGCCATTGATTGTACACAACGCAGTATTGGTAGAGCGCGACCTTAGCGTAATTATTCACATGGTCTTTCTTTCACGAATTTGGACAGTGGGAGTAGAGTGTGCACCGCGGCCAAAGCGTCTTTGATTGCAGTGCAATAAACTGGAACAACTGCGTTAAACATCTCAATGCTGAAGATTTGATCTTGAGATCATACGTGAATTATTGAATTGACAAACTCCGAACCAACAGCCCAAATAGCCAAATGGAAAAGGAATAGTCAAGCTTGTTTGGATAAAGGAAGCATTCATACTCGACTCACGTCTGGGCCCCTTTCGGGCTTACATTCTTACAATCCAACCAGCAACAAGAATATGAAATGCATTCACAAAAGCCGAAGCGTGGGCGCATCGAGCTGGGTCTAGTCCGTAGGCAATTTCATACTACAAATTCTATGATGATAACAAAGAATGTAGGTGGATGGGTCTTTCTAGGGAGAAGGAACCAGAAAAGAAGACTGGTTAGCGTCATTGGTTCGTTCTTTGGTTATTTATTGTAACCGGATAGATCTACATATTACTAGGAGTTTGAGGACTTATATTATTATTATTATTATTATTGAAATAACTCCTGTCCATCAATCACTAATGTATTACCTTTGAAACGCTTTCATTGGAACTTTCTTCCGGAACAATAGGTTGTTATAGCTTTCGTCCAGGAACTAGATGCCCATTCAGTAGATTTATTCGACCTTCCTTTCATTTAGTTTGAACTACCCGACTGATAAGGAAAATAAAAATAGGAGATGACTCGTAATCGATCCAGCTGTTGGACCCCGAACCAGGACCGAATATTTCATAACATGTGTATCATTTGAAAGTCTAGGTAGATGAACTAGAGTTTCATCGTCCCATATCAAACAAAAGATCTTTCCACTAATGATTTCATTCTCCTGGCTATGATACCCGAAAAGAGTCATATTCTTCTTCACTCGTCCCGAACTTAGGTTATTTTTCACAATCTAGGCTAGTGAACTTCAATTTGTTTCAACGGAGGGTGGTTGGATGGTAAAAGAGAAGTTGGGAGAGGACGAATGGGTTCTCTTGAGTTGACCCTGACTAGAGTTGTGAACCTTGCTTCATTGCGTTAGGGGTGGAAGAAAGGTCAAATGAAGTATAATAATAGTTTTCTTTAGACCTTTTAAACGGTTATATGTAGCCGGTGTCGGCTAGCGAGTTGCAGTAATATTGCAAGCCTTGCTTACCTACGACTCTGACAATTTTTCAGTTTTGAATCTACAATTGGCAGACTTAGTTCTATTAGGTGGGTTATTTTTTTAAATCAGATGAAATAAATTTGACAATTTGTTTTCTACCTAAAGATACTTGCAAAACTAGACGTCAAGTCCAATGTGATAAGCTGGAAGTTCTGTCAGTTAGCGAGGAAATGGTGGGAACACATACTTAAGCAGTGGTCAAGTAAAAAGTAAATATAGTCTAGCTAGAAAGACCCGTTAATCATCGGGGATGTTGCCCATTGTCTTCTGAGATCGTATATTCCTACTTGATAGTGGGATCATGTCGCCGTTGGACATTCTCTTGTGGCGTTATGGTGGAAGTAGGTCGGTGGAGGTCCAGATAATACCGTCACAAAACCTTGATGGATTCCCCTTCCATGGCAGGAGTGATGAGGGCCTTCTAATTTTTATTGTCGGCCGAAAGACCGGCAGACGATAAAAATTATATGTTCAACGGCAAAGAGAAGGGGATCATTTCATAGGTCAAACATGATTTGCATATTCTGAATATTTATCAATTCATACAGAAATTTACCATGGCCATGTTTCATCTTTCAGGTTCTGAAGGTCTATCAATTTCCACTAACCATTTCAGCGTTTCAATTCGCTGTGGGGAGTGTTCTTGTGCTTTTTATGTGGACTACTAATCTTTACAAGAGGCCTAAAATCTCTTCTTCGCAGGTAATTTTACCTATAATTTAATTGGGTTGCAGGTAGGTTTGATCACTGATACTAATCACAAATATTGTACAATTTGTAGCTTCTGGCAATTTTACCATTGGCTATTGTGCACACTCTTGGCAATCTTTTCACTAATGTGAGTCTTGGAAAGGTTGCTGTCTCATTCACACACACTATCAAAGCTATGGAGCCTTTTTTCTCTGTGATGTTGTCTGCAATGTTCCTTGGAGAGGTAAATTTCTCTGTTACTAACACTGTTATTTTACTTGCAATCCCCTTAATATTTGGTAGAAACTTATAGAGAGAAGTTGCATGGTGGCTTCATTTTATTATTCTGATATTATGTTTCTCTCTGTTCATAAGTTGTTTTTTTCTGAGACAGGACAGAATCAAGGAGATAAACCGGTTTCATTCATAGTAAAGCAACATGGTCACTAGTACAAGATAATAACTAGAACCAGATATAACTAGATACGAAAGGTAAAAGTTTAGAAGATTGAACTTTGATATGATCAAGATAGTCAATTGAGCATCACATTTAGACGTATTTGCTTTCGTAGTATCAATCCCCATAACACCATAAAAAACATGTATGGCCAAAGCAACAAGCCCTTCAACTCCAACTATAAAGAGAAGTACCCACATTTCTTACTTGAGATTCCCGAATCTGGAATCAAGCTTCTACCAAAAAGAATGGACCTCTTCGATATTAGGAAAGTTTTATGATTAACAGACTTCAAACTGATGCTCTCTGATTTATTTCATGTTAGGCACACCAAAGTATTGCCATTACAACACAATCACCAATAACCAGTTTCATTCATAGTAAAGCAAGATAGTCGCTAGTACAAGATAATAACTAGAACAGATATAACTAGATACAAAATGTAAAAGTTTATAAGATAAAACCTTGATATGATCAAGATAGTCAATTGAGCATCACATTTAGACATATTTGCTTTCCTAGTATCAATCTCCATACCACCATAAAAGTGTATATTGACAAAGCAACAAGCCCTTCAACTCCAACTATAAAGAGAAGCACCCACATTTCTTACTTCAGATTTCTGAATCTGGAATCAAGCTTCTACCAAAAAGAATGGACCTCTTCAAGATTTATGATTAACAAACTTTGAACTGATACTCTTATGATTTATTTCATGCCTAGCACACCAAATTATTGCCATTACAACACAATCACCAATAACTAGTTCTTTCTCATGTTTTCACGATCTTTCTTTGATTTTTTTGGACAAAGGATGGGATCAAGAGATCCCAGCCAAATTTCATTCTTAATAGATAAATAATATAGCAGTATATAACAACTATGAACCAAATGATACTTAGATACAGAAGGTCAAGTTGAGAAGATAGAACCCGGAATGGAGCGACCGGTCAAATAGGCAATTGAGCATTATTAGGAGCATCCTTAGACATATTTGCCTCTATAATGCCAGTTCACCGCGACTTATAGTTGAGAACTCCTGATCTGGAATGAACTTCTAGCCAAAATGACCGGATTTTCTCAAAAGATTTTAGGAAAGAATTAGGATCAACAGAATGTGAATTGAAAATTCTTTGATTTCTTTCACGCCAAGCACACTAGAGAATAGCTATTATAGTACAGTCACCAACAAGTGATGATTCTTTTGGATTGAGTTTCTAGATAAAGTCCAATAGTTACCAGGTCTGTAGGCCCATTTGTGATATTGATGACATTATTAAGCTTTTTCCATAGAATGTTGACAAAGCTACTACGGAGGAACAATTGATTAAAACTGTTTCTTCAGTCTCCAAGCATAGCCTGCAAATATTAGGCAAATAAAATCCTTTTTTTCAAGTTGTCGACAGTAAGTAGCCCGTTTTTAGTTTCAAGAGACATCAAAATTCTAACCTTCAGAGGTACTTGAGCTCTGCAGATCCATTTTGTTGGTGCCCAAGTTGTGTGAATCGAGTTTATCACATTGTAAATAGATTTGACATTATATGAACAACCAATATTAGATCCATTTCCATTGTTGGTGTCATTCTGATCAAGAACAATGACATAAAGGTTAGGATATAAGAAAGCAAAACTGGCATGTCCGCACCAAGTATCTCTCTAGAATATGCTAGTTGTGATTTGTCCACATTTGATAACAATACCATTCATGGAGGGCTCTGCCTTGAACTCATTTTCTATATAGAAGTGGTAAAGCCTTGACTGCTTGACTGCATAATCCAAATCTCTCTATTTGAGTAATAGTTAAACTTAACAAGCCCGCACCAAGAAAAATCTGAAGCACCCAGAAGCTTCCATCTCCATTTGCATAGCAGAAAAATGTTAAAAAAAAAAAAAATTTCAAATTAAGGACCCTAAGACCACCTCATTTTTTACTTCTATATGTAGAGCTTCACTTCACCAGACAATTACATGGAGCAATTTCTTTATCCCCTTTCCAAATAATGCTCTTCTAATCTTATCAATTCTCTTGATGGACATAAAAGAATGAGAGATAATAAAGGGGTAAGGCAGAAATAACGTAATTGACAAGGTACAGTGTACCGCCTCTGGAAAGGAATTTTCTTATTTAGAGTAGTTAGTTAAACTACTGTTTTTTATGTCCATTTAATAAGACCATATATATTTGTTGCTTGCTCTTTTGTTACACATATCATGCCATATCAGCTGAATCATATAATAATTTCATTTTATGCGGTGTAGCCACTGGAAGGATAATTTCTTTTACCTGTGGATACTGGTAATAGGTCAGGGGAACCATAGATACTGCTCTCTTTATCTTAACATGACTCATGGATTCTGATTCTTTACTCTTACTATAATCTTATTGTTCTTGTTTTGAGAATGAGAGTGAAACTTATATATTCTGCGAAATGTTTGCTCAGTTTCCTACTATCTGGATTTTGAGTTCTCTCATGCCAATTGTTGGTGGCGTTGCATTAGCATCTCTCACAGAAGCTTCTTTTAATTGGTAAGTAATATGACTTGAAACTTTATTCTTCTAATTCCGATAAACCGGACTATTTCTACGCTGGAGGATCAGCTACTATATGTTACCGATCAAAGTCGAATGCATGTTCTCTAAAGTTGCACACACCATTTTGTTTTACTACCATGACAGGCTACATACACATATTCTTCCATTCCTTTTGTGTTATAGAGTGGAGTAGCAAAATATTTATGAAACCTTCATGTCCTCGAGAACAGGGCTGGATTTTGGGGTGCAATGGCTTCTAATCTTATGAACCAATCACGCAATGTGCTCAGCAAAAAACTCATGGTTAAGAAAGAGGTAACCTATATTTTGGGAAATATTGTTGTCAACTGTTTGTTTATGCATAATATTTTCAATTAACATATGTAGTGATTGTTTCTACGTGATTACCATCTTCTTTTACAGGAATCTCTGGACAATATAACTATCTTTGGGATAATAACAATTATGTCATTTTTCCTGTCTGTCCCTGTAGCTTTGTTTATGGAAGGTATCAAGTTCACTCCAGCTTACGTGCATTCTGCTGTGAGTATTATGTTGGATGATGGATATTTATAAAAACTTTACATTTTTCCTTTAGAATAAGGTTTTGGAAAATCTTAAAGCCGATGATAATGGATAGTATTTGTTCTGCTTCTAGGGTTTGAATATCAGGGAGGTCTATTTGAGATCAATTCTTGCTGCACTCTGTTTTCATGCTTATCAACAGGTGATACATCGTACTTAACTATTTCGTCTTTCTTGTCTTTTGCAACCAACTAAATCACGAATAACTTTCACTCAAGAAAACATTGCAAACCGCTCCTTCAAATTATATTCCTAACCTTTTTTTTTTCTTTTATTGTATTTGTGTTTTCCGTTTATCACCTAGAACAGGGTAACAAGTCCAACTTATTCATTATATTGCGAACCTTAAGAATGTTGTAGATCCTTATAAGTTAGCATTGGTTCACCACAACTAACTGCATTTTTTGGAAATAAAGAAATTTGATCACCTTCGGAATTTTTGGCACTGCCAATTGGCAATTGTACATCAGTAGTGCAAAAGAATGATACAACTCAATACCATTTAAACATTTGAATTATTTACTATAGAGCTTGTAATGCTTGCCAAATTGCATAAAATACATTTTCTTATCATCAAGGATTATCTAATGCTTGCAAAACTCTCACTCTAATATTTTTCATTGCAAGCCTCACATTGTGTTGATATAGCATACATCCTTCGATTATGTTTGCTTCTAATGAGAGAGATGGTTTAACACAAGTTCTGCTTTTGGTGGTGGTTATTGTATTTCTTTTCTGGATTAAAATTCTAAGAGCAATATCTCAAATAGGAAAATTTCTATGAACATTTTCGGTTTGCTTATATCTAGCCTGGTTTTTATGATCAATTTTGGAACTTGTAGGTGTCGTATATGATACTGGCTAGGATGTCGCCAGTCAGCCACTCGGTGGCAAATTGTGTAAAGAGAGTAGTCGTCATCGTCAGCTCTGTCCTCTTCTTCAAGACTCCAGTCTCGCTAATCAATACTCTAGGTAGCTCTTTCCTTAACTACTAATGCACAACACTTGATTTGTTGAAACCCAGGATTCCAAGTTCTTAGTCCTTTTCTTCTGAAAATCTTACGGGAGTTCTTTTTCAGGAACTGGTGTTGCACTGGCTGGAGTATTCCTGTATTCAAGAGTAAACAAACTGAAGCCAAAGGCTTCATGATAGTCTTGGAATAGCACACGTAAATCATCATAGTTATGCTTCCATTTGCTGCTGCTCTGTCATTTTTAGAGTGGCATTGTTTCCTTGTACTTAGAATATATGTTTTTAGTCCTTGTAACGTAATCAATTGTGATATTTAGGTGTAACTATTTCCTTTTTATTTGTTCATACAATTTTACACCCCTCCGATTGTAGCTTCAACTATTATTGTTACAAGTAGGATCATAGCATAATTGATACTGAAGGTGGAATAAAGTTATCTTGGCTGAACTGATTTTGAAATGATAGGATTGTCCATGGGCAAAATAATATGTATGGTCACTTTTTATATGAATTCAGCCCTTACAAACACTTGGTGGTTGTTATAGGTGTGGCCTACTTTCTTCATGATAGTCTAGAGAATCATTTTTAATGGTTTGGCCTACTTTTTATATGAATCATAGCATAATCATTTTTGTACCTTATAGGTGTGGCCTGCTTTCTTCATGATAGTATACAAGTGCAATTTCAATACTTGTATTGCCATTTATTCTTTTAAGTGGTCTTGATATGTTCAAAACTGAGAAACGGTGTTCCAAAAGAATAATTTATAAAGTTAGGGTTCAAAAATTAATTAGCAATGAAAAGTTAAGGTAAAAAAATGTCTAAACGTTATAATTGGAGTACCATTACGATAATCTATCTCAGAAATTAATAACTTGCTAGTTCTTTATAAAGTAAAATTGGGGTGCCAAAAATCAGTCAAAAATATCTGAACATTATAATTGAGTGCCATTAGGATAATTTAGCCAGAAATTAATACTTGCTAGTTATTCAGAAAGTTATCACACTCGAGTTAGCGTCCAAGACAATCGCATTCATTTCACATGAGCATCATCAGGGCTGGCTCGGGAGTTGGGTTGTCCTAGTCGGACCATAGGTTGCACCTTCGGATATAAATATAGGTTTAAGTTGGATTTAAGCTAGGCTGACTCTAAGAAAAAAATAAATGATACAAGGGTTGTCCTATGTAGGGGGTTTGCCAAAGTCCGAAGTCTTAGGGTCTGCTTGGTAACCGTGTTTTCATCGGCTTTGAGATATTTTTGAATCGACTGTTTATGAAAACCTCTGCTTGGTAATTTTTATGAGGCACTGGTTTTGGTCGGCTCAAAATCCTTTCTCCCAGAATTGGTGTAATGTAATTTTGGGTGGCTTTATAAACACCAAAAATTGGTGGATTTTGGGAGATTATTATTTTATTTTATTTATTCTTGTAAAACAAAATTCAGAACTGCTCGTTACCAAGCATAGATTGGATTGATTTAAAAGTCGCTACTTAAAACCACTCAAAATCGGACCTCTCTTAATCGTTCATAACCGGTATTCTAAAATATCTCATAACCGCTACTCCGACTGTCGCTAAACAGACACTTAGGATTTAGCCATAAGCATAGTTAATTAAGAGACACACTATGCTATCAAACTGAATAATGTTCTCAAGGAAATTACCAGGACAAACTTAAAAACCTAATGACACCACCATATCCACATCTATGGAGCACAAGTTCAAGTTCTACTGTCTCTCCCCTTCCTAGTTCAAGAGAGATTTTGAATGACATTGTCATTCTGGGACATCATCTCCACCAAGTCCATCTCCTTCTTCAAGTTCTCGCACGACATGGCCGGCGTGACAAGCGACGGCACCGCCTCGGCCTCGGCCCCGGCCCCGGCCCAGCAGCACTCCATCTCCATCTCTGCCCACCTCTCTTCCTCAACTGCAGGAGGACCACACCCGAGCTGCTCAAAGAGGTGCACCACATCATAGACCTCCTCTGGCAGTGTGGCAGCAACTTCACCACCAGAACTAGTACTGCAAGCTGCACCATTCTTCAAGTTGCCTGCACCATCATCAGCTGCTGCTGCTGCTGCATTGCTGCTGGTCTCCATGTTGGTGGTCAGGCTCTTGATGTAGTTCTGCAGGAGGGTGGGGGGATACTTGGAGCTCTTGCTGCTCCGCCGCCGCCTTTGCGAGAACTGCCTCCTCTTGGTCGCGTTCCAGTGGTTCTTGATCGAGTTCTCGGTCCTCCCAGGGAGGCGCTTCGCGATCTCCGACCACTTGTTTCCCGTCTCCGAGTGGGCTTGGATCAAGATCATGTCTTCCTCCGCGGTCCATGAATCTTTCTGTTTGTAGTAACATAAAACAACACCATTTCAACTTAAAACTGCATAGTTCAAAGTATCGGCCGATACCGATCCGATACGGTCGATACTGATACAGTTTGCATGTCCCGATCCGATACTGACAAATGTCCGATACTGACAAATGTCCGATACTGACCGATATCGGCATTAGAGGTCTCTTTTCGGGTCAATTCGGCAAAGAAAATTGAATTAAAAAACCCAATTAGCAAGGGTGTAAAAGTATATGAAGGCTGTAAAAGCATATAAAAGAGGAAAACTTATCTGTCGCATATAAATCAATCGACAAGGGTGACTACTATTTCATTCAATTTCAAGAATACAAAGAAACAACACTGAAAATACTTTAAATTATGCGTAAATGTATAAAATATATTTTCTAAAATGTTAATAATTTACTAATAGTTGTTTGCTTTCCGATATCCAAAAATCCGATACTTCGATCCGAAACCATCGATACTACCGATACCACTGATCCCGATACTCATAGAAATGGTCCGATACCGATTCCGATACCGATACTTTGAAACTTGTAATAAAAGTACTAACACTTACAAAATCAAAGTACATTCATAAAATCAAAGGGGAGAAGTACTAAGTCTAAGTCATGTATGACTGTCGAATAACTAATGTATTTAGGAACAAATTTTGTACTTCCTAGGTGGATTTCTCATCAGAATTTTAATTCCCACCCCCCCCCCCCCCCCCCCCCCCACCCCCCCCCCCCCCCCCCCCCCAAACCATTATCCTATATATACCTTCTTTTTCGATTTTTAGTTGTTCCAATCTTGTGGACAAGAAGACGAGCTAGGATTAGCAGAAAATTAACTTCTACTCAAGTCACATGTAAGTTGCTGTGATTTATACAGGTTGGCATTACATAAGGGGTGTTGGGGGGGGGGGGGGGGGGGGGGGGTGGGTGGGGGTGTGTGTGTGTGTGTGTGTGTGAGAGGGGGGTGGGGAAGGAAATACACAGATGTCACAGTCCATGAGCACCTGCAGGTTTCTACTTTCTTAGTAGTAAGCTATTTGTGTACTGTATAAAAGAGAAACAAGAAACTAAAGTAACTAGTACCGGAAACAAGGGCAAGAAAAATCAAGTGAAATGTATATTTGAACTTAATTAATCCTTTGGAAACATTCGTATCCATTTTGTTTATATATGATCACTTTATGTGGCTATCCAAAAATGTGAGTTGTGTCCGGACACAATTCGGACACTCCAAAATATGCTAAGACATACCAAATACAATAAGTAAAGTCGGTAAATTTACACAATGTGTGCCTCTTAGAAGAACTATGGAGCTAGGAGAAGTAGAACCTTGATATTTGGCCTCAAATGGTTGTGCCATCTCTCTCTGCATTGCTTTCCTATCCTTCCATCCAACATTTCAGCTATGTAAGACCATCTCCTCATTCCATATTTGTCCACCAGTCTCACCAACAATCTACAAAATATATATTAAAAAAAAAAATCTTTGTAAAAATTAATGACTTAATTAAGAACGTCACAAATCCCATAAGAAACAAAAGAATATCAATTTCGAGAAACGCGACAAACAAATAATAATAAAAAAATAAAAAAAAATATCAAGACAACTTAAAGTTGAGTCTATTTTTGTTCATCCACCAAAACTAGTAAAAATGTTCAGCTTTACGCTGAAGGTTTGTCACGTGTAAAACTGATAGTCAAAACTAGTGTGGATATTCACCAATGTTTACCTGTCTTCTTCAGCTGTCCACTGCCCTTTCACCACATTGGCTTTCTTGTTAACCCTACCAGTACCACCGTTCATCGTCGTCGACGTCGTCGACTTGTAGCCTACGTCCACTCCCTGACAATACAGAAGATCAGGAGCCTGCAGGCCCGAGAGCTCGACGTCCGGCATCAACCCGAATGCCACACGAGGCGCCTCGGGCTCGTAGATCATCGTGGTCGACGGCGGAGGGGAGCTCATGTTGGGACAATTAGCCATGTTCGGCTCGAACCCTATGTAACTTTGATTGATCAAGCTCGCCGCGCCCGCGCCGAAACTAGCACTGTAGTCATAGAAGTGATGGTTGTGGTGGAAGTCCTGATAGTACTCATTTGGGTTGATAGAAGAAGAAGAAGAGGAAGAATCAATGGAGAATGGAACATATTCTCCATTGTGGGCATTGAAGCAAGCAAAGTTCATGGCAACAAAAATGAGGAGGACTAGAGAGAAGTTGATGATAGTATAACTTGAGAAAGAAAACTATAAAAACAAACTCTTGGGGACTAATGACCGTTGATTTCGAATGTGATCGAAGGGCCCGAAATGCTCGGTGCTGTGGCTGTTAAACTTCTTGGGGGAGGGGGAGTAATGGACCGGGATGAAATTTTTGGTAAAACCGGGGGCTGGTGGAAACTATACAATGATTGCAAGGACAAGGCCATTTCTGGACAGTACAGGCCAGTGAGTACACGTGGCAGGTGCTTGGTGGTTCTGTTAATCTTAGGTTGCTTTGACCAGAAAATGACCAAGGGGTTAAGAACAATAGGTTCTCTTTGGTGAGTGAACCTTATTGTCAATTAATCAGCAATTCGTTAAATTTATTATAGTTAATTAATCAAGTAAGAAAAAAGGGGACTGAATTATCGGTTGATTCGGATAAGAATCGTTCGGATAAGAATTACGATCAGATGAAGATTTATTATTTTCAGATTAATACTTACTATTTTTCAAATACGGGATATCATAAACATATGGAATATTTTAGCAAATGTTCCCACTACAAAATATAAAAACTAGCATATCTCCCAACTTATTTAAAAGACTAGCAAATACTCCCATTATGAGTAAAATAATCAAAATTTTGATTAAATAGTGGGGGTATATCTTAAAATTTTAAATATTGAATACAAAGGAATCACTACCCAAAATAAGTCAAATTAGCGACGTATTTAGTGACTCCAGATTAAGACGTCGCTAATATTATATAAATTAGCGACATCTTGAAATTACGTCGCAATACGACGCTATCGGCGACTAACTACGACAATTAGCGACTATAGTTAGGTAATGTGAAAATAATGTCGCTATCAGTCGTTGAACGTCGCTGAATTTTTATTAGTTGCGACGTTAAGCGACTTTATTTTACTGACGTCGCTAATTTATGTAATTTTGGAGACTCTTAGTGACGTTTATCCTTGTCGTCGTTATTTTTTTTAATATACTGGTTCAGATTCACTTCCTTCCAAATCAAAAATTCTAAAAAAAAACCACCCCCCCTTCTCCTCCGGCGCTGCCCTTCTCCTCCGGCCCTCTTTTCTCCATCTCCCCTTCTCCTCCGACGCTCCAGTCCATCCCCCTTCCCCTCCGGCGCTGCCCTTCTCCTTCGACCCTCTCTTCTCCATCTCCCGTCAGGTAAACCCTAAACCCTAATTCTCCCTACACACACACTGAGTACACAGGACACACACACACAGACATGGAAACAGACACACACTGACACAAGGACACACACGAACACACATACATATTAGTTTTCTTTTTTTAAAAATCTTAAAGAAGAAATTGGGATATAATATAGATCCTCTGCCTCATTTATTCTGTAGCATATTTTTCTCTTTTTCTTTTCTTTTTTTAGCATGTGGCTAGATCTGCCACTGGACTGTATTGAAACAAGTTTGACACGACACAAATTTTGACATGACACAAAATTATTTTTTATCGTGTAATCGGATTAATCTCCTTATGTAACATAGTTGGGACTTGTTTCGTTAATCATCTTGAATGAAAACACATTTTGAGACACTTTATAGAACAAGAGCAACCTCGACCTTGCCCAGCGGTACGTGCACCGAGTTTAAGAGTACGATAGTGATATCTTAGTATTTATAGTCAAGTGTTAAGGTTTTAGGGAGATATGGATATTTGGTTAAAGTATTATTGTGATGTGTTAGTATATAGCTAGCTAATGGGTATTAGGATAAGATATTGTAAGGTATTTATTATATATAATCTATATTAAGTATATGATACATAATATAATATATTAGCTAGTATAGTCTATATTAACTAGTATAACTTAGAAACCTAGTATAGCAAGGTATTGACCTAGAATGACTTGATAAATCCCTCCGGCGCGGCTGCTCCCCTCGTACGGCTCCTCCCCTCCGACGTCCATTTACTGGAGTTTGAAATCTTTGGCTCTACTTTCCGCTTTAGTACCGAAAGCCATGAGACATAAGTCTTCTCTTCTCTTTCATATTTCAGTCTCATGGCTTTCGACACCAGAGCGTAAGGTAGAGCCAAAGGTCTCATGGCTTCTAGGTTCATTTATCTATTTTTTATTATGTTTCACACATCACAACTCGAATACTAACAATATGACCTAAATACTCACTTTGATGAACATTTGGATAATATACTTGAACGATGTCTATTCATTTTTGCAGAAGTATCTAGAAATTGATCTGAATTATTATCTGCATCATCATTTGTGGATGTACAACCGTCATCCTGATGACATGTGCGGTGTACAATATGAATACATAGAGGGAGTAGAGCAGTTCCTGCAGTTTGTCAAGGAGTTCCCTGAGTACATAGATGGTATAAAAATTAAGTGACCGTGTATGAATATCGTAACTTAAAATATCATCCAGAAGTGGATGTGACATATCATTTGTACTCGAGGGATTTCACTCCGAATTACTATCAGTGGACCTCATATAGAGAGCTTGTGCCTTTAGCATCGGAGCATGAACCTTATTTGCAGCCATATATGAATGTCCACGAGCATGCTGATTTCGACGACGGGTACGTGAACATGGTTTTTGACGCTGCGGGGCCTAGTTTTGATCCGGACAATCATGAAGTAGCTGAGGATGTAACGACATGCTCCGCTCAACCCGGAGGGCCGATTCAAACGGCAAAAGTGTAGCGAACCGATCTGCCTTGCTCAGTGAGATGACTCGTTCGATGCAAAGACATTCAGACTTGGACCTTCGAATGGAGTTCAGACTTAGAATTTTCAGAGGAGCGCTCAGAGTCTCGCTCGGCCGATGCGATTCATCGCTAAGGTGGGCGGCCCCGGTAAACGTGTCCCTGTTTAGCTGTACACTTAAGACAAGGAATGATACATGCTAGTTTCAAGCGATAACCTTTGCATGCTAATAAAAAGAGATGAACGCACACATATAAAGGGATAACTCCGCCTTACCATTGTATAGAACATGGAGATTTTACTTGCTATTTGCGTAATCAGGCTTATTAAGTTAAAAAGTAGTAGTTTCTTATATGTGCCACGAAAGTAGTTTTGAGTTCACATTAAGGCATCGTACCGCACAGAATGTGACACGGGATAGAGTATAGTCATGTTGCATATATAGATGAGGAAGACTATCAAGTAGTCGTTCCAAGTCAGGAGAAAAAAAAGAAAGTACTCGGGATATCCAGATCACCGAGGAAGTTTATAATCAGGGAGCTGCTCAAAGAAGAAAGATCCGATTGTAGTCCTCAGCAAGATTGAATCGAGCTGAAGTCATCGGATAAGAGAAACTGAGCAGAAAGTTCTAGGCTAGGATTGGAAGTGGGGGAGTAGTTACATGGTCACGGACAACTGATTGTGCACCAGGTAGAGAAGATTCCTCGATACGATTGCTGAGGCATCTGAATCGTGTCGGTCCGGAAGGACAATGCCAGTATAGTCCTGGTAATACGCTAGTAGAAAGTACTAGTGGACGAGTACGAGATGTCTAGCAAGGCTTGCTACCGAGCTGGAAAGACAGTCGATTCGTCGGATGGTTCGGGACGTCCAGTAAGGCTCGCAACTGAGCTGAAAAGACAGCCTTCCATCCCAGATCATGTCCAATATGGCTAACAGAGCCAGTGACCTTCATATAGATAAGTCATGCATGCATAGCGGCTATCCGCATTCAGAAGAGAGTACATTTGCACGATACTTTGTATATTTAGAATGGATGCACGGTATATAACATAGTTCGAGTAGAACATGTTTAAGGCAAAGACACACATGTAACGTTTGGATTGCATAGATGTTCTTCGCTATTTAGTAGATTAATGATTATATTGCTCCATAAGACAGGGAATGCCGAATGATAAGAAATGGTGAGACGAACTCAGTTCTTTACAGTACGACACTCTTGTGCAGACACGAGTATTACTTTCATTATATTGTCGTATAATTGATCCTAAGGCAAAGACTAAAAAGACAACATAATCAGTTGGTGCATATAACTAATGAACGTGCTTGTTTTGTGGCGTGGGCGAGAGGACTCCCCACCAGTGCATTCAATGTACTGATACCCAACCAGATTGTATGCAGGGTGCAGAAAGAACTCATACGGATCCGTAGATCGCTTAACGCATTGAGGCGCCAGACCGCACTTGGGGTCTTGTAGCATGGTGCGCGGACCTGGAGCTCACATATATGAGAAATAATATATGAAAACATCATCATTCAGATTGTTTGATTCAGTCGTAAGCCTAAGGGCATATTCATTATAAAGAGAGAGAAAGAGAGAGAGAGCACGAGCAACTTATAATCTCGGCCTAGCGCTGCTTGTAATCTTTACTTCATATTAATAAAAATCTTGATTTGGATTCGATACTTGTGTTTATTCTATGTTTCCGCTATAACGACTCTGCGAACTAGTTATCAACGGCCGTTTCGGTATTTGCCTCGCATGGGCGCAACTCTAGGCTCGTGCGGCATCTTGTTCCGATGAAAATGATCGTCCTGCGGGAGCGCTAGCACGGTGATTCGCGCCTAGCGGGGACGACCGATTCTTGTGCGAGATCGGGGCGTGACAGAGGAGGCACCGAATGCCGATGCTGTAAAGTTTATAGAGTGTTTGGAGAATGCAAGGACTCTATTATATCTTGGTTGTGAGGATCATTCACCGTTAGAGGTAGTCACCAGGCTGTTGAGTATAAAGTATGATTTCAATATGTTGCAAGAATGCTACAACCGACTGATCGAGTTGACCATAGAGATCTTGTCGGAGGGTGCCAAGTTATCTACAAACTTCTACCGATCTAAGAGAATGGTTAGATCGCTATGGATGGGATATAAGAAAATTGTTTCGTGTCACAACGGGTGCATGCTGTACTATAAAGAAGACAAAGATGAAGCAGTGTGCAGATTCTGTGGTGTTGATCGCTACAAGGCAACTGGTACTGGAAAGACTCCCGGTGCAAGAAAGTTGACCGATTCGATGCACTGCCTCCCTTTGAAGTCGCGGTTGCAGAGGTTATTTATGGTGAAGGAGACTGCCAAAAATATGAGTTGGCACATGTAGAGTGTTGGATCATCCATCTGATGGAGAAGCATGTAATCACTTTTATCGAGAGTATCTCGATTTTGCTTTGGATCTGCGTAATGTCAGATTGGGGCTCTTCTCCGACGGTTTCACCCGATTTGGACTTTCGGGCTCCCTGTATTCGTGTTGGCCTGTGATTGTCACCCCGTACAACTTATCGCCTTAAATGTGCATGAAGACTTTGTATATGTTTCTAACCGTTATCATTTTGGGTTTGAACAATCCCAAGAGGAATATTGATGTATACTTACAGCCGTTGATAGATGAGTTGAATCAGTTGTGTGAAGTAGGCGCCAACACGTATGATATTTCCAGAAAGTAAAATTTTTAGATGAGTGCAGCACTTATGTGGACCATCAACGACTTTCTGGCCTATGGAATATTATCGGGATGGAGCACTCATGGTCATCTCTCATGTCCGTATTGCATGGACCGTACTAAGGCTTTCCGTTTGAAACACGAAGGAAAATCGTACTTTTTTATTGTCATCGACAGTTTTTGTCGAAAGATCATCCATTCCGGAGGAACATGAATGCGTCCCATGCCGACGTTGTGGAGAAGGCCGATCCACCGCCAAGGTGGTCCGGAGACACGATATGGGAGGAGGTCAGAGATTTTCCAAGTGCTATCGAAGATCCTACAAGGGGGTACAAGTGTGATGGATTTGGTCGAACTCATAACTGGATAGAGATGAGCATATTCTGGGACCTGCCATATTGGAGCACCAATATGATCAGACATAACCTTGATGTCATGCATATTGAGAAGTATGTGTTTGACAACATAATTAATACTGTGATGAACGTAAAGGAAAAGACGAAAGACAATCCTAAGGCCAGGTTGGACTTAGAAGAAATATGCAGACGTCCTGCGTTGTATTTGATAGAGGAAGGGAATGGGAATGCGATGCAGCATAAGTCAATTTTTTCATTGGACAAGGAGAACAAATGGAGACTTTGTAGGTGGATCCAGGGTCTAAAATTTCCAGACGGGTATGTCGAATCTGAGAAGATGCGTCGACCCAAAGCAGAACAAACTAACGGGTATGAAGAGCCACGACTGTCACGTATTTATGGAAAGGTTAATTTCGGTTGTATTTTGAAAATTCTTACCGTAGGTAGTTTGAGATCCATTGACAGAGCTTAGCGTATTCTTCAGAAATCTTTGTTCTACTAAGTTGCTTGTCGATCGTCTAGAAAAGCAGGAGAAGGACATTGCGGTAACACTTTACAATCTTGAGAGAGTGTTCCCTCATGGATTCTTCGTCTCCATGGAGCATTTGCCAATTCATCTTTCCTATGAGGCATGCGTTGGTGGACCTGTCGGTTATCGGTGGATGTACCCATTTGAGCGACATCTGAACCACCTCAAGAGGAAAGTAAAATATAAGGCACGGGTGAAGGGTTCTATTTATGAAGCCTATATTCTCGAGGAGATTACAAACTTTTGTTCAAAGTATTTCAAGCCTCATGTTGCTACTAATAGAATGAAAGCTCCCAGAAACGACGATGGGTATCAGGAATCTAATGAGGCAATACTGAAAGTATTCAATGCTTTTGAAAAGCCCTCGGATAAAATAAAGAAGAGATATCTGAATGACGACGAGCTTAGGGTCGCTCAGTTGTATGTATTACTCAACTACGATGAGGATGAGGTGGAGAAGCTAGAGAGGTAAATAATTATTACGTCGATGTTTACGTTATCTCAATATAATTATTACACTAATTTGCCTATGCTTTATATTGTTTCAGCATGCGATAAGGTCGAGTAGACCATATATAACAGATGAAGAAGTAGAACAAGAAATGAGACTTCATTTTCCTTCATGGTTGACATCATATGTAAGGATCTCGATAATTACTTTTTATGTATGTATACTTACACAATAATTAACGTTAAACTTAATATCACTTATTTGATATTGAGTTCGATCGTCAAGAGGCAACACTTGAGAATGAATCTATTAGAACTCTAGCGAAGTGACCAATTTATACCGTCAAGATCTGGCCAACTTACTGTGTGAATAGATTTAGGTTCAAGTCAACAAATGCCCCAATAAGTGATCTTTCTAGATCTCGATTCTACAAAAATAGTTTTTTGTGTATCAAATCTTCGAACTACAAAGACGTCGATCCAGGCACTGATTTCTTTGGCGTCTTACGAGAGATTGTAGAGTTGACATATAATTATGCCATAAAGCTTGCTTAGATTGTGTTATTCATGTGTGAGTGGTTCGATCCGATCCAAGATCAAGTTAGAAAATTGATAAACATGATCTTGTGGATATAAACTACTGACGTCGATATCAAGGATATGAACCATTTATTCTATCAAGTCAGGCTCAGCTTGTGTACTTCACAACTTATCCTAAACGAGGAACCAAGAGGTCGGATTGGTGGACAGTATATAAGACTAAAGCTAGAAATATCTTTTACGTTGATGAAATAGCTTATCAGGAAGACGACCTACCTCTTGTTGCAAATATTGTAGATGTGGACTCAACGAAAGTTACTCATGACATGTTTCATCAAGTAGAAGAGGTAGAAGTATTAGAAGACGATGACAAAGTAGATGAAAGTGAAAATGAAGAGGGGGAGGAGGAGGAAGACGAATAAATTAAATTTTCAGATGATAATTGAAAATTAAATGAAATTAATTTAGACTTGTGATATGGTAGCCTAATTTTCTAATACGTTTATCGTGGCCTAGTTTTTTAATGGTGATACTTTTTTTGTGGCCTAATTTTGTGATACTTATGTTTGTGACGGTAATACATACATATCTTTGTGTATTTATGGCCTAGTTATGTGATCCTTATGTTTTGTGATGGTGACACTTTTATCATTTAGACTTTTATTTTGGCCTAGTTCAAAACTTTTTTGTATTTCTTTCTGTCATGTAATCTAAATATCTATGTATATTTGTTTTATCATTATATGTTATTCTTATATATGTCTGGACGACGCAGATCCTGTTCCCGCGGTAGATCCTCTAGACGTAGTCCTCTTTAGGACACAAATACTCCTTCCCGATCCTCGTCTCCAAGTACTCCATACTATCGACCAGCAGTACCTCAGACTGCGACTACGACGACCACATACTATCGACCAGTAGTACTTCAAACTCTGATGACTGTACGTGGCAGTACTCCTGGGACTAGCAGTACTCCTCGAACCAGCAGTTCCATGCCCGAGAGTATCCCGTCTATTGTTCCTGCTCCGTCCAATATTTCTGCTGCTGACGGTACCATGGAGACAGAGGAGGAGATGGCGTTCGAGTCGACTCCGTCTCCATATCAGAGCGATCCTTCGTGCGCTCTGCCGGATGAGACGAGAATGGAGATTTGGGTCGATGGCCATACAAAGTAAGTTAATTAGTTATTTATTTCTTATATATATATATATATATATATATATATATATATATATATATATATAAGAAACAAATAACTAATTAACTTACTTTGTATGGCCATCGACCCAAATCTTCATTCTCGTCTCATCCGGCAGAGCGCACGAAGGATCGCTCTGATATATATATATATATATATATATATATATATATATATATATATATTAATGAGTTTAATTATCAATGTATATATATATATCGTCCTCCGGCGGTACGAAGAGCACTAGAATATTTTTTGAGGCAAAACTATGGTGGGCCATGGATAAACTACTCGAATGCCTCGAAAGAGAGAAAGACGTTATAGTTTGGGCACTTCAAGGTAAAAGTATATTTGATTTTAATATCAGTAATATTTTATAACTTGCTATTGTACTTCTTGTAAAGAACGTATTTCTATCTACCACACCAGACCGCACAGATCGAGCAGCAGTTTTCTTCCATCATCGCCAAGCTGATCCGTGATGCTATGGATGACCAGAAGGCTTGTGATCGCGAAGGAAAACCGATCCAAGGTTGGATCACCCCTGAGCAGTGGACTTGGATGAGGGATAGATTCAA
This sequence comes from Iris macrosiphon, assembly GCA_036927795.1. Classification (NCBI taxonomy): domain Eukaryota; kingdom Viridiplantae; phylum Streptophyta; class Magnoliopsida; order Asparagales; family Iridaceae; genus Iris; species Iris macrosiphon. Next base: position 176,961,063 of record JAYESA010000011.1, on the reverse strand, counting down.
TGAGGATAGGTATAAGGAAAAGTCAGAGAAGGCCAAGGCGGCTCGGCATAGGGCAAAAAATTGGTGTGGTGGGTTGATTCCGATGACGAAATATTTTTGTCGCTTGGTACGTCTTTCATTGTATACGTACAATTTTAATCATCGTGGCCTAATTTTTTACTTTAATAACAAATAATATATTTTTTAACAGGTCAAGAGGGGTGAGGACGTGAACATGGTGACAATGTTCCTCGCCACTCATAGGAAGGGGGGACAACTTATCGATAATAGGGCAACGCAGAGCTACGTACGTATTACTTTTATGTTTTGAACATTTTGATATAACTTAGCAAAAATACATGTAATTAGTAATAAGTACCTAAGATATATAATAAGTAGTACGCTTATCGATAGATACGTATTTTTCTAGGATGAGTATAGGAGTCTCCGTGAAGAGTCGACCCAGCCCACACAGGGAGAGGGGGGTAGTTCCTCGGAACCCCCGGACCACCCAGCTCCGCTGGATGATAAGCTGTGGATGAGATCTGTTGGTGGTCTACATAGGGGTATGTACTACGGTACAAGATCCTACGACCCCTATGTTGCATCACAGTCCTCTATGACACCCTCTGCCGATGTGCATACCCCACAGCCCTCCCAGGAGTCGCAGCGAGCCCAGGAGAGAGAGTGTCACGCCCCAGTCACAAAATACGTACGACTAAGAATACGTAAGCATGACAGCCGTATGTATATGAAAACTCTAATATATGAAAACCATAACACATACGTACGTTGTATTATGAATAATAATTCATAAGTGGTATATATATTATCAAATAAGTCACAATCATACTAAATCTCATCCACAGTCGCAAGTCAATAAATAAACTAAACCAATAGATAAAAGTAATCAAATCTGAATAATCCCAAAATAATAGTCGGGTAGAGACAAATCCATTACCAATGGCTATATCAAAAACTAAAATGATAGAGGAGGACGGAACTCCAATATAAATAAAATGCTAAATAAAGAGAGTAGTAACTAATAAGTCCATCAACTAAGAGATGATCATAGATGCTCGGAAGGAAGACCTCCTCGATAGAATATGAAGAATCAAGCCCTGGTCCGTACTCCTGTGGATAGTCCTGATCGTCTACACCTGGCAAGGGACCAGGTCCTCAGAGGGACGTAATAAGATACAGAAAACAACATGCCAATTGAATACAATAAAATATGCATAAAGAATAGATAAAAAATATACAAGTACGTTGAACTAGACAATCTGTATTAAAAAATTATAATGAGGACAACTTTTCAATGTATGGGCTGGTGTAGGCTACTTTAATACACACGCTATCTCATAACTCATGAATACATAAACATACATGTACTATTAATCGACATACCTTGAGGGTAGCGACAATCGTAATACCAAATCGATATACCTCGAGGGTAGTGACCATCGTGACATAAGTACCGAAGTGCGTCCAGTTACTACGGTTTACCAAAGTGGGTAGCCCATATGCCTACAGACTCTCCTCCCCTCCCATGATACTATGTGTCAAGTGTGTGTCAACATATATAATTATGAATGAAAGAAAAACACAAATAATGAATATAAAAACATGTTAAGCATACAAAGTACTGTAAGCAATTTGGCAAGGTATACTTGCCTGGTGTCCGAGTAGAGTTTAGACAATGTCATGGCAGTGAATATGTCAAGTCAACAATAGCACAAAGAGGAGAAGATGTACGAACGTCTCCGGATGCTGAAATAAACATCATCAACATTTCTGTAATAAGCGAGATAGTCAAAAAAATACTACCCTTTCGTCCAATTTGGACACGGATAAAACGATAATTTTGGGTCAAAGCGGTATCCACATATGGGCCACTTTGTACCAAAAAATATGTCAAGGTCAAAGGTCTCTAAATAGGACAAATTATAGATTAAATAAATCCTAGTCGACGATACAAACTCAACGGTATGTCCAGTTTTGGATTCCGGTGAGCCGATCACAAACTCAACGGTATGTCCAGTTTTGGATTCCGGTGAGACGATACAAACTCAGTTGGGTCACAGGACCGACGTGATACCATGGATCCGTTGGCGCAAGTTTTGTTGCATTCCGACGAGCGTACAAAAATTAACAGGGTAATTTGTAAAACACTGATACGTGAGACTTTTTACGGATACATGTTGATTCCGACGTGCACGCATGTCCAAATCAACTTTCACAAAATTTTACACGTTCGGATATACTGTACGCGTCTTTCGGTACAATTGGTACACGACGAGGTAGTCCCGTTTGGCGGGACACACTCCGTATCATAAAATTTTAATGTTTAAAAATAAGTTTTTCTTAATTTTTTACATGATTTTTACTAGGTTTTAAATCAAATTAATTTAAACTATTTGATGGTTTCTTAAGGGGGTCAAGTTGTCGATACATTGATGAAATCAATTCTTCGATCAATCTACTATAGAGAAAGATATGAGCCTTCCAACAGAAGGTGTTAGACTGTTTTGGTTTTGTTTTATACATTAGTGTATACATGATTTTTCTGGGATTTTTTGGTCGATTTATCACATAATCGAACTCATTCGAATCAAAAATATTTGAAGGTAATCGAAGGTGGTTAGGTTGCGAACTTACCGGAGAAGGCGGATCGTGAAATGGTCGAAGAACGAAGAAGAAAATGCCACGCGAACAAGGGCCGCTTGGGGTCTGTTGTGCACGTTGTTCCCCACGCGTGAGCAGATCTGGCGGTCGGCGTGGCCAGGGACGGTGACGGCGGCTGCTCTGCAGTGGTCGACGCCGGTGCTGGTGTTGGGGGTAGGGTTAGGGTTAGGGCTTACGGTCATATATATATATATATATATATATATATATATATATATATATATATAACGAGAGGGAAAAGGGAAACGGGTTCGGGTTTCCTTTATGTGTGTGCGTGTGTTTGTGTTGGTGATTTAGTTGTTGTGGCTGGTGATGTTGGTGGTTAAGTAAATAAACCAAAGAATTCATTTTCGTAATTACTAAGAAAATAATAATTTCAACAATCAAATAAATATATAAAAAATATACTTAAAATATAAATAAAAAAATTAGGGGGGTTTACAGAGAGTTGACCTTCAGATCGCATCTCTGCATGATGAGTTGATGCAGAGGATTACTGTGCAGACGCAGCCGCAGACGGATGATACGACACTCATAGCACATTTCGAATCGCTGGAGCGTAGCATCATGGAGATGAGGGATCTATCCACGTCGACAGAGCACAATATGACGTCACTGCAGGAGTCCCAGTTGATCGTGGGCACTACGTTATCGAGGATGCAGGCGTCACATATTGAGATGAGCGAGCGAGTGGAGACCGTGGGTGCTTCACTATCGAGGATGCAGGCGTCACATCTTGTGATGGGTGAGCGAGTGGAGCATAGTACTAGGAGGTTGTCATCTGTCATGGATACTTGCGACGCTCGACTAACAGAGTTGGAGCAGCGACGTCTTCCTGGTCCGCCTGCATCATTATCAACATCGACTCCTGCATCGGGTTCCGTGACGCTTACACAGTAGCAGTTTGACGCGCTATTATCTTAAATTCGACGCGGCTCCTCCTCCTGATCAGTAGTAGTTTTTTCGACATATGTGTATTGACCCATTCATGAAAGTTTGTACTTATTATTTGTATACTTTTATTGTGTGACTTATTTGTACATTTTTATTGTGACTGGATATTGTGTGACTACATTCGAACCTTAGAGTCATCTTTTTATTTATTTATTTTATCATTGTTGTTGTGTTATTGTACTGGTATTGAGTGTTCCACCGAAGTGGTCAACAAGCCTAGAAAATTTAACGGAGGGTTGCTCCGGCTCTGTCTTTTTATTTGAAATATGATACTGCAGGCATGTTATACTGTGATATTACAGGCATTCATTTATTTTATTTTTTTATTTTTCAATATTAGCGATGTTTAGCAACGTTTAGTGACGTCCTTACGCGTTGCTAATGACGTTGCTAAACTGTCTCAAGGCGTCGCTGATCGTCAATACACGTTGCTAAATATTGCTGACATGACAATTTTGGCCATGTTAGCTATTCGTCACTGATTCTGTTGTAGGTCGTCGCTAAATTTAACGATAATTATCGACCAAATTTTAAAGTCACAAATTTGGCGACACTCGACGCTAAGAGTCACCATTTTTACGACTTTGTAACGTCGCTTAATTACGTCGCTAGAGCGACATTTTTTGACGTTGTTTTGATCAGTGAGTAGCTTTTTCACGACTAAGTCCAAACGTCACTAAATACATCGCTACTTGGTATTAGTGACGTATTTTTGATATTTGGTGACGCTTTCTTGCATCGCTAATTTGCCTTATTCTAGTAGTGAGCATTTGCTAGTTTTTAAAATAACTGAATGTATATGCTAGTTTCTATATTTATAATGGAGACATTTGCTAAAATATCCCTAAACCTATATACCTTATAGTTAATTAATTATCAATTTGTTAGAATTTATTATAATTAATTAATCAAGTAAGAAAAGAGGGGGCTCGATTATCGGTTGATTGGATTATCGGTATATTGATCCCGAATCACAATCAGATAAGGATTTATTATTTTTGGATTGATACTTACTATTTTTCGAATACTGGATAACATAAACCTATATACCTTATAGTTAATTAATCAGAAATTTGTTAGAATTTATTATAGTTAATTAATCAAGTAAGAAAAATAGGGGGCTGGATTATCGGTTGATTCGAACCCGAATCACAATCAGATATGGATTTATTATTTTCGGATTGATACTTACTATTTTTTGAATACTGGATATCATAAACCTATACACCTTATAGTTAATTAATCAAAAAATTATTAGAATTTATTATAGTTAATTAATCAAGTAAGAAAAGAGGGGGCTGGATTATCGGTTGATTCGAACCCGAATCATAAACCGATAAACATTTATTATTTTTGAATTAATACTTATTATTTTTCGAATACTTGATATCATAAACCTATATACCTTATAGTTAATTAATCAGCAATTTATTAGAATGTATTATAGTTAATTAATCAAGTAAGAAAAGAGGGGTCTGGATTATCGATTTATTCGACCCCGAATAACAAACCGATAAGGATTTATTATCTTCGAATTGATATTTACTATTTTTTGAATACTGGATATCATAAACCTATATACCAATTATAGTTAATTAAACAACAATTTGTTAGAATTTATTATAGTTAATTAATCAAGTAAGAAAAGATGGGACTGGATTATCGGTTGATTCGAACGAGAATCACGATCGGATAAGGATTTATTATTTTCGGATTGATACTTACTATTTTTTGAATAGTGGATATCATAAACCAATATATCTTATAGTTAATTAATCATCAATTCGTTAGAATTTATTATAGTTAATTAATCAAGTAAGAAAGAGGGGACTGAATTATCGGTTAATTCGAACCCGAATCACAATCGGATAAGGATTTATTATTTTCGGATTGATACTTACTACTTTTTGAATACTGGATATCATAGACCTATATACCTTATAGTTAATTAATCAATAATTTGTTAGAATTTATTATAGTTAATTAATCAAGTAAGAAAAGAGGGGGCTGGATTATACTTACTATTTTTCGAATATTGGATATCATAAACCTATATTCCTTATAGTTAATCAGCAATTCATTAGAATTTTTTATAGTTAATTAATCAAGTAAGAAAAGAGGGGACTGGATTATCGGTTGATTCAAACCCAAATCACAATCAGATAAGGATTTTTTATTTTCGGATTGATAATACTATTTTTCGAATACTGTATATCATAAACTTATATACCTTATAGTTAATTAATCATAAATTTGTTAGAATTTATTATAGTTAATTAATCAAGTAAGAAAATAGGGGGGGGGGGATGGATTATCGGTTGATTCGAACCCAAATCACAATCAGATAGGAATTTATTATTTTTGCATTGATACTTACAATTTTTTGAATACTGGATATCATAAACTTATATAGTGTTGGAGTGGGTGGGGTTCCCAATCTATGTGGAGAACACCCCGGAGTGCGACGAGCGTCATCTGTGTGTTAGAGAAGCTTGGGGATGCGACAAGGGCCATTCGAGAAGTCGGAGAAGCTCGGGAGCAACAAACAGGGGAGGGGGGCTGCTGGAAACAGGCCTACTGAGTTCAGATCAAACTTGATTCCCCAGGCCGAGTTCGGGCCGAACTCGATCTGGGTGCTACAGAAGCTCTAGAGAGCTGTTGTTTCATTTTCTCGCAAATCACCGACTCGGGACGAATTCGGTCAGCGGGCTAAACAAAATTTTTGAGGTATTTTATACACCGTTGGATCATATCCTACTGTAAACCCCCTGAATTTTCAAATTATTAAATCTTGGATTTTTCCCAATTTTTTGGAATTTTCTGGGAATTTTCTGAAATTAAAATCAAGGTTCTTAATTATCAAATGATTTTTAATTGTCAATAAATAATATTAAAATATCATGAAAATAATTTTTTTGGGTGTAAAATGAAAAACTGGACTTATGGTAATTTTTTTGGATTTTTCTGGGCCTCAGACCTATTTTTAAATGCCTAAAAACTATTTTTAATTAATTATTTAATTAACTGATTTTTATTATTAATTATATTTATTATTATTATTTATATTATTATTTATTTATTTTTCTTCCTTGGGCCGGCCCGGCCCAGTGGACCGGCCCAGCAGCCCAGCCGGCCCGGCCCCAATCGCCACCGGGTCGGGTTCGGGTCGGTCAGACCCGCTAGCGACCCGCCCGGATCCGCACGACCCTTTCTCCCTCACCCAGCGATTTCCGGCGGCGGCTCCGGCCACGTCGCCGGAGCCCGCGTCTGACCCGCCCGCACACCGCGCCACGAAGCCGACCTCGCCGCCGCCTCTCCCGGCCAACCTCCTCCTCGGCTCGCCTATTTAAACGCCACCCCTTCCCTCTTCTCCCCCAGTCGACTCCCACCGGAACCCTAGCCGAGCTCACCGCGCCGCCTCGCCTGAGCCAGCCTCCGGCGTTGTCGACCTCGTCCCCGGCTCCGCCCTCCTCCCTCTCCCCTCGCCGTAGCCAACCGCCCCTCGGCCAGCTCTCCTCCTCCTCCCCAGAACACCCTCGAGCCAGCCCTCGCCGTCGGCTCCGCCAGAGCCGTCCCCGGCGCGCCGCCGACCACCAGCCGCATCCCCAGCAGCCCGGCGAACCTTCCCCGGCCCTCTCCGGCGCCCCTCCGGCCGGCCCCCGCCGTCTACGGCCATCGCCTGAACCCTAGCCCTAATCCCCAATTCCTTTGTGTCGTGTCGGACACGACACGGACACGAAAAGTCCCCGTTTCTCGACACGGACACGAAAAGTCTCCGTTTCTCAGGTACTCGTATCTTGCACCCTGTATCTCCGTTTTTAATTCCGTAAATTACGTTGCGAAGCCTGTATGACCCTCTCGGTGCCCGGATAAACCGCTCGGGGCATCGCGTCCTGTGGTGATCGCACACCGCGATCCAAACACAGGAAAAACCAGACCCTGTTTCACCCCGGAACAGAGTGCGCCCCCCCAAACGGGACGACTTGGTCGCGTGCGGTCTTCACAGATACGTGCGCATCGTCGATACGGACGTGTGAGATTTCTTGGAAGCTGATTCGGGTGTGCGTGCACACCGGAATCAACGCGTATCCGCGGACATCGCCCCGTATCCGACTTTTCTGTAATTCGCCCTAACTTCTTGTACACTCGTCAGATCGAGACGAAACTTGCGCCATCGAACTCGTAGCGATACGCTGGTCCTGTGGGTCAAGTTTGGTTCGATTCTGAGAACGTTGACAAAATCGCATGTCGTGGGCCCCATAGGCCCCGCTCGTCGGACGATTTTGTGTTCGGCTCATCGGAATCCAAATCTGGAAGTTCCGTTGGGTTCGTATCAGCGTTCCTGACCTGTTGAGGCTAAGTTTGGTGAATTTGGAGACCATTGACCCGGACACGTTTTTCGGTGCAAAGCGGGCCCACCGGTGGACCCTGTTTTGACCCGAAACTGCCGTTTTTGTTCTTGTCTCCAAATTGGACCCAAGGATAGGCGTTTCTAGCTATTTGACATCTTCTGAACATGATGGTAATGTCTATTTCAGCTTTTGGACTCATCTCTGGAAATTTCTCCAAGAACCAATTAATCAGATCCAAACAACAGGCAAGTACCTGCACTTCAAGTTAAACCTTTATATTGTGATAATTAATTCCCTGCTTTACTAGTACCCTTGATGATTACACCTAGTATTAGAAATGCTAGATTTCATGTCTTGAATATTGGAGTTCATGTCTTATTTTTCATGTCGGGTGGGAGAATACTAGAAGGCATGTAGTTTACCCTTCCCCTTGTCATATTTAATAGCTGTTGGTACACGACTGTACCTCAGCCGGATCTCGATTTCCCCTGTTTAATAGCCGTTTATGACGGCCGAATTAGCCTTATAAACCCCTACATGCCAACTATGTATTCTAAAAACAAACACAAGTTCACACAGATAGTTTCTGGTCATGCTATATTTCTTGCTGACTGTTGTAGTTTCATTTCCTGTTTCATTTATTTCTGTTTTCTCATATTCCTATTTACAGCATTAACTCTGAGATATTGATGTTCTTTTATGTAGTTTCTCACATGATATTCATTTTAATTGTCATAAATATTTAGTTTAATCTTGTTGTGCACTGTGTACTTTGCTCCTTTCCTGACTGGATCTGTTGATTTAGACGATGATGAGGACCTTGCCCCTACATATTATGGTCCCTATGAGGGTACAGATGATACCTATGAGGAGCCAGAACCCACCCAGGAGACCCCTGCTGTAGAGTAGATAGCAGTAGCTACTTTCATTTATTTGCTCTTTATCTTAGTAATCGGGTTTGTCCCCGATTTTATTCTGATTTCTGTACTAAATATTTGATTCTGTTGTCGTATTTATTTCAGTTGCAATCTTAAGTTTCTGTTCTCATTATTATCTTGCCTATGTTAATTGTGAATGAGCTAGTTTAGTAAATATGGATTTGACCTAGACAGCGTACTACCGCCGACTCTGCGGCGTAGGCTGGACGTACCCACGCACTCGTGCCCGAATTTCCGGGTGCGGGTCATGACACCTACGGTTCTGGTTGGTTGTGGGATTGGGGAGTATAAGTTAGGTTTTTTTTCTAACCCTAACATATGCAATAAGGAGAGAAAAAGGAGGCAAGTGTGCCATTGCAACTTTGAGAAGGAGAAAGAAGGATTGGAGGCCGTTTCGGAGGAGGAGATCAATTTTGGGTAATTTTTTATTATCTTCTATCTTCGTGGTGTAATCTATTTTCTATTCCTAAGTGTTATGGAAATCCGTGTTGGATCAGGAGGAGCTTGTAGAGAGTGTATTCTCTTTATTCCATTAGTGGAGGTTCTTCAAGGTTGGACACCGATCGTCCCGTGGTTTTTTCCATCTGGATTTTTCACATAAAAATCTTCGTGTCTGCGATTTATGTTTGGCATTTTTTTGTGCGTTTTGCTCGGTTCTCTCGTAGGTACTCTCTGGTTTGGGAAACGATTTTTATGTTTTGTCTCCAACAAAGTTGTATCAGAGCCAGGTGGTATCAAAGCCAGGTCCTGGAATCTCAGAAGGGTGTCAGGAGTTGACAGGAAAACCAGAGAGAAAAGATAGACGCGAAGCCGATGTGCATGGTAAACCTTAACGATACCAACTATTATTATTAACGGAGCAAGATAAATAATTTATTGTTTGTCAAGAAGCTGTATTTACCGGTATTTGCTTCCGAGTGGCCCAGTGACAAATTCGAAGAGGACTGGAAGTTCGAGCATATACATGTGTACAGATATATCAAGCAATTCGTTGATGAGAACACGTACAATCACGTTGCCAATATTGAGCACGCGAAGATACTGTGGGATAAGCTGGAATCTTTGTATGCGAAGAAGACCGGGGTAATAAATTTTTCATGATCTGGATGATGATGGGTCTGCGGTACGAAGATGGGGCATCCATTATGAATTATTTGAGTGAGTTCCAGGGCGTGGTGGACCAGCTATCCTCGATAGGAGTCAAGTTCAATGACGAAGTACATGGACTATGGCTGCTGTGTACATTGCCAGACTCGTGAAAAATCTTACGAGTGTCTATGATCGCTTCTACTCTGGAAGGCGTGGTCAGTCTGGAGTTTGCCAAGAACGGGGGTACTGAATGAACATATGCGAAGACGTTCTTAGGGCACTTCATCCATATCCCACTCAAATGTGCTAGTTTCAGAGAGCCGCAGAAGGGGTAAAAGCAGGGGTCCAGACGGTGACAGAGACAAAAACAGGAGAAGGTTCAAGGGTCGGTAAAAATACTCGGAGTGTTACTATTGTGGCAAGAAGGACCACATCAAGCAGAACTATTTTGCTTGGAAGAGAGAGATAAGAAGGGCCACTGTAAAACCCCCTTCCTAGAAAATCGTATATACCCTTTATTTATTAATTATTAATTAAATTGTAGTAATTAGGTCTAAATAGGAGAAAGAGATTTTTAATAATTTTTATTTTAGGTGTTCGGGCACTTAGAGGAATTATGGGACCATCAGGAATTTTTCAAAATTTATTCCATGTAGGAGACCCCCTTGAGCAGTTGCTAGCCTAATGGTGTGCATTATTCTAATCCATGAATTTTTTTATGAGTATATATATAATATATATGTATACACAAATATATATATGTATATATATATTTAGAAAGGAAAAGAAAAGAAAGTAAAAGAATAATTAAATAAGATTAACTAATAAATATAATAATAATAATAACAATGATAAGAACACAATGCTATATTCCCACTTCAGCAATTCCTTAGCAATTTGCTAAGACTACCCCTTCAGCCGTAGCATTTGTTCCAGGGACCCGCCCCCTTCAACCCTTCAGCCCCTTTAGTGATTTGCATAACTCACAAACCCGACGCCCCCCTTTGGCCGAAACCGAACCACCCTATTCCCTTTCTCTCTCCCTATTAAATATATATATATATATATATATATATATATATATATATATATATATATATATATATATATATATTTATTTATTTATTTATCTTTCAAAAAACTCTAACCTAAAATATCCAGACCCCCTCTTCTCATCTAGAGCCGTCACCGCAGCCAGAGAGCCCCGCCAAGCCGTCCAAACCATCCCGACGACTCCGACCTCGCGCACTACAGATTTCCACACGAGGCACCTTCGCTCCAGAATTATTTTCCGTCGACTCGCTCAACCAAACGCCGTTCCGTCTTCACCGGTATGCTCACCCCTTAACCCTCTTCCATACTTGTATTATAGCCAACGTCGAAAAACGTGTACCCCTAGACGAAAAACAGCGTCCAAAGTGGGCACGAGCAGACCCAATTCTGGGATCGCAGAAAACTGCGGTGACCACCCATATTGCCGAGTTAGTATCTCCCACCACAGAGATCCGAATTCGGTGATTCTTTTTGATACATGTAGAACACTTGACCTAGTTTATTTTCTGTTAAATAACCCTATGTTATTAGCTGCTGTGGACATAATTAAATTCGTCACAAAACTGCACGAACCCACTTTTTCCAAAAGTTGAAAAATGGAGCGCGCCCCGCCGTATACCAAGTGTACCGAATGGTGCACGCAGCGTAACCGGACACGTAAAAATTCGTGGAAACTGATTCGGACGCGTGTGCGTGCCGGAATCAGGCCGTATCCGCGAACACACCCCGTGTCGCAACTTTTGTGGAACTCGCGCGTATTTTGTGCACGCTAGTCAGATTGCGACGAAACTTGCGCCACTGGACTCGTGGTAATGTGCTGGTCCTATGACCCAATTTTCACGCAATTCTGAGACGGTTGACCAAATCGCCAATTGGCGGGCCCCACAGTTGACTTTTTGGACAAATTGTGTTCGGCTCATCGGAATCCACATTTGGACATACCGTTGGGTTCGTATTGACATTTAGAGTTGTTTGACCCATAGTTTGTCCCATTTAGAGACTGTTACCCTTGGCACGCTTTTCGGTGCAAAGTGGGCCATACGTGGACCCCACTTTTGCCCGAAATTACCGTTTTGCTCCTGTGTCCAAATTGGACGAAAGGGATGTGCTTTTTAGCTATTTTGCTCATTCCGGAAATGTTGGTGATGTTTACTTCAGCATCCGGAGACGTTTGTTCGGAGTCCTTAGTTCCAGGTTCCGTGTCCTTGGCATTTGGGCGCGTACACTTTACAGATTTCCTGCCAGACAAGTATACCTTGCCATTGTACTGTATTTACATTCCATATGAGGCATGCATGTTTATTTTCTGTTTATTTAGTTCATTTATTTTAACTGCTATATAAACTGCGCGTCCAAGGAAACTTGGGTGCAACGACGGTGTCGTCGTACTATATTTTTATTTATGTATATGCATTGGACCTACTTTATGAGACTACCCTATCTTCATGAGGCATTTATGTTTCATTGACCATGACACTATTCTTACACGAGTGTGAGTCACATGTAGGACACGGACTTGCGTACTCGGCTGGCCACCGGTACGTATAGGTCGTGCGACGGATAGGGATAACTGCCAATAGAAACTTTGCATGCTAGTAGACCTGGCAGTTATTAGAGGTATTATCGTGTCATGAACATGACATGCTTAGAGCATTGGGTGGGGAGAACAACAAGTAAGGCATTTGGGCTCCTTTGCACTTTTCTTGTGTAACCCGTACGCTCCGCCGGAGATGCGCGGTCATGATGACCACTATATATTATATATTATCAGGCGGGCCTCCGGCGTTCGACAGTCGTCGTGCCTTTGTAGGCCCCTGGATCTCCAAGAGAACCATGCCAATCCTATTTTAGCCAGATAGCCCACTTGGTGGAAAGTTGTTCTCAAACTGCATTCACATAGATGGTTAGGCGACCCCAATGGATGTTTATTTTCAGTACTTTATTGGCATATGCTTTTTGTATCTTGTTACGTCCCTCTGAGGACCTGGTCCCTTTCCAGATATAGATGAGCAGGAGTACCAGCAGGAGTATGGACCTGGACCTGACGCTACCTATCAGTCTGAGACGATCTTACCTTCTGATTATATGTGATTCATTGCAGCTGTTTAGAGATTTTAGTTGCTATTCTTTTCTAGACAATTATTCTTATATTAGAGTTTATTCTCTTCTCTCTTTAGTAGTTATTATAGTCGATTTACAGTGGATTTGTTTCCACCCGACTATCACACTTTGAGATTTCTATTTTGAGACTGCTTCTTTGATATTCAGTTATTGATTTCCATTATTCTATTAATTGTGCTGTGGATGAGATATAGAACTGCGTGTCACTTGTTGTGACATATATTACCACTGTGGATTGGATATTCATGTACATCGTACGTGTGTATATGGTTTCCATATATTAGAGTTCGTATACATACGGCTGGCGTGTTACGTATTTCTAGTCCTACGTATTTTGGGACTGGGGCGTGACAGCCACAAAGGGAAGCATGGCAAGAATACTACAACGGCGGCATCGGTACATGAAGGCGATATGATCATTGTAGGTTATGAGGTTGTCATGAACCTCGCCTGCGATGATAACTCTTGGCTGGTGGAGTTTGGTGTTTCAGCGCACGTATCTCACAATATGACACTATTTGCTACCTACACAACTGACGACTGTGGAGTATTGAAGATAGGTAATGGAGATGTGTCGAAGGAGGTTGCCATTGGAGATGTGCATTTAAGGACAAGGACAGGTATAATTTTTGTTCTCAAATATGTCGGTCATGTCCCTGATATCTGTTTCAACCTAGTATCGATTGAAAGATTGGATGAGGAGGGTTTCTTCAATCTCTTCGGGAACAGTCAGTGGAAGCTTTCCAGAGGTTCGATGGTGATTGCCAGAGGAAGCAAGAGGTCTAAACTCTACTATATGGAAGGGAGAGCACATGGGGCACATGAGGTGAATGCAGATACTGATGCATCTACTGAGTTATGGCACAGGCGGCTCAGCCATATCAGCGAGAAGGGGATGAGCTACTTCGTAAACTTGAAGGTGATTCCAGGACTGAAGTCTATAAAATTGGAGAGATGCACACACTGTTTGGCGAAAAGCAAAATATGGTGGCTTTCCAAAGTCATCCAAGTTCATGGAAGTCGGCGTTGCTCGAGTTGATTCACTCGGATGTCTGCGGTCCTATGAAGGTAAAATTCATTGGTGGTGCTTCTTATTTTGTAACATTTATTGATGAATATTCCATGAAGGTTTGGGTCTATGCCATAAAGACCAAGGATCAGGTGCTTCCTACTTTCAAAGAGTTTCGAGCCTCCGTTGAAAGAGAGATAAAAGGAGCTGCTATATGTTCGGTCGGACAATGGCGGCGAGTATATCATTCCCTTTGATGCTTATTACAGAGAGTAAAGGATACGACACCAGAAGACTCCACCAAAGATACCGTAACTCAATGGTGTAGCGAAGCACATGAACATGACGCTGATAGAGAGGGTACGGTATTTGCTGTCAGAAGCAAACTTGCCGGGCAGCTATTGGGGTGAGACACTTTACACAGCTGCTTATGTTATTAATTTATCTTCTAGTGCTCCTTTGCAGGGTGATGTGCCTAACAAAATATGGTACAACAAAGAGCCGTCATATATTTACCTGTATGTGTTTGGTTACAAGGCCTTCGTGCATGTACCGAAGGGCGAGAGATCCAAACTTGAGCCAAAGACAAGGCGGTGCATCTTTTTCGGCTACGGTCGGGATGAGTTTGGCTATAGACTCTACGACCCAATAAAAAAAAGCTCTACAGAAGCAGGGACATGATATTCATAAATGATTAGACTATGACCATCATTCAGTATTTTGAGATGCCTTCTGCGGCTGAGAAATTGTCTGAGTTAGAGTCATTTCGCTTCGAGCAGTTTCTAAAGAATATCGCAAAGGATCCACTTATGGGAAAGTCAGTACATGGAGTTTCTGCCAACCTTGATCATTAGCCTGCTGACGGTGGTCAAGTTGACCCTCAGGAGGATGAGCATGTTGAAGAGGCAGTTCTTGAATGGGAGAAGGCTGTTGATATACAACCAGCACCAGTAGTTCCTTTAAAGAGGAGCGACAGAGAGCGTCGACCATCTACGAAATACTCACCGGGTGAGTACGTGCTACTAACTGACGGGGGAGAGCCTGAAAGTTTTACAGAGGCTATGGAAGACGAACACATGCATGAGTGGATGGAGGCTATACAGGAGGAGATAAGTTTCTTACATGCCAACTCTACTTATGATCTGTTACGGTTGCCAAAGGGCAAGAAGGCTTTGAAAAATTGATGGGTGTTCAGAGTAAAGCAGTCAGATGATGCTACTCGCCCTTGATACAAAGCGAGACTAGTAGTTAAAGGCTACGGTCAGCAAAAAGGCATAGATTACGATAAGATCTTTTCGTCAGTCGTCAAGCAGTCGTCTATTCGGGTGGTGCTAGCATTGACAGCCAGATGGACGTGAAGACGACATTCCTCCATGGTGATCTTGAGGAGGAGTTATACATGGAGCAGCCAGAGGGATTCTATGAGAAGGGCAAGTCAGACTTGGTCTGTCTGTTGAGGAAGACCTTGAATGGTCTGAAGTAGGCTCCGAGGCAGTGGTACAGAAAGTTTGAGTCGTTTATGGAGGAGCATAGTTATGCACGGACGACGTCAAACTACTGTGTATTTGTAAGGTACTTTGCCGATGATAATTTTATTATTTAACTGCTTTATATTGATGATATGCTAGTAGTGGGTCAGAATGCCACTAGGATAACAGAGTTGAAGCGCCAACTGGGTGCGACCTTCTCTATGAAGGATATGGGCGCAACAAAGGCTATTCTTGGGATGGGGACTTTCCGATAGAGGGAGTCCAAGCTGTTACACTTGTCCTAAAAGAAGTACATTCACCGGGTACTTCAGCTTTTCGGGATGGACGGATCGAAGAAAGTGAGTAACCCCCTTGCGGCTTACTTTAAGTTCACTGAGGAACATTGTCCATCTACCGAGGACGAGAAGTAAGATATGGAGCAGATTTATATGCCTCAGTTGTGGGAAGTCTCATGTATGCTATGGTGTGTACGCAGTCAGACATCGTTCATGCAGTTGGCACAGTTAGCAGGTATCTTTCCAATCCTGGAAGGGTACATTGGAGTGCGATAAAGTGGATCCTACGATACCTTCAGGGCACTGCCGATTGGAGATTTTTTTTGGTGGTAACGAGACAAAGCTGGTTGGGTATACCGACGCTGATATGGCTGGAGATGTAGACACAAGGCGATCGACTTTAGACTATGTGATGATGTTCGCTGGTGGAGCGGTATCATGGCAGTCGCGATTGCAGAAGTGTGTAGCTTTGTTGACAGAGGTAGAGTATATTGCAGTAACGAAGGCTTACAAGAAGTTACTGTGGAAGAAGAAGCTGTTGCAGAAAATGAGACTAAAGCAAGAGTAGTATCCTTTGCTTTGTGATAGCCAGAGTACAATTCACCTTGTGAAGAACCAGATATTTCATAGCCGGTCAAAGCACATTGATACTCGGTATCATTGGATACGAGATATGGTTAATAAGAAGGAAGCGACACTTGAGAATGTTCATATATATGACAACAGAGCAGACATGTTCACAAAGATTCTTCCAAGGGAAAAGTTTGAATAATGTAGGCGGATCGTCTGGATAACGACCCCCTCCACATAGTTGTGAAGGGGGAGATTTGTTGGAGTGGGTGGGATTCCCAACCTATATGGAGAATACCTCGGAGTACGACAAGCATCTTCTGTGTGTCAAAGAAGCTCGAGGAGGCGACGAGGGCCATTAGAGAAGTCGGAGAAGCTCGGGAGCAACAAACAGGGGAGTGGGGGGTGCTGCTGGAAATAGGCCTACCGAGTTCGGACCAAACACAGTTCCCTGGGCCGAGTTTGGGCCAAACTCGGTCTCAGTGCTCTAGAAGCTCCAGAGAGCTACTGTTTCATTTTCTCACAAATTACCGACTAGGGCCGAATTTGGTCCGAGTTCGGTCGGCGGGCTGAACAAAATTTTTAAGGTATTGTATACACCGTTGGATCGTATCCTACAGTTCAGGTTGGTTGTGGGATTAGGGAGTATAATTTAGATTTTTTTTCTAACCCTAACATATGTAACAAGGAGAGAAAAAGGAGGCAAGAGTAACATTGCAACTTTGAGAAGAAGAAAGAAGGATTGGAGGCCGTTTCAGAGGAGGAGATCAATTTTGGGTAATTTTTTGTTGTCTTCTCTCTTCGTGGTGTAATCGATTTACTATTCCTAAGAGTTGTGGAGATCCATGTTAGATCGGAGGGAGTTTGTAGAGGGTGTATTCTTTTTATTCCATTAGTGGAGGTTCTTTAGGATTGGACACCGATCGTCCCGTAGTTTTTTTCATCTGGGTTTTCCACGTAAAAATCTCTATGTCTGCGATTTATGTTTGGCATTTTTTTTGTGCATTTTGCTCGGTTCTCTCGCTGGTACTCTCTAGTTTGGGGAACGCTTTTTATATTTCGTTTCCAACATATACCTTATAGTTAATTAATTAGCAACTCGTTAGAATGTATTATAGTTAATTAATCAAATAAGAAAAGAGGGGACTGGATCATCGGTTGATTCGAACCCGAAGCATAAATCGATAAGAATTTATTATTTTTGTATTCATACTTAATATTTTTCAAATACTGGATATCATAAACCTATATACCTTATAGTTAATTAATAAACAATTTGTTAGAATTTGTTATAGTTAATTAATCAAGTAAGAAAAGAGGGGGCTGGATTATCGGTTGATTCGAGATCGAATTACAAAACCTATATACCTTATAGTTAATTAATTAGAAATTCCTTAGAATGTTTTATAGTTAATTAATCAAATAAGAAAAGTGGGGGCTAGATTATCGGTTGATTCGAATCTGAATCACAATCAGAAAAGGATTTATTATTTTCATATTGATACTTACTATTTTTTGAATACCCAAATATCATAATCCTATATACCTTATAGTTAATTAATCAGCAATTCGTTAGAATTATTATAGTTAATTAATCAAGTAAGGAAAGAGGGGCCTGGATTATCAGTTGATTTGTACCTGAATCACAATCAGATAAGGATTTATTATTGTCGGATTGATACTTACTATTTTTTGAATACTGGATATCATAAATCTATATACCTTATAATTAATTAATCATTAATTTGTTTGAATTTATTATAATTAATTAATAAAGTAAGAAAAGAGGGGGCTGGATTATCGGTTGATTCGAACCCGAATCACAATCAGATAAGGATTTATTATTTTCGAATTGATACATAGTATTTTTCGAATACTGGATATCATAAACCTATATACCTTATAGTTAATTAATAAATAATTTGTTAGAATTTATTATGTAAACCTCCTCACCCAAAATTAGGCCTACTTGACTTAGATAGTGAAACTAGGGCTAGTTGAATCCAATTAGAAATAGAATACGGTATTTTATTTAATTATACAATATTATATCACTTAGTGCACCTTACCATTGCTTAAATAATTGGAGCACTATACTAGCCATTGCCTTCCTACAAATTTCACATTCTTGTCCTAGATATGCCAGTCATCTATTCTGACCTTTGTGTAACTTATAATTATGCTCTCTTGTGCTACATTTTAGTCGCACAATATTCGTCGCAGACGTTTATATTTAATTCTAAATAAATTCAACTTTGTATCCCTGTGCGTTCCAATCAAAATTGGAGACACAATCTTGACCCATTTTGAGCAACCTAATTTATGATAATATTCTATTCTGAGTCCTTTATGTCCATGACACTTGTGTCCCACCTAATTTTAGCCCCATGTACTTCTAATTAATTCAAGAACACCTATTGCAATTATTTTAATTAATTTAATCCAAATTCTATCTTTGTGTAATTTTCCAATTGTTGGGCGCTTTTATGCAAAAGTGCATTGAGGTGTCCACACCATTGGACTCAATACATGAAGAAACCCATTTTTCTTTATTATTTGGTCATGTGAATTTTTTTCATGATTTTTTGAGTGTGTAGCACTCAACATCACCCCCTCATTTAACCCTAGCCTTGCATTTCAAACAATGCAAATCCTAGCCTTTTAAATACCTACATGTAAAGCCAAGCCCATCCCAAGGATGTTGACCAAGACCCAACTACCTTGGTTAACACCCAACCCTATTTCTACATACATATATATATAATTTTTCTCTTTGTCTTCATTCAACACACAACCCAATATCTAACCTAGCCGAATACCAACTCCTCCCTACTATTCATCATCATCCCCTTCCTCCGTCAACCACCCCGCTGCCTACGTCTCCTCCGGCCATCCCTGGTCCACACCATCATCATCATCATCATCATCATCATCATCACCCCATCATCACCATCATCACCATCATCATCATCATCTCCAATAATCATCACCATTAACATCTTCATCACCATCCAATCATCACCATTAACATCTTCATCATCATCTAATCATCATCATCTCATCATCTCGTCATCATCTCATCATCATCATCTCATCATCTCACCATCATCATCTCATCATCATCTCATCATCTCACCATCATCATCTCATTGTCTCATCATCATAATCACATTATCTCACCATCATTATCACCCTTAATCATTATCATCATAACCTACATCATCATTATCACCCTAATCATCATCACCATCACCATTAATAATCATCACCCTAATCATTAACCTAATCACCCTAATCATCATCACCATCACCCTCGTCATCAACATCGATATCATCTTCGTCATCGTGGACCCGTCACTCTAGCAGAAGAAAACCTGCAGCAGTCACCCTCGATCTTCGTGCCCGTGCACGCTAATCCTGAGGTTCGAACATGTCCCTCTTCTCCTTCTTATGTGTGCTTGTGTGTATGCTATTAGGGATTAGTATTGCGTTATGACAGTTAGTTGACATCAGACCCTGAGTCGGTGAACCCAACTCGTATACGTATACCTACGCGTATGTGTATATTATTCAATTTGGTTATATATATATATATATATAAGTAAATGATGATAATAATTATGACTATATATGTGTTTATTTGCTGTACGACCCTAGGATACCGTAGATTTTGCCCGCATATTTACCTTGACTTTGTGATATGAATATTAGGGAATTGTCTGCCTTGTGTACACCGATGTACTGGCTAGACAAGTGTTAGTTGACTGTCTGATTGTGCACAGCATTTGAAGATGTGACACCCGCGTAATTAGATGCGCAGTTGACCCTGTTAGTCGACCAGTGTCACCCCTAGCGTACCCTCTGAGTCCAGTATATTATGGTTGTGTATGTGCTAGTGTAATGGCTGATGTTTTATTGTATTATATTATATGTATATAGGATATTGGATTGTTCTGCGCGACTTCAGGAGCAGGTTATTGGTACTACGCAGCTTTCTTGCCATGCAAGTATATCTTGCCATTGTACTGTAATTTATATTCCATATGTTGCATGCATTTTTATTTTTGTCATTTAGTTTATATATTTTAACTGTTATATAAACTGCACGTCCAAGGAAACTTGGGTGCAACGACGATGGCGTCGTATTTTATTTTTATTATGTATATGCATTGACCTAGTTTATGAGACCATCCCATTAGCATGAGGCATCATTAGGTTTATTGGCCGTGACACATCTGTTACACGAGTGTGAGTCTTATATAGATCACGGACTCGCGTGCATGGTTTGGCCTTCTGTACATATGGGACGTGCGTTAGGGATAATTGTCGATAGAAACTTTGCATGCTAGTAGACCTGGCAGTTATTAGAGGTATTATCGTGTCATGGATATGACATGCTTAGAGCATGGGGTGGAGAGAACAACAAGTAAGACATTTGGGCTCCTTTGCACTTTCCTTTTATGTAACCCGTACGCTCCGCCGGAGATACACGGTCGTGATGACCCCTATATTATCAGGCGGCCTCTGTCGTTCAAAAGACGACATGCTTTATAGGCCCCTGATTCTCCGAGAGAATCATGCCAATCCCATTTATAGCCAGATAGCCCACTTGTAAGAAAGTTGTTCTCAAATTGCATTCACATAGATGGTTAGGCTATCCATTGGATATTTATTTTAGTACTTTATTGGCATGCTTCTATGTATCTTGTTATGTCCCTCTGAGGACCTGGTCCCTTTCCAGGTGTAGATGTTCATGAGTATTCGCAGGAGCGCAGATCCGGACTTGCTACTTATATTTCGAGGAGGTCTTCTCTTCGAGCCTCGTAATTATTAGTTGATGTACTTATATTGTGTTTGCTTTTATATTCTAGTTTGGTAGTAAATTTGTTTCCACCTGGCTATCATCTTTTGATACTTCATATTGAGATTTAGTTACATAGTTATTGGTTATTTATCTATTTATGATTTTTGTGGATGAGATTTAGATTATGCCCTGTGACTTGTGACATATATTTATACCACTTATGAATTATCATTCATATTACAGCGTACGTGTGTTATAGTTTCCATATATTGGAGTCTCCATATACATGCGGCTGGCATGCTTATGTGTTCCTAGTCCTACGTATTTTGGGACTGGGGCGTGACATATTATAGTTAATTAATCAAGTAAGAAAATAGGGGGCTGGATTATCGATTGATTCGAACCTGAATCATAATCTGAAAAGAATTTATTATTTTGATATTGATGCATACTATTTTTCGAATACTGGATATCATAAACCTAAATACCTTATAGTTAATTAATCAGAAATTTGTTAGAATTTATTATAGTTAATTAATCAAGTAAGAAAATAGGGGGTTGGATTATTGGTTGATTCAAATTCGAATCACAAACGAATAAGGATTTATTATTTTCGAATTGATACATACTATTTTTCGAATACTGGATATCATAAACCTTTATACCTTATAGTTAATTAATCAATAATTCGTTAGAATTTATTATAGTTAATTAATCAAATAAGAAAAGAGGGGGCTGGATTATCGGTTGATTCGAACACGAATCACAATCGGATGAGGATTTCTTATTGTCATGCCCCAGTACCAGAATACGGAGACGGACATAGCCAGCTACCTCATACAAGGTACTATATATCGTACGACGATCACAGTTGTAACTAGATAAGGGGGTGCATGCTATAATTGTAAGCCCCCTCATTTTGAATATGAGTAATTTGGTATATATATAAAATCTTTATATATATATATATATATATGATACTTTGCCATGGCTTGGATATTTTAAAAGATGCACGATATTTTTCCTTCCAACCAAATTTATATTATTGACCTTGACTGTACTTAGTACCTTTGGGACATAGATGTTGCATTATTTTAATCTTTTTCATGCTCCAAAAATATTGACAAACATCTAGAACCATTAAGATTGCAAAACTACCCTTATTTGGCTAGTTGAACCCAACCGAGCCCAAACACCCTACTCGGGCTCTCAAAGCAATTCCTATAAGGCATGTACACTACCCCATACCTTTTTTCTACTCCACAACATATTCCACATATATAAAATATATCCACAAAATCTGAACAAATAAATTAAATGGTCCATAAATATAATATTTACAAATTAGGAAAGACCCCTATGTAATCTTGTTGCATATCAATTTAAATCTGAAACAAATATTTTAAAATCTAAGTTAAATATTATAAAAAATCCCTCTCACCTTATTTTAACCTCCCTAAATTTTATCCATAAGTGAAAATCCTAGAACAAATCCTAACCACCAACCAACATATCTTTATACATATATAAACCTATCTAATAGGAGGGCCAACCCTATTTTCTCCCCTCCCCCACGTATCCCTTATTTCCACAAATTTTACAGTATCTCCCTATCTTTTTCTCTCCTTCTCCATCATCTCCAAGCCTCCACATAAAGCAAGGAGGCCGACCAAATCCCCTAGAAGTGATTGGCCACCCCTTTGAAGCAGACATGTGATGCTGGTTGCAGCAGAAGTTTTGGCCCTTCACATTCTCCCAAAACCCTTCCAAACTCAATATTTACCTTCTACTTGAAGCCCCCAAGAGTTTCCTCAAGTTTCGTAGAGTTTTGAGTCTGTTTGGCGCTCCAAAAGGTCTGTGTCGCAAGAAGAAGCTCCGTCGTAATCACGAACAAGTAAGTTTTGTAAATTCTTTTTAATAATTCTTTTTCCATGTGAGAACCCTTGTATCAACTCATAAACATGATATATGATAAATAATGATACCCCCATGCATGAGAGACCCTAATTTGATGTGCAAAACTACTCTTAGATAGCACAAAACCAATGCTTGGCAATATCGTGATCATATTAAATTTGTATTGTTGCTTGATGATATTTTAATATTAAAAAGTAAATTTCCAGAAATTAAATATTTAATTTCATAATATAATTGGATATATTTTCATATATTAAAGAATTTTGGTGCAAGATGGCAACCGTGCATGCACAAACTAGTCGTCAAGTTGCTAGAACACCTAGTCGGCGCGCGACGGAACTTTGTGCATGCAACGACGGTTGTTTTGGTATTTTTTATTAAATAAATATATATTCCAGAATTAATTCATCTTTAATTCAGTATTAATGGATGTCAACATGCGTGTTTGAGAGTCGAAATACATATTTGAGGTATAGTTTAGTTGTTGCGAGTTTCGGGACATCATGGCGTATCTGCATATATATATGATTACATGTGTCGAAACTCATGTAAGTGCCTATATATACGTAAGAAAATATAATGAACGAGACCCTAGAACATACTAGATAGTGCCATGGTACGTGGTTATTGGCACATTGGCCCTTGACCCGTAACTGTTGGATCGTTGGCATGAACGTCACCATACTAGTTGACGTCGGGCGAACAATCCTATTCTTGTATGTTAATCAGATTAGATGGTGTATTGATTAGAACATGTTATAATAGGACAAGTTGGATTCATTTCACCTTCGGTTGAGGACACCAGTCAGACAGTACCACAGCAGCAGGAAGCAGACAAGTGTACCTTGCCTTTGTTCCAGTATTTGTGCTCTTTGTTATTATTAGCTTCTTATTTATTTCTATAGCTTTGTATGTAATTATTGTGACCTAGGACCGTTATGATACTTAGTGTCCAAGTCATATTCGGGTGCCGACTTTCGTACGCAAAATCGTGTATCATTAGATTGCATTGTCAGCGTATCACCTTATAAGTGCAACCCTTGCACGATATACCATAGGACACTGTACACGACCCTCATGTACATAAGTCTTACTTGAGATATTCGAGGATTCTGGCTTCTGTATTAGGACATGACTCGTGATATGTGATTAGTTGACTTGATTGAATCCTCTTTCTTGACTCGAGACATAGTTAGTACTTGTCTTGCGTGTTATGGACATGAGACGCGAGATATATGGGGATCAGAAAGAATCTACCGTACCGTTAGGCTACAACACAATACGTGCTACTGTTGCTTACGCTTCGGGTCCTATAGTGCTGCATGTACCTTGACAGTACCTTACAGTACCTGTACGTATCGATTACTACTACTACTATTACTATGTGCTAATATCGTGTCTATAAGACCTACAGGCCCCAGTGGTTTAGCGGACGAGTACGTTCTCAATTGCATTCACTTAGTTGGTTATGATAGGTACCCTAAGCACACTGTTTATTATTTACTGTTATATTGGCTTGAGTATTTATTGTACCTTGCTATGTCCCCTGAGGACCTGGATTCGAATTATGTCCCTAGGTATAGACGAGGAGAGCTACCCCAAGGTTTACGGGACATGAGCTGACATTGGAGCAGTACTTGCACCAGAGGACGAGGTTGTGCCAGAGGACTTCTCTTGAGCACTCTGTTATTTCTTTGTTTATTTATGCTTAGTGTTCTTTAGACATTGGACTTGGCTTAGTGACTATTGGACAAATATTCTTGGGTTATTTCCCTTTTTATTATTTTGATGACGGGCTGTTCCCCGCGATATTTCTTATACTGCACTTGTTGATGGATAGTTTCATTTTTATTATTCTTTTAACTGAACTATCCCTTGTGTTGTGATTCTTATTGTGGATGGGATTATATATATAAACCGTGACAGGTGTTGTAGACCCTTATTTATATATATTACAGTTTAAGTGCACTCTAACGGGTCGATTAAATTGGGTTTGTCTATTGGAGTTGTGCTGCTGGCTATTGCCACGTGGCTAGTCCTTGGTATTTTAGGATTGGAGTGTGACAATAATCAAGTCTCCTAGGGTCAAGAACTTCTATGTCTCAATCATTCAAACAAGAAGCAATAATATAGAACACTTCAGAATAAGCAGTAAGGCGTCCCAAACACCACATCAAAATTATCTTTAGAGATCTGGCGATACAGAATAATGTGTCAGATGCATGATCAAGGTATACATGATAGTGAGTCAGTTGCAGTAGGAATATATATAGTCATGTAAGGAACTAGTGTCCACATTTGTCGGTTAACAGGTGTCGGTTAGCTAAACGCTCAAAAGAATATAGTTTACAAAAGACAAGCAGTGAATAAAAGAACCCACTCGTTATCCTCGGCGGCCATATTCCTGGTACGCGCCATGAGTCGGAGAAAAGTACAATGGATCCTCGGGTGCTGGCTCAAAATTTGGCCATGCAAAACCAGTAGGGTTAGACCCAAAATAGCACGTACCACAAGGGAAGCACGAAAAGAAGAACAAAACCCAAAACAATAAATATATATAATAGTTTTGCGTCATAGCGTAGGTCCGTGGCATATCCTAGCACAAGGCCCAACCCTATAACCAAGCAAGGATAATGGTTGAATCCATCACACTATGATAGTCTATTTTCCTAGGCTACTAACAGAATAATACAATCACAACCAAGTCCAATTAATAAAATCGGCCAATCACTTGTACGGCTTGCTATTTATGGAGTCTGAAGTTTTCTTAGAGTAGTGCATAATAGGTATCCTCAGATCATGCCATTGCCGAGCATGAGCTAACCTAGCCAAATAGATGAATATACATGGACTTCACGAATTGCACCAGTTCTCCGTAGGACCACTGCGCTAAAAATACGGTATCAGCGGTTCCAACATTCTTATAGTGAAACAGTGGCTCGACATATTTATAATAGGTCAGATATTGTACTCCACTAAGGCAGATGATATACAGTATCTGTGGTGGCCAGCCCACAGCACACTTAGATTTGAATCTCTCTGGGAAGGTTCGTTAGCATGATCTCGAGATACCGTTTCCTCCCCATGTTACTACCACTTTTAGTTGCTTAATTAACCCTATATTGTGTTCAAAAATCTCAAGGCATGGCCAAATAAGAATTTTTCTTAAGATGTCGTACAAAGTACGGGCACGCTAGATACGAGTCCATGGAAGTTCAATCTGGACACCCGAGCGTGTATGCAATATTCAATAAATCAATATCCTAGCCACGCTTTGGTATTTGACTTGCATATCATGTCCGTGCTGGAGAAAATAATATATTAATAGTATCACGCATTCAAAAATTTGGAGGCATTCTCGATGAACATTCTAAATATAATTATTTTAACACGTAATATGATATATCGTACCTCAGTGCACATTAGACCAGGAACTTTATCAGGCAATAATCGTATTAGCACAGATACAGTATTCGAGTCTAATTACTAATTATCATTGGGTCACATGAATCTTGATCATATTATAACACGAAGTTTATGTCATGCACATAGCCGGTTAGTCATTATTCACTTAATCTGGTTCACCGAGAAAATCTCAAGTCCAACACATATGCATGCCATGTATGAAGCCAATCTTAGCACATGGTCATGTCTAGCATGGGGTCTGGTTTCTAAGTCCATTCTTTCTTAGAATCATAACACAAGCAATACCAGGATCAACCACATGGAGAATGATAAAAATATTCTAATTAAAATGAGTGAACATATAATGAAAGTACTACGTGCACTCATAGGGGTCACTAAGGATAACATGCGCATAAAATTGTACGCATGAAGGTCAGGCGCATGAACCAATCAAGCGTATGCTCAGGGTGCCACATGAAGTCTGGGGCGCATAAAGTGCATGAGCTATAAAAGGGGTGGCGCACAAACACACCAAAGTCAGGTTGGCACACAAACTCACAGAACAAGGTTGGCGTACAAACTCACAGAAACAAGGTTGGCGCACTTTCACAAGAAAGTGCGCGAGCTACAAAAGGGCGGCGCACTTTGTCAAGTTAACCAACACGGCGCACTTGACACAATTGAAAAAAGTGCGCGGGCAAGAATAATGCATGCTTTCAAAGAAAGTGCACGGACAAGCTAGCTAAAAGATAAAATACACAATCCGAGGTCAAAGCTCGACAGTCAAAAAACTCGTCAGTCGAGGAGTACACAAATCAATAACACAGAAATCGAGAAACAAACCAAAGCTTCGTCCCTAAGGAAAGGAAGAGGGAAGAAAGTGCACGAGCAGACCAACGTAAGAAAAGTGCGCCGGCTGACGAAACATAAGAAAAGTGTGCCAGATTGCCAAACATGAAGAAAGTGCGCTGACTGACTATGGCGTACTTTCTCTTGGGTTTCCAGGGAGAACTTAATTGAATGCGCACCAAAGTGCGCCAACTGAGTTTTTCTCTTGAAAGTGTGCCACTGACTCAAGGAGTGTGACTGGCGCACTTTTGCTAGGAGACTAAGTGCAGTATGATTAGTACGCACAAAGAATTGGGACAACACACCAATTCGCCCAAAGTAAAACATACGTATTTATACGCCAAAGGGGTCATCTTGCAGACTCTTTACAGAGCATGGTTCTTCTTCTCCAGTCAGCCATTTTGATATATGTATTATATCAAGTTTCAGCACTGAACTTAGCTGGACTCGAAATTAAGCACTGCCAAAAACAAAGTTACATAAAATATGGTGCTCTATACTATGAGCTAATTAGTTTTATAAAATGCAAAGTTTTTGGGAGATCGAACCCCTAGAAAAACAAAAGTGAACCCATAGACCCAAACTCAGGTCCATGTAATTCAACCAAGAGAATCAAGAACAACAAGTATTAAAGATGAAGGGGTGCTCGGTCCCAACAATAAGAGCTAGAAATAAACAGGAATTAATAAGAACTAAAAGCATGCATAAATCCATGGTTCTTCTTCTTGTGCAAAATGTACTTGCCTACAAAGGGAGAGGAAAAAACTAAGGGAGAGAAATAGAAAGGAAAGATAATGAGCAGAGAGAGAGAGAGAAATGAAAATATATAGGTTTAGGTTTGAGATGTGGACCGTTGGATCACTCAAACCCATCAAAGCCACACATGCCACCAACCCAACCAAACACACTCTCTCACAACTCTCAGGTCCGATCTAAACAATGGCCGGACTAGCAACCAATGTGCGCCAAAGTGCGTAAAGGACAATATGCAACAAAGTGCGCCGGTAAAGGGGGCTGACAATTATTTTCGGATTGAGACATGCTATTCTTCGAATATTGGATATCATTAACCTAAATACCTTATAGTTAATTAATCAGCAATTCGTTAGAATTTATTATAGTTAATTAATCAAGTAAGAAAATAGGGGGCAAGATTATCGGTTGATTCGAACCAGAATAACAATTGGATAAGGACTTATTATTTTCGGATTGATACTTACTATTTTTCTAATACTGGATATCATAAACCTTATAGTTAATTAATTAGCAATTCGTTAAAATTTGTTATAATTAGTTAATTATGTAAGAAAAGTGGGGGCTGAATTTTCGGTTGATTCCAACCCGAATCAAAATTGGATAAGGATTTATTATTTTCTGATTGATACTTAATATTTTTCGAATACTGGATATCATAAACCTATACACCTTATAGTTAATTAATCAGCAATTAGTTAGAATTTATTATAGTTAATTAATCAAGTAAGAAAAGGGGGGACTGGATTATCGGTTGATTAGAACCCGAATCACAAACAGATAAAGATTTATTATTTTCGAATTGATACTTACTATTTTTCGAATACTGGATATCATATATAAACCTATATACCTTATAGTTAATTAATCATCACTTCGTTAGAATTTACTATAGTTAATTAATCAAGTAAGAAAAGAGGGGGTTGAATTATCGGTTGATTCGAATCCGAATGACAATTGGATAAAGATTTATTATTTTTGGATTGATACTCAATATTTTTCGAATAATGGATATCATAAACCTATATACCTTATATTTAATTAATGAACAATTCGTTAGAATTTATCATAGTTAATTAATCAAGTAAGAAAAGAGAGGGCTGGATTATCGGTTGATTCAAACCCGAATCACAATCGGATAATGATTTATTATTTTCGGATTGATACTTACTATTTTTCGAATACTGGATATCATAAACTTATATACCTTATAGTTAATTTATCAGCAATTCGTAAGAATTTATTAAAGTTAATTAATCAAGTAAAAAAAGAGGAGGTTGGATTATCGGTTGATTCGAACTCGAATCACAAACGGATAAGGATTTATTATTTTAGTATGGATATTGAATATCATAACCTATATAGGGGAGCAGTCCAGGGGTAAGTTGGACAAAACTTCAAGTTTTGACAACTCCCTCCATAGTTTTGTTTATGACAATCACGCAGGCCCAAGTCCTATACTCTTTTAATTGAGCATTAAGGCAAAAACTCAGCTCATTACTGAATAAGTCCATTTCCGTATCTCCATACCCCTTTTTTTGTTGAATGTGGTTCTTGATGTTTATTTTCAAACAATTTTTGTATATGTCATTAATAAATATGGATTCCGTTATATACCCATATTGGAATCATATCAACTCTGGAAAAAAAAAGCTTTATAACTGCTCTTTTATGTTGAAAATAGGAAAAAAAAAATAGATTTTCGATCACATGCTGCAAAATTCAGGAAAAGTTGTAACAATTAATCATTTACTTTACTTTGAGTTGTAATATTTCTCAATAAAACCTTTTACTCCCGCTTTGCCAATTTCTCTTGAAAAAAAAAAACTATTAATCGTATTATTAAAGCCTGTCATCACCTAGAGTTATTTGCAAAACTGAAAATTAGATCAAACTAATTTGTTCTTTGAGAATGTTTGGTAACATACACCAATAACTGCATTTTATCACATACAAGACATAAATATGTTTGCATAGTATAATACTTGCAACCCCCAAATGTAGTACAAATGAATGTAGAATTTACACCAGAGATTAATTTACAGGGTATCAGTATGAGAAGCAGTTACTTCTGAAGAAAATAAGCAAAGTAACAAGGGCAGGGATTCAACTATCGGGCATTCAATCACTACATTTACATCCATTAATTACCATAGTTTGCAATATCGGCCGATACTGATCCTACAGGACCGATAACGATATGGTTTGGCATGTCCCAATCCGATGTCGATACTGACCGATATTGACATTGGGGATCTATTTTCTAGTTAATTCGGCAAAAAAAAAATAAACGAAAAAGACCAATCAACAAGATTACAAAAGCATAGTTAGGATGTAAAAAAGATTTTTTTTTTTATCTATCGTAGGTAAAGTAATCGAAAAATGTGACTACTATTTCATTCAATTTCAAATATACTAAGAAACAACATATAAAATATTTAAAATTATGTCTAAATGTACAAAAGTTTTTCCAAAAAATAATAATTTATTAATAATTATTTGTTTTTCGATTCCAAAAAAAATCCGATACTCCGATCCGAAACTGCCGATACTGTCGATCCCGATACTCATAGGAAGGGTCCGGCACCGATTCCGATACTGCAAACCTTGTAATTACTGAGGAATTCTTGTTGAGAGTTTTTGTTTCCCCATGACAAATCAAGAGGTGAAAATGTTTACCAGTAAGAAACTCAGTAAAACACAAGGCACTGACCTGGAAAAAAAATGATCAGGAACACAAGGACTATTCACAAGCACCTGCAAATGCTATATGCAGCAGTTCATCAAATCTGAATCTACTGACTCCATGATATACTCAAATAAGAAGGGGTATCATCCGGTGTTATTGCCCAAGCTACACTTGTTTGGTGAGTTGTTTCGAATGTACATAAGCAAATTGAGCTAACCATCATGTACTGAACATTCACAACCTCATCGAGGAGTGCATAACAAGAGTAAACTTCAGCAGTGGGAAAGCTAATGTTTCAGTATCAACCAAGGTTCATAGTGTCGATATCGGATCATTCCTATGAGTATCGGTATTGATGGTATCGACAGTATCAGCAGTTCGGATCGGAGTATCGGTTATTTTGGTATCGGAAAGCAAATAATTATTAACATTTTAGAGAAAACATTTTTATACATTTAGACATAATTTTAAATATTTTCAGTATTGTTCCTTTTATGCTTTTACACCCTTGTTGATTGGTATTTTTCGTTCTATTTTTTTTTTTTGCCAAATTGACAGGAAAAGAGATCCTAAATGTTTGGTCAGTATCGGATATCGGTCGGTATCAGATCGAGACGTGCTAAACCGTATCAGTAGCGGCCGTATCGGTCGATACTGCAAACTACTATCATCCTGCGGATGATTTTGCAAAAATATTGTGCAGTTTCAAGTTGTTGAATGCAGCAGAAGACTGCAAACGTAAGTAAAACACAAGCTGAGTACCATATATATGATCAGAGGCCAGAACTTGTCCAGTCCTATTCAATATGAAACGTACTGTACAATGCTTACTCTGTAACTATAACTTAAATTCACAAGTGGAAGAAAAAACTATTGTCAAGTCAGATGAGTAAACAAAAAAGTTAGCTTCACAAGTTAAATGAAATAGTAGTCACTCTTGTCGATTGGTTTATCTGCGATAGATAAAAAAAAATTTGTTTACATGTTTTTACAACCTTATTATGCTTTTACATAATAGGATGAAAAATACTCTTAACACAGCAAATGGGTCTGGACAAGGAAAAAAACGATACACCGACTTTGATACCAACCAGCAGCAATTTGTTATCGATACAAGTATTGTAGTACATAGCTGATACATATTGCCATCACTAATTTCTCCAGCACGAGAAATACAAGCAGTAAAAGCTAATATAATCTTAAAGAAAATGACGGTTCACTATCAGTTTAGCTCTTCCGCAGAAACGCTTCCTCAGGATTTTCTCCATTGATCGCCGAATGATGAGGGAAATCAAACGGCATTTCTTCAGCACGGAAATGAGCATCTCTGAACACTTGAACAACCTCCTTGTGGACAAAAGCATTGCCTTCTGGTGTAAGGTGTAAACCATCGCTGCAAAACCATCAAGGATCAGGAGGTTATGAAATCTACAATGATGTATCGGGCAAAGGATTGGATTGTCTGCTGATACAGCATGGAAAAGTTAACGCATATGCTTGTCTCGTCAACTGAAGACACATGAGAGAAATTATCCAACCCATGATCTGGAACTGGCAGTTGTAGTATTTGTACTGAAATTATGGAGACATTATCTATACGGATGAAAGATCAAGATTTATACCGACTATAAAAGTTTAAAGTATTTGTTTACTCAAAAGGAACTGAACATGAGACAACGAAGATAGTTGGAACTAGTTAAGGATTTTGATACGGAACATCACTAGCTAACTTGCATGCATGCTAAAAGCAACTAAGTCCTCCAAGAATCAATTATGCCTCCAATAGCATCTGTTCAAGAAATCATGATTTCCCCTACATAATACTAAGAGAATGAAATTCATGACATCAGCTTTGAGAACCAATTACTTCAATTATGCTTCCAATAGTATCTGTTGAAGAAATCATGAAATCTACAATGATGTATCGGACAAAGGATTGGATTGTGTGCTGATGCAGCATGAAAAAGTTATCGCATATGCTGCTTGTCTCATCAACTGAATACGCATGAGTGAAATTATTCAACCCGTGATCAACTGGCAGTTGTAGTATTTGCACTGAAATTATGGAAACATTATCTATACGGATAAAGGATCAAGATTTATACCGACTACAAAAGTTTAAAATATTTGTTTACTCAAAAGGAACACGAGAGAACGAAGAAAGTTGGAACTACTTAAAGATTTTGATATGGAACATCACTTGCTAATTTGCATGAATGCTAATAGCAACTAAGGTCTCCAAGTATCAGTTATGCTTCCAATAGCATCTGTTGAAGTAATCATGAATTCCCCTACATAGTACTAAGAGAATGAAATTCATGACATCAGCTTTGAGAACCAATTTTTCCGAAAGCACGAAGCCAGAGTTTTCTTTATTCCCTTTCTGATATCCTAGATTTCGAAGAGATTGAATCCTCAAAGATATGTTAGTAAAAATAATTCCAACTATGTATTATAGAAACTAAGAATAAAATGTAAATAAACGATACCGAGGCTTGAACTTGGTTCAATATCCTTAAGACAATATTCGTCCCGCACAGGTGCTTATGGTTTAATGGCGTTAGTCTCCCAGGATACAACGGTAGTCCTCCTCCAGTAGTAGCACTTCACACCGCAGGAACTGACGAAGCAATGATGGTTGTCTCTCTCTTGGACTTATGCTTGAATGTACAAATGGATTAATGAATGACCCAAATGACTCTCCTTTTATAAATAACGAAGAGACACAAATAGAAATAGACACAATGTTTCCTTTCAAAGAGACGACCATTAAAATTATTCATTCAATTTTTAAATTATTTCCAACAAGATATGCATACACTAACTTTCACCATTATAGACAACCATATTTCTTTACTTTGAGTAAAAATACAGCCAAGAAAAACCAGAGGAAAAATATGCACGCAGTAAGCTAAGGTAGTTGCTTATTAAGAGAGCAAAACAGGTAGGAAAGTAAAGGCCTAAAGGTTACCATGGAAGAAAACAAAAGGAGTAAATATAACTAACCTCAGGAAGATTTTCTGCCATCCATCAGTTTCTTGCATTTGAGACCACAAGTCAATATATGGAACTTGCAGTTCTTTAGCCAGCTCAACGCACTGCTTAGCATATACACCAGTCGTTTTGTTTGTCCTATCTGGCAGTTCCATCGCCTTGTCGCCAGATAGATAACTTGAACAAACAAACAAAAACACTTCCTCTTTAGAAAACTGGCCAAGACATTAATGTACCACAACCTATGTTACATGAATACGGTCAAGGATAAGGTTAAGGACACGATGCAGATATGAGATACCGAAATTTTCAAATATGTTCAATATAGTTACCTACATTGCACGAACACCAACACGAACATGATACGAGTATGCACACGATATGGATACAGGACACTGGTTTCCCGTGTCCGTATATGTTGCAAAGATACTCCTTGGGAGGACCGTGTCTGTATCCGTATCAGATACGTATTTGACAACATACTTCTTTGATAGTCCTATCAAATGTGGCTCACCTATGTTTAGGCTCCAAAGTGGCCCAATACACAGTTGACATGTCGGAGATTGTGGTAAATATAATTGAGACATGAGAAAGCAACATAAATCCTTTTCAGAACCTTTGGAAATGTAATTACTATCCAAAACATGCTTAAATATATATATTATTAGGATATAATGTATAAACATGTATACAAATGTTATTGTTGGTATATTAGAATATTCTTGGTATATTTGTTGGTATATTAGAATATTTTTGTTATATTTGTTGGGATATTAGAATATTCTACATGGGGTTTTAATGGAGTATTAATGTAAGATGAAGGATTGTAAGGCTATAAATAGCCAAAAGATTATCAATAAAAAATATAACAATTACTTTAAAATATTCTACATGGTATCAGAGCACAAACCCCAGCCACCACCTCCCAAACCCTAGCGCTGCCACACCGCTCGCCACCACCGATGCCGCACCGCTCGCCCGTCACCACCACCGAGAAGCCGCAACTCCCGCAGAGACTTCTGCCGCGGTTCGTGGCGTCTCCCGCGGGTCGTTCCAGACGTTG
The DNA here is from genome assembly GCA_036927795.1 of Iris macrosiphon. Lineage (NCBI taxonomy): Eukaryota > Viridiplantae > Streptophyta > Magnoliopsida > Asparagales > Iridaceae > Iris > Iris macrosiphon. The sequence continues at coordinate 176,926,074 of JAYESA010000011.1, read as the reverse complement.
ACATCGAAGGCCTAGATCTGATGGGGAGAGACATGATCGGATCTAGGAGAGGACGAAGAGGGCGAACGTGAATCGTGGGACGAGTGTGAGGTGATCAGAGAAGAGGAGGATCGATGGAGGAGATCATCAAGAAGTTGGACTTTACGGAGGTCGCAACGTTGATGAAGCTGATGAAATTGTCGGCTAGTGAGAGCGCGACACGAACATTGGCAAAGTTGGAGCTTCCATCCATCGATCTGAAGCTTGATGGACCGGCTACCTACTTGAGTTGGTCACGAAAGGTGAGGAGAACCCTTGCAGGGAAGAACCTGGAGGATTTCTTGTCAGGAGAGAAGACAGAGCCGGATGAGGGCTCGGCAAGACGCGACGAGTGAAAGTCCACTCATATGGTGGTATACATTTGGCTCCTCAATTCTTTAGTCCAGTCGATCGCCGCCACAGTGGATGGCCTTGAGATAGTGAAAGACGTGTGGGAGAAGTTGAGAAGAACCTACGATGGTACGGGGAATAACTTGAGGGTTTTCCAAATCAAGAGGGAGATCGACGACACCATACAGGGAGAGAAGACGGTACAGGAGTATGCAACGGAGTTGGAACGTCTGTGGTTGGATTATGATCAATTCTCAAATCGGACGTGGACCCAAAGTGTAAGGAGAGACATGTATGTCTGCAGGAGAGGACGATGAAGTTTCTTAAAGGGCTGGTCGTAGTGTTTGCTTAGAGGACAACACTACTTCTAGTCCAACCGAAGATTCCTACACTTGAGGAGGCTATCTCGGCCATGATCCAGGAGGAGACTCGTATCAAGCTACAGACAGGAATAGGTGGTCCTCCTGAAGTGAAAACAGCACTGGCGGTTGCCAATTCAGGCGGCACAGGACCTAAGGGAGACCCCCTGCAGTGTTACAACTGCAGGGAGGTGGACCATCTGAGGTATGCTTGCACCAAACCACCCAAGGAGGGAGATTCAGGTGGCGGACGTGGACAGTTTGGAGGACGTGGCAGTGGTCGTGGGGGTCGACGGGGTGGTCGAGGAGGTTATCGGACGAACCTGCTGGTAGCAGAAGGTGATGAGGGAGCTAATGGTGCCTATACTGAGGAGGATCAGGCACTACTGGACATGCTGGAAGTACTCAGGAGAAAGCAGAGAGCGTCAAGCGATGGAAACATGAGGAGTGGGACTGAGGAGGCGTCCACCTCAGTCTTCGCCAGAGGCAACGCTGCCATGTATGCCCACCCATCGGAAGGTACTGATGACTCACTCGCCCTTGCATCTATGTCTTCCCTTAAGATCGTCGGACTGGATTGTCGATTCGGGTGCATCTCGACACGTGACATGGAATGCTAGTGAGTTCTCTTCCTACACTCACATAGCATCTGCAGACAATATTCAAACAGTCGATGGTACTTGTAAACCCCCTCAAATTATTATTTTATGTAGACTAGATAGGGTTAGAAATTTTGGTTTAGCATCAGGTGTTTGAGGTTTAAAAATTAGGCTACGTTGACTGGTTCTTTAATTTAAACCCTAGGTGCACCCTACCATTGCTGAAATATTTGGAGCCCAACAATAACCCTTATTTTCCAACAAATTGTTGCCCTCTTGACCTGACAAGCCAATCGAGGTGCTGGACTTTTCCGTCACTCACAAACACACTCCCTTGTGCTCTAATTTAATTGCACAACTTCCCGGTCCCGAAATTAATTCTTTAATCCTATGTCGCGTACCTTTGTTGTTACCATCAATTTGGGGACACAAACTCAACCCGTTTAGCCGAACCAATTAAAGGAGCCAAGACTGACACCAAGCCTACACCGTTCATGACCTTTGTGTCACTCCGAATTGAGACCCCAAGTGCCCCCATTTAATTTAAGAGCACATGACACTTTATTTAATTAAATTGGAGACACCAACTTAAACAAATCCCAACTTAACCCCAATTTAACCCCAATTTAACCCAATAACCCTTTCATGAAGCTCATGCAAAACACACAACACCCCCTCACCCTACATAACACCAAACACCACTTCCCACACCAAATCTCCATCATTTTTCCTTCATGTGCAAATACCCAAATGTTAAGGGGCTTATTTGCAAATAGGGTGCTACGCGTCATCACCCTATTGGTCAAGGCCAATGAAGAAACCCCCTACCTCTCTTGGACCGGTCAAGTCACTTTCTCTCTCCCCTTTTGTTTTGAAAAATTGTTTCATGAGGAATTAAGGCCCTAGATTCAAAATGCACCTTTATCTCCACCACCCATTCTCCTATAAAATCACTCCTCACACCTTTCCCAAGGAGCAGGCCCTAATCCCTAGAAGCCTAGGAAACCCCCCCTCTCTCTCTCCTCCTTCTTCCTTCCTTCACAGCCGAGCCCTTTTCCTTCAACCGATTTCTTCTTCTCCTTTACTTCTTCTTCTCCTTCTTCTTCTTCTTCTTCAACGAAACCAACACCTCTAGAACCCTAGACTCCCACCTTCACTGTTTCTTCCTCCACCTGTTCCCGACTCCACCTCGCAATCTTCCCTGCTCCACCAAAGCCTCTGTGCCGAGCCCACGTGACGTCGACGGTCGGAACTGACCCACACTCCGCGACCACCAGTCCTCCCCCGCGTGCGAGTTCTCCCCACGAGGCTACCGGAAGACTCGGCGAGTCCTCGTCGAGGACGTACTGACGACCCAGCCACCTGATCCACGGCGTCGAGCAAAGGCCAGGTCGCCTCCTCTATCATTTCCGTAAGCGCTGGCCTCCTTGAAACCTATGCAATGTCGCGCTCGCGGCGTCGGTGCTCTGACAAGCTGCTGTTACCACCGTGCGGTAACCCCCGAACCCCCGCGCGCGCCCCTCCTGAGCGGTGGAACCCATTATGTCGCTGTGACTGTCGACGACGTCTGGACGCCTTCGTCTCATCTTGTCTAACGTCGATCCAATGCAGTCCTCTCCTTGTCACCTGGTGCAGGCGTTCACCCCGCATCGGCGAGCTTCACGCGCCTGACTCGACGCCGCCACCACCCGCTGCTATCTCCGGTCACCTCCCCCACAACGCCGTGCCACCCACTGCACAGCAGCCACGCCCTTCACCGCACCGCCTTCCCCCTCCGTCCATCCGCCGCCATCACCCGCTGCACTTCATTGCAGCCCCACCCTCACTGCCTCCTCCGCCGCTGACAACTTCGGTCACCTCCACCACGACCAGCTTCACCACCCTCACCGCCAGCAGCTTCACCACCTCTGCCGCACCTCATCACCACCACCTCCTACACCTTCGCCACCACCAGCATCACCACCACCTCCTACACCTTCACCTTCACCCGCTGCACTCTCCACCGCCGCTGCCACCTTCGTCGGAGCGCCCCACAAGCCACCACCACCATCACCTCCTCCGCCACTGCTGCCACCGACCTGCCACCACAAGCCGCCGCTGTCCTGGCCCCTCCCCGCGGCTGCGAGGAACCGAGACTCGACCCCGTATTTAGAAACCCGAGTTCAACCTCCCGATTCACGAAGTGATATCTCCCTCCTCGCGCAACCGATCCTTGAACCGGTTCTTCAGGTATGAACCCTATTTAACCCTGTTGCAGTGTGTTCATTTAGTATATTTTAGCTTGCTTTCTATTAGTAGTTATTAGGGTTCCATTTCTTGAGAAAAATTGTTTTATAAAATAATGATACTTCCCGCTACGGAGTTGGTCCCGTCAATCCGGACAACCTCGTCGCGTACCGATTGCACCGAAAGGCGTGTATCGTCAACGTGGACGTGTGGACTTTCGCGGAACTTGATTTGGATGTGCGTGCACACCGGAATCAACGCGTATCCGTCGAAAAGTACCGTATTGACGTGTTCTGACACTCATCCTAATTTCGTGTGCCTGTCGTTTCGCTACGAAACTTGCGCCATCGGATTCGCAGCGTTACGCTGGTCCTGTGACCCAAGTTTGGTTCGATTCTAAGAACGTTGATGAAACGTCGTTTCGTGGGCTCCACGGTTCTACGTGACGGGCGATTTCGTGATCGGCTCATCGGAATCCAGTTCAGGATGTTCCGTTGGGTTCGTATCGTCGTTCTGGACTTGTAGACACTAAGTTTGACGAATTTAGAAAATTGTCTTTGTCACATTTTTTGGTGCAAGATGGGGCCCACTTGTGGACCCCATGTTGACCAGAAACTGCATTTTTGTCACTGTGTCCAAATTGGACGTATGTATATGCTTTTCTGAGTATCTTACTCATTTTGAAACTGTTGTGATATTTGTGACAGCATCCGAAGACATCTGCTCCAGTTTCCATCTTGAGCTGCTACTTCCTTGGCGAGTTCGGGTTCGAATCTTTGCCTGGCTTCCAGGCAAATGTACCTTGCCATCCTGTATTTCAGTTCCAGATTTACTGTTTATTTTATCTATCCTTGTGCGCGCTTTAGATCAGAATCGTTACTTAGCATCCAGGTCATATCCGGGTGCAAACGTTCGTTGGTAACGTCTGGTCTCGATTGATAGATGTTCGCAACACTTTCATGTACCTACCTGATTACATCGGAACCCTAGGACACACATTCAGACACCGTCATCGTGCCAGACTTCCTGTATCCTGATACTGACAGCATGACCGGAATCTGGGATGACTTTAGGTTCGTGATTGTTGATAGTTATTTCAGTATGACGAGACTGTTAGATAGAGGTTCAGGTTCAGCGAACACTCGTTGACCGCTTTGGGAGAAAAAGACAGTTACTAGACGTTTGGGCTACTCTGCATGCGCTATATATATGTATATGTTCCTATTTATGTAGTGTTCCTGTATCCGGAGTCGTTGTATCACCCGTGTGACTCTGTGCTCGGAGCTACAATTTTACATTTGGACAGCCCATGCATCGAACATTGTTTTCAAAGTTGTGTCTCACTTAGGTGGTTATGCTAGACTACACCGGCGTTGCACTTGTTTCTTTCGGTTACACTATGGCATACTGTTTTTGTACCTTGTTACGTCCCTCTGAGGACCTGGTCTCCTGCCAGTTTTTGCAGCATAGACGATTACGGAGCCTTTGGAGTTGCTGATGGAGTTGTTTGTCTTGCAGGCATTGGTACCAGGTACTTATATCATTTCTACCGGAGTTATGGTTATTTATTTATATCGTTTATTTATCTGCTGATGTAGCCTAGTTTTATAGACTCATATTTCTTCTCGAGTCTATTCGAGTTTGTGTGTTACCGGACGGCCGACTTTAGCACATGTAGCTTATTTTTGTGTATTTTGTTCATTGTGGATTGAGACAGAGATATTTATATTTACTTGATTATTTAGATAGTGACCATTATATTACAGCTTATACGTATTCGAGTCGGACCAGAGTCTGGTCGAATGCGTAGCTGACATGTTACGTATTCCTAGTCCTACGTATTTTGGGACTGGAGCGTGACAGTACTTTCCAACCTGTGGTCGATAATGGTACTGTCGATTGTACAGGTTCAGTAAGATTATCCAATGTTTTACATGCTCCTCCTTTTCCGGTCAGTCTTTTGTCCATTAGTTCTATAATCCTCCAACTAAAATGCATTGTCTCTTTTGATATTCTTAAGATGATCTTTCAGGAGAAGGAGACGGGACGAAGACTTGGGACTGGTACTTGGCATGATGGACTGTGGTACCTGGATCAGGAAGGACTGGATTCGGCATTGGTGTCTGTGGCAGAAAGGGCAGGAATGAGAGGACCAAAGATGAGTGCCGATGATACACTGATACTCCATCACAGGCGGTTGGGACACTCCTCTTTTGATATTTTGAGTAGGTTGTATCCATCTATTTATGAGAAGGCAAATAAATAGAAACTAGTATGCGATACATGTGATTTAGGCAAACTTACTAGGAGCTCATATGTTGGTGCGGGCCATAGGAGCCCTTCTGTTTTTGATATTATACATTCTGATGTCTGGGGGCCGTGCGCCACAACTACTATGAATGGTTACAAGTATTTCGTCTCTTTTATTGATTGTTCCTCTTGTGTCACCTGGCTGTATTTGATGAAGAATAAAAGTGAGATCTTTGCCTATTTCCGGGACTTTCATAAACATGTCCAGACTCGGTACAGAGCAGTGGTAAAGGTACTAAGGTCTGACATTGGAACAGAGTATACCAACAAAGCACTTGAGGAATACATGTCAGTCCAAGGGATACAGTATCAGACCACCTGTGCATTCACACCAGCACAGAATGGAGTGGTAGAAAGGAAGAACAGACACCTTCTGGAGGTGGCAAGGAGCATGATGATCGCCATGAATGTCCCACAGAGTCTGTGGGGGCATGCAGTGTTGACAATAGCTCGATTGATCAACATGATGCCCTCGAAGGTACTGGGATGGAAGTCTCCATGTGAGATATTGCAAGAAAATAATAGTGGGATACTCCCACTAAAGGTGTTTGGCTGCATATGTTTTGTGAAGGACAACAGACCGTCTATTGGGAAACTTGACCCCAAAGCAGTCAAGTGTGTATTCGTGGGCTATTCGGCGACTCGGAAGGGGTACGTGTGCTGGAGCCCAGTAGAGAAGAAGTTTGTGAGCATGGATGTTCACTTCAGGGAGTTTGAGCCATACTACCGTCAGGAGGGAACCTCATCCATGAGCAACTCATGATACTGAGAGTATGAAGCGAGAGAGGGAGATTGGTGAGAGTGTGGTGACCGATTTAGGAGTATGGCATGGAGGAACGTTTGAGGAGCAGGAGAGTGAAGAGGAACAGGGGGAGGCGATGAGAGATGTTAGTCCCACGGCTCAGGGGAAGTTACTTACCTACAGCATGAAAGGGAATCAAACTGCAGGACCAGTACCTATAATGCCAGTGCCAAGTCCCTTGCCTGCGGCTGTCTCAACTTCTGAGACCTACACCACCACTACCAGATTCTCCTTCAGGTGATATCATTCTTCCTACTCCTCCCACACCACTATCAGTACGGAGGACTACTCGCAGCAATGCAAAAAATTCTCCTGATAGATATGGTTGGGACCTTGCTCAGTTTGTTTCATATAATAACATCTCTTCTTCTCATGGAGCATTCATTGCATCTTTGGATAGTATTACTGTACCTAACAGTTGGCAGGTTGCCAAGAACGATCCAAAGTGGAAAGCGGCGATGCACGAGGAGTTAGGCGCTCTTGAGAAGAACCACACTTGGAAACTGGTAAAACTTCCAGAGGAAAAGAGGACAGTCAGATGCAAGTGGATCTTTACTGTGAAGCAGAACCCAGATGGAAAAGTGGAGTGCTACAAGGCTCGACTGGTGGCAAAATGATACGTCAGGCGTACGGCATTGACTATGATGAGACCTTTGCACCAGTGGCGAAGATGAGCACCGTCAGGACCCTGATTTCTTTGGCAGCGAATAGTGGATGTAAGCTACACCAACTGGATGTGAAGAATGTGTTTCTTCATGGGGATCAAGTGGAGGAAGTGTACATGGAGATACCACCAGGATTCTGCACCGATTAGACAGTGGGCAAGGTCTGCAGGTTGAAGAAGTCCCTCTATGGACTGAAGCAGTCTCCTCGAGTGTGATTTGACAGATTCAGGAGGGCGATGATAGGGATGGGATATCAGCAGATCAATGCTGATCATACTGTGTTCTTCCGTCGGAGTGGAGGCCACATCACCATGCTTGCGGTGTATGTGGACGATATGATTATCACAGGAGATGATGAGCAAGAGATTGTCCGACTCAAGGGGAAGCTTGGCAAGGAGTTCGAGGTGAAGGACCTTGGCCTTCTTTGGTGCTTCCTTGGGATTGAGATTGGTCGAGAAGCAGAGGGGATTGTTCTTTCTCAAAGGAAGTATGCGCTGGACCTTCTCACAGAGACAGGGATGTGACAAGATGGACTTAGTGAATATCTTTCGTCCATCTTGAGGAGGAGCGTTGGTATATTAGAATATTCTTGGTATATTTGTTGGTATATTAGAATATTCTTGGTATATTTGTTGGGATATTAGAATATTCTACAGAGGGTTTTAATAGGGTACTAATGTAAGATGAAGGGTTGTAAGGATATAAATAGCCAAGAGATTATCAATAAAAAATATAACAATTACTCCAAAATATTCTACAGTTATCACGTGTATATATAACCGTATCCACACCGTACCCACATCCCCAAAATTTCTAAATGCCATATCCTGAATCCCTATGGTGTCCATATCCAAATCTGTGTCCATGTTTATGCAACTTGTTCACAACTAGATGTTGAAAGAATTCTTCAGAAAATACCGATGAGTATTTTGCACTAATTTTGCAGCAAGAACTTGCGGAAAAGTAACAATAGAAGATAACCTAATCCTGCAGGAACGACTCTTGAACTTTCATACTTAAGTTATGATCAAGTATATATCCTGATCCTGCAGGAAAGGCTCTTGAACTTTCTTTGGATAACTTGAAGATTAAGTGGAGGGCTGAATGGCACACGGCAATTGAAATGAGCATATTAATAACCTTTCAAGTAATTATTTGGAAGGGATTTGTTGAGAAGGATAATAGTAAGCCCAGTAATTTTATGTGTATATCGGTATGTGGAGTGCTTTGTTAAAGTTTTTGAAGTTGATCACATAGTTAATGAGCAAATGAGTAATGAAGAGCAGAATAGAAAAAATGTCTAGCAAAGAAGTATATGTGAAACAATGACAAAGTGTTTATCAATGAGAAAGAAGAAAATAAGATACATACCGTGCAGATTGCATCCACCCATCCTCATCAAGAGGAGGTGGTGTAATTAGGACAACCAACATTGTGGGTGAACATTCCTGCCATAATATATGTGACATGATGAATATGGAATCTGTAGATAAATTTTTTTATCATATGGTACAACAAACATATGCAGAAAATAATGAAGCAACCGACAAAGTGTAATGAGATAATTAAGACTGGCTAACAGAAGTTGGAATCACAATAATACATTGAGGAAAACAAAATCACATTCTTTCTAGACTGATCAGCCCCACTGATGGCTTTAGGTTCAGAGAATGAAGAAACAGTACTAGTTTATGCTGAAATACTACATTTGCTATGACCAAAGTGTTAAACATCAAGCCAGTTACAAATTAAAGTTCGGGCTTATCAATTCAAACCTCCAACTCATCCACTTTAATAATCATGGATAAGGATAATATCCATTGATTATATTTTTGTTATTTTGGTTATTTTGTTTCTATTTTATTGTTATTATTGTCTTCTATAAATAAGAAGACCATTCATGTAATCGGTGTGGTAAGGTTTCTACCCACCTCCATATTATAAGATTTTTATCTACCTACATGTTGTGAGATTTCTACCAACATGCACAATTTAGTTTTTCTTCTTGGTATCAGAGCAAGAAAATGTCTTCCGCATAACCTACATGTGGCAATTTTGTCACACTTCATCTCAGCCGAGCAAAGACATAAAAGATGGAGCATTCACCAGTTAGACGTGAAAACGGTAGGCAATTTTGTCGTCCTTCATCTCAGTCGTGCAATGGCATAAAAGGAGTATTCATCAGCTGTTAGACGTAAAGAACTCATTTATTCATGGCTTTCTCACCGAGAGAGTATATATGGAGCAGTCGAGGCGATTTATGGTCTCAAACAAGCCCAAACACGAGCCACTTTGGAATCATTACGTGACAAACTGTGCGTGCACGAGCCACTTTGGAATCATTACGTGACAAACTGTGCATGACCACCACGCACAGTTTGAGGGAGAATGTTAAAAGATCAAGCCAGTTACAAATTAAAGTTCAGGCTTATCAATTCAAACCTCCAACTCATCCACCTCAATAATCATGGATAATGATAATATCCCTTGATTATATTCTTGTTATTTTGGTTATTTTGTTTCTATTTTATTGTTATTATTGTCTTCTATAAATAATAAGGCCATCCATGTAATCGGTGTTGTAAGATTTCTACCCACCTCCATATTATGAGATTTTTATCTACCTACATGTTATGAGATTTCTACCAACATGCACAATTTAGTTTTTCTTCTCAAAGTACTTCTAGCATAATGGATATACAATCAATGCTATCACGGACAAGCGGTTTTTTGAATGTTTGATTTTGATCTTCCTCAAAACTCTTGGATATCTATCTATATCTATTCTACTATATAATGCCAAAACTAGGCTTCACCGTGAAAGTTTTTCGTTCCAAAAATACCCTTCACTACATTTCAATATGTATTAATGTTGATAAGGATATCTAAGTAATTAAAAACAGTAATTAAATACGTATTAAATGTATGTATGCATGCATGCAAAGGAGACAACTTGGGGAATGATAGTTAATAAAACAAAGATATGCATGCATACAAAGTAGGTAGTTTGGAGAATAAAACAAAAGTTAATAAAGCATGCATGCAAAGTAGACATATGAGCCCAAGAGATAAGAGAAACCTTTCCTATTTCCGTCATTTAATTTCTTCTGCCTATTATATTTCCACCTATAATAAAATTAAGAAATTATCGTTTGCTCTTTTAATAAACTATTTGTTTTCAAGTAATATGAAATACGTGCAACGCATGTGCATATATACTAGTTACTATATAATAAGAAAAGTTGGCTTCACCGTAATTTTTATTTTTTCCAAATATATCCTTACCTAACTTTATTAATTAAAATTTAATGAGGGCAGTTATGTAATTAAGTATAGAAAAAAGAAAAAATGTAGTTTTTTTTTTTCGGTGCCTTTTACTCTTTCCCAGTACAGAAAAAGTTAATTAAAAGACGATTAAAATACGTGCATATATATAGTTATACACTAGTTACCTGTAATAAGGAATATAGTTATTGAAGATGTATACTATTATGCCTTTGACCTCTTGGATGTAACCTTTAAAAACATGGGCGTGTCACAAAGTAAGTATTAAAGCTCTAAAGCCGAGAATCAAGCTATTCTTTAGCTTACCAACCTAAAGTTACTGAAGCGTCTAAATAAGTGTTTTTGTGCAATCGAAATAAACTATGAAAAACTATGCAAGATACAGATATTTAAGGCTTGCTAATTCTATCTACCTTCAGCACGTAAATTCAAATGTATACATGACTGTATCTATTTACGTACGAATGTATTTAAGTACACATGTGCTCCCATAGGTTTATGTGCACAACCTTCAAATGATAGACAATTTTTCTTAGGTTCTCCCTGTACTCTTCAATAGGCACATGTTGTCTTTCACTTGTTCTCCCCAAAAGAGCTGCATCATTAGCTCCAAAAAATATAGTTGTTGCAGCAGGCGGTGCCGAACAGCTCTGGAAAATAAAATGAATTAAAACGGTTTCTGATTGGACAAATATAAGTAGATGAAGAAGCTCTAGTAACTTCAGCAGTTTTTATTAGTCAAGTGTAGATTCATCAACCAAGTGGTATACACACAAAAAGAGGGGGCATGCATAAATCTATATAGTCATATATGCATTGCAGAATATCTGAGTCATTCCTACATTCCTTATCTTTGTAATGGATTCAATATTTTTGTTTAAGAAAAAACTACATTTCTCTCATTTTTATTTTAATGTATTTTATCATTCTTTCTGGTTAGTATATAACCCCAAAAATGTGATGTATGGCAAATCAAAATTCTAAGAACCCCAATGTTTATTGGAGGTACAGTTATACATCAACCCTCCGTTTTCTTCAATGGAATATGGGATGGGCACTCTCAGTATTTGTTAAACAATCCAGATTCCAACCTGGTATTAGCTAAATGCAAAATAAAGAGAAGTGTATTATTCTAAGGCAAACAACCAATATTCACCTTTTTCCCAATATACTGGCAGAGAAATATAATGCAATAAATATATACAGACATCTTTCTACGTAGATAGTCCTGACTACTGAGATATATCATCATCCAAGCATTCTCCCATCGTAATGGAGTCAGAGCTAAGAAAGCTCTGTAAAGGTTTGACAAAGTTTTTATGCCCAATTGTCGACATGACGTCAACTCTCTATGCTGGTACCAGATTCATAGTCGAGGTAGTTATGCGAACATGAGAGGTTCATTGCCATAAACCTAGTGGGCGGGTAGGCAAGCCAATCTTTTGGATAAGCAGTTTAAGCTCGTGCAACTAAGTAGCACCCTCCAAGTTCTCCCTATACTATAAACGAGTCCGGACGAACGAGGTAAGATAATACAATTTGCTAAACGGAATTCTATTCATCTCTATGACACATTAAGCCAAAGAGTGAAAAAGTAATGACTCGTGTTATTCAATCCCTGCACAAATCAATCAAAATCTTGCCACACGATTAGGATGGTGTCGATTTCATGTTAGCCATCATAAGCCATTCCAAAGAAGAAAAAGAAAATGGAACATCTAAGTCTGAATTCAGTCTAGAGTTATCTTTTGGTTTATTTAGTTTTAGGGTCTCGTATAACATTGAAAATTTGAGTTTAGGTCCCCATATTGTCTAGAAGAGGATTTAGGTCTCGTCTTAACAGTTGACTTGGGCTGACCGTCTAAAATGGTTGACTTGGGTTGGTCGTCCAAAATGGAGAAATAAACGTAAATTTTGAATATTATACGAGACCCTATGGTGTTTGGATAAAGGTTTTATATTCCTAGGAATCCACTTCCCATTCATTTCCCATGTGAAAGGAATTCAACGTTCTCATACCCATGTTTGGTTAGGTTGGAAATATGTAACAAATATATATATATATATATATATATATATATATATATATGTTTGGTTCAGACAGGAATAAAAATCTTAATTTGTTTAGTTTTCCATAAATACACTTCCATTAATTTCATGGTGCTACCATTACCTAAATTCAGTTGGTGTCATTGATGGTATTACCGTACCCAACCAGCATTCCTAGGAAAGCAAAACTATTTCGAAGGGGGCCTTGGGTTTTACTTTTCCACATATGTGGAAATCTAAAGCCCCACATATTCCCTCCCAATTCTCAATCACAGACTTACCAAACATGGGTACTGAACCTAAAATCCATTCTCAAGCCTCTAAAAATTGAACCAAACAACACCTAAAACTAAACCTAAACACACATTTGAGGGTTGTGCGACTTGGGTTATTTAGTTTTGCATGGGTCCGTCTTACCAGAGGGAAGAGGTGGTCAAGCAGGAAGAGCGCCCACCTCGTGTTGTAGCCACCGTAACCTCTAACAACTGCATCAGCCTGTCATAATAGTAGTTTAGATGTAAATAACATTACAAAAAAAAAAAAAAAAATTTAGCGGATCCACAAAATGTGCAATGTGAGTGTGTTTATACTTTATAATACCTTACGGGAGTAAGTGTCGGCTAGAGCCGCACCCCATCCGCCCCCGGGCCTGAAGGATTGCTCGGTGAGGGAGTCTCCGAACAGCACGAATCTGGGTCTGTCCCCCCTTCTATGCATCCTCTCTCTCTCCTTAACTTCCACCAACAAAACTTCGCCAAGACTCGCTCTCCACTGCTAAAGGGATAGTTTTTTGGTTTTGGTTGGTGGAACTTTCTCAACTAACCAGAATTATCTTACACAAATTCTAAAGGCACTCCACTGAGTCACTCCACGTCTCCAATCCTATTGTTTTAGACAAATTCTATTGTTTTAGACAAACTAGTATATATGCACGTGCCTTGCACATATTTCATAATACTTGGAAAGGACAAATAATAGTTTTTTTTTTTTTTTATTCTTCTATAGGTAATTATATAACTACCCATATTAAATCTAATGAACAATTTTAATTAGTTAACATAGATGAGGGCATTTTTGGAATAAAAACTTTCACGGTGAAACCTACTTTTCTCATTATATAGTAGTATAGACTATAAGGGCACTACACATTTTAGCACATTAAAAAATTACAAAAAATTACAAGTTTGACATCCTAAAAGTTATTTGGGGCTAGCCCAAATATTTATCATTGATAATTACAAGTTTGTCACTCCCAAACTCGGGACTGTTATAATCAGGACTGTCAAAATTTTGAAAATTTTTGACAGTCCTACAAATTGTTAGGAGTGTCGTAATTTTGACAGTCCCACAAGCTAAGTGGACTGTCAAAATTTTGACAATCCTAATTTTAACCCACTGAAAATTTTATATAAAACTAGGACTGTCAGGATTTTGACAGTCCCACAAACAATGAGGACTGTCAAAATTTTGACAGTCCTCATTTTAATTGTCAGGATTTTTATTTTAGTTTTTTTTCTGTTTAGTTAGTTTTGGATTTTGATTTTTTTATTTAGTTTAACATCCAAAATAAAATATGTTATCATTGAACCAAAAAAAAAAAAAAATCGACCGTACGAATATTATGTCTGCCGTCGATCAGACTTCGAACGGCCATAACTATTTGTTTTCAAATCATTTTTCGTCACACAATAGGTCGATTTGTATGTTTTCGACGAGAGTAACACAATTCGTGTAGAGAGAATTTTCATCCGAAGTAAGACGTACATATTACAGGCAAAAATATAAAATATAAAACTTTAAAGTATCATAACTTTTGACTGGGAGATCGAAACAAGCTCCAGTTTGTGCCAAAATGACCGTATGGAAAAGTACTTCGGGATAAACTGTTTCATCGTTTGACGGACTTCCCAAATTTTTAGAATCGCAAAAAACGATGTTTCGACCTCCAAATTTTACTTTTGGTAATTTTTTTTTTACAAAATATTTAATGTACCAATAATAAATTTACTATTTTAAATAACATAATACTTTAACAAATTTTAAGGATAGAAATTTGGGATATTTTGAAATTTTGAAACATATCGACAACTGAGTTAATTTATTTTAATTTTTTGTTAATTTTGAAATTTCGATACAGTAAATTTACTGTTAATTTATTTTAATTTTATTTCGTTAAAATATATTTTCTTAAATAAAACATAAAATTAACAAAATAAATTGGCCCTCCCACAAATTAACAAAATAAATTAACAGAAAAGAAATTTTAGGACTGTCAAAATTTTGGCAGTCCTACCAATTGTAAGGACTGTCAAAATTTTGACAAGCCTAGTATATAATGGGACTGTCAAGATTTTGACAGTCCTAAACTTTACCCACGGTCACCATGTTGGCATAAAGATGGTTGGCGTAGCGTAAAGATGGTTGGCGTAAAAGTCAAATAGACAGTGGGTAAAGTTTAGGACTGTCAAAATATTGACAGTCCTAGTATATACTAGGACTGTCAATATTTTGACAGTCCTAAACTTTATCCACTGTCACCATGTTGGCGTAAAGATGGTTGGCATAAAGTTTAGGACTGTCAAAATGTTGACAGTCCTAGTATATACTAGGACTGTCAACATGTTGACAGTCCTAAACTTACATATAACTGTCCATAGACAGTGGATAAAGTTTAGGACTGTGAACATTTTTACAGTCCTGGAAGAAAGTAGGACTGTCAAATTGTTGACAGTCCTAAACTTTATCCACTGTCTGTATACACAGTTATAAGTAAAATTAGCTCCACTGTATAAAGAAATGACAACTGTATGTATGTAGCAAAATTTGAACACAAATTGTATGTATGTAGCAATTGTAGCAAATTTTCAAATTATAGCAATTGAAGCAAATTCATTCAAAGTGTCAATAGTAGCAAATTAATTCAAAGTTTTACAACTCAAACTCATAGTTTAAACTTTTACAATTCTCAAAAGTCATATTCATTGAAAGTTTTACAATTCTTCAAACGGGGCCTAAACTTCATGCCGCCTCTTTGTACGTTGCTCTCTATTTTCCAAGAAAGGAAATTCTTCAGCGTTGTCGATTTGTTGGAGTTCGTCATTAATTGCCATATAATTCGAACCCTGGCAACTTACGAGGCTTCTTCCCAACTTCTTCACTTTCCGTGCCTGTTCACGAGAATTAATTTTTTTTGTAATAAACATTTACAAATAAAAAATTTTAGGACTGTTGGAATTTCTACAGTCCTTTATAAATTAAGGACTGTAGAAATTTCTACAGTCCTTAATTTATATAGGACTGTAGCTAACTCTGCAGTCCTAAATCTATATGGGACTGTAGAAAATTCTACAGTCCCGCCCGATACTGTTCGACAATGTCGACGATTGTCGACATTGTATACCCTAAAATCGTGTTCGATCAACCAAGTAAATGTCTAAACTACATCCTAAACTACATTCAGGACTTGTATGCCCTCATTTGAAGAATGAAAAGAAAATCACTCAAATTTTTCGAAATGCAATAGGATTTTTTAAAAAATTTGAAAATTTTTGTAAATGCAATAAAACAAGGAGAATAATGATTTGTACCTTGATTCTTTCGAGACTTTGGGAGCCATCGACAAGGAGGAGGAGGACGAAGTCTCGGAGAACGGCCGGCGGGAGGGGGGAGGGCTCCGGTGGGGTGGGGAGGGTTTGGGAGAAGGGTTTCAAAGTGGGCTAGTATGAGTAAACTAATGGGCTAGTGTGAGTAAACTTTGCTCATTAATGGGCTAGCCCCAAGTAATAATAGTAGTGCCCTTATAATTTGCCCAGTAAAAACCCAGTTTTCCTTCTTGGGCTTCGTTTGGGATTGTTTATCAATCATATCCCCGAAGAGGAAAGCTGGTTTTATATATTTGGCCCCATCTATATATGCCAGGGGCTCTCCGTTGATCATGCTCAACAGCATTCGTTCTCCCTGAGACGATATCAGGATTCCCCTTCCTTCAGGATACTGGGGTCCAGAAATAGGAAATAACACGTGGGACAGATCCTCCAGGTAATTGGAGTTCAGCATCCCAGCAGCAGAACCCATTACCTCAGCCAACAGAGGTATCGGCAAGTCAACTACAAAATGCAAGAAGAACAAGTCAGTTTCTACACTAGACATTACAATCTTGCAGCTTACGCCAAAGATTAACAGTCTGTGCTTTTACGCCAAGACTGTAAATTTTTTTTGAGTTTTTACGTTGGAACCTATTTCCAAGGCGTAAAATTCAAGATTGGCAGTATACACAAAAATCTGACAGTCTGTATTTTTACGCCAGACTGCCAAAATTTGAGTTGTTACGCCGAAATTTTCATCCAGAATGTAACACTCAAAGTTTGTAGTATACGCCAAATTTCGACAGTCAAAGCTTTTACGTCAGACTGCGAAAATATAGAGTTTTTACGCTGACACATTAGGAATGTGGACGTAAAAGATAAAACATCTCTGTGCATCATCTTCCTCGAAGAGATTCTCAGCACAGAAGATGACCTGGCGCGTTTACGTACAACGTGTGCGAATGGTTTTCTTCGTTTTTGTCGTTCCAATAGCTTTACCTATAATGCCCGGTGCACAGCTTGACGGTGGGACACTTCGTTCAGAGCGAGGTTTGCTCAGCCCAATGGGAGTCGCTCGTGCTTGAGCAGAGGAGCGAGAAGAGGAGGCAGCTTTCTTTCCCTTAGCGGTGGAAGGTTGTTTCGGTGCCATTGCTAAAAACTCAGAGTGCTCAGAGAAGAAACGAAGAAGAGTTCTCAAATAGAAGGTTTTTCTTTCGCAAAAGACAGATGAAGAGTTTCTTCTCTGAAGGCCTTGGGGTATTTATAGAGTTCAGATAAACCCTTGAATCCCTAACCAAATCCGATATTTAATATTCGGTTATGATTGGGGACCACGTCAGCCTATTATTTAGGGAAAGACGGACAGTCAGCGGATTCAAAATTTTTGCGCAGAGCAAATCAACGGTTTTACGCTAAGGAGCTTTTATACTCGAGAAGCCACAAATCTACGGTCTGACGCTCAGAGGCTATAAGTCTATAGTTTTACGCCCGGATGCTTTTACGCTCGGTAGCTTTTACGCTCGAGAGGCTACAAACCTACGACTTCACGCTCAGAAGCTACAAATCTATGATTTCACGCTCAAAAGCTTTTTACGCTCAGAGGCTACAAATCTACGACTTCACGCTCGGAAGTTCTCGTTTCAGAGGCTATAAATCTACGGTTTTACGTCCGGATGCTCTTATGCTCAGCAGCTTTTACGCTCAAGAGGCTACAAACTTATGATTTTATGCTCGTCTGCATTACGGATCCATGACTTTCCGCATATCTTAAAATACGCAGGCCAGAGTATGCGTATATCTGAATAATTCTCATGACGGTAAACTACAAGGGTTCACGCAGAAGATGCTCCTTCTTGGACTCAAAACATTCCAAGTACCCAAAGCATACAGAGTTCATCATTGAAAATGACTCTTCTTCTTAGGTCGATTGGAAGTTCATCCAAAATCCAGTCAGAACCTTTTCTCTACAGTTCAAGCATGGTCAGTTTTGACAGCCATTTCTCGCCCTATTTCAACCCTTTGTAGATTGGATTTCCATCGTATGTAATCATGATTAATAAAATTGTCTTCTTTTACGCATCTGATGATTTGCCATTTTTTTTTTGCTGTGATGAAGTCTGAATATGTGTAGCTTCGACACGTCTGAATAACTTTACGCCGACTCTGATAAAAATAGTATCTGGTCTCGTCCCATCTTTTATGCGTAACTAAAGATGCGTAGAAAGCTGCTTAGCATTTTAAGTCGAATATTCGTACTGTCCTGCTGTTTTGAACGAGGAATCGATTTTCGCGACCGATTAACAAGAAAATGATTAATGGCGGGAGGATACACAACTGGGCTTGTATAAATTATTCAAGAGCCCACCCTCCGTATGCCATGACAGATTGAGTTGGGATTCAGACCCAACTCAATATTGGAAGACGGGACCAGTTTGTCTGCCCTCGTCCACCGTCGTAACGGAAGAAAATATAGCTTGCAAGCTGTGTGGTCGAATGTGACCCTTCCTCTCTCCTGGACGAATCGCCATATGAAATTGCTGATCATCCCGAGTAAAGGAAGCTATGATATCCTTCTATGATCCATCGTTGCAGAGGACATTGGCTCGAAGACGCCTTCTTTTTTGGCTCCTTACATGCTGGAAGAACATGATCTTCTTCTTCCTCAAGTCAGCAAGACGAACCTCGGAAACCATCTTTGTGTGGTGAAGGAATTGTGGGAAGAACAGATTAACTCATCAGCCTTTATATAGGCAAAAGAGAATACACCGAATCCCAACAAACTCCCAAAAATCTGCCGAGAAATCAGCCTCGAGGAACGAGTCAGACTTGACCGTTTCATGATTCATTCAAAGTGTTTCAAATTACGAGAAATTTGAAAACTTTGAAGGGGGTTGTCACGCCCCAGTCCCAAAATACCGTGGGACTAGACACGTGACAATGGCCAGCAGTACGCACCGATAGACCAACTCAATATAATGGATCCATCAGGGCATACTTAAGCTGTAAAACAAGTCTACGACAATCATGGCACAACTAATCTCATCCACACAAGATATAAAATATGATCCACATAATAAATAAGGAATGTAAATCATCAGCAAGTCTCACAAAGTACTTCGGGGAACAACCCGATAAATATCTAGTACAATGGTTCTACAGACCAGAAAAGAAAAGGAGCGGTGACGGCTCTAGATGGGAAGGAGAAGTCTGGAGTTTTAGGTTAGGGTTTTGGAGAGCTAATCATATATATATATATGTTATATATATTAAGATGGATGAGAGAGGAAGGAGTGGATTGGGTCACAGCCGCTGACTTGATACAAAGCCCATGGGGGCGGGTCCCTGCGGATTTGATCCCGCAGCAATCCAGCAGCATTCCGCTGGAACCTAAGTCCTAAAGTACTTAAGTAGCAGCTAATGCTACTACTATTATTATGGTTATATTATAAGTATTATTATTATACTATTTTCTATTAACTTATTTAATTCTTTCTTTCTTTTCTTTCTTTCTTTAATTAAAATATATATACATGTATATTTGTTTATATATATATATATATATATATTTTTACACATAAGAAAATTTATATAATGGGGTATTGTACATCGTTAGGCTAGCAACTGCTCAAGGGGTCTCCTACATGGAATAAATTCCGAAAAATTTCTGATGGTCCCACAAGTCCTCTAAGTGCCCGAACACCTAACATAAAAATTATTAAAAATCTATTTCTCCTATTTGGACCTAATTACTACAATTTAATTAATAATTAATAAATAAAGGGCATATACGATTTTCTGGGAAGGGGATTTTACATTCTACCCAACTTATAAAAATTTCGTCCTCGAAATTAAAATTAAGCCACGATAGAATGCAAGGATGGTATAAGATATAAATTAACAATGCAAATTCATACCTTGGTCTGCGAATAGGTTCGGGAAACGCTTGCGCATGTCGTCCTCGCGCTCCCAAGTTGATTCTCCTGGCGCGCCATGCCTCCATGCTACGCGAACCAAGGGAATAGACTGGTTCCTCAATACCTTCTCTCGACGATCAAGGATTCCTACGGGTTGCTCTTGGTATGACAAGCTCGGCCTAATGGTGATCTCTGAATGGTCGAGAACATGACTACTGTCTGCCACATATCGCCTGAGCTGCGACACATGGAATACGTCATGTACTCCCTCCAGTGAAGGTGGTAGTGCAAGTCGATATGCCACCTCTCCAACTCTCTCGAGCACGTCAAATGGTCCAATATACCTTGGACTCAACTTGCCGTGCCCTCCGAATCGGATGGTGCCTCTGGTCGGTGATATCCTCAAGAAGATGTGATCGCCCTCTTTGAACTCCAAGGGTCGACGATGAAGGTCAGCCCACTGCTTCTGCCTGTCTTGCGCTGCTCGCAAGTGTCCCTGAATCTTCTTGACTGTCTCTACGGTGTTGACCACCAACTCAGGCCCCAGAATCTGACGTTCTCCCACGTCACTCCAACACACAGGAGACCTACATTTTCTCCCATACAATGCTTCAAACGGAGCCATCTGAATACTCGCTTGATAGCTATTGTTGTAAGAAAACTCTACAAGATGTAGGTGGTCCTCCCATGATCCTCCAAAGTCTAACATGCAAGCCCTCAACATGTCCTCTAAGGTCTGAATAGTACGCTCTGACTGCCCATCTGTCTGCGGGTGGTAAGATGTACTGAACTTCAGACGAGTACCAAGACTCTCTTGCATGCTCCTCCAAAAGTGCGATGTGAAGCGCGAATCTCTGTCCGATACAATGCTGACTGGTATGCCGTACAATCTCACAATCTGCCTCATATATAAATCCGCTAAAGCTTCTGTAGACTGACCCACTCTAAAAGGTATAAAATGGGCTGACTTGGTGAGTCGGTCCACTATTACCCACACTGCATCTCTCCCACTTGGACTCTTGGAAAAACCCGTGACGAAGTCCATAGTGATGTGCTCCCACTTCCACTCTGGAATCGGCAGTGGTTGCAATAATCCCGCTGTCCTCTGGTGCTCCGCCTTCACTTGTTGACATACTAAGCATTTGGCCACAAATCTCGCGATCTCTCTCTTCATTCCATGCCACCAGTAATACTGTCTCAAGTCTCGGTACATCTTGGTTCCTCCTGGGTGAACAGAGTACATAGAGCTATGTGCTTCGGTCATTAACTCCTGTCTCAATTCTCCATTTGGAACATACAGGCGATTTCCAAACCTCAATGTCCCGTCTTCGTGTATGCGAAGTCCTGTCTGCATACCGGCTTCTATCCTTTCTCTGAGTCTTCGGAATCTAGCATCGGTGGGCAATGCCTCCTTAATCTTCTCCACGAGTGTTGACTGAATCTCAAGGTTAGTCATCAAGCCATTCTGTCCCGGTAAGACGACCTCTATCTGTAGCTCCTGTAGATCTCTCAATAACTCGGGCTGCATCGTCAAGAAATAATCCATAGGCTTCCTGCTGAGTGCGTCTGCAACAACATTCGCCTTTCCCGGATGATACTGCAGATCGATGTCAAAATCCACCATTAGTTCCAGCCAGCGTCTCTGTCTCATGTTAAGCTCCTTCTGAGTATACACATACTTCAGACTCTTGTGATCAGTAAAAATTTCTACCCTCTCTCCATAAAGATAGTGCCTCCATATTTTTAATGCAAATATAACTGCTGCTAGCTCCAGATCATGTGTTGGGTAGTTCTTCTCGTGGACCTTCAACTGTCTCGACGCATAAGCAATGACTTTGCCATGTTGCATCAAAACACATCCTAGTCCACTGCCTGATGCATCACTGTAAACAACAAAACCTCCTGACCCCGAAGGAAGAGTCAAGACAGGTGCTGTTGTTAATCTTCTCTTCAGTTCTTCAAAAGCCTTCTGGCAGTCTTCTGTCCATACAAACTCCTGATCCTTTCGTGTTAGCTTTGTCATTGGTTCTGCAATCCTTGAGAAATTTTCTACGAACTTTCGGTAATATCCCGCAAGTCCGAGAAAACTTCTCACCTCTGCGACTGATGTGGGTGTAGGCCAAGTCTCTATTGCTGTAACCTTCTCTGGATCCACTGAAAGTCCTTCTCCTGATATGATATGCCCCAAGAAAGGTACTTTGTCCATACAGAACTCACACTTACTGAGCTTGGCATACAACTTTTCATGTCTCAAGGTCTCTAACACGATTCTAAGATGCTCCTCGTGCTCTTCAGGGCTCTTGGAATATATGAGAATGTCATCAATGAACACCACTACGAATTTATCCAAGAACTGATGAAAGACCCTGTTCATTAAGCTCATAAACACTGCTGGTGCGTTGGTTAAACCAAACGGCATCACCAAGAACTCATAATGCCCATACTTCATCCTGAAAGCTGTCTTCGGGATGTCTTCCTTCCTCACCTTGATCTGATGATAGCCGGATCTAAGGTCAATCTTCGAGAATACTCTTGCACCACTTAATTGATCGAATAGATCATCAATGCGTGGTAAGGGATACCTGTTCTTGATGGTTACAGCATTTAGTGCCCTGTAATCAATGCACAACCGTACTGTTCCATCCTTCTTTGGCACAAATAAGATGGGTGCTCCCCAAGGTGAAACACTGGGCCGAATGAAACCCTTCTCCAAGAGATCATCAACCTGTTCTTTCAACTCCACTAACTCCTTAGGTGCTAGCCGATAAACTGATGAAGTGATTGGCTCTGCTCCTGGAGTTAAGTCTATTGTGAATTCTATTTCCCGATCAGACGGTAAACCTGGAAGATCATCAGGAAATACATCCACAAATTCTGATATGACTCTTGGGTAACCTGTCTCCCCTTCTACAGATAGTACCCTAAGAGTAGGCTGAACTCCTTGCTCTACTGCTCCTCGGAGAAACTCAAATTCTGGATGTCCAGGCGGTCTAAATATAACCCGCCCAAGTCGGCAATCGAGAGTCGCATGGTACTGACTTAACCAGTCCATACCGAGTACGACATCATAATCCGGCATGGAAAAGATTAGGAATTGAGCTCGCATTTCTCTTCCACAAACTACTACAGAACATGATCTACAGACATCACTAACCGGAATAATACCGCCTCCCGTAAGAATTCTCTTCATCTTCGGAAGGGGTGCGGTAGCTACTCTATGGGTGGCCACAAAGCTAGCTGCTATAAATGAATGCGATGCTCCAGAATCAAATAATGCTACTGCAGGTAATGAAGCTACTAAAATAGTACCTGCGATGACCTCGCCTGCTGTAGCCTCCTCCTCAACAGCTAAAGTGAATGCATGTCCTCGCCCCTGTGCTTGGCCTCGCTGCTGCTGGGCCTGCTGAAATAAAGCTGCCTGTGGTGCTAGGGGTGGTCTCTGCTGATTCCCTCCTGGGGCTGGTGGTCTGACTCTACCAACTCCTGCCTGCTGTGCTCCTACGGCTGTATGCGCTGGTCGTGGTGCAGGCAAAGCTAATCTGGGTGCTCCCTCTCTGCGCTCGGTGCACTCTCTGGTCTGATGCTGGTTGGAACCGCAAGCTAGGCAGAGTCCCAACTTGCGTCTGCATTCTCTCTCAATGTGACCTATCTTGCCGCAGTGGTGACAAGTAGGGAGAGATATGGCCCTGTGCGCTGCTCTATCTGGCGTACTCCTCTGGAATCGTTTTACAGAATCTCCATGTGCTGCCTTGGTTGGTGCGGAGGTGTTTGGCCTCTTCAGATTCGATTCCCTTCTAGTGACGCGCTCCATGCGTCGCGCTGCTGCTAGAACATCAGTATAATTTGTAGGTGCCACTGAGCCAATCAATCTTTGAAGCTCGAACTTCAACCCGTCAAAGAACTTTTCCGCTTTCTCCTCCTCTGTCGAGATCAATGTCGGGGCAAAGCGGCTCAGGCGAATAAATTCAGAATTGTATTCTTCCACTGTCATGCTGCCCTGGATGAGGCGGTTGAACTTGTCCCTGAGCTCTGACCGTGCAACTGCCGGGATGTACATCTCTTGGAAGAGTCTGGAGAACTCTTCCCATGTGACTCTGTCCTGTCCAAGTCTCCTTTCCTCTGCTAGCCACCAGTGATGCGCATTATCAGTTAACTGCATTCTGACTGCAGTCATCCACTTCTCTCTTGGAAGTTCAGCGGCTTCCAGCTGATGCTGAATGTTTGTGAGCCACTCATGAACTTCCGTTGGCCCTTCTTTACCAGAAAATGTGCGAGGCTTGAGATGACGGAAGTCGGTGATAGATCCCGTCGATGTTCGCCTCGCTGCTGGATTAGCCTGCTCCAATGCGGATACCAGGCTGGTCCTCAGATACTCGGCCTCCTGCCGATGGGCCTCTTGCTGAATCTGCTGCTGTGCTTGCATCATAGCATACATCATCTGGAACATTTGTTGCCCGTCCATGGCTTGTCCTGGCGGGAATACTGGCATCTGGGGAGTGAACTATGGTGGTGGTGGAATGTCATCTCTCCGGAACCTTGGATTAGGCTGTCCGGTTTGATCACCCTGCGATGCTCGTCCACCATCCCCTGGTGTCACTTCATCTCCATAAGTAACCACAGCGTCGTGTGGTGTCTCCAAAGGAAAATTATCTCTGTTCCCGGAATCCATTGCTCTGCAATCAAAAGATAAACTATGAGAACGCTCAGAGGAATCAATACAGGATGCAGTTCAAGTAACAAATTTCGAGTTCGATATAGAGTTCAACAAATGGTTAAATGATGGATGAGATCCTATAGTTTATACTATCCTTAGGGCAGGCTGGTCCGGTCCCTAAGTTGAAACCGAACAATTTAGTCGTAGACCTGCATGGGCCATCACAAAAACCATGTCACGCCCCAGTCCCAAAATACCGTGGGACTAGACACGTGGCAATGGCCAGCAGTACGCACCGATAGACCAACTCAATATAATGGATCCATCAGGGCATACTTAAGCTGTAAAACAAGTCTACGACAATCATGGCACAACTAATCTCATCCACACAAGATATAAAATATGATCCACATAATAAATAAGGAATGTAAATCATCAGCAAGTCTCACAAAGTACTTCGGGGAACAACCCGATAAATATCTAGTATAATGGTTCTACAGACCAGAAAAGAAAAGACGGAAATAAATAATAAATATGAGCATGGACATGGATGCTCAAGAGAAGTCTTCAGCTAAGACCTCGCCCTCAGATGGTGGTACAGCTCCTGGATCGGCTCCTCCTGCTGCGGTCCCGTAAACCTCGGGGTAAACCTGTTCTGCAAAATCTGGGGACAAAATCCATATCCAGGTCCTCAGGGGACATAGCAAGGTACAGAAAATAATACAAGCCAGAATATAAACAGTGCAGCAAATAATGAGATAAGCAGGGTAAGTATGTAACATCTGTATAAAATGCAAGAGAGAATATCAACAGTACTCAGGTTGGAACTACTACAAGCTCTGTGAAGGGGAGCCGGTAGCAGGGGTGTCAAGAGGTGGTCTAGCTCAGCGGGAGACTGAGTAGCCGGCATAACATAATCAACCTGTAGCCTGTGGGTATCTCCAGCAATAGATGGAACAATAAGGGAATACTAAAATAACCAGCTAAGTGATATGCAAGATGAGAGCAGCACTAGAACTCAGGCTGAAGCATACTACAAGCTCTGTGTAGGGGAGCCGGTAGCAGCAGTAATAATGAGTAATGGGCCAAGCTCGGCTATAGAGTCTTGTGCCTCACAGTAATAGGGGTGTATATATATGATCAGCCTGTAGTCTGTGTGTCTCTCCCCACCCAATGTAACCACACAAATCATGAACATAACGTCTCACGTCCATGTCAGCGGGGTCATAACTAATGCACAAGTCATAATGTATCTAGATTATAGTATCTCTATATGTCCTGCATCCTATACAGGATCACCACGAATATCTCGGGAAGATCCTGTCTCATGATCAGTGTCCAGTGTCCTGGGTCAAGTGTACTTGGTATGACAAGTACGAGAAGATAAAGTGTCACGTATGTCCATATCTAGATGACATTACCCAACACTGCGTACAGTGTCGGCACCCGACTGATAATCGGACGCTAAGTACGTCACACGGTCCTAGGTTGAGCATGCACAGTAATATATATATAGCAAGGAAAATAAATAACTAAGCTGCAGAGTTTGGCAAGGTACACTTGCCTGATGTTTGAATATCAACTGTCGTCCTGGTATCGGTGGATCCGGTGGGTACTACTCCGAAAGCTGTAATAAATATCACCAACAGTCTCAGAAGGTATCAAACCGCTAGGAACGCCTGTCCTTTCGTCCAATTTGGACACAAGGGCAAAAAGGTCATTTCCGGGCCAAAGAGGGTTCCATAGGTGGGCCCACTTTGCACCAAAAAACGTGCCGAGGGTAACAGTCTCTAAATGGGACAAATTATGGGTCAAACAATTCTAAATGTCAATACGATCCCAACGGTATGTCCAAATTTGGATTTCGATGAGCCGAACATAATTTGGTCCAAAAAGTCAACTGTGGGGCCCGCCAATTGGCGATCTGGTCAACCATCTCAGAAATGCGTGAAAATTGGGTCACAGGACCAGCGTGTTACCACGAGTCCAGTGGCATAAGTTTTGTCGCAATCTGACAAGCGTGCACAAAATACTCGCGAGTTCCACAAAAGTGGCAACACGGAATCTGTTCGCGGATACGGCCTGATTCCGGCGCGCACACGCTCCCAAATCAGTCCCCACAAATTTTCACGTGTCCCGTTATGCTGCGTGCACCATTCGGTACACTTGGCACACGGCGGGGCGGTCCCGTTTGGCGGGGCGCGCTCCGATCTCCCACTTTTAGAAAACCGGAAAAAGTGGGTGCGCACAGTTTTGTGACGACTACAATTTGGTCCACAGCAACTAATAGCACAAAGTTATAATACAGAAAATAAACTAGGTCATGTAATCTACAGGTATCAAAAAGAATCGTCGAATTTGGATCTCTGTGGTGGGAGATACGAACTCGACAATATGGGTGGTCATCGCAAGTTTCTGCGATTGCAGAATTCTGTCTGCTCGCGCTGACTTGGGTGCTGTTTTTCACCTAGGGACACACGTTTTCTGAGGTTGACTATAAAACAAATATTTGAGAGGGTTAAGGGAAGATCATACCTATGAAAACGGATCTGCGTTTGGTCGAGCGAGTCAACAGAAAATTACGCCGGAGCGAAGGTGCCTCGAGTGGGAGACTGCAGTTCGCGATGTCGGCGTCGACGGGATGGTTGGATGGCTTGGGGAGGCTTCTCTGGCTGCGGTGACGGCTCTAGATGGGAAGGAGAAGTCTGGAGTTTTAGGTTAGGGTTTTGGAGAGCTAATCATATATATATATATGTTATATATATTAAGATGGATGAGAGAGGAATGAGCGGATTGGGTCACAGCCGCTGACTTGATACAAAGCCCATGGGGGCGGGTCCCTGCGGATTTGATCCCGCAGCAATCCAGCAGCATTCCGCTGGAACCTAAGTCCTAAAGTACTTAAGTAGCAGCTAATGCTACTACTATTATTATGGTTATATTATAAGTATTATTATTATACTATTTTCTATTAACTTATTTAATTCTTTCTTTCTTTTCTTTCTTTCTTTAATTAAAATATATATACATGTATATTTGTTTATATATATATATATATTTTCACACATAAGAAAATTTATATAATGGGGTATTGTACATCGTTAGGCTAGCAACTGCTCAAGGGGTCTCCTACATGGAATAAATTCCGAAAAATTCTTGATGGTCCCACAAGTCCTCTAAGTGCCCGAACACCTAACATAAAAATTATTAAAAATCTATTTCTCCTATTTGGACCTAATTACTACAATTTAATTAATAATTAATAAATAAAGGGCATATACGATTTTCTGGGAAGGGGATTTTACAGGGGTCTTGTAGAAGCATGAAAAATACGCTGCAGAATTATACGTAGTATCTGCGTAAAGCAGAGTTTCAGTGCTGTGTGGCGTAAGACATGACTTCAGAGCCATCGGCGTACAACAGAGCTTCATCGCTAGTACAGCATAAAATATAGCTCCAAAATAACCCGCATAATACAGTATTTCCAGACTGCTTCAGCATAAAAAGGTTGTTACATCGCCACTTTAGCGTAAAACCTGCTCGCTTTTAATGCAGTGGGAAGTTGTACGGGGAACTCTTCGTATTCCTCGAACGAACCTGTCAGATCATGCAGTGAACCTGACTTCTGACAAAGAGTACTGCACAACTATCCAGACGACGACTGTAATGATGGTTCGGCACAGAGACCCAGACCGTCGTTTAGTGACATTTCCTTGATATAAATTGCTTTTACGCATTCAAGGAAATACACTGCCTAGTTTTATACAGGCAGATGTGAGCTTTTACGCTCAGTAAGAGACAAAACGAACCGCCACGTCAAAAATAGCTCTTCGTACAGAGCTCGAGGCACATCTCGGTAGTTAATGCGCGTGATGGGGGCAGATCTCTGCATTTAATGCATGAGATTTGGCTCTACTTTCAAAGACTGGATGAGCTATAATTATGACTAATACGTCCACATCATCACCTCTGCATATTACGCCATCAGGCTATTTTCAGCTATAGGAGCACGATGTACGCTATCTCCTTGAAATACGCCGACCTGGCTATTTTTAACTATAGGAGTACGTCGTATGTTATCTCCTCGGAATACGCCAACTCAGGCTATATTTGCATTGGTGCGTGATAAGGCTATTTGGTCTAGAATACGCTCAAGATCTCAGTCAAGGAAGGAGGATCGGCTATCTTTTACGCTAGCTACCTATCCATGCAACATCAGGCTTCTACGCCAGTTTTGGCTTCTACGCCATGGTGACAGTTATTGGCTTCTACGCCAACATTTTCTACGCAAGGGGCAGTTACCTACGTGGCTTGCATATCGTGATCTTTGCAGCAGTTATACGCGTTACCTCATAATGGGACACGCGTCACACGCGGATTCAGAAGATCATTTATACGTGGGTGACAGTTATTATAACCGCTGCATAAAAAGTGCCACACTCTCCACTGTCCGGCTTCTACGCCGATTGGACGGTTACTGTCACTAAACCCTATAAATAGAGACTACCGTCCACGTAGGTCCAGGGTGGGAAAAACTGGGAGAACAAAGGTCGAAGAGTCAAAAAATTGAAGAACAGAGAGAGAAGAGCACATACTGAGAGTAGTGATCGACGATTTTTGGCATCGAGAATCCACTTCCCTTTGCAATCTTTGAAGCTTCTCTGTCTTCTACAGCACTTCTTCATCATCGTGTAGTCCAAGGGACAAAGTGATCGACCGCAGATCAGACTCCTATAGCAATATTTACCCAGATTAAATTTTGTACTTGACATCCTCGTATAGGATTAATTGTACTTCTTGTTTGTAAACCAAAGAGAGGGTTTCGTATAAACCTAGTTTTATTTCTTTCATTTATTATCAAACACCCAGCCGTCGCGATCCCCGCGACCGTTTCCCCCGCGTTGTCTCGCCTCCCCAACGGCCGCCTCTTCCTCTCCACCTCCCCGCAACGGCCGACCGAGGCTTCCCCGATAAAACCTCGGCCTCCCCCGAACCTCACCACCACCGCCATCTCTCCAGAGTTTGAGGCAGCAAGAAACTTTAGGGCTTGTTGGAGCTGCTGAGCATAACGAATTGAAGCCGAAGGCGGATCAAGGTAGCTTGCTCCCAAGTCGCCACTGTCATTTTCGGCCACCCCAACACCTTCATCCACCCTCCGCCATCTCCTCCGCCCTCCGCACCCCGAGGAACCCAGCTCCCCTCCAGTAACCCTAGCTCTCCGGCAAGTCGACCCCGAGCTCCGCCGTGACCTCGATCCCCGCTGTCTCCGGCTGCCAGTCCCTCGCCGTGACCCGAGCTCCCCGGCCACCGCCACCCAAGACTCCGATGACCATCCTTCGGTTGACCCCGACCTCCCCGTCGACCAGCACAGCCATAGCGCCGCCACCGCTGGCCGAGAGTCGCCGCGTCACCCCGCGTTCGCGAAGAATAGCGTTTTCGATGCCCTATTTAGGTGACTGTTTCTCTCTCCTCTCTGTTTAATTTTTTGAACCGTCTGCTGTGATGCGTAGACCGCGTGACCCTCTCGATACTCGTGTAACTCGTTTGGGGTATCATGTCCTGTGGCGGTCGCAAACTGCGACGCAAAATCAGAAAAATAAACCCCTTATTCTAAAAATTCAGAATTCGTCCCGAACTCCCAGTTCGCGACCGTTTTGCGACCAACCTGTGAAATGTTTTCAAATTCCATATGAACAATTAATTAAACCATATGACCTAGTTTTTAATCCTATTTTTAGTGTAATTTATTATGCTGTAGATTTTGATATTTTCAAGGGTGAAAATGACCAAAATATTGGTTATTTAAATACCCTATTTTTCCCGGAACTGGGTGCGCCCCGCTAAACGGGAAGACTAGATCGTACGCGAACTTTACCGAAAGGTGCGCGCCGTTAATACAGACGTGTGAGATTTCACAGAAGTTGATTTGGATGTGCGTGCACACCGAAATCAACGCATATCCGTCGACAACACCCCGTATCGGCCATGTTCTGAAACTCGTTATAATTTTATGTACGCATGTCGTATCGAAATAAAACTTGCACCATCGAACTCGTATCAATACGCTGGTCCTGTGACCCAAGTTTGGTTCGATTCTGAGAATGTTGACAAAAGCGCGTATCGTGGGCCCCACGGCTACACTTGACGGGCGATTTTGTGATCGACTTATCGGAATCCAGTTCTGGACATTTCGTTGGGTTCGTATCGTCGTTCTGGACTTGTAGACACTAAGTTTGATGAATTTGGAGAATATTATCTCTGACACATTTTTCGATGCGAAGTGGGCCACATGTGGACCCCGCTTTGACCAGAAATTTTCACTTTTGCCCCTGTGTCCAAATTGGACTCATGGACAGGCAATTCTAGCTATTTGATATCTTCTGAACCTGATGGTAGTATTTATTCTAGCATTCAGAGGAGTACCTGCAGATCCTGCTGATACCAGAGCAGCAATTGGAGTCCGAACCCCAGGCAAGTGTACCTTGTCAATCTTGCAGTAATTGCTACATGTTATTTTCTTAATTATTGTCACACCCCAGTCCCAAAATATCGAGGGACTAGACACGTGGCAATGGCCAGCAGTACACATCGATGGACAAACCCAATTTAATGGATTCAACGGGGCGTACTTAAGCTGTAATACAACAATCAGGGTCTTCTAATCTCATCCACAGAATAAATACAGCAATATCAACAAAAGGAAATAAACATCATCCAGTCACAAGTAAATAAAATCGGGGAACAACCCAATATTAAGCCTGTTACAATTGTCAAGATACAAGAATAAGGATATCAACAAAAGATACTGAGTATGGACAAAGTATATACTCAGAAGATACCTTCGGGGATCACTCGTCTACTGGATCTGGTACTGCTCCAGTGCCTGCTCCTGCTCCTGCTAATGCTCCTGTCCCGTGTACCTCGAGGTCGATCTCGTCTGCTAATCCTGGGGACATAATCCGGATCCAAGTTCTCAGGGGACATAGCAAGGTACAAAATAAACTCATGCCAAAATAAATGCAGTACAGCAATAAATAAAATAATAAGGTAAACTATATAACCAACTAAGTGATATGCAAATGAGAGTTTTAGTCATACTTGGGCTGAGACTACTATAGGATCAGTGTCGGAGAAACCCATAGCAGTATTCTCTCGAAGGGCCAGTAAGGTACCAAAGCTCTGTGTTAGAGTCTAAGGCACTTCAATTAAAGTATTATATATATATAATCAGCCTTTTGTATGGTAAATCTCTCTCCACCCAATGTAATCACACGTCTCATGTCCATGACACGTAGGATCAAAACTAATGCAACAAGTCATAATAAGATCTAAGAAAATAATGTCTATGTCATGAAACCTGTATCCTATACAGACTCACCTTGAATATTTCAAGAAGATTGTGTCTCATGATTAGTGTCAGGTGTCCTAGGTTATAACGTACTTGATAATGCAAGCACGAGAATGTAAAGGGTCACGATAGCCATCTCTAGGTGACGTTACACAACTCCGCGTACGGTGTTGGCACCCAACTATTAATCGGACGCTAAGTAAAGTCACACGGTCCTAGGTCAAGCATGTACAACAGATAAATAAGTCAATGAAATATGTAACAAGAACTGCAAGATTTGGCAAGGTACACTTGCCTGGGGTTCTGGCTCCAACTATAGCTCTGACCTCAGTGGGAATTGCAGGTACTCCTCCGGTTGCTAAAATAAACATCATCATCAGATTCAGAAAATATCAAATAGCTAGAAATGCCTGTCCTTGAGTTCAATTTGGACACATGGGCAAAAATGACAGTTTCTGGTCAAAGCGGGGTCCACATGTGGGCCGCTTTGCACCGAAAAATGTGTCAGAATCAAAGGTCTCTAAATCTGTCAAACTTAGTGTCAACAGGTCCAGAAAGATGACACGAACCCAACGGAACTTCCAGAATTGGATTCCGATGAGCCGATCACAAAATCGCCCATCAAGTGGAGCCGTGGGGCCCACGATACGCGATTTTGTCAACGTTCTCAAAATTGAACCAAACTTGGGTCACATGACCAGCGTATTGCTACAAGTCCGATGGTGCAAGTTTCGTTTTGATCCGACGTGTGTACACCAAGTTACAGCAAGATCCAGAAAAGGCAGATACGGGGCGTTGTCGGCGGATACACGTTGATTCCGGTGTGCACGCACATCCAAATCAACTTCTGTGAAATACCGCACGTCTGTATCAACGGCGCGCACCTTTCGGTGAAGACCGCACGCGACCAAGTCGTTCCGGGGTAAAATAGGGTAAATATTTTTCTGTTTTTGGATCGCGGTTCGCGATCACCACAGGACGCGACACACCGAGCGGGTTGCATGGGCATCGAGAGGGTCACGCAGGGTTCGCATCACAACAGACAGGACAGAAAATGGGGCAACGAGGAGAGAGAAAATGCTACCTGAACAGGGCTCCGTGGAAACCAAAATTCCCGTGTCCGCGAGTCGTCTTGACACGACATGACACGGTGTCAGGGTTGTGTCCAGTCTAGGGTTAGGGTTCTGTGTACCGGTGCTCACCGGAGGAGGGCGGAGACGGCCGGGGATGGCTCAGGCGAGGCTGCAGGACGCTCGGGGACGGCATCGGTGGCTCGAGGTGGCGCTGGAGTGAAGGCGGTGGCTAGGGCGGCTCGAAGCGGGGGCGCTGGGGTGATGGTGGTGGTGCTGGTGGTGGAGACGGCGGGCTGGGCAAGGCAGGGGGCTGCACTGGCGGAGGAGAGCAGGAGGAGGAGGCGGCTGGGGACGACGACGGAGGGGGACAGGCGGCGGAGGAAAGGGGGAAATGGTTGCGGGGCTAGCCAGTCGTGGGGTTTTATAGGCGGAGAAGGAGGCGGACGGGCGGACGGTGCGGGAGGCGGAGCGAGGGGTCGGGGCAGCGGAGCGGCGGCCGTTGCGAGTAGCCGGAGCGGCGCCCGGGAGGCAAAACGGCGGAGGGCGGCGGCCGGGAATCGCCACAGTCGGGGGTTAGGTTTAGGGGTTTCGGGTTATTGGATCCGGGTCGGGTCATTGGGTCGGGCGGCGGATCCGGCCTGATCCGCTAAGGCTAGGGTGCGGATCGGGTAGGCGGGTTTGACCCGGATCCGACCCACAGGGTTCGGTTCAATTGAACCGGGTCCGGTTCGGGTTGGTTTGGTTTATTTGAAATAAACCGGGTTTAATCCTAGGGTTTAATTGGTTTATTTTAAACTTACTTTTTAGGTCTTAAAAATGTTTTCGGGATCCAATAAATTCCCAAAAAATTACCCTATATCAAATTTTTTATTTTACACCAGAAAATATTATTTTTATAATATTTTAATATTATTTTTATAATATTTTAATATTATTTAATATCATTTAAAAATTATTTAATTTTAAAATACCTTGATTTTAATTACAGAAAAATACCAAAAAAATCCAGAAAAATGTGAGAAATTAATTTTAAAAATTCCTGAAAAATCAGGGGGTTTACAATTATTTATATATTGTATCTGTTCAACCTAGGACTGTGTGACATTACTTAACGTCCGAATAATATTCGGGTGTCAATGCCGTACGCGGAGTTGTGTAACATCACCTAGACATGGATATCGAGACCCTATACATTCTCGTGCTTGCATTATCAAGTACGTCATACCATAGGACACTTGACATTGTTCATGA
This sequence comes from Iris macrosiphon, assembly GCA_036927795.1. NCBI lineage: Eukaryota > Viridiplantae > Streptophyta > Magnoliopsida > Asparagales > Iridaceae > Iris > Iris macrosiphon. Next base: position 176,891,586 of record JAYESA010000011.1, on the reverse strand, counting down.
GACAGAATCTTTCTGAGATATTCATGGTGATTTTGTATAGGATACAGGTTTGTAACATATACTTTATACATGCTTAGATATCATTATGACTTGCTGCATTAGATATGATCTTGCGTGACATGGACATGAGACGTCGTGGACATGAGACGTGTGATTACATTGGGTGGGGAGAGACACACAGGCTACAGGCTGATTATATATATAAACCCTTATTAATGCGATGCTCAAGACTCTAAACCCGAGCTTGCCCATTACGTGATATTACCGCTACCGGCTCCCCGACACCGAGCTTGTAGTGGTCTCAGCCTGAGTTTTAGTGATGCTCTCATCTTGTATTTCACTTAGTTGATTATATAGTTTATCCTATTATTTCATTAATTATTGCACTATATTTATTATGGCTTGAGTTATTCTTGTACCTTGCTATGTCCCCTGAGGACCTGGATCCGGATTATGTCCCCAGGTTTAGCAGATGAGTTCTATTCCGAGGTATATGGAGCAGGAGCAGGAGCAGGAGCAAACAATGGAGCTGAACCTATCCCCGAGGACGAGGTTATCGCCGATGATTTCTCTTGAGTATTTGTTTCATCTATACTCAGTATTTGTTATTATTAGACTCTTTCATTTCTGGTCTGTTGAACCATTGTATCAGACTTATTATCGGGTTGTTCCCCTATTTACTTTATGAAGACTTGATGTTGGTTATATTTTATTTTGCTGTTATTGATCATATTTATCTTCTATAGATGAGATTAGATTGTGACATGTTATTTAGACCTTATTGTTGTATTACAGCTTAAGTACACCCTGATGGGTCCATTAAATTGGGTTTGTCCATCGGTGTGTGCTGCTGGCCATTGCCACGTGTCTAGTCCCTCGATATTTTGGGACTGGGGCGTGACATAGTTTTTGTGGTGGCCCATGCAGGTCAACGACTAAATTTTTCGGTTTCAACTTAGGGACCGAGCAAGCCTGCAATAAAGAATAGGATAAGTTATAGGATCTTATCCACTTGATTGAATCGTTCTTGATCTCTATATCGGATTCGAACTAAAATTCTTGACATGCATCCTTCCTTGATTCCTCTGTGCTCCTTTTATAGTTTATTTTGGATGCAGGGTAATGGATCTACGAGCAAACGACGAGACTCCTGCAGGATCACCACAAGGTGCTGTAGCCACCAACGGAGAAGATGAAGTGACGACATTAAGTGGAGATCCCTCCACTCACCGAAGCAGTCAAGCCAATTAGCATACCTCAAGGTTCCGGCATGATGACATCCTACTACCGCCGCAGTTCACTCCCCCAATGCCCGTATTCCCACAAGGGAAAGCTATGGACGGGCAACAGATGTTTCAAATGTTCTACGCGATAATGCAAGTCCATTAGAAGGTTCATGAAGAAGCCCAGCAAAGCCAAACGGAGGAGTTCATTGACAAACTTAGCTCTGAGCTACGAAAGTTAGTCAGATCCGTTGTAACTACTTTAGACACAGACGTTCTTGCTGTAGCACGGCCCATGGAGTGCATCACCAGGATAGATTCCAGCCAGAAGCGGCCGCATGCATTAGCACTAGACAAAGCACAACAGGAAAGAGCTACAAAGCGACCACAGATGAATCCACCACAAAGAGTATTTGCTCCACTAGTCCTTCCTACTTGTCACTTATGTGGCAAGGTAGGCCATCTCGCTAAAGAATGCCGACTCAGATTGGGATTATGTCTAGCTTGCGGATCCAAACAACATTCGGTAAGGGATTGCCCTGAACATCGAGAGAAAGCATTGATGATTCAACCAGCCACACCAGCACCAGCCAGAGCACCACAGGAAGAAGCTGCAAAAAGAATTCACATGCACCAGCCACCCAGAGCATCTCCGCAAATACTACCTATCTGTCAATATTGTGGCAAGCGAGGCCATATTGAGAATGAGTGCAGACGTAAAATAGGATTATGGTTAGCTTGCGAATCTAGTCAGCATTTAGTGAAGGAATGCCTTGAGCGTCGAGAAGGAGCACCAATGTTAAACCGACAAGCTTTACCAGTACCAAGGCCAGCCTATTCAGCATTAGGAGCAACACAAACAAGAATTGAAGGAGTCATACTACCAGCTCCGAGAGAATATCAGCCGAGGCCATCCTTGGCACCACAATCAGCACTCTTCCGGCAGGCCCAGCAACAGCAGAGGGCACCACCGTAAGGACGCGGACAAGCTTTTGCGATGACCATGGAGGACGTGCAGACTCGTGGAGTAGCGAATGCGCGTAAGTTATTTATAGATGCATTGCTTTAGCACGTGCCTGTTAGTACATGACCTTGGCCCTAAACTTAGTGATTTTAAACTTGTTAATAAATTGATAACCTAGTTTTTTCTAAGCTATAGTTTTCTCTAACTAGATTTCCTTTACTCTTGAAGTACCTAATTATCTAGGAAAATATTTTAATTCTTCCCTAGGTATTTTGCTCAACCCTCATCCTTTGATTCTCCTTGATCATGATTCTTTGATTGTGTCATGCTTCGAACAATGCTTGGAACCGTGTCATCTCTTCTGACAGGTTATTTTTTTTATTGCGAGGACGCAATCCTCTTAAGGGGGTACATTGTAAACCCCCAGATTTTTCAGGATTTTTAAAAAATAAATTTTCGGAATTTTCTGGAATTTTCTGTGATTTTTCAGGAATTAAAATAAATGTTCTTTCTGAATTAAATATTTTTATGTATTAAAATATTATGAAAATAATATTTTTTGGTATAAAATAAAATATTAGACATAGGGTAATTTTTTTTGGAATTTATTGGACCCCAGAACTATTTTTAAAGACCTAAAAATTAATGTTTTAGTTAAACCCAAAATAAACCAACCTGAACCGGATTGAACCAACCGGTTTAAATCCTGAACCGAACCGGCCTATTTGAACTGAACCAACCCTATCGGGTCGGAATCAGATCCGACCCGCTGACCCGTTAACCTGTACCGAAACCCACAATCTACAGTATCCCTGACCCATCGTTTCCCGTCCCCGCCGTTAGCCCTCTCCGCGGTTGCAACCGCCGCTGCCCGCCGATCCCGCCCGCCGTGATCCTCGCGACCATTTCCCCTGCGCCTCCTCGCCTCCACAACGGTCGTCTCTTCCTCTCCACCTCCCCGCAACGGCCGGCCGAGGCTTCCCCTATAAAACCCCGGCCTCCCCCGAACCTCACCACCACCGCCATCTCTCAACCGCCACTGTCATTTCCGCCACCCCAACTCCTTCATCCACCCTCCGCCATATCCTCCGCCCTCCGGCACCCCGAGGAACCCAGCTCCCCTCCAGTAACCCTAGCTCCCCGGCGAGTCGACCCCGAACTACGTCGTGACCTCGAACCCCGTTGTCTCCGGCCGCCAGTCACTCGCCGTGACCCGAGCTCCCCGGCCACCGCCACCCAAGACTCCGACGACCATCCTCCGGTCGACCCCGACCTCCCCGTCGACCAGCACAGCCGCAGCGCCGCCACCGCTGGCCGAGCGTCGCCGCGTCACCCCGCGTTCGCGAAGAATAGCATTTCCGACGCCCTGTTCATGTGACTGTTTCTCTCTCCTCTCTATCTCGTTTTTCGAACCGTCTACTGTAACGCGTAGACTGCGTGACCCTCTCGATACCCGTGTAACTCGTTCAGGGTATCGCATCCTGTGGCGGTCGCAAACTGCGACGCAAAATCAGGAAAATAAACCCCTTATTCTGAAAATTCAAAATTCGTCCCGAACTCCCCAGTTCGCGACCGTTTTGCGACCAACCTGTGAAATGTTTTCAAAATCCATCTAAATAATTAATTAGACCATATGACCTACTTTTTAATCCTATTTTTAGTGTAATTTATTGTGTTATAGATTTTGATATTTTCGTGGGTGAAAATGACCAAAATATTGGTTATTTAAATACCCTATTTTTCTCGGAACTGGGTGCGCCCCGCTAAACGGGACAACTTGGTCGTGCGCGAACTTCACCGAAAGGTGCGCGCCGTTAATACAGACGTATAAGATTTCGCGAAAGTTGATTTGGATGTGCGTGCACACCGGAATCAACGCGTAACCGTCGACAACACCCCGTATCGGCCATGTTCTGAAACTCGTTGTAACTTCATGTACGCACGTCGTATCGAAATAAAACTTACTCCATCAGACTCGTAGCAATATGCTGGTACTGTGACCCAAGTTTGATTCGATTCTGAGAATTTTGACAAAATCGCGTATCGTGGGCCCCACGGCTCCACTTGACGGGCAATTTTGTGATCGGCTTATCCGAATTCAGTTCTGGATATTTCGTTGAGTTCGTATCGTCGTTCTGGACTAGTAGACACTAAGTTTGACGAATTTGGAGAACATTATCTCTGACATATTTTTCGGTACGAAGTGGGCCACATGTGTCCAAATTGGACTCATGGACATGCAATTCTAGCAATTTGATATCTTCTGAACCTGATGGTAGTATTTATTTCAGCATTCGGAGGAGTACCTGCAGATCCCGCTGATACCAGAGCAGCAATTGGAGTCCGAACCCCAGACAAGTGTACCTTGTCAATCTTGCAGCAATTGCTACATGTTATTTCCTTGATTATTTATATGTTATATCTGTTCAACCTTGGACCGTGTGACATTACTTAACGTCCGAATAATATTCGGGTGTCAACGCCGTACGCGGAGTTGTGTAACGTCACCTAGACATGGATATCGAGACCCTATACATTCTCGTGCTTGCATTATCAAGTACGTCATACCATAGGACACTTGACACTATTCATGAGACAGAATCTTCCTGAGATATTCATGGTAATTCTGTATAGGATACAGGTTTATGACGTATACTTTATACATGCTTAGATATCATTATGACTTGCTGCATTAGATATGATCTTGCGTGACATGGATATGAGACGTCGTGGACATGAGACATGTGATTACATTGGGTGGGAAGAGACACACAGGCTACAGGCTGATTATATATATAAACCCTTATTAATGCGGTGCTCAAGACTCTAAACCCAAGCTTGACCCATTACGTGATATTACCGCTACCGGCTCCCCGACACCGAGCTTGTAGTGGTCTCAGCCTGAGTTTTAGTGATGCTCTCATCTTGCATTTCACTTAGTTGGTTATATAGTTTACCCTATTGTTTCATTAATTATTGCACTATATTTATTATGGCTTGAGTTATTCCTGTACCTTGCTATGTCCCCTGAGGACCTGGATCCAGATTATGTCCCCAGGTTTAGCAGATGAGTTCTATTCCGAGGTATATGGAGCAGGAGCATAAGCAGACAATGGAGCTGAACCTATCCCCGAGGACGAGGTTATCGCCGAGGATTTCTCTTGAGTATTTGTTTCATCTATACTCAGTATTTGTTATTATTAGACTCTTTTATTTTTGGTCTGTTGAACCATTGTATCAGACTTATTATCGGGTTGTTCTCCGATTTACTTTATGGAGACTTGATGTTGGTTATATTTCATTTTGTTGTTATTGATCATATTTATCTTCTATAGATTAGATTAGATTGTGACCTGTTATTTAGACCTTATTATTGTATTACAGCTTAAGTACACCCTGATGGGTCCATTAAATTGGGTTTGCCCATCGGTGTGTGCTGCTGGCCATTGCCACGTGTCTAGTCCCTTAATATTTTGGGACTGGAGCGTGACACCAACTTGTGAGTGGATTTACTACGATTAGTGCCCTTCATCCAAGTCTTCATGCCTAATAAATTGACTCGTTTGTGCATCCTGATCAACGATACCAAAAGAATAAAATTGAGTCAAGATAAAAGAAGAAGTAGACTTGAAACACTTATAATGCTTGTCATATAAAGTCTCAACGATTACATTGTTGCGTGCTTGTACGCTATGCATACAGCTATTTTATATTCAGTTGTAGTTAGAACTTATTCATCCATAACTGTTTAATGAGTAGTACATAACTTGTGAATTGATCATATCAGCTAGTAGACTATGCCATCGCACTGTGCTAAAGTAGTTATGTTCATGTTGATGTCTTGAAATGCTTCGTATGGTAACTTAGTGTTTAGATCGTCAATGGTCATGGATAACTTGTGCACAAGGTATATGGTTCCTGCGAACGGTCGCCCGGGACACCGGGGCCGATTCGTCCCGGGCGGAACAACAGTTAGTCGTGCTAGCAACTTTGCACGGGTGAGGTAGAAGTTTGTAGCGGGGCTCGCTGTGCTGCAAGCATCACCGTCTACCCAGACTGTACTCCATGATGGCTAGTCAAGACAGTGATCCTTATGTATATTTAAACTGTGCAGACTAACTATGTCTTCGTGGCAGGGAAGGTCATGCTAAGTTTTGTATAGGTGGTTCAGACGGTTCAGGTAAAATCACCGAACAGTGGCACATTTTGTTATGTCATTCCCTTCTATCGTATATAAAGAATTAAACTGAGGCAAGATAGAAAGATCACATAATAATAATATTGCATGTTCACATGAATAAAATATTGATTTTGGTATGTTGGGTTAGCTCGCCCTCACCTGTACTTTTTGAAGTACTGACCCTCGTTGCAGCAGGTTCCCCGAGCCAGGTGACGCGGCGAGGAGCTGATGCTTCCCCCGACCCTCCACTGATCCGGCGAGTTCGTGTTTTGTGACTTTTGGAACTCAAGTACATAATCACAAGGAGCCCGCACATATCTTTTGAAGCTCCTAGGCGATGGTGCTAACTCGCACCCAAGGTGGTTTATGCATTTTGAAATATTAGTAAGGATGTAATATATGGATGGGCTATCTCATTTTAAGTCCAAGTTGTAAGCCCGCGCGACGTTCTTATTACTTTTGGGTCAAGAGTCTGTAACCAGATGTTCATTATCAATAAAAAGAACTTTTCTATATCTCAATGTGTGATATTTTATTTGCGTACTCTGTTGCATTGTTCTAAAGTATATCATTATGCCTAGGCCTTGTGCACATGCGTCTTACGCGTGCACGACATCACGTCCGGGGGACGATTATCGATTTAGCGGAAATCGGGGCGTGACACCTGCCTCTCGTCGCCTCCTCCTTCTCCTCCTCCGGCGGTTGGGGTTAGGGTTAGGGTTAGGGTTAGGGTTTGGGGGTTTGGACATTTGAAGAGAGAGAGTAAAAATTTAGAATGAAGGGTTTTGGGAAGGTTTAGGGGGGTTGGGCTGTCCTGAGTAAATTTTGGGTTGTCCTGAGTAAAAGTAACAAAAATCTGGGCTGTCCTGAAGTAATGGACTGTTCTAAGTAAAATTTGGAGTGCCTATGGAATTTGTCTTATCTAATACTTCTGGATAGTAGTAGTAAATACACGCACGCACGTACGTAAAATAAAATTTTCTAACAATACTATAAAATAATTTAAATATTTAAATATATTTTAATTATAATTTATTATGAATATGTCTATTTTTTATAAAAAGTCTTGAAAATACTAGCCGTCTAAGCTGTACGTATATTCTTATGTAATTAAAAATTTAAAACTTAAAATTAAAAATGAAATAAAATTTAACTAGTTGTTTAACTACATAATATTATAACTATAATCAAATTTATCCTCTAGCTCATGTGGTTAAGGTGGGAGACATTATTCTTGGTTGGCCAAGTTCGATTTTCCATGGAGTTATTTATAATATGTGTCATTTTCGACGAAAATAGCTTTTCAAGTTAAAGTTGATAAAAAGTTACCTTCAGATCACCATTGTCACAAAAAAAAGATTAAGTGGATTAGCTATGATCTCATTTAAAAATTACAAATATAAGTATTTTTGTTTGAACTGGATTGTACTCTTTAGAAAGTAACATGAGTTTACTTTTCTGTTGTTATTGCTATGATCAAAATTTTATGGTACAAGTCTAGCTAGGCAAAACATAATGTAATCTAAATTTTATTGTTATTATTTTTTCAATAAAATTTAAGGGATAACCAAAATTACTTTTGACCAAAACAGGCCATCCGCATGGCAGGTCCTGATAATGAAGAATGAGAATAGACAAATAATTCATAACATAGACAGACCATTCTTATTTCTCAATGCCTCTTTCTAATGAGAGGTTGGTGAAGAATAAAGAAGAATGTTTTTTTAACCTTTTTCTTTATTTATACTGAGTCTCGTATAAATTATAAAATTTGTATTTATCTTGAATCAACGGTTGATTCGACTGATTGGATTGTATCGTTGTGAGAATTCATGTATCTACCTCATACATACTATAATTTTATTTCTTCGATCTGTGGACTAGTGATTCTTCCATCATCTGTGTACATGAATGACTGGGACAACAATCGTTGGTCCAATATCCAAATACTAACTAAGTCGATTATGCAGCTCCACTGTCACCACCGTTGCCAGCACCACCACCGCCATCGCCGATGCCCATCATCTTCTTAAACTCGTCGAAGTTGACGAACCCGTCCCCGTCCGAATCCACCGAGGCGATCATCTTCTCGCAGTCCTTGACGGTGCAATTCTCCCCGAGCTTCTCCAGCACCATGTGCAGCTCCGCGGCCGACACGAGCCCGTTCCTGTTCGCGTCGTAGAGGTCGAAGGCCTCCTTGAGCTCCTCCTCCTCCTTCCCTCTGATCCGGTGGAAGTCCGCGAACTCGCCGAGGTCCACGAACCCGTCCCGATCGGAGTCCATCTCTTTCAGCATGGCCTGCACCTCCTCGTCCGACATGTCGGAGGAGCCGAGGGCGGCGCGCACCGCGTCCCCTAGCTCGGAGGGGGAGATCTTGCCGTCGCCGTTGGCGTCGAAGCGGGCGAACACCTTCCTCACCTCCTCCATGTCGATCTCCCTATTCGATTGCTTCTCCATCTTTCTTTATTTCTTTGTTAATATTTTCTTCTTCTTTTCCATAATATATAGTTTGTAACTTCGTATGTACCTAGATAAAATAGTAACTTACACGTGTGGACGAGGACTATTTTCCTGCAAATTTAGTGGTTCTTCCGTTAAATTCGAGCGCTCATTGCTGCCCTCGGATGATCGATGTAGAACCCATGAGGGTTATATAAATTTTGAATATTAAAAAAAATAAAAATTATAATTTTTTAAAGAAAAGAAAGAGGGAAAAACTAATTTTTTTTTTTTTCTTTCCGCTAACCAAGTAAGGGTCTTAGAGCTTGTCTTGTAATGTGTTGTGATCAATGTTTTAAAAATCATACCGATGATTAAATCGAAAATCTTTGGTATAGGTCGGACCGAGGTTCAATCGGGTTCAACCAGGGTTCAACCGGGGTTCAAATAAGTCCATTAATAAAATTAAATCATATAAGATATCCACATTTACTTCTTGGTTTGGTTTGATTTGGTTTGTATGGTTTGGTTCTTAGTATGTATGGTTTGGTTTGGTTTTACAACTATAAAGTATTTCAAAACCAAACCAAGTACCAAATAGTCCAAATCTCACATGATAAACTCTTTTGAGTTTAATAAAAAAAAAAAAAACCCAAATGACCTGTTTAATTGTAAACCGGTTCGACCGGTTCACCGGTTAAACTCCGGTTCAGGAAAAAAACTGTCGGTTCTTTAAAAAATTCGGTTCAGACCATTTTTTTTGTTCAGATCCGGTCAGACCCAGTTCAACCGCCGGTCCGGTCCGATTTTGACAACACTGGTTGTGATTCTTACGTGGCATGAGAAACAAGACAGTGTCTAGAAATAGATGACAAGACTATATTTACAAAAAACAACGAAGTATTAATTGTTTGGATGATGGTTGATGAAGGAGCCAAAGTAACAACTTTTGAGTGGAAGGGGTAAACATCCACCCTAGTTTTACTGGGTGGTCAAAATTGGATTGGTTTGACGAGGAGCTTGTTCAGCAGCAACAGAGCGTGGAGTGCTGCAATTCTTTCATCACATCCTAAGGCCTATTGCATTTCAACAGATATGAGAAAGCTATAGAGGTGTTCGTTTGGATGATGGCCGATGAAGGAGCTAAGACGCGATCATGTTACACTCTCAGATGTAGTCTCTTCCGAGCTGCCACCACGACGGCTGCCAAATGTTTCACTGCCTCGCCGTAGTCGAATCGTGTCTCAGAGCCTGACGTGGCTTGTCACGTGTTTCTGTGATCAATGCCCACGCAACCAAGGACGGAATCAGAAATTTGAGTATGGATGGACTGGAGAGTGCTAGGATAGGGCAGCTGTATACTTCACACGAAAAAAAGTAAAAAATAAATCAAAAACTAAAAGTATATATATGAAAAAACAACAAATACTTTTGGGCCCGGCCCAGTTTAGATACGCCCTTGCATGCATGCTCCTGTCAGATAGGAGATGGAGATAGGCTGCAGTTCAGTTAAAAGTGAAGGTTTGGAACTATATGGAGGGGTTCCATGAACGGAGGCCATGGTTATGCTGTACGGACACAAATTTGACACAATATGCTTTAGACACGATGACCTGAATTCAATATCTATTTTGATATGTTCTAGTATATTTTTTAGTCGAACAAATTGCACAATGAGATTACGTGCAATATCCCGTATCCACCAAACAATTGCAGACTCTCGTGGAATATACCCCACATTATGATAAAGCAATGGCGTAATACATGTATATATTTGGAGCCAAATTGTAGCCTGAGCTTGGTGATGCTGCTTAGGAGCATAGGTGGCCCGGTTGTTGAGAGTAGGAAAAGTAGTGTTAAAAGAGTCCCCACTGAGAGAATTTGTAGCCTCAAAACCTTTTATATTGAGAAATGTTATCTTGATCGCAGGCGGACCAGTCCGTCCGCAACGTGTCATCATTCTATTGGCAGGTCAACCGATGGCGGTGTTAGTCCCGAAATCAGATCAAAGCAGAGGAGACCCACAAAGTAGAGACTCACACAAGAGTCCATCTCTACAAAAGTTGGTGCACTGTGAGTCACTCGAAAGCGCCTCTACAAGAATACACAACTCCACAGCAGCACTAAACCACGAACGGGTTACAAACTGACAAACCAAAGAAAATACAAATACAACAAGAATCAGAAAATCGTTCTTCTCTTTACGTTCGCAAACACTACAATGAGAAGGAACGGGAACAAGAAAGGAAAATACAAAGAGAGAAACTCCTGCTGGGGTGACCAAAACCACCGGTTCTCAAGGCAAGATTCGCGCTATATGACGAACTGCCCCCAGGATCCAACAAGTTCACACGAGAACTTCTACAACGCTCTACGTCACATTCGGATCACTCGAAATTCACTTTGAGAAATGGTGCACACTGTGGCCGCATAAGGCTCTAGTGCTCTCGGATTTTCTGGTGAAACTTGTAATTCTTCTCTCTCCTTCAATGAAAGAGGAGCCTTCTTAATAAAGAGGAAATCAGCACATATGCGGCCTGAAAAAGCTTATGTCGCATATGCTCCATCCGACATCAAGTCGCATGCGTTGTCGAAGCCGCAGGTGTCGCCACCACCGCCGGTCACGCTGCATAGAGCTCCGTCGTCAACGCCGCCAAGCACCGAAAGAAACAATCATAGTGCACCGACACCCCTGCGTCGCATGCGCCATATTATCTGGACAACACGGATAACTATGCGCCGCATGCGCCGCCAACAGTCAACCTGGTCCAATAAACTCGCTAGCCGTATAGCGCCTGATCGCATAGCTCCTTGGCCGCATAGCGCCTTGACGCATTGCTCCTTGGTCGCATAGCGCCTTGGCCCATAGCTCATGGATGCATGCGATCGAGATAGCAACCGTGCATGCAACTCCTGCATGAGCGCCATGCGACGATGCTGACGTGCTAAGTGCAAAGTGTGCCCTTGAGCCCGAGTCTGAGTCTGAGTCGTTCGGGACTTAGCGACTAAGAAAAGTTTCTCAAATGTGGTGACAAAATAAAGATTGTCATAATGAGGTTCACACTTAATCCCTCTAGGAAAGTCAACCCACATGGGCCACCACCCCATGTGTATATACCAATACTAAGCAAAGTTATATATTGAGATATACACAATGGCGGTTTCTCAATGTGGGACTAAAACTCCCAACGAAAAGTGGAAAATACCAACAATCTCCCACATATATTACAATATATGGTCGAGCGTTCCTCACAATGACTGTCCATTATGCATTAGGATAGATGTAGCCCACGACTTGAATCTTCCCGCATGGGTCAAACAATACGATACCAGAATGGACTACGCCTTGAATTCTGAACCATAGCCGCTGTTTTTTCCACTCGCATAATGACATTAGCTGTGCCTCCAGTCGCACATTAAAGTCCCTGTGCTGATCTGGTTTTGGTGTATGTATCTTGGGTGTCTACAAGTTTACCCTCAAGAGATGTCCTATATCTCTTTTCATACACTTAGGTGAGTTTCTTTCAAGAGAGAGTAATATTTTCCAGCATGAAGCATTGCGCTTCCGTGCGGTGCTACGCCGTTGTGACATGGCTCATAGCCGAGGTTAACTACCTCAAGTGGTGTCACCCACAATAGCATGAGGTTACTAGCCTCTTAGTAGTACTGTACTACATTCCAACATGAAGCATTACACTTCCGTGCGGTTCTACGCCGCTGTGACATGGCTCGTAGCCGAGGTTAACTATCTCATATGGTGTCACCTACTGTAGCATGAAGTCACCGTCCTCTTAGTAGTGCTGTGCTACAACTCTCTACCTTTTCAATATTAGGCTACCTGCATATTTACGGTGCTACTGTCGCTGTGACATGGCTCGCAGCCGAGGCTTTACGTCTTTTACCTCATCGTGGTGTCACACTACTGTAGCATGGGATACAAGTCACTTGTAGTGCTGAACTACACATGCTTCCTACAGCGCACGTCGGATATTCACTTTGCCCGAGAACTCATTAAGGCATCGAAGCCAACCTTACACATGAATTGTTCTATAGAACAAAAAAGTAGACTACAGTGGTTTCGGGTACGTATCCCACATTGTCTATAAGGACTACCTACTGTACCTGATATTTTTTCAGTCAATGGTCCTCCCTTGAACCAAAATCTAGATGCCTAGTAGATTTCTCTTTGAACTAATAGCATAAAACCTAATAGTAGGATTACAAAGACAGAATATCATAGGTCCTTCAAGCCCATTTTACCTATTGTATCTTCGATTAGATGGCGCTTGAGACCTTTAGTCAACAGATCCGCCAGGTTCTCTTGACTCCGAACATCCACCACTACAATGATACCAGACTTGATGAGATTGTTCAGTGCTCTGTGCCGAAGCCGCACAATTCTTTTCTTTCCATTGAAGAGATTATTAGATGCTACTGCTGCAGCTTCCTGGTTGTCGTAGTATATCGGTACAGCCGAAATCTGCACACCAACTATTGGAAGATCGCACATGATCTTCTAAAGCCACTTTGCTTCATCTGCTACAGCTACAAGTGCATAGAACTCAGACTCCATCGATGAGCGTGAGAGCATAGTCTGCTTCTTCGACTTTCACGATATGACAGTTCCTCCCATTGAGAAAACATATCCTCGTATGGATTTTTTGCTCTCTTCTTTTGAGCACCAACTAGCATCACTGAAGCCTTCTACCACTATTGGATCTCCGCTATAGTAAAGTACAAAATTCTGAGTTTTCTTGAGGTACCTCATCACCCTCTTTATATCTTTCCAATGTTTAATACCTGGTTTCTCGTGAATCTACTCAGCATCCTCACAGCAAAAGTAATGTCAGGCCTAGTGGCATTTGTAGCATACATCAAGCTTCCGATGACGCTAGAATACTCCAACTGTATGATGCTTTTTCTGGGTTAGGCTTCAGTTTTTTGTCACATCTATATGGAGTATCGATCCCAGGAAGATCATGATATCCGTATCATGTGAGCATCTTCTCCATGTAGTGAGCTTGTTATAGAGCAAGCCCAGCTTTCGTCCGAATTATCTTAATCCCAAGGATGGCATATACATCTTCCATGTCCTTCATACTGAATTTAGACGAGAGGAACATCTTTGTTTTAGTGACACATTCTTCATCCGTGCCTAGGATTACCATATCGTCCACATAGAGACAAACAATGACACATCTATCACCAACGAACTTTATGTACACACACTTATCATTTTCTCTGACCTTGTAGCCATTTGATCTGATAACTTTGTCAAACTTCTTGTGCCACAATTTGGGAGCTTGCTTCAGAACATATAGAGATTTCACCAGTTTGCAAACTTTGTCTTCAAGACCTTTGACGACAAACCCTTCTGGCTGCTGCATGTAAATCTTCTCAGTCAGTTCACTATTCAGAAATGTTGTCTTGACGTCCATCTGATGAATCACCAATCTGTGAATAGCACCTAGAGCAATCAACATCCTGATAGTAGTCATCCGTACAACGGGAGGATAGGTGTCGAAGTAGTCAACCCCATGTATCTGAGAAAATCCCTTGACCACTAGCCTGGCCTTGAACTTGTCAATAGTTCCATATGCTTTCATCTTCTTCTTAAAGATCTAGTTGCATCCGATGGGTTTAGCTCCTTCAGGCAGATCGACTAACTTCCAAGTATTATTAGAAGTTATCGAGTCAAACTTGTCATAGATAGCCTCTTTCCAGAAAATAATATCTCTGGTCTTCATTGCCTCATTATAGGTAAGCATATCAGATTCTACATGATAGGTAACAAAGTCTTCTCCGAAATCCTTCGGCCTTCTCACTCGCTTTGCTCTCGGCTCAGCGGGTTCTGGTTCAAATATTGTCTTATCAACGACAACTTATTCTTGGACTACTTTCCTCTGAGAGGTACTTGCCTCGTCTGTGCTAGCAGCATTCTCCGGGATATCCGCGAGAACAATATTCTTGTGCCTAGCAAACTTGTCTTCAAAGAATTCTGTATCGCGAGATTCTATGATATGATTAGATTTGATATCAAGGAACCACTGAGCATCACTCTTATCTGCATAGCCCAGAAATATGGTCTTCGTAGTTCTCATTTCCAGCTTCTGAATCTTGAGGTCTGGAAGATTCACATACGCCAGATACCCCCACACTCGAATGACATTCAAGTTGGGTCTGACCTTGAACCAGAGTTCATGAGAAGTAATGTCAGATGTTACGAATGATACTTTATTTAGATTAGACATAGTCGTAAGCGCTGCTTCTCCCCAGAAGTACTTTGGAAGTCCTGTTGTCAGCAACATGGTATTCATTATCTCTGTCAGCCTCATGTTCTTCCTTTCTGCTACACCATTAGATTAGGGAGAATACGGATGAGTAGTTGTCACTCCCCGTTCTCGATATACGTATTTGGAATGTATTTTTATTTTAGCATGGTTGCATGTGCATGAAGGATAGACCCATTCTTTGGTTTAACCTGGTTCATGGTTTATTTTCTGGGTTGGTTCAAATCTTGAGAACCTTTGGTTCAACCCTAAACCCTACCATATATAACCCAATATTTTCTCTCTCTCTCTCTCTCTCTCTCTCTCTCTCTCTCTCTCTCTTCACTTCTTTATTTCTCACCCTCACTTTAGTTTTCTCTCCCTATTTCCATAGGCATGTACACCTTGCATGAGAAATAGAGAAACCCTCCATATTATTATTCTATTATATTTGTTATGTGTTTCTAAGCACTTTTAGTTCTTGGAGTTTTCTGTTTTGATGGATAGATTAGTGTAAATCTGCATTTTTAACTTAGGGTTTTATGGGTTTCATGAGTTTTTTTTTGTTTTGATCTATTAAACTTGTATTTTAGAAAACTATTTTTTTTATATGATAGTACTTTCAATTTAAACTATTTTGGCTTTTGATTCATCCGATTTGGACTTAAAATGAGAATTTTATGGACAAACAAGATTTTAGTTTTTGGAGCTTTTCTGCCATTGCTGAACCTGTTGTTGAAGAAGACAAAGTTCTATGCAGCCAGTGAGCTATGCGACTGAGAGTGTTATGCGGTCCGAGAGGGTTATGCGGTTTAAACTCTTACCTTATACTGACAGCATACGTCCATCTTCTTGGACGCATGACTGCTGATTTACATAAGTTTCCTTGAACACCTTGTACTTTCACTCGCTGAATGAATGAGAATTTTGGTAAGTCCAAGAGAACTCTATGCGGCATCGACCCATATGCGGCACCAACACTCATGCGGCCTAGAGAGCATGCAGCCACTCTTTTCTTTGGACACATGGCTCTTAACCGTTGGCACTTATTTCCTTGGTTTTATTTTTTCTCTCTGACAGACTTTATGGCTTGTCACATCATTCACTTTATGTCACAACACTGATACTTTATTTATTGACCGTCAAGATTTTAGTGGTGGCCTATGAAGGTCTGTTCTTCAGACTTGTGGGGTATCATGGTCATAGGAGTCTCAATCAAACATGATCCTTCTTAAAATCCTGAATTCGTCCTCTTTGATACTCAACTTGAATTCTTCCAGATTGATTGCTTCCTAATTCTTTCTCGTCTTGTGCTTGATGTTTCTTGTGCTCTTCTTTAGGGCTTCTCCTTCCTCCGATGTTGCAGCAATAGAGAGACAGAGTTGCCAATGGAACGAGATCCTGTGGAACCTCAACCAAGGATTCGAGTTGAGCCCACGATGAATGGGAGCGAGCAGCAGGCTCCAAGTGTTCTCGTACCTCCTGCAGTGCCGATAGTACTGGATACCTCGGCCTTGCTAGAGATTATTTGTGGATTGTTGGCTATCCAACAATACCAGATGGTGGTGCAACAACAACAAAAACAACAACAACAATAGCTCTAGCAGCAAGAATAGAATGTATTATTGAACCAAGGGTTACAGACGGCCCTGGAACGAGGTGGGAGAACAAATTCGAGGTAGGATTAAGGAGTCCTATTTTATGGGAGGATTTCAGGATCCGATTTAGGGCAAAGTACTTTAGGATTTTGGCTCAGTATGAGTTATAACAAAGGTTCATTAACCTCAAGCAAGATGGAAGGACAGCAGACGGCTATGCGGCAGAATTTTGCCGACTAAGCAATCCAACCATGGTGGCAACAGAGTTAGAGAGAGTAATGAGGTTCCAGCAGGGACTTCACTTGGAAATCTTATATATGGTAGAGGTGCACGACTACTAGACCTTCGAGGCGGTATTGATAGCAGCCAAGAGGGTTGAGCTTACTTCCCAGAGGATGGCATCAAGAAGAGTGGATCAGAAGATGCCTCATGGACAGAACAATGAGGGAGGACCAGTATCCCGAATGTCAGCATCATCACCTGGCGTTCGTATCCATGATTCAGCGCTGTAGAGGATGGCAGTTTCAACAGTGATACTACCAACTCGACAATAGCAGCCGAGGCAGCAACAGCAACAACAACAACGACGGGGAGCGCTGACAAGTTGTACCTACTGTGGCAAGGGAGGTCATACCCCGGATGTTTGTCGGGCATTTAAACAGATTATGCTTGAGATATGGGAGCCCTGATCACAAGGTTTCCACATACCCATTGATGCAGAGGCCAGATGGGGGCCAGTACAATAATTTTTTGTATTGCCAGCTCCAAGGAAAGTGCAGCAAGGAGGACCAGCAGTAGCAGTATGGCCTTTCGCTCAACATTCGTTGCCGATGCAGGACCAACTTTATAGGCAGCAACAACAGAATCAGCAGGGGCCACAACCACGACAGCAAGGAAGACAACATCAGGAAGCTCAAAAAGGCCAAGGACAGGCACTCACCTTATCCTTAGAGGAAGCTATAGCATCAGACGACGTAGTGGCAGATAATATTATCGTTATAACTTTTTCTACCATAACTTTAATTGATTCTGGAGCTTCGCACTCATTTATATCTGCACAATATGCGACAAGTATTGGATTGAAGTTTGAGGCATTGTCAATGAGGCTAAATATACTCACTGGCAATAGAATGGTATAAATTAGTAGGGTGTGCCTAGCATGTCCAGTCGTAGTATGTGAACATTTATTACCTGCAAAGTTGATCAAGTTCTCTATGGGTAACTTTGACATTATCTTATACATAGATTGGTTGAGAGACATCCATGCAATGATAGACTATCATGAGGGTAAAGTGTTGTTTAGAATTCTCGGTCTAGAAGGGTTTGTCCTTAGCATAATAGCAGGAGACCAGCATAAAGAAGAAGTCGCATCAGTAGCAAAGAAAGCAAACCCGCTGCCCAAAATAGTTAAAGAGTTCATGGATGTCTTTCCTAATGATCTTCCTGGATTACCCCCAGTTAGAGCAGTAGAGTTCTGTATAAAGTTGATGCCAGAAGCAGAACCAATATCTCAAAAGGTATACCCAATGTCACCATCAGAGCTTGATCAATTATATCGACACATGGAAGAACTGAAGGCGAAGAAGTTTATTCGGACCAGTGCCTCACCATGGACAGCACCAGCTATATTGGTGAAGAAGAATGATGGATCTATGCGAATGTGTGTGGATTACAGGCGGCTTAATGCAGTGACCGTGAAGAACAAGTACCCATTACCAAGGATTGATGATTTGTTTGACCAATTAAGTGGAGCAAGAATCTTCTCCAAGTTAGATTTACGATCAGGATATCATCAGGTGCGAGTCCGGGAGCAGGATATACCAAAGACAATATTTAGGTCACGATATGGGCATTACAAATTCTTAGTTATGCCATTCAGACTAACTAATGCTCCAGCGGTATTCATGGACTTGATGAACCATATTTTTATGCCTTACTTAGACCAATTTATGGTAGTATTCATCGATGACATCCTGGTATATTCTCGTAATGAGGAGGAGCATGAAGAACATCTCAGGATAGTTCTGCAAACTTTGAGGGAGCACCAGTTATATGGGAAGCTTAGTAAGTGTGAGTTTTGGCTGGATCGTATATCCTTTCTTGGACACATTATTTCTGGAGCAGGAGTATCAGTTGATCCCAAGATGGTAAAGGCAGTAGAGAACTAGACAGTTCCGAAGACAGTAGCAGAAGTGCGTAGTTTTCTGGGCTTGGCAGGATACTACAGAAGATTCGTGTCAAATTTTGCTAAAATGTCGGCACCATTGACTCGGTTGACGTGCAAAAAAGTTAGGTTTATATGGTCAACGGAATGTCAGATAGCCTTTGAAGAGTTGAAAAAGAAGTTAATCTCTGCACCAGTCCTTACTCTTCCAGCAGGCTCCGGAGGATTCACAGTGTATTGTGATGCATCTGGAAAAAGACTTGGATGTGTTTTGATGCAACAAGGAAGAGTGATAGCGTATGCTTCTATGCATCTCAGAGATCACGAGAAAAACTATCCAACTCACGATTTGGAGCTAGCAACAGTAATGGTTGCACTTAAGCTATGAAGGCACTACTTATATGGCGATTGAGTAGAAATATTCATAGATCATAAGAGTTTGAAGTATGTGTTCACGCGAAAGGACCTGAATATGAGGCATAGAAGGTGGCTAGAGTTGTTGAAAGACTATGACATGGAACTTCAGTATCATCCAGGCAAGGCTAATGTAGTAGCTGATGCACTTAGCAGAAGAGGTAAAGAATTTATGTTGACTACTCAGAGGCACATTCTAGAAGACTTACAAGAGATGAGTGTCGAGATAGTACTTTTACATAGTACAGGAGTTCAGGATAGCCTACAGATTCAGTCAACTTTGGTAGATAGAATCAAACTAGCTGAGGCAGAGGACCCGAAGATTCAAAAGCTACGAGAAGAATGTGAGTCAGGTCTTCGGAAGGAGTTGACAATACATGCGGATGGAATGCTAAGGTTTAGGAATCATCTATGCGTACCAAGCGAGAATATTTGGTAAGAAGTTATGACTGAAGCACACAGTTTCCAGTATTCCATTCATCCGAGAGGCACGAAGATGTACCAAGATATCAATAAATACTTTTGGTGGAACAAAATGAAGAAGAAAATAACATGCTTCGTATCGCGATGTCTGATATATCAGCAAGTGAAGGCAGAACAATAGAGACCGACAGGATTATTGTAGCCGCTTCCTATTCTAGAGTGGAAGTGAAAACACATTACGATGGACTTTGTGACTGGTTTACCTAGATCACCGACTGGTCGAGATGCAGTTGGGGTGATAGTGGATCGTCTCACAAAAGTAGCTCACTTTCTTCCTTTTCGAGTAGGACAGTCTACAGAATAATTGGCTTAAATGTATATGCAACATATAGTGAGACAACACAGTGTCCGAGTAAGTATCGTTTCAGATAAATACACTCGATTTACTTTTCATTTTTGGAAAAAGTTTGCATCAGAGTTTGGGCACCAAGTTAAGATTCAACATGGCTTACACCCCCAGACGGACGGACAATCAGAGAGAACCATCCAGACCATGGAGGATATGCTACGAGCATGTACCTTATATCTTGGTGGATCTTGGGAGAATCACCTTCACTTGGTAGAATTCTCGTATAACAATATTTATCAGGCTAGTATTCAGATGGCACCTTTTTTACAGTCCTGGAAGAAACTAGGACTGTCAAATTGTTGAAAGTCCTAAACTTTATCCACTGTCTGTATACACAATTATAAGTAAAATTAGCTCCACTGTATAAAGAAATGACAACTGTATGTATGTAGCAAAATTTGAACACAAATTGTATGTATGTAGCAATTGTAGCAAAATTTTAAATTATAGCAATTGAAGCAAATTCATTCAAAGTGTCAATAGTAGCAAACTAATTCAAAGTTTTACAACTCAAACTCATAGTTTAATCTTTTACAATTCTCAAAAGTCATATTCATTGAAAGTTTTATAATTCTTCAAACGGGGCCTAAACTTTATGCCGCCTCTTTGTACGTTGCTCTCTATTTTCCAAGAAAGGAAAATCTTCAGCGTTATCGATTTGTTGGAGTTCGTCATTGATTGCCATATAATTCGAACCCTGGCAACTTACGAGGCTTTTTTCCAACTTCTTCACTTTCCTTGCCTGTTCATGAGAATTAAAAAAATTTGTAATAAATATTTACAAATATCAAACTTAAAGTGTAGAAGTTGGCTCACCATCTTGACCAATGCAATATACAAGACCGATTTGGCAGGAAGATCTAAAGGTACACGCACAATATCACCTCCGTATTGGAACAAGGTAGGTAGTCCGACACCGACGCAGTAGGCGAGGTAGTCGTCGCTACACTCCGTCATATTGACTGCTGCTTGCCGTTCGGTATCTCTAATAACGTGGCGTTGCCACTCGGTGAAGAAGTCTGATACCCAGTTGAACGCCGCAGGAATATAGTTTAGCGGTTTTGTACCGCGCGGAGGAGTTATCATTTTTAAAGTGCACTTTGGGACAGTTTGAACGTAGCCAAACTGACAGAGCACTCTATCCGGCATATAAGCCTCCTCGATTTCATGACAACTGATAAGACCGTGATATAAAGCGACTGGTTGCAATGGATGAGTAGTCTGTCGCAAATCACGGTATGGATCCGAAACAATCTGTACCGCATAAAATTTAGCATAACGTCATTTAGCATAACGTAGTCAATTAATACCAATTAAGTACAAAATTAGGTCTAAATTTACCTCTTCTGTCGTCATATCTTCGAGTGCATTCCGTAGGGTGGCCAATGTGTGAGAACGTTTGGCATCTTCCTTAGTTGGCTTCCATCGACACATTTTAGGAAGGTTCTCGTCATACCCTCGGTTCAGTTTGCCCGCTCCAGGGTTGGAAAGTGCTCGTATATCCATGCCTTCACGTAACCAGGTTAAAAAAATATTAGTCCAAAAATAAACAACAAAATTAAAAATTATGTATAGAAGTTGACAAAGATATATCTATACATGGAGTAGAGTCTGGTATCCGGATATTGTCTTCGAACCCACGCGGGATGCCGCACCAAGCTCGCGGTAAAGGTATGCTAGTATACCGCTTCCCCAAGATATTTCTTCCAATGTGTCAATGTTGTCCAAATTGAGAAGATATTTGGCATGTATGGACTTTCTAGACTTATCCGTAATGCCAACAGCCCCTAAGATGAACTGCATATATCCGCGGGCCACATTATCGCTATTATCTATTTCGGGGTCCGGATCAGCGAATATCTCCTCCAAATATTTTAGAGGAAGTCCGTAGGACTTCTTGAATTCTCGAAGACCGGTAAAACTAGTGGCATCAACTCCCAGACACCCTGATACATAATCCACAATATGGTCGTAAAAGTTGATGCTCGACTCATCAAAAGTTTGATTCATCATGACTCGACCATCAACCCTAAGTCCCAATATATGATGGACGTCATCAAGGGTAATCGTCAACTCCCCATTGGGTAGATGGAAAGTGTTGGTTTCAGGATGCCATCGTTCGACAAATGCTGATATCAGTGCATTATCCACCGTCGTATATGAGTAGCTACCCAAATATTGTAAACCGCTGGGACTGATTTTTGCCTTCACATCGTCTCCCAATAATTCATACCTCCATGTATTGCATTTTTTTCCCGTGGTTGATCACCGTCAACATACGAGAACTCTCCTGAAAAGTAAACAATTGGATGGAGTTATACCTCTATGTAAAATTTACTTATCTATAAATAATTGGATGAACTTTGAACTTACAACTATATATAAAATTCTCATAACGTAATGTACTTACCGGATTGTTCCATATTTGGTATGCAATATGATTTTCGATCGACGATAACATAGAGCAACCGTTTGGACGAGTATCGACTGGACTATGTGGCTGCTCAGAAGGTCCTGAACCATCAGTAGCCCAATTTTCGAGGGTTTGTGGGAGACTCTCGACAGGACTATCTGCAGGCTGCGAAGGTCCTGAACCATCAGTAGGCCGATGTGGGACATTTGGCATGTCCTCATCGGAGGAGGAAGAAGAATTGGAAGAACTAGGAGGAGCACGTCTCTTCGAACGAGTGACAGTCTTCTTCGTCAATCGACGTTTCCTCACTTCAGGGCGTGCCTCGGGCTCGCGGATAGTGACACCTGGTGCAATAGTACGCGAAACATTCGTTCCTTACGCATCGACGCAGTAGGGCGTCTTCTGATGATATCTTCATCCACAGTGCCCTTTAGAGGGTCATGACTATAAGACAAAAAATAAAATTTCATTTAACATTCTAAATTAATTTAACATTCTGGACTGTAGAAATTCCTACAGTCCTATACGCATACAGGACTGCAGAAATTTCAACAGTCCTAATTTTTTAGGACTGTTGAAATTTCTAGTCCTTTATAAATTTAGGACTGTAGAAATTTCTACAGTCCTTAATTTATATAGGACTGTAGGTAACTCTGCAGTCCTAAATTTATATGGGACTGTAGAAAATTCTTCAGTCCCACCCGATACTGCTCGACATTGTCGACGATTGTCGACATTGTATGCCCTAAATCGGGTTCGACCATCCAAGTAAACGTCTAAACTACATCCTAAACTCCATTCAGGAATTATATGCCCTCATTTGAAGAATGGAAAGAAAATCACTCAAAATTTTCGAAATGCAATAGGATTTTTTAAAATTTTGGGAGAATTTTGTAAATGCAATAGAACAAGGAGAAAGAAGATTTGTACCTTGATTCTTTCGAGACTTTGGGAGCCATCGACAAGGAGGAGGAGAACGAACTCGAGGAGAAGGGCTCCGGCAGGAGGGGGGAGGGCTCCGGTGGCTTTGGGAGGGTTTGGGAGGAGTGTGAGTAAACTTTGTTTGGGCTAGTCTGAGTAAAAAATGGGCTAGTGTGAGTAAACTTTCTTCATTAATGAGCTAGTCCCAATCATGGGCTAGTCCTTAGTAAACTTTGTAGTGCCCTTATAAATTCCCCTTTAGAAATGGCGCTAGTTCTGTAGCATCTTCTTCGAAAGATGTGATGTCATCTTTCAGAGGAATGGGAATGGGTATCGAGTGAATGGAGACTTTCGTATTCCCTGGAAAAAAAAGAGAGCTCCCGGAGTAGAAATGAATTGCCAATAAAGACCAAAGAGCGCTCCCACGCATAATATTGGTCTTTCCCCATTTAGCCATATAGCCGCCCCATGCACATACATTCCTTCCTAGTGGTGGTGGTGGTGGTGGTGGTGGGTTTAGCTAGCTAGATTTCATGGAGGGAGGAGTAAAGCATAAACTTGGAAGTAGATGGGGTGTATAGAGCGGTTTAACTCTCTTAGGCTTCAAGTCTACACCTACAGCAGTACTGTCATGGAAGTTCCAATAGAAAAAGAGACCTCCACCACCACCACCACCACCACCACTTACCACCATCACAACACAACCCTTTCAAGCCAAGCCATGATACTATGAAAGAGAGAGAGAGCTCTCGCACTGTACTCATGAGGGGCACCCCTCCACTTAGCGGACCTCTTCGGAATCAAGTTTTCAATCCCCCTTCTCGAGTCTTGATATCCCCTGTATATATATATACACACACATTCGTTAGATCCTTAAGCCAATCAGAAAACCGAAACACAAGGAGATCATGAACAGAGCTGCTTGCATCGCCGCGGTCCTTCTGCTGCTGCTGACCACAGCCGTGTTAGCCAGTGCGAGTGCCGAGGATATCCAACTATGGAGAGGATACGATCAGGAAGAGGAGGAAGGACACGAAGCATTCGACTTCCATGATCTCCCTTCATGGTCCAGCCAGGGGAAGGCTAGACACCCTGTCAATGTAGACAGCTTCGGTGCAGTTGGAGATGGAGTTGCAGATGACACCCAGGTGATTTTCTCATCTTTTATTATTATTATTATTATATATATATGTGAAGTTTGTCATAATAATGTAATTCAATGTGATCCTAGATGCGGAAATAAACAAAAGGATCAAAATAACAATATTCCAAAAAATCTAACCTCCAGCCATTGTTGCTTCAACAGTGGATGAAATATAGTACTCTCTTCTTTCTTCTTTCTCCTGGGTTTGGACTTCAAAACTATGAACACTCAATTTTTGATGGTGTAATCTTTAGAAGTGTGTGTCTAGCTTGGGGACCAAAACCCTTAATTTATATAGAAATTTGAGCTTCCCATCATGCTCTTGTTCATAATGTTGCCACTTCACAAAAAAGTGGTAACTTCCACTTAGGAACACAAAGAGTTGGTAACTTCCCTTTAGGAATAAGAAGAGTTAGTAACTTCCCTTATGAATAAGAAGAGTTAGTAACTTCCCTTATGAATAAGAAGAGTTAGTAACTTCCCTTAGGAATAGGAAGAGTTGGAGCAAAAGCTATGGGTCATAAACTAACATTCTCCCACTTGGCCCATACTTTTAATCCAATGTATTATCTTAAAACCAACTACAATTCATATTAAGTAATAAACACATGAATCATGACGATAGGTCCTCTATATGATGAGTATTATCTTTCATGTATTACAATGCATTTGTTTCTTAATATTATACTTTATGTGGCAACGTAACTTAATGAATAAACCATATGTTCATTCTTGGTCCAATGAATAAATTTTCTCAAATTAAATAAAGTGCACTTAAATATGAGAAAACATCATAATAAGAGTTTCATTAATAACTTTATTTGTACAATAGAAACTACATAAGAGAACCAAGTCCCATGTTCGCTACATGATCCTTGAATTTCAACGGTGGCATGCCCTTAGTCAAAGGATCAGCAATCATCAATTCAGTGCTAATGTGCTCAATAACAACTTTCTTTTCCTTAACACGTTCTTTTATGGCTAGATACTTAATGTCGATATTTTTGCTTCGACTTCTGCTTTTGTTGTTCTTGGCCAAAAAGACAGCAGCTGAATTGTCACAATATATTCTCAATGGCCTAGAGATAGAATCCATAATTCTAAGTCCGGAAATGAAACTCCTAAGCCATACACCATGTAAAGGCGCATCAAAACAAGCTACGAACTCTGCCTCCATAGTAGAAGTAGCAGTCAATGTCTGCTTAATGCTCCTCCAAGATATAGCTCCACCGGCCAACATAAAAATGTATCCCGATGTTGATTTACGTGAATCAACGTAGCCAGCAAAGTCTGAATCTGAGTAGCCTACAACTTCTAAATTGCTCGTCCGTTTGTACATAAGCTTGTAATCTTTGGTTCCTTGAAGATACCTCATCACTTTCTTTGCAGCTCTCCAGTGATCTATACCTGGGTTACTCTGATATCGTCCTAACATTCCAATAGCAAATGCAATGTCAAGCCTTTGCAGACCTGAGCATACATCATGCTTCCTACAGCAGAAGCAAATGGAATGTTTTGCATTTGTTTCCTCTCAATATCATTATTTGGACATTGGTTCAGGTTGAACCTATCACCCTTCACTATGGGAGAAACACTAGGTGAACAATCCTTCATCCGAAATCTCTCTAAAATTTTATTGATATAGGTTTCTTGAGACAGACCCAAGATGCCTCAAAATCTGTCTCTATGAATCTTAATGCCCATGACATAAGATGCATCACCCATATCCTTCATGTCAAAATTTTCAGAGAGGAATTGTTTCACCTCATGAAGTAAATCTTTATCATTGGTTGCAAGTAAGATGTCATCCACGTATAAAACAAGAAAACAAAATTTACTCCCACTGATCTTAAGGTATATGCATTGATCCATAACGTTTTCTACGAAACCAAATGAATAAATTACGTTATGGAATTTTAAATACCATTGGCGGGAAGCTTGTTTTAAACCGTATATGGATTTCTTGAGTTTGCAAACCAATTGCTCACCATTGCTAGAGGAGAATCCTTCAGGTTGTTTTATGTAAACCTCCTCCTCTAATTCTCCATTAAGAAATGCAGTTTTCACATCCATTTGTTGCAACTCTAAATCAAAATGAGCTACTAATGCCAAAGTAATGCGTAAGGAATCTTTTGTAGATACAGGAGAAAATGTCTCCGTCTAATCGATTCCTTCTTTCTGAGTGAATCCCTTTGCAACAAGTCTGGCCTTATATCTCTCAATGTTGCCCAATGAATCTTTCTTTGTCTTGAAGACCCATTTACAACCAATGGCTTTTGCTCCATTAGGCAACTCAACAAGGTCCCAAACATCGTTGCAACTCATGGAATTCATCTCATCCTTCATGGTATTGTACCACAATTCTGATTCTTTACAACTCATGGCTTGTAAAAAAGATTCAGGATCATTTTTGACTCCTATATTATAGTCAGATTCTTGCAGATACACTAAATAATCACCAGAAATTGCTGATCTCTTAGTTCGAGTAGATCTCCTTAATGTTGCACCATCATCTTCCTGGGAAGTATGAGGTTCAACTCGCAGTTCAGAAGTGCCAGGCAACTACTGATTGACTTGATCTACTGGAATGTTGTCAACAATTTGTGGAACTTCAATGACTGGTTGGACTTCAGTAATTGGTTGTTCTACACCTATTTGTTCTTGAGGGGTATTGTGAACAACAGTCAATCTATCACTTGAAGTATAAGGTTGAGACTCTGTATGATCAATATCAGAAACTATGTTCCTAATTTGATCGCTCCCACTGACCAAGTCATATTCAAGAAATTTAGCATTTCTTGATTCCACAATCCTAGTGCTATGATATGGACAATAAAATCTGTGCCCCTTAGACCTTTCAGCATATCCAATAAAATATGCACTAATGGTCCTTGGGTCCAACTTCTTTTCTTGTGGATTATAAATTCTCACTTCAGACGGGCATCCCTAAACGCGCATATGTCGCAAACTCGGTTTCCAACCTTTCCATAACTCAAATGGCGTCTTTTGAATAGCCTTGGTTGGAACTCGATTTAATATATACACTGTCGTCTTAAGTGCTTCAGTCCACAAGAATCTAGGAAGTTTTGAGCTGCTAAGCATACTCCTCACCATGTCCAGCAATGTTCGGTTTCTTCTTTCTGCTATACCATTCTGGTCCGGGGAACCAGGCATGGTGTATTGGGTAACAATACCATGCTCTTGAAGAAACTTTGCAAATGGCCCAGGTGCTTGTCCATCTTCTGTGTATCTACCATAATATTCTCTACCTCTATCTGATCTCACAATCTTAATTTGTTTACCACATTGTTTCTCTACTTCTGCCTTGAAAACTTTAAAGGCATCTAATGCTTCATTTTTATTGTGAAGCATGTAGAGATATATGTATCGTGAGTAATCATCTATGAAAGAGATAAAATATTTCTAACCATGTGAGTCCATGTCTGGACTACATATATCAGTGTGTATGATTTCTAATATGGCGGAACTCATATTAGCACATTTCTTTGATTTGTTGGTCTGCTTTCCCTTAATGCAGTCTACACAAGTCTCAAAATCAGTAAAATCTAGAGTACTAAGTACCCCAACAATTACTAACCTCTTAATTCTATCTATGGAGATATGACATAATCTCCGGTGCCATAATGTAGAGGAATCCTCATTTAAAACACATCTCTTAATGCCAGCCTGGACATGCAATGAATTAGAAGTGGTATCATTTTGTAAGAATATGCGATAAAGACCATCAGACAAGATACCATTCCCAACACAATCAGATTTATAATTTAAACTGAAGGATGTTTCTGAAAAATGAAAGGAATATCCAAATGGCACAAGTCTAGAAATTAAAATTAAGTTTCGTGAGAAACTTGGTACATAAAAAGTCCTTGCAATTCTAAAAGGAAACCACTATCTAAAGTTAAAAAACATGTCCCTATGGCTTCCACATGAGAGCCTATCTTATTACCAGATAAGATACTTTGCTCACTTTCCACTGGCTTCCTGAGGTTTTGCATACACTGCAAGGAATTTGAAATATGGATTGTAGATCCAGAGTCAATCCACTATGTGTTCATATTTACATTAACCATATTTGATTCATAACACACAAATGAGGTAGGGTTACCTTTCTTCTCAAGCCAACTTTGGAATTTCAGACATTTTTTCTTCACGTCCCTTCTTTTTACAAAAGAAATACTTATCGTCTTTCTTAATGTCAGCTTTGGGAGGAATTTGATGTTTTCCTTTCTGACTGGCTTGAGATTTTCCTTTCTTTTGCGTTACCAGCATGGCACTTTCTCCTTGCTCCATCGCCAACCTTCCTTCCTCTTGAATACACATGGTCATCAATTCATTGATGATCCATTTATCCCTATGTGTGTTATAAGAGATTTTGAAAGGTCCATATTGATACGGAAGAGTGTTGAGGATAAAGTGCACCAAGAAGGAATCGGACATTTTTACCTCGAGCTTCTTGAGTTGAGCCACTATGTCCCTCATTTGCATTATGTGTTCGCGTACACCTTTTATACCGGTGAGCTTTAAGGTTGTGAATTTCATAATTAGGGTGCTTACTAGGGCCTTATCCGAAGTGACAAATTGCTCGCCAATAGCCTTTAGCAGTTCACGGACATTCTCATACTGCTCAATTGAACCACGTATACCAGCACTAACTTTAGTTTTAATGTACATTACGCTGAGACGATTGGATTTCTCCCAACGTTCATACAAAAGAACTTGAGCAGGTGTGCTGGTATCAGTGATATTAGGTGGTTCATCTTTCCTAATAGCATAGTCTATGTCCATGCACCCTAATTGAAGGAGAACTCTCTCCTTCCAAATCTTAAAGTTATCTACCCTAAGTTCGGGAACCTCACAGTGAATATCAGAGATATTGGGTAAAACTGCACAAAGATTACAAGTATTAATATTTGAGACTTTTAAAAGAATTCATGTTTTACCAATGTAAAACATGCATTAAAAAAATGAATCTAATTTTCATTAAAAATTGCCTGTGGGCTAAATCTCTAATTCAATCAGATCATATTAATTTTACTTTATAATAAAACTATTAAATTAATTCTTCCTTATTCCTGTGGGTAAATCAAGAAGAACTAATTTTAATATTTTAATCCTAATTAATTGTATAAATATAATAAAATTCCTGTGGGGTAATATCATTATATTCATATAATTAACTACAATTAATGTCCATTAAGTGATCCCAATCCACTTCATATATAACTTTAAATAATTAAAGATGCTGTGGTTACTCCCTAATTATTTAAAATTATATGGTTCACTAGACATTCAAATTCTTTATTTTTTAGGTTCTACTAAATGCCTAAAATAATTATTTTAGTTAAATGGTGAACATCTTAATGTGCCAAACAATTTTGACTGAAATTATATGTTAAAATTATAATTGAGATTTATTTAGTACAATTTAGATAATATTGCAGGCAAATAAAGCTATAAATTTACATGTATAATAACTTAAATAAATTGCACCAACATAATTAATTCTTACTGCTTATTAACAATTATATTGCATATTACATCTTAGAAATCAAAAACTTAATGATTTCTAATTATAATACACATAAGCAATAACTTTAAAATAAAATAAATAAATGGAGCAATCTTAAATAAAAATGCATCCCCTTTCCAGCAATACATTCTTTCAACAATGTTCCTTGACTATCTACCATACAGTATATATTCATATGCTATAGCTAGACATCAAGAAAGGTACATGTAGTTAGAGAACTGAAGATACTTCAAATGCAGTAAAACTATATGGCTTACGAACCTTTGTTTACAATGAACATGCATGGATTGATTATGATGGATAACAATACTCAAACCCATGATTGATATAAGCTAACCGTATTAAGAGTTAACTCAAAACTTAAATTAAATTTGTTTTTGACATATTCAGCCATGAAAAATATGTCAAAACAGAGAGCAATTTTCATGATTAAAAGCATCAAAGCAGAGGTATTTGATAGCTCTGATACCAAATGTAATTCAATGTGATCATAGATGAGGAAATAAACAAAAGGATCAAAATAACAATATTCCAAAAAATCTAACCTCCAGCCATTGTTGCTTCAACAGTGGATGAACTCTAGTACTCTCTTCTTTCTTCTTTCTCCTGGGTTTGGTCTTCCAAACTATGAACACTCAATTTTTGATGGTGTAATCTTTAGAAGTGTGTGTCTAGCTTGGGGACCAAAACCCTTTATATAGAAAATTGAGCTTCCCATCATGCTCTTGTTCATAATGTTGCCACTTCACAAAAAAGTGGTAACTTTCACTTAGGAACACAAAGAGTTGGTAACTTCCCTTTATGAATAAGAAGAGTCAGAAACTTCCCTTATGAATAAGAAGAGTTAGTAACTTCCCTTAGGAATAGGAAGAGTTGGAGCAAAAGCTATGGGCCATAAACTAACAAATAATCCATTACGTAATTTGTTCTACAATGTCAAGATTTTTCTACTTCAAGTATGTCCCCAAGGGCGGGGCTGAACTTAATTAAAACGTCTTGAGATTTTTATTTTTTAATAAAATGAATGTTGTGTCAGCATCGACATGTCCATATCTCATCGTGTCCACACCGTACCATGTCTGGCCGATGTAGAACCGTGTCCAGCATGCGAAAACAATGAAAAACCTGACAAAAAAAAAATTTAGTTTACCAGGTAGACTCTTCCGGACATAAATTCCAGCACCAAGAGCCTTTGTTATCATCTTTCACCATCAACAGAGGATTCGTGATGAGGCAGAACTCGCCGAGGGAGCGGGAGTTCGGACGGTAGAGAAGGTCCAGGAAAATAAATTTACATAGCTTACGGCCGACACATCGGCATGCACCATTCTGACCTTTCAGGACTGTCCACCGGCAGTTACTTTCTACTGCGTACGCGGTGCCGTTCGATTGTCGCAACTGACTGCTCAAGATCCAAAGCCACTGTTCAATCCATCTCCCCATTTCCCAGTTTGATACTCACGATCATCACAATCTTCCAATTCCCTTACACAATCAACCTTTTTTCTGATGACACTTGTTGGAGCCCACCCCAGCCTACTAATGGCTTCGCCAATGTTGATACCAATCTAGCAATACCCACATCTTTATTACTAGCCTGTGTTGATCTCAGAGATATAGGCAACTATGCTTATCATAACACAGATCAAAACCACCAAACATTTAACTTTGGTAAGATTTTTTTTAGATTGCTTTAATTTATAATTCACTAATGTTCGCAAAGGGATTGAACTTACGAATTTATGCTAAGTCTACTGCACAACCTATATGCATGGATACAGAACTGATACAGCCCAGCTACGCCCAAACATATGAATAGCTTGTTTAGAAAAATCATGTTTCAACACCCTAATAGCTTTCTTGTTTCTACTGTTTACATCTTTTTGTTAATTATGCACATTTCACAGGCCTTCAATAAAGCTTGGGACAAGGCTTGCTCCTTGGAGCATGCTATTTTCGTAGTACCAGAGAGGAGGAAATATAAAGTTAATGCCACTTGGTTTAAAGGTCCTTGTCAACCTAAGCTGATCATTCAGGTAAGTGTTACCTATGGTAGCATACACAATCTAAAATCAGAAGAAAAACATAAGAGAAAAATATGCAGCATCAATTGTCAGACAAGAACATTTTAATTCAAGATTAGGGGCAGAAAGCATGATAGAAGAGTACCTAGCAAATGCTCTTACCTGATCTTGACTTTTACAAGACTATTTCAATTCCATAAGAAGCTTGGATAGGAAAGGAACACTAGTCCATACCAGTGTTCTTGTTGTGCATGTCGTTCTCATCATACGATTTAACTGTGACGGAACAGATTGCTGGTACCATTGTAGCTCCTGACGAGCCCAATAGCTGGGACAGAGATAATCCGAGATCATGGCTTGTTTTCTCAGAGCTGAAGAGTGCCAGGATTCAGGGTGGTGGAGTCATTGATGGCTCTGGCAGCAAATGGTGGGCTTCCTCGTGCAAGATCAACAAGAAGAACGTAATATACGCATTTACCAATCCTCTGATCGATGTCTGCATTTTTTTGCATTCTCCATTCTTTCAACCCTTTGTGTCTAATGGGCACCTTTCCCGCGTTTTTTTCCTTTTTCAGCCATGCAGAGGGGCTCCAACTGTAAGACATCTCCGAACTACTCATGCTTAAGATATTGAACTCTGATAATGAACAAATAAATACCTCAACTAATAAACAGTAAGGGCAAAGGTATAAAAGCAGTCACTGGATCATATAACCCATAAAAGCTTAGGACCTCTCAAGACTATTTCAATATATCATGTTAGGGCCAGGTAAACTTGTGTTTGATGTAGATAGTGCAACCAAGAGTTACCAACCAAAGGAAGAGTGTGGGACTTGGGCACAATTATGTTGAATGGTTGATAAGCAGTGATGTGAAATTTATCCAGGAAGTCTGTCAGTGGAAATCTGAGCTTTTATAATCCCGTTATGTTGCAGGCAGTAACCATCCACTCAAGTTCGGGTGTAAGGGTGAAGGACATCACCATCCAGAACGCGCAGCAGATGCATTTCATCATCTCCGAGTCTGATACAATAGGAATATCGGGTGTCCGAGTAAGGGCTCCACGTGACAGCCCCAACACCGATGGAATTCACATCACAGAATCCACCGATGTCACAATACAGAATTGCCAGATCGGAACAGGTTGGGAATTTTGGAAATTCTTTTCGGATATATATAGCCAAGTACTTCAAGATGAACTTTCTTAAACTCCAATACCACAAAGTGTCTGAGTATCTCATCTCAGATGTGTCAGTACACAGTACTAAACCTATTCTCTTTTCCCTTCCTTGGCCTGCCACATTGCTATTTTGAGATAAATTATAATGTTCAAACTAGAATAGACACCATACATGCATCTCTCCCCAATTTGAAAATGTAGTCTCCTTTCAGAAACTTGTGAGGTTATCACTCCTCTCCTTTAAAATCCTTGTTCTTGCATGGTCAGGATAATCTTCGGCGCCAGTCTAATTTTAGCTTTTTCAAGAAACATCCTCTTGGTGCAAATCCTATATGTATACTCTCCTGAGCATCCACACTTCCTTGTCAATTCTCTTATCCCTAGATTAGCATCTCTTTAACTTACAAAATCTGTAAATGAGATTGCATAGAGATATTAGGAGAAGGATGTCTTTACAAACTTTATAAAGCAGGCAAACTATAATGTAAGGAAAGAAGATTACTGATTCTGTAGTAAATCCACAGAGGTTAAACAATAATAATCATCTTGTACAATAAATATCATTCTTCCTAGAAAATTTAGACATGCTTCATGATCTACTGCAAATTTAAGGATAATCATGACTTGTCATACTAATAAAAAAAAACTTTTCTGATTGGTTTAGGAGATGATTGCATCTCAATTGTAAATGCTACCTCAAACATAAAGATGAAAAATATTGCATGTGGACCAGGGCATGGAATCAGGTATATCCCTATTTTGAACATGCAGTCAGATACGTATATTTTATCCGAAATTTGTTCGCTTACATACACATGCTCGCACATATTCATGAATACATAGGAAGTGCATCAAAACTTACATCATTGATTTTGTAAGGCTCAAATTTTATACATGAATAAATGAAGATAAAACAAAATCATGTTTTTACGGTTTCTCCCTGTCCTGACGTTATTAGCATCGGGAGCCTTGGGAAAGACAATTCGAAAGCTGTAGTATCCGGTATCGTCTTGGACACGGCAGTACTTACTGGCACGACTAATGGTCTCAGAATCAAGACCTGGCAAGTAAGTATTCGTGAACGCAAACAAAATCTGTAAGTTACTATTAACTGCTAACAAGTAAAACGTTTTACTTCAAACATGACATGTTCCTTTAAGCCAATAGAGTCGATCTTAAAATTTTCAAAATTGATGAACAAAAATTAAAATGCTTGAACAGGGGGGATCAGGTTATGCGAGATCCTTACGCTTCCAAAATGTCAGGATGGATGATGTGGAGAACCCAATCATCATTGACCAATTTTACTGTGATTCTCTAGTCCATTGCAAGAATCAGGTATGCATGTAGGTTCAGCTTATTTACGGGTACTCTTCCTTAAAATGAAAATTAGAAGATGACAATAGAAGAATATGTGGATAATTTGATAGGAGAAAATATAACCATAATTTTTTGTGACAAAAAGCAAAAAGGTTACCAAGGTCAACAAGATAAATAATGTTTTTCTTGCCTTTTGATCCAGGTAATAGGTTAGATTACTAACAACATTTTATGATAAAAGTAACATATTACATAGGCCATCAAGATAGACACATTTCAAGTGCTTAGGCCAAAAGTCTGAAAGAAAGATGACGGGAAATAATTGCAGGACTCTCCAGTCTGATTTTGCAAAGATACACATAACATGATTGGAACATAATATATAAGTTTCACGATTTATCAGTAGTACGGTAGTCAAGTAAGCTCAATGATAGATATAAAGTATATCCCACACATAACATTAGTGTCGGTATGACCAATATTTAAGTTTGGATTGCTGAAAACTCTCTGAAAATGGGGAAACAATCAAAACAAGTTATCATTTTCAAGTATAGGTACTATGAATCAAATAAAACTAATTAAGATACTTGGTACACTTAAATCCCCATCAAACCACGTTCCAGTATGGACATTCCGGTTCGTGATACATTTCCGATTCACGTGGTTATGGTACTCGATTCAGATCGCTAAATCTTGCAATATGAAACGATAATTAAAATCTCAATTTTAAACTTGCTTTCGTGTTCTTTAAATGCAAAGAAAATTGGGAATAAACTCGAGATTTCTTATCAACTTAGGAATCAATTGCTACACATTTCTTATGAATTTAGAATCTATAGTTCGTATAGTTCTTGTTTTTCCATTGGCTCCTAAGTCATATCTCATGAGCCACCACTCGGTTTTGCAAGTCATTCATGTAAAGAATAGAATGGGCTTAAGAAGTCTTATAATGCTTTTATTATTTTGTATGAAGGTTGTGAGTCGTTTTCCATTTTATTTAGCTTTATGGTTACCATGGTGCCATTTTATTTTGGAACATTTCATTCTAGACTTCTTCTAGTTGACGATGTATGACTAAGAAAGTCAAGTTAATTTGACATATTATTGAATGAAGTAACAAGTTTTTAATTTTTCCTCTGTTTTATACAAGGTTTTCTTTCCGTATATATGTACAGTTACCGAGTCCAATTTTGAAATAAGTAGATACCCGATTAGTATTTAAAGGCGTAGAACGAACCAAATTGGCAAACCAACTCATCTTATTATCCCCTGTGCACCGTAATAAAGACAAGTAGCGAACCCCGTATCAGAACCCATACCATGACCCAACACGTGTCGTGTTCAGTTCAAGGTAACTATAATCTAAATCTTAGCGTGAGGATAATAAGACTTCTGTAATTATTCCAACTACCAGAAAGGATAATCAAACTCAATTTCCTTCAGTGGAGGTAGACCAGCTTTGAAAATATTTCTACAGGGTAATGTATCCCAGCCAAAGGTTCCATTTGTTTCAAGTTGTAAGGATGGAAACATTCACATATCAAAGATCTATCTAATTCCATGTTGTAAACAATCAAAATAATTAAGCCAAATCATGGACCAAAAGATACAAACAATTTGATTTAGAATTGCATTTTATGCGGATAAAGTGCAAAAAAATCCTCCTTAGATTACCTACTTTCGCAAAGTAAGACCTATTAAACGTTTGCAACAAATAAACCCTCCCGCAATAAATATTTTGATCAAAATGCACCCCCTCCCCACCCCCCCCCCCCCCCTCCCCTCGTCAATTGGACATTTGGAGTGAATGTTAGTGGCCGTTAAAAAAAAAAAAAAACCAAAATACTCCTCCCTCCCCCCCCTCCCCACACTCGCCGGTTCTCTTCCCTGCGCCCCCAGCGCCACCACCACTCCCCCCCTCCGCCCAGCGCCCCCACCCGCGCCCCCCCTCCTCCCCGCTCCGCCGCCGCCGCTGCTGCACCGCCGTCACCGGAGAAAGAGGGGACGGGGCTGCCAGAGAGAGAGGGGGGAGAGAGAATGGGGGGAGGGGTGGGGGGGGTGCATGGACATAATCGTCATTTGAGGCCTAATTTAACGTCTTTAACGGCGGAAACCAAATTTGGTGTAAACTGAGCGAAAATGAAAATACGATATATTTTTTTAAGCTAGAGGTCTTATTTTGTGAAAAGTGTTTATCTAAGAAGGATTTTTTTTTTTTTTTTTTTTTTTTGCACTTTACCCCATGTTATGCACACCGAAAACAAATGAGACAAGCTTATGCCTCTCAAACACTGCTGGATGCCATGCCAGTTCATGATCTGCACATTTTCAGACTGTTTGGCATAACATATGGTACCGTTAAACCTTTTCTCATTTACTAATTGTGTATCTGTCTTTCGTTTGTCCTTAATTTTTCCAGACATCA
Source organism: Iris macrosiphon (assembly GCA_036927795.1). Classification (NCBI taxonomy): domain Eukaryota; kingdom Viridiplantae; phylum Streptophyta; class Magnoliopsida; order Asparagales; family Iridaceae; genus Iris; species Iris macrosiphon. The sequence continues at coordinate 176,854,525 of JAYESA010000011.1, read as the reverse complement.
GCAGTGGAGATAAGTCAAGTCGTGTTCGCAAACATCACCGGGACCTCAAAGACTCCTAATGCCATGATGTTCGCTTGCAGTGACACAGTACCGTGCCGCGGCATTGTGTTGAACAACATTAACCTGCAAAGAGAAAACGGAACTGCAGAAACCTTCTGCAACTGTGCCATGGGGTTCGACTACGGGTTCGTGAAGCCTGCTGCAGATTGTCTGCAGCAGAGCTCAACTTGTGATGCGACAAATAACAATGAGCAGGAGGCAGCTTCTCCTGATCATCCTATTCATACAGAGCTGTGATTTCATATCAACATGAGCACACTTCCATGTAATGTAACAAGATACCATCTATAGATTAATACCATCACAAGAAGAAAAGGGTATATGATAAGAGCTATCTACAAGGTGGAGGTGCATGCCCTTATTGGCAGCTAGAACACAAGGGTCAAATAGATATAAGAAACTTGTTATTACAGTTATTATTGTTATTTATCTTATGTGGGCACGATGACTCATTTGCAAGTGTATTTATCATCATGCATATTAATATAAAGGCTGAATTACAACTTGATACTCTCAACTATTCGAAATTTTCAACTTAATACCCTCAACTTTGATAGGTACTTACTTAATACCCTCTCTCAACTAATATTTTCTGTTGATATGGTATGTTGGGTGTCATATTTAAGTATAGTATAAGCACATGGGAATATCCTGAGGACATATTTGGGATGCCAGAATATGTCACAGGATATTCCATTATGAGATTATTGTCATAATGATTGAGATCATTGTATTAATGACTGTAAGGCTATATAATGCCAATGAGACAATCAATAAAATCATCAACTAATTTCAACATGGTATCAGAGCCAAGTTTCCACAAACCCTAGCCGTCACCAAGCTTCCACAAACCCACAGGAGGATTTTCTAGATCTCCTCCACCGAACTCTTCCACGCCCCCCTCCCTTCCCGCCTCGTCAACCCCCCTCCCTTCCCGCCTCGTCAACCCCCCTCCCTTCAAAAAAAAAAAAAAAAAAAAAAAAAAAAAAAAAAAAAAAATCTTCACGGCTGCTGCTGCTGCGACGGCGGCTGTGACATGCGTGCTGCCGCCTCCTCCACACCAGCACTAGACATCGCCTAATAGGGATGCCTAGATCTGGAAAAAGGGGGGACATGTTCGGATCTAGGAGCGGACGACGAGGACGAGCGTGAGTCGTGGAGCGGACGTGACGTGATTGGATAGACGAAGCATCGATGGAGGAGATCATCAAGAAGCTAGATTCTGCAGAGGTGGCGACGTTGATGAAGTTGTTGACGATGTCGGCTGGTGAGAACACGACACGAACGTCGCCGGAGTTGAAGCTTCCCTCCATCGATCTGAAATTAGATGGACCAGCCACCTATCTGAGTTGGTCACGGCGGGTGAGAAGAACCCTCGCAGGAAAAAACATGGAGGGGTTCCTGATGGGCGAGACGACAGAGCCGGACGAGGGCTCGACAGGACGCGATGAGTGGAAGTCCACTCATATGGTGATCTACATCTGGCTTCTCAACTCCTTAGTCCAGTCTATTGCCGCCACAGTAGACGGTATTGAGATGGTGAAAGATGTGTGGGAGAAGTTGAGAAGGACCTATGATGGTGTGGGGAACAACTTACGGGTCTTCCAGATAAAGGGGGAGATTGATGACACCGTACAGGGAGAGAAGACGGTGCAGGAGTATGCCACGGAGTTGGAGCGTCTGTGGTTGGATTATGATCACTCCTCAGATCGGGCGAGCTGCGGGGACCCTAAGTGTAAGGAGAGACAGGTGTGTCTGCAGGAGAGGACGATGAAGTTTCTCAAAGGGCTGACTGCAGCTTTCGCACAGAGGACGGCCCTACTTCTAGCCCAACCAAAGATCCCTAGCCTTGAGGAGGCTATCTCAGCCATGATCCAGGAGGAGACACGCATCAGGCTGCAAGCAGGGACATGTGGTCCCCCCGAAGCAAAGTCAGCACTAGCGATCACCAGCTCAGGTAACACACAATCTAAGGGAGAACCCTGGCAGGATAACCGGCAGTGCTACAACTGTAGGGAGATGGGTCATCATCGATATGCTTGTACCAAACCACCTAGGGAGGGAGACTCAGGTGGTGCACGAGGACCGTTCGGCGGACGAGGATATAATGGAGGACGTGGTCGTGGTCGAGGGGGTAGACGAGGCGGCCGAGGAGGTTATCGAGCAAACCTCCTGATATCAGAAGGGAACGGAGAAGCTGATGGCACCATTACTGTGGAGGACCAGGCACTGGGAGACATGAGGAGTAGAACAGAGGAGGCGTCCACCTCATTCTTTGTTAGGGGCAACGCTGCCATATATGTCCATCCATCAGAAGGTACTGACGAATCACTTGCCCTTGCGTCTATCTCTTCCCTTAAATCATCAGACTGGATTATCGACTCGGGAGCATCTCGACATGTGACTGGGAATGCTAGTGAGTTTTCTTCCTACACTCACCTAGCATCAGCAGACAACATTCAGACAGCTGATGGCACTTTCCAGCCAGTGGTCGGTAAGGGTACTGTTAATTGTACAGGTTCAGTAAGATTATCCAATGTTTTACATGCTCCATCCTTTCCAGTCAGTCTCTTGTCCATTAGTTCTATAATCCTCCAACTTAAATGCATTGTTTCTTTTGATATTCCTAAGGTGACCTTCCAGGAGAAAGGGACAGGACGAAGACTTGGGACTGGCACTTGGCATGAGGGACTGTGGTACCTAGATCGAGAAGGACTGGACTCAGCATTGGTATCTATGGCAGAGAAGGCTGGCATGGAAGGACTGCAGCAGAGGACTGAGGATACCTTGATGCTCCATCATCGGAGGATGGGACATTCTTCCTTTGATACTCTAAGTAAGTTATATCCAGAGATTTATGCAAAAACAAAAAAAGAGAAATTAGTATGTGATGCGTGCGAGTTAGGAAAACTTACTAGGAGCTCATATGTTGGCACGGGTCATAGGAGCACTTTTGCTTTTGAGGTAGTACATTCTGATGTCTGGGGTCCATGTGCTACTAACACTATGAATGGTTATAAGTACTTTGTTTCTTTCATTGAGTGTGCCTCTCGTGTTACCTGGTTATATTTGATGAAAAATAAGAATGATGTACCTGCTTGTTTTCGGGATTTCCATAAGCATGTCCAGACTCAGTACAAAGCAGTTGTGAAGGTACTGAGGTCTGACAATGGAACGGAGTATACCAACAGGACGCTTGCAGAATACTTGTCAGCACACGGAATACAGCATCAGACCACCTGTGCATACACACCAGCACAAAATGGAGTTGCAGAAAGGAAAAACAGACACCTTCTGGAGGTCGCAAGAAGTATGATGATCGACATGAATGTCCCACAGAGTCTGTGGGGGCATGCAGTGTTGACAGCAGCTCAACTCATCAACAGGATGCCCTCGAAGGTCCTCGGATGGAAGTCCCCATGTGAGGTATTGCAAGGCAATAATAGTGGAATACTTCCACTGAAGGTGTTTGGGTGTGTGTGTGTTTTGTGAAGGACAACAGGCCATCAGTTGGGAAACTTGACCCTAGAGCGGTCAAATGCATCTTCGTAGGCTACTCGGCGACCCAGAAGGGGTATGTGTGCTGGAGTCCAGTAGAGAAGAAGACGTTTGTCAGTATGGATGTCCACTTTCGGGAGCATGAGCCATACTACCACCAGGACGGAACTTCACACAACACGCCTAATACTGCCAGTATTAGGCGAGAGGGGGAGATGGAGAACTTTGTGGTAACCGATTTAGAAGTTTGGCATGGAGGCACGGAGAAGGGACAAGAAGGTGAAGGTGTTAGGCCTACGGCTCAGGGAGAGTTACTTACCTACAGCAGGAGAGAGAAGCAAACTGCAGGACCAGTACCGACAGTGCCAGTGCCAAGTCCTTTGCCTGCGTTCGTCCCAACTCCTGAGGCACCGACACCAACCCCCCTTCAGGTGATACCCCCTCCTTCACAAAATATCATTCCTCCTACTTCTACTCCTTCCACACCACTATTTGTACGGAGGACCACTCGCAGCAATGCAGGAAATCCTCCAAACAGATATGGTTGGGATATTGCTCAGTTTGTTTCTTATGACCATATCTCTTCTTCTCATGGAGCATTTATAGCATCTTTGGATAGTATTACTGTACCTAACAATTGGCAGGTTGCCAAGAACGATCCAAAGTGGAAAGCGGCAATGCACGAGGAGTTGGGAGCTCTGGAGAAGAACCACACTTGGGAGCTTGTGAGATTGCCAGAGGGGAAGAGAGCAGTTGGATGCAAGTGGGTCTTTACCGTGAAGCAGAACCCAGATGGACAGGTTGAGCGCTACAAAGCTCGACTAGTAGCCAAAGGATACAGTCAGACGTACGGCATCGACTATGACGAGACCTTTGCACCAGTTGCAAAGATGAGCACTGTCAGGACTCTGATTTCTCTGGCAGCGAATGGTGGATGGAAGCTACACCAACTGGATGTGAAGAATGCGTTTTTTCACGGAGATCTAGTGGAGGAGGTGTACATGGAGATACCACCAGGATTTGGCACCAATCAGACAGTAGGCAAGGTCTGCAGGTTGAAGAAGTCCATCTATGGACTGAAGCAGTCTCCTCGAGCGTGGTTTGACAGATTCAGAAGAGCGATGATAGGGATGGGATATCAGCAGATCAATGCGGATCATACTGTGTTCTTCCGTCGGAGTGGAGGCCACATCACCATGCTTGCGGTATATGTGGACGATATGATTATCACAGGAGATGATGAGCAGGAGATCGCCCAACTCAAAGGAAAGCTTGGCAAGGAATTCGAGGTGAAGGATCTCGGCCTTCTTCGGTACTTCCTTGGGATTGAGATTGCTCGAGAAGCAGAGGGGATTGTTCTCTCTCAAAGGAAGTATGCACTGGACCTTCTCACAGAAACTGGGATGTTGGGGTGCAAACCTGCAGCGGCACCAATAGATCATAGGTTCAAGATTGATGCTGAGGCTGGAGAACCAGTTGATCGGGACAGATACCAGAGACTGGTTGGCAAGTTGATCTATTTGAGCCACACACGTCCTGATATCTGCTTTGCAGTAAGTGTGGTGAGCCGCTACATGCATGACCCACGGAAGGGTCATATGGATGCAGTGTACCAGATTCTGAGGTACCTGAAAGGTGCTCCCGGGAAGGGACTAATATTCAGGAAGAACAATCACGTGAGCATCGAGGGCTACTGTGATTCTGACTGGGCTAGTTGTGCTGATGACAGGAGGTCTACCTCAGGATATTGCATATTTGTAGGAGGTAACTTGGTCTCCTGGAGGAGTAAGAAGCAGTCTGTGGTGGCCAGATCGACAGCTGAAGCAGAGTACAGAGCTATGGCCTTGGGAGTTGCAGAGCTGTTATGGTTGAAGAATATGCTGGTGGAGCTGAAGCTGGATCAAGGAGCCAAGATGAAGCTGTGGTGTGACAATCAGTCAGCTATTAGTATCGCCAACAATCCAGTACAGCATGACAGGACCAAACACATCGAGATTGATAGATTCTTCATCAAAGAGAAGTTGGATAGTGGATTACTGGAGCTTGGCCATGTTCCAACCAGGGATCAAGTAGCAGATGGACTAACCAAGGGACTCGCCTCAGTGAGCATGATTAGAGGATGTGACAAGATGGGCTTAGTGAATATCTTTCACCCATCTTGAGGGGGAGTGTTGATATGGTATGTTGGGTGTCATATTTAAGTATAGTATAAGCACATGGGAATATCCTGAGGACATATTTGGGATGCCAGAATATGTCACAGGATATTCCATTATGAGATTATTGTCATAATGATTGAGATCATTGTATTAATGACTGTAAGGCTATATAATGCCAATGAGACAATCAATAAAATCATCAACTAATTTCAACATTTTCAACTTTGTACCCCCTGTCACCTTAACGATAGTTTTAACATTAAAAAATAAATAAATTATCTCACCGCTGCCACCCCCCCTTCCCCACCCTGCCCCACCTTCCCTCCACCGTCGCGCGCCACCCCCCTCTCCCGCCACACTTCTCCCGCGTGCCACCCTCACACGCGCTACCCCCCTCCCCTGCTGCTCTTAGCCCTCGCGCGCCATGCCGGCGGCCACTGCTGCTCGCGGCTATGCGTCCCCCCTCTGTCCCCCCTCCGGCTGCCGATGTCGGAGAAAGAAGGGGGGGGGGGGCTGTCGGAGAGAGAGAGAGAGAGAGAGAGAGAGAGAGAGAGAGAAAGGTTGGTTTGTAAGGGTAATTTTGTCATTCTTTTTTTCGGTTAACACCGTTATGAGGGAGGGTATCAAGTTGATGCCAATCAAAGTTGAGGGTATCAAGTTGAACATTTCGAATAGTTGAGGGTATCAAGCTGTAATTTAGCCTAATATAAATATACATGAAGTGCAACATAGGGATTAACTCCTTGCACTCTTTTTTCTCAGTTTCTCTCTTCTCTTTCTCTCCTCTCCAAACTTCACTAGCTATTAGAGCAATTTGAAGGTACTGCAAATACCATCTATGCTGCCACCGATCGAACTTGACGGTGAGTTCGACGGGATATATATATATATGTGTGTGTGTGGCATTGTTTGATAGTTGTAGTTTTGGTCTGTTTTTCGTGATTCGTCGTTCATTGTTCGTGATTTTTTTATGAGATTTACGATTTCAACAAATCTCGGTGTTCATGGCCGATAGTCGTTGTCACGTCCCGATTTTGCTGAATTGATAAGTGGCCACCGGACATGATGCCATACAAGTCTAAGTTGCGCTTGTACAAGGCGTGCTCGTGCTCATTTTGTAAAACATAGTATTTTATAGAATTTGCAATGGTTCATAGAAAATTTAAATAACACAAAATAAAATTAAAATATTTCTTTATTGATAACTTTGCAGCGGAAAACAAGGAGTAGAAATATCAAACTTGACTTACAATTTGTAGAATATTAAAATAAAATACAACCGTTCCATACATCATATTTCTTACTAAAATAAAATGCAAAACGCCTTCAGTGGAAGTATACTTCTCTAAATTGAAGCTTCAAATGAATGCAAAACTTCTAAAGAGTCGGACGAGTTTTCAGCGTCTTCGATCGTCCATTAGGTTTCCAGCACCGGTGAGGACGTGGGTCAGTATATTATGGTGTACTGATGAGTGACCAATATCACCTAAAATCAACGTTGTCTATTCCGGACAATCCTTATTATGGTGATCCTGACAACCACAAATGTAACCTCTACCATAGTCAACTAGACAACGTCTGAAATATGACTAGCGATTTATACTTGAAGCAACATAAAATCTTCGTTGGTTCCATTCGTTAATGTTAGGTGCACCACCTTCGCCCTATCGAGCAACAAATTACAATAATACTCACAACTTATTGCATTTCATCTATTAGCTTTTGTTGAATCATTTGTTTTTCGTCAATGTTATCACTAGTCAATAAAACACCCATTAGACTTATCAAAATATATTGATTTATTTAATGGAACTTTCATTATAATATTAAGGAGGGTTAAGAGACTTTGGATCAAGGAAGCAACATAATATTGAAAGAATCAAAATAAGAGTACAAGGAAATTATCATAGTTCTTATACCATTATGTCACGTTCTGATTCTACCGAATTGATATGTCGTTACTGAATGTAATGTCATATAAGTCTAAATTAGACTTATACAAGACATGCATGTGCACAGTTGAAAATTTTATCTCAAAACAAGGTTGTTACAATGAAAATAAGTGACAATTGAATCACAAAAGACATAATGGAAATAATCACTTTATTGATAAGCTTGTAGTGGAATACAAATGTTCTCAATAGCAACTAAAATATGTCAAACTTGGCTTACAACTCACGAAACTAATAAAATAAACAATTTTTCATACATTATGTTCTTTATTACAAAGAAATAACATCTTCAAATTAAAGAATAGCTTCAAATTTTCAAAAGAGCTCCGAACGTCTTTGAATGTCCAAGTTATTATTCGCACTTGTAGGGACGAGGGCCAACACATTCTCCAATGCACTTGGTGCATTCTCCAATGTGTTGATCCTCGTCCATATAGATCACTACACCAAAAAGGCCTTTTTGGAACGGAAGAAGTCCGTTCCAAATTTTTTTTGGAACGCCTCTATTTCGTGCCTATTTTCGGGCTGTCAAAATTCTAAGAACGAAAAAACAGTGTTCCAAGGGATGGTAATTGAAACGCTTTATATGCGTGACAGTATTGGAACACCAAAAAAGTTTTCCTGATAAAGTGTTTCAGATAAATTTTCATATTATTTACTAGAACGATTTATATACGTGCCAGTGTTGGAACACCAATAAAATATTTCTAACAAAATATTTCAAATTAATTTTTGCATCAGGATTGCAAAGATAGAAAATCGTTCATATTTGGATAATATTAATATAGACACATTTTATTAATTGTCCAAATTATTTGAAATTTCAAACTGCTTGTAGTTTGAATTAATATATAGATGAATATTTGTAATCTTGACATTTATAAAGGAAAACTCATTATAATATAAATGAAATAAAATGTACATCCATTACATAAGTAAATGCACAAAAGATAAAGGTAACACTGACTAATAAAGTCAAAATGTTTTACATAAACATTGTAAGGTTTAATACAACTTTAATAAACTAACTATCATGCTAAAAAAATGACCGAGAGAAGTGAAAATAATTTGAGCAACAATCTTCTCCTCGTTCTTTTGCTTCCTCATAGCTATTCCCTTCCTTTTACAATTGCTTCAAGCTTTGTGACCTCTCTTATTGTTGTGATGGCCATCGGGGGTCTACAAAGTCGAAAAGTCACAAAATCATTTAGTATACAAAAAAAGGGGAAACAATAAAAGAAAGGAATAACAAATATATAATTAATAATTATCGAAACCAAGTACAAAGACGAATCATACAAAACTTGAATACTTAAAAACCCAGTTCTGCAATCTACAATCTCCAAAAGGAAAGAACTTTCTTATCAACCCAATAAAAAATTTACAAAGATGAATATATAAAAGTATATACTTGAATACTTAAGAAAAGTATAAATATTCATACATGCCCAAGTAAATTTATATAGTTTGGTTTCATAATTAATACAAAATTAGGCATTTATTGTGGTTAGTGTGCGTTTATGATACAAAGCCATTTTCTGCACTAGAAAGAAGTTACAATGCAAGTGAAGTACTAGAAATTTGATAAGGAAAATTCACAACTAAAACTTTCTGCAGATAATCATGCCAAGAAAAAAATACCTACGTTATTCCAGTCCATCCATGTCGGGAACTTCCCTTAGAAAGGCTTTCAATCAATCTTTGAATTTTCTCCAATATTTTGCACCAGCAATGAGTGCACCCACGTCAAGCGAAATCAACTCTACAATAGTAGATCCCGAGTATTGAAAGTATAATGAATAAAAGGACTCCAATAATTCACCTTTGAAAGAATCTTATAGAGCTTGATGTTATCTTTAGCATTTGAGCAATATGAAAACAATTCATTTATCAAAAAAATGGAGAATTTTCATATGGTGAAAAACTACCAAAGCTTGTACATATACTTGGTCAGAAACACCATATCAAGACTATCATGACAACATAAATAGTTCAACAGGTTACAAAGAGTAAAGCAACCATTTATCACCATCTGAATTTGTACTGTACGTCACTACACATGAATACCATTATATATTAAGGAGATTACCAACATATAGGTCAATCTCTTGTTTTCCTCTTCATTAAGTCCTTCTTGCATATATATTAACCAATCAAATTGCACGAAGTCCCTGAAACATAGAAACACCATACATGACTAAAGAAAGAATGTGCCAAAGTCAAAAATAAGGAAAAGAAGGGTTTTGATGTGAATCCTTACATTTTTCTTGAGTACATTTTTCTTGAGCATCTTCGAATAGTCCATCTTCAAAAAAAGTATATGATAGCAAATCTTTATTGATTACTGATTCCGAAATCAAATAGAAATAGAACGCCTAAATGAGAAGGAGAAGTTCAGCTCTGCTCGCGCAACATCTCTTCTAGGTACAAAAATCTCTACTAACCTGCCTTATACTTAGTATCAGTGTTTTGTATGGAAGATTCACTCTTTTGTTCTCTCAGAAAGTACGACAATTTTATTACCATTGTCAATTTCTTTGAACAAAACAAAAAGTAGTAGAAAATGATAGATATGATATGTAGCAGCTCAAATATGAAAAAATGTTTCAAGCAATTACAAAATATACACACAAATAAGACCATGAGGGATTCTATACTAACATGGTAATTCTCCAGAATCTGGCAAAACAAGGCTATATGTGAAGTATGTGTATGAGTGTTACTGTTAACACTAAAAAACATGCCAGTCATACCCAACTTGTATCTCAAGTGTTGGAGTTGTGTTGAGCCTTGTGGAGTTGTACCAATGCCTTTTCTCGAGTGTTGGGATTGTATCCAGTACATATCCAGGTGTATCCGAGCAATATGACTACCAGATTCTTATCCAGCAAGGTACTGGAAAGAATTATTAGAAAATAGAACCACAAAAGGGAATGAAAGATAGACTTCAATTTTGATAATTATTAGAGATTTTTCTCATATGCAGTGCCCAGTTGCAAGCTTAATGTACCAAAGTATCATATTAGGGTAATACAATTATCAGACGATCTACACAGCTATAACTGATATACGTCAATCTACATGTTCTTATATGTACTAGAGTGTTAGGAGAATGTTGTTTCCTTCTAACTCTATCCTTAAATCATTACAAAATATGCTTATATGATGGAGATGAATAAAGAACTATACCAATTACATATATTCATCAGCATGGTAATGTCTTGTTAATATATTTGGTGTGAAGTCTGATACAAGAATACAACTCTAAACAGAAACTCATTCTTTGATTCTAGGACACTACCTGTACAGAAGCAGACCCATCATTAGAAAGCTGGACCAAGGGAAACTACAATTGTTGCACTAGAGAAAATATCAGCACTCTGATCTTGAAACCAACTTCAAGGTATCACTAAAAATATAAGCTCAAGATTGCATATTATGAATGAAATAATACAGAATAATCGATGATATTGTTATTAAGTTCTAAACTCATAACACTAGTCTTGTCATCAATATTCAAAATACAAAAGACACTAATCTAAATAACCTCATCTCCGAGACCAATACTATTTAGCTGGAGTTTATGACTGCCTATATTTCCCTTTAAAGTATCTGAAAGACCTGCAAAATATTGTGTGTTAGTCCTGCCATTTATTATTATAATCTATAAGTGAAAACGGAGAAAACTGAAAGACCGTTTTTGCAGCACCCAAATGATCAGGACATGGTTATAAAAAGAACAGACAACCTTAAAAATTAATATGGACGAGGATACTAACTTTACAGAACATTTAGTGTAACAACATTTTAGGCATTAGGCATCTAGTAGACAAATGCCTAGGGGTCTAGCCAATGATAGAAAACCTACATAAAAATACCTTACAGTATAGGTGCTTTCCAGATGGCTTAAACTAGGCTCACAACCTTTCGCTCAAAGCTGCAGCACATCCATTAATTAGAAAAATGATAAACAATAGAAGTGATCAAATGTCAAATATAGGTGCTTTCTAGATGGGACAAAAGATAAGAATAGCAACAACTGACTTTCATTCAACTATAGATCAAATCTAATAAAAAGAGCAAGTCCAGCTTTCATTGATGCTAGACATAGTGACATAGTCAAAACTCACAAGACCTGCATATGAATAATTATGTACAAGCAACTGAGAGAGAATTGAAATCAAACATTGATTGGTAAGTCAGGTGAAAGAAAACAAACACTCACTCACTTGGTATCAGCATAATTTTATTCATTGCTACCTCTCGCGACGAATGTTGCAGTAGTGGAAATAAATTTTACAAAGAATTTACCGACAACAATAAAAGCATCGAAAAAACTCAGCTACCGTAATCATGGTATTATCGTGCTCCCATGGCCCCTACAGTTTCACATTTAAGTTAATATGGATCCTGACCTGAGCTTATATCAGTCAAGTAAATGCTCTGCTATATGAACATATATAAGTTCATGTGATGGGAAGTCGGCAAGTCGAAGAGAGAACTATTATGTGCAGAGATGGAATATCTTACATTTCCACCTGCAATGAAAGAAATCACATTCATCTTATTGAATGCAAATGCACAATCATATTAATTTTGCATGCGATGCCGACAAAGATTAAAAAAATCATAAAAAGAAAATGTCAAAATGTTCTTTTCGCACCAAATGTATTTGGGTAGAACATTTTGCTTACCAACCACAGACTACTTAACCTTGGGTGCGTAAAGAAAGTAAATATGGACAACTGTTTTAAAACGTTGTATATAAGTATTTCACAAATGTTTAAAATTGTTGTCATATATTCAGCAATAACTTCAAATATACGTTGTAATTGACAAAATTAGCAATAATTCATAAACGTTGTGAAATAATTATTTACAACAATAATTAAACGTTGTTGAAATTATATTTTCATTAAAAAAAAATCGACAATAGTAGCCATTATATATACTGCATTCGATTCTTACTGAAAACTGGAATTGACAAACCACTAAAGCAACAACAACAAATTTTACCCCCAAATCACTGTTAGGTAACAACTAATAAGTAGAATGGATTCAAGCGTAAACTATTAACATAACAAGGTAAGATCCTATACAAGTTAATACAAAAATGATCTATTTGCTCATAATTGCCCAAATCCCAAGAAAGTTGCTGCTGCAGCCATAAAAGTTAGTATAATGAGAAGTATGCATGTAACAAAAAAGATCTATTTGCTCATAATTGTACAAAAATGATCAATTCTTCCACCAAATCACCTCAAATAGAGTCTAGTGTACTGAAAGGCCACTGGTGGCCACATTCCATAAAAGTTGCTCCACTATGATAAAAGTTTGATTTTGTTGATATGGTATGTTGGGTGTCATATTTAAGTATAGTATAAGCACATAGGAATATCCTGAGGACATATTTGGGATGCCAGAATATGTCACAGGATATTCCATTAATGCCAGAATATGTCACAGGATATTCCATTATGAGATTATTGTCATAATGATTGAGATCATTGTATTAATGACTGTAAGGCTATATAATGCCAATGAGACAATCAATAAAATCATCAACTAATTTCAACATGGTATCAGAGCCAAGTTTCCACAAACCCTAGCCGTCACCAAGCTTCCACAAACCCACAGGAGGATTTCCTAGATCTCCTCCACCGAACTCTTCCACGCCCCCCCTTCTTCCCTTCTCCGCCCTTCGCAGGCCGCCCTTCACTGTTGCTGCCTCGTCCCGCTACTGCTGCGGCTGCTGCGACTGCTGCTGCTGCTGCGACGGCGGCTGTGACATGCGTGCTGCCGCCTCCTCCGCACCAGCACGAGAGAGCGCCTAATAGGGATGCCTAGATCTGAAAAAAGGGGGGACATGTTCGGATCTAGGAGCGGACGACGAGGACGAGCGTGAGTCGTGGAGCGGACGTGACGTGATTGGATAGACGAAGCATCGATGGAGGAGATCATCAAGAAGCTAGATTCTGCAGAGGTGGCGACGTTGATGAAGTTGTTGACGATGTCGGCTGGTGAGAACACGACACGAACGTCGCCGGAGTTGAAGCTTCCCTCCATCGATCTGAAATTAGATGGACCAGCCACCTATCTGAGTTGGTCACGGCGGGTGAGAAGAACCCTCGCAGGAAAAAATATGGAGGGGTTCCTGACGGGCGAGACGACAGAGCCGGATGAGGGCTCGACAGGACGCGATGAGTGGAAGTCCACTCATATGGTGATCTACATCTGGCTTCTCAACTCCTTAGTCCAGTCTATTGCCACCACAATAGACGGTATTGAGATGGTGAAAGATGTGTGGGAGAAGTTGAGAAGGACCTATGATGGTGTGGGGAACAACTTACGGGTCTTCCAGATAAAGGGGGAGATTGATGACACCGTACAGGAAGAGAAGACGGTGCAGGAGTATGCCACGGAGTTGGAGCGTCTGTGGTTGGATTATGATCACTCCTCAGATCGGGCGAGCTGCGGGGACCCTAAATATAAGGAGAGACAGGTGTGTCTGCAGGAGAGGACGATGAAGTTCCTCAAAGGGCTGACTGCAGCTTTCGCACAGAGGACGGCCCTACTTCTAGCCCAACCAAAGATCCCTAGCCTTGAGGAGGCTATCTCAGCCATGATCCAGGAGGAGACACGCATCAGGCTGCAAGTCGGGACAGGTGGTCCCCCAGAAGCAAAGTCAGCACTAGCGATCACCAGCTCAGGTAACACAGGATCTAAGGGAGAGCCCTGGCAGCATAACCGGCAGTGCTACAACTGTGGGAAGATGGGTCATCATCGGTATGCTTGTACCAAACCACCTAGGGAGGGAGATTCAGGTGGTGGATGAGGACCGTTCGGCGGACGAGGATATAATGGAGGACGTGGTCGTGGTCGAGGGGGTAGACGAGGCGGCCGAGGAGGTTATCGGGCGAACCTCCTGATATCAGAAGGGAACGGAGAAGCTGATGGCACCTTTACTGTGGAGGACCAGGCACTGGGAGACATGAGGAGTAGAACAGAGGAGGCGTCCACCTCATTCTTTGTTAGGGGCAACGCTGCCATGTATGCCCATCCATCAGAAGGTACTGACGAATCACTTGTCCTTGCGTCTATCTCTTCCCTTAAATCATCAGACTGGATTATCGACTCGGGAGCATCTCGGCATGTGACGGAGAATGCTAGTGAGTTTTTTTCCTACACTCACCTAGCATCAGCAGACAGCATTCAGACAGCTGATGGCACTTTCCAGCCAGTGGTTGGTAAGGGTACTGTTAATTGTACAGGTTCAGTAAGATTATCCAATGTTTTACATGCTCCATCATTTCCAGTCAGTCTCTTGTCCATTAGTTCTATAATCCTCCAACTTAAATGCATTGTTTCTTTTGATATTCCTAAGATGACCTTCCAGGAGAAAGGGACAGGACGAAGACTTGGGACTGGCACTTGGCATGAGGGACTGTGGTACCTAGATCGAGAAGGACTAGACTCAGCATTGGTATCTATGGCAGAGAAGGCTGACATGGAAGGACTGCAGCAGAGGACTGAGGATACCTTGATACTCCATCATCGGAGGATGGGACATTCTTCCTTTGATACTCTAAGTAAGTTGTATCCAGAGATTTATGCAAAAACAAATAAAGAGAAATTAGTATGTGATGCGTGCGAGTTAGGAAAACTTACTAGGAGCTCATATATTGGCACGGGTCATAGGAGCACTCTTGCTTTTGAGGTAGTACATTCTGATGTCTGGGGTCCATGTGCTACTAACACTATGAATGGTTACAAGTACTTTGTTTCTTTCATTGAGTGTGCCTCTCGTGTTACCTGGTTATATTTGATGAAAAATAAGAATGATGTACCTGCTTGTTTTCGGGATTTCCATAAGCATGTCCAGACTCAGTACAAAGCAGTTGTGAAGGTACTGAGGTCTGACAATGGAACGGAGTATACCAACTGGACGCTTGCAGAATACTTGTCAGCACACGGAATACAGCATCAGACCACCTGTGCATACACACCAGCACAAAATGGAGTTGCAGAAAGGAAAAACAGACACCTTCTGGTGGTCGCAAGAAGTATGATGATCGACATGAATGTCCCACAAAGTTTGTGGGGGCATGCAGTATTGACAGCAGCTCAACTCATCAACAGGATGCCCTCGAAGGTCCTCGGATGGAAGTCCCCATGTGAGGCATTGCTAGGCAATAATAGTGGGATACTCCCACTGAAGGTGTTTGGGTGTGTGTGTTTTGTGAAGGACAACAGGCCATCAGTTGGGAAACTTGACCCTAGAGCTGTCAAATGCATCTTCGTAGGCTACTCAGCGACCCAGAAGGGGTATGTGTGCTGGAGTCCAGTAGAGAAGAAGAAGTTTGTCAGTATGGATGTCCACTTTCGGGAGCATGAGCCATACTACCACCAGGACGGAACTTCACACAACACACCTAATACTGCCAGTATTAGGCGAGAGGGGGAGATGGAGAACTTGGTGGTAACCGATTTAGAAGTTTGGCATGGAGGCACGGAGAAGGGACAAGAAGGTGAAGGTGTTAGGCCTACGGCTCAGGGAGAGTTACTTACCTACAGCAGGAGAGAGAAGCAAACTGCAGGACCAGTACCGACAGTGCCAGTGCCAAGTCCCTTGCCTGCGTTCATCCCAACTCCTGAGGCACCGACACCAACCCCCCTTCAGGTGATACCCCCTCCTTCACAAGATATCATTCCTCCTACTTCTACTCCTCCCACACCACTATCTGTACGGAGGACCACTCGCAGCAATGCAGGAAATCCTCCAAACAGATATGGTTGGGATATTACTCAGTTTGTTTCTTATGACCATATCCCTTCTTCTCATGGAGCATTTATAGCATCTTTGGATAGTATTACTGTACCTAACAATTGGCAGGTTGCCAAGAACGATCCAAAGTGGAAAGCGGCAATGCACGAGGAGTTGGGAGCTCTGGAGAAGAATCACACTTGGGAGCTTGTGAGACTGCCAGAGGAAAAGAGAGCAGTTGGATGCAAGTGGGTCTTTACCGTGAAGCAGAACCCAGATGGACAGGTTCAACGCTACAAAGCTCGACTAGTAGCCAAAGGATACAGTCAGACGTACGGCATCGACTATGACGAGACCTTTGCACCAGTTGCAAAGATGAGCACTGTCAGGACTCTGATTTCTCTGGCAGCGAATGGTGGATGGAAGCTACACCAACTGGATGTGAAGAATGTGTTTCTTCACGGAGATCTAGTGGAGGAGGTGTACATGGAGATACCACCAGGATTCGGCACCAATCAGACAGTAGGCAAGGTCTGCAGGTTGAAGAAGTCCCTCTATGGACTGAAGCAGTCTCCTCGAGCGTGGTTTGACAGATTCAGAAGGGCGATGATAGGAATGGGATATCAGCAGATCAATGCTGATCATACTGTGTTCTTCCGTCGGAGTGGAGGCCACATCACCATGCTTGCGGTGTATGTGGACGATATGATTATCACAGGAGATGATGAGCAGGAGATCGCCCAACTCAAAGGAAAGCTTGGCAAGGAATTCGAGGTGAAGGATCTCGGCCTTCTTCGGTACTTCCTTGGGATTGAGATTGCTCGAGAAACAGAGGGAATTGTTCTCTCTCAAAGGAAGTATGCACTGGACCTTCTCACAGAAACTGGGATGTTGGGGTGCAAACCTGCAGCGACACCAATAGATCAGAGGTTCAAGATTGATGCTGAGGCTGGAGAACCAGTTGATCGGGACAGATACCAGAGACTGGTTGGCAAGTTGATCTATTTGAGCCACACACATTCTGATATCTGCTTTGCAGTAAGTGTGGTGAGCCGCTACATGCATGACCCACGGAAGGGTCATATGGATGCAGTGTACCAGATTCTGAGGTACTTGAAAGGTGCTCCCGGAAAGGGACTAATATTCAGGAAGAACAATCACGTGAGCATCGAGGGCTACTGTGATTCTGACTGGGCTAGTTGTGCTGATGACAGGAGGTCTACCTCGGGATATTGCATATTTGTAGGAGGTAACTTGGTCTCCTGGAGGAGTAATAAGCAGTCTGTGGTGGCCAGATCGACAGCTGAAGCAGAGTACAGAGCTATGGCCTTGGGAGTTGCAGAGCTACTATGGTTGAAGAATATGCTGGTGGAGCTGAAGCTGGATCAAGGAGCCAAGATGAAGCTGTGGTGTGACAATCAGTCAGCTATTAGTATCGCCAACAATCCAGTACAACATGACAGGACCAAACACATCGAGATTGATAGATTCTTCATCAAAGAGAAGTTGGATAGTGGATTACTGGAGCTTGGCCATGTTCCAACTAGGGATCAAGTAGCAGATGGACTAACCAAGGGACTCGCCTCAGTGAGCATGATTAGAGGATGTGACAAGATGGGCTTAGTGAATATCTTTCACCCATCTTGAGGGGGAGTGTTGATATGGTATGTTGGGTGTCATATTTAAGTATAGTATAAGCACATAGGAATATCCTGAGGACATATTTGGGATGCCAGAATATGTCACAGGATATTCCATTAATGCCAGAATATGTCACAGGATATTCCATTATGAGATTATTGTCATAATGATTGAGATCATTGTATTAATGACTGTAAGGCTATATAATGCCAATGAGACAATCAATAAAATCATCAACTAATTTCAACAGATTTACATGTAGAAGGAAAATCAATGACATATGTTCTAATTTATTTATAAGTTCTATAACAAATCATGGCAGCAATAAGTTCTATAACATATAGTAAAACTACCAAGAATAAGAAGAAAGAAAAATACCTGAATGACAAAATTGCGTCGTTCACAATCTTTGAACATGTCGATTTTGAAGCTTTTATCTTTCACTATCATCTTGTCCCTCATTGTGCTATAACTAATTTGATCCCTTGAAGTAAAGGGATCAACTTCATTGAACCAAACACATGTAAAGAGGTTGGTGATGGGGTTTTCTTCTCTGATTATAACAGACCCTTCTGGGACATCTACAAATTAAATCGCATAAGTCTTAAGAATGTTAATTAGCATATACAATATAAAAAGGTTAGACTTACCACTAATAATAGGCAACTTAGTAGAAGAACAGTGAGTTAACCCCTCTTTCTTATAAAATTCAATTTGTCGATCGATAGATGCATTTTCATATTTTTCTTGCAGCCTTATTTGCCTCTGCTTCTTCAAAAACGTCAAACCATTTGTAGTGATTTGAGATTGCAAAAGTGACACTCTCCCTCGACAAATGTCTGAAAAAATATACATCATGGTAATTATAGAACACAAAATGAAAGTTCATCAGAAAAATTATTAAAAAACTAATTATTTGTTAGTTCATTTATAAACAAATAATATACCTTTCCATTGCGTCTTGGTTCAACATATGGAAGGTTCAAAACAACCACAACCCTCCACAAGCCTGCCTTTTCCCTTTTTTCTCTTTGCCAACTATTATATAAGGTGTCGTCTCTTCATCCACAAACATATAGAGGCAAACATTTCTTTTTGATAACTCACTGATATTTTTCGGTTGTTGCATTACCTCAAAATTACCTTATAAAATAGACATCACATGCAAGGAAGAGAACATCAGACGCAATGAACGAAATAAGTACATAATAACAATAAAATCAAAGAAAATAAGCTTATAATACTGATCTTATAAGTCAGAAAGTCCTCTTACAGCAATAACCTGAAGAAATGTGTGCTTCAGTAAGAATTTTCAGAATAAGACTCTAGGAGATCAGCTCATGCTTGGCGTTCTCTAGATTCAGTATTGAATAATATACCTTGCCAAACAATCCCTTTGAATCTGCATTAGAAGCAAAAGAGAAACATTGTCAACAAGCTAGACCATTATCCTTCAGGAATGTCATTGATACAAATATATGAATTACCACAACGTAAAACTAAAGATTATATATACATACCTTTCACTAATGTTGAGTATATTAATTGTCCCTTAAGAAACACGAGAGATCTGCAATGTATTTTCATCAGTAAAATACTGGCAATGTATTTTCATCAGTAAAATTAGGGACTGAAAGATGTGCTATTGATTAAATAGGGTGATAGAAGGAAAAAAAAAAAAGTTCACTTCAACACTTGGCCTTTTTTGTATATATAGTAAAATCTAAATAAGAAAAGTGAGAGCTATTAGAAAACAAACAAGGAAAGAGAAATACTAAATAAGTTTATAATGTTCATAATAAACAACATGCATTTTTACCTCTTGAGACAATTTTGAATCTAGACAACAACTCTTCCCTCCTCCTTTATCCGGACTTGGGACCGGCAACGTAATGCTAATGCACTTACATTGACGGAGTTAAAAAAAAAAAAGGGTTCGCCAGGACCTGCAATCAATTGGTTCTTACAAATGCATTAAATTTAAAGAGCATACTTGATAACAAATGCATTAAAGAGACAACCAGGAAAAATCACATACTTGATAGTAAGTCTATGATTAACAAAATTACCAAAATACTTAATAAGAAATCTAAACTGTCAAAGTACTTGATAAAGAGCTAAACCATGAAAGATCCAATCAAAAGCTTCAAGGATCAAGTGAAATGTATTGCTTGTTCCATGCCACTGGAACCCCTATAGCATGCTCAACCAATGTCAGGTCTGATGTAGTCCGCCACAAATGAGCTTCAGGAACCAATCCAACTTCAATCCAAACCTTCCAAGCATCTAGTCCAAGGGGTTTGCAGTGCACTAAGGAGGCAGGATCTATAGATGCTATTGATCCTTCTGCAACAATCTCTCCCCTTTTGTACCAGCTCATAATCTTGCATTTTTGTCCAATGATCGGCTCATGTATGTCATTATTAGTGTTGCTAGCATGATGTGATTGTTGTCAATGTAATAAATATATAGTTAATACATAATAAATAAGTTTTCTAAAATTCCACATATAAATATTTCTTTTATCAACACATTTACCTCTGGAGTACTAACCACTTGTGGATGTCCAATGATCGAATCCATTCCTTTACAAACTAAGTGTTCATACACAATTGAGCCAGGAAGAGGATCCAAGTTCTTACATTTTATACAAGGGCATGAAATTGTATCAGGATTTCCTAGATTCTTCAGCGCAATATTTACAAAGTTCATTGCTCCTTGTTGGTATTCAGAGGTGTGTCTACATATGTGAAAAAAAAATAGAATGAATATCAAAATTGTGTAAAATCAAATAACAAAATAAGTAAATACTTTAGTCATAATAAGTAACTTCAAAACCTTTCAAAAAGTAACCAAGCTTTATCCATCTCTGGAATGTGTAGCACTACTCTAATGCACAACAAACAAAATAACATTAGGGATAGGCACTAAGAAAATCAAATCAACTATATCATAACAGAATCAATTAAATTAATGCAATAAGAATTTGATGAAATTAGATTAAATGATTAAATACCTTACATATGAGAGCCCCAAACAAAAATAATAATATTTGTGATCAAATTTTAGACCAACTAAACTTTAATAATCAAAACAGATATATTAATATAACAAAATGAAAACCCTAACCTGTTAGAAGCAATCAAATGGTGGGGATGGCAATGATGAATACCAATTCCTGCAATAATATAGATGAATCAAGACAGAGAGAATAAAAAATCAATCAAATCAAAACAAAAGACAGAGAAGGAAATAAATGTTTGCTGCTTAATAACTCAATTTGTATTCGACCTTGTGCTTTAAGAAAATTTAAGTCACTCGAAAAGTTGCGAGGACTTGAATTTACATCTACACTGCCAAAAATGAACAGCCACCTGCAGAAAGATAGACACATGAAAAGAAAAAAAAAAATCAAATAATCATATACTTCAAATCTAAATAATCATGCAAAAATAATCACTGTCATATCCCTGATTATTTGATTTGATACTTTATACGATTCAGTTGTGTTTCCATGGCAACAGAAAGATTAACAAAGGAAAAACGGTATTTGCTACCTTAGTAACCAGTTCAAACTTTCAAAGCATGTTCAATGTGCAACTACAAGATTTACATAAGAAGAATATATATAATATAAACCTTACCAATTGGTACGAACCTATCCTCATGTAATAATGAAAACTATTCATAAACATTGTATCATGTCATACTTACACATATATTTTCATCTTATTGTGGATAGATATATGGGTTTTTTTATTCGATGAAGCAGAGGATTCCTCTTACAATGTTGCCTCATTTGAATAGTACCTCTCTTTCCTGTTCTTGTGGAGACTGGTTTACCAGAGAGATTTACAATAGGTTGTGTTTGGTCTAATATTTCTAAGCAAATTAGTGAAATAGTTTTGTCATTTATGAACAATTCCAGGCTACAGACTCTAGAGGCTCCAAAATGTGGAGAATCACTCTATTCCATAACCCAGTGATGTGTCTGAGCTAGTTTTTTTTAACATTGATTGTTGTTGGAACTGGAAATTAAAATTGACAAAAAGGGACTGATTTATTATATATGGCAGAAATTGGTGGATTGATTGATATATTCACCTTTGTTTCTATTTATTTCTGTAAATTTGTATGTTATATACAAAGTTCCATTAGACGAGAAAAAAAAAATATGAGGTAAAAGAGTTTGTTATTTTCAGATTAATTGCATGATTCTTGGATGATAATATCACCTCTCTTTCTAGATGGTAGATGGGAAACTAGAGTCTTCTTGGATTTCTTACACTGATTAATTTATTAATCCATGACAAATAGTAGCATTTTTGTACTTCACGAGTTTAGTTAATATATAAAAAATAAAAAAAAATAAAAAAAGGAAAAAAGAAGAAGAAAGAATCCAATGCTTGTATTCTGTACATTATTGAGTTCAATTGTCAGAAAGCTCACTTATACTTTGATGTCTTTATGTTTATAGTATGAATCTAGGGAAAGGATAATATGGTGGCAATGTTGTTTATTGGCAATAGGGGCTAGTTGTTGTCACATGTCAATGATAGAGCTGCCAATTTCTAATTTGGTATTTGTGTCCTTGATTGAGAAGAGAAAAAAATTGACAGGGGAAGCATCAATTTTTTTGTCAATGCTCTGTCTTGGAAAAAAAACCCACTTATTTTAAATTATTCGAGTTACGGAGCTATTGTTCCAGGAATAATATGTCTTCTGGAAGCTGTAGATGTTGGTTTTGACTGAATAATAGCATTACTAATAGGTAGTAGGAATTCCATTAATCCTATCAAACCAACACTCTCAACCACCTTTATCCAATATATCCACATCGAGACTTATAGCAAAGTAGCTTCGATGGCACACAGGTGTGATAAATTTGATTGGCTGATGATAAAGGCACTACAAAATACACTTTGGACTAGCTCATTAATGAATAAAGTTTACTCGTACTAGTCCAAACATTACTCATACTAGTCCAAACATTACTTCCTCCTCCCAAACCCCCCAAACCTCACCACCGGAGCCCTCCTCCTCCCTTTCTTGTCGGAGCCCTCCTCCTCTACTTCTTCCATTTGAAACATAAAATTTTGCAATCTCCATCTCTTCAAATTCCAACCATTAATCGATGGCTCCCAAACTCTCAAAAGAATCACGGTACAATTCTTACTCCTCCTTCAATTTATAATAATTTCTATTGCATTTCGAAAATTTTCAAAAATTATCTTTCCAATCTTAAAATTATAGTCCTGAATGTAGTTTCGGATGTACTTTCGACGTATTTCTGGAGTCTCGAACCTGATTTTAGGGCATACAAGTTCGACATTCGTCGAACGTATAGGACAGAAACATGCGGGACCGTAGACATTTCTACAGTCCTATATACATTGTGGACTGTTGAAATATCAGCAATCCTTTATGTATATAGGACTGCAGAAATTTCAACGGTCCTGTATACATATAGGACTGTAGAAATTTCTACAGTCCTGAATGTTCAATTAATTTTGGCATGTTAATATATATCTTTTTTGTCTTATAGTCACGACCCTCGGAAGGACATTGAGGATGAAGGTATCATAAGAAGACGCCCTACTGCGTCGATGCGTAAGGAACGCAATGTTCAGCGTGCTGTTGAACCAGCTCTCACTATCCTCGACCCCAAGGCACGCCCTCAAGTTAGAAAACGTCGACTGATGAAGAAGACTGTAACTCGTTCGAAGAGACATGCTCCTAGTACTTCTGGTTCTTCTTCCTCCTCCGATGAAGACATACCAACCTTCCAAAATCGACCAACTGATGGTTCAGGATCTTCTCAGCATGCAGATAGTCCAGTCGAGACTCGGCCATCAACCCTCGGAAATCGGCCTACTGATAGTTCAGGACCTTCTCAGCAGCCAGATAGTCAAGTCGAGACTCGTCCAAACGGTTGCTCTATGTTGTCGTCGATCGAAAACCATATTGAATACCAAATATGGAACAATCCGGTAAGTACATTACGTTATGATAATTTTATATATAGTTCTAAGTTCTAAGTTCTAAGTTCATCCAATTATTTATAGATAACTACATTTTATATATAGGTATAAGTTCATCAAATTGTTTACTTTTCAAGAGAGTTCTCGTATGTTAACGGTGATCAACCACGACAAAAAGTGCAATACATGGGGGTTTGAATTTTTTGGAGACAATGTCAAGACTAAAATCAATCCCACCGGTTTACAATATTTGGGTAACTACTCATATACAACGGTGGACAATGCACTCATATCAGCATTTGTAGAACGATGGCATCCAGAAACCAACACTTTCCATCTACTAAACGGGGAGTTGACGATTACCCTGGATGACGTCCATCATATATTGGGACTTAGGGTTGATGGTCGAGTCATGGTGAATCACACTTTTGACGAATCGAGCATTAACTTTTACGACCATATCGTGGATTATGTATCAGGCTGTCTGGGAGTTGATGCGACGAGTTTTACAACCCTTCGAGACTTCAAGAAGTCGTACGGACTTCCTTTGAAATATTTGGAGGAGACATTCGATGATCCGGACCCCAAAGTGGATAATAGCGATAATGTGGTCCTTGGATATATGCAGTTCATCTTAGGGGATGTCGGCATTCCAGATAAGTCTGGAACGTCGATACATGCTAAATATCTCCTGAATTTTGACGACATAGACACGGTGGAAGAAATATCTTGGGGAAGCGGTATACTAGCATACCTTTACCGCGAGCTTGGTGCGGCATCCCGCGTCGGTTCCAAGACAATATCCGGATGCCAGACTCTACTAGTCCATGTATAGATATATCTTTGTCAACTTGTATACATAATAGAAAATTTTGTTGTTAATTTTTTGACTAATTTTTTTAATTTGGTTACGTGAAGACATGGATATATGAGCACTTTTCAACCCTAAAGCGGGCTAAACTTAACCGAGGGTATGACGAGCACCTTCCTAGAATGTGCAGATGGAAGCCAACTAAGGAAGATGCCAAACGTCCACACACATTGGCCGTCCTACGGAATGCACTTGAAGATATGACGATAGAAGAGGTGAATTGAGACCTAATTTTTTAATGTTTGGTAATAATTTACTAAATTACGTTATGCTAAATTACGTTATGCTAAATTTCATATGTTGCAGATTATTTGGGATCCATATCGTGATTTGCAACAGAGTAGCCGTTCATTGCAACCAGTTGCTTTATATCACGGTCTGATAAGTTGTCATAAAATCGATGAGCCTTATATGCCTGATAGAGTGCTCTGTCAGTTTGGCTACGTACAAACAGTCCCGAAGCGCACATTGAAAATGATAAGTTCTCCGAGAGGTACAAAACTGCTAAACTATATTCCTGCGGCGTTCAACTGGGTCTCGGACTTCTTCACTGAGTGGCAACGTTACGTTATTAGAGAAACTGAACGACAAGCAGCAGTAAATATGACGAAATATAGCGACGACTACCTCGCCTACTACGCTAGTGTCGGACTACCTACGTTGCTCAAACGCGGAGGCGATATTGTGCGTGTACCATCAGATCTCTCCGCCAAATTTGTCTTGTATACTGCATTGGTTAAGATGGTGAGGCAACCAACTTTCAGTTTGAAGATATGTAAATGTTTATAACCTAACAAATTTTATGAATTGTCATCAATAGGCTAGGAATGCGAAGAAGTTGGGAAGAAGCCTCATCAGTTGCCAGGGTGCAAATTATTTGAAAATCAATGAGGAGCTACAGCACATCGACAACACTAGAGATTTTTCTTTCTTGGAAAATAGAGAGCAACGTACAAAGAGCCGGCATGAAGTTTAGGCCTTTACAAAGGGCAAAGTTTGTGTTTTGAGACATGTAAAACTTTGAAATTGTAAAACTTTGACTGGTTATGTTTTGTTTAAGCTTGACATGTAAAACTTTAAAGTTGGCTGTAACTTTGTGTTTCAAATTTTTTATTGGTTATGTTTTGTTTAAGTTGGCTATCCTATTTTTGACTGGTTATTTTTGTTTAACTAGGACATGGGACTAAAACTAGGACTGTCCAGATTTTGACAGTCCTAATAGCTTATGGGATTGTAAAAATTCGGACAGTCCTAGTTTTATATATATATATATATATATATATATATATATATATATGTATGTATGTACAGAGACAGTGGGTTAAAACTAGGACTGTCAAAATTTTGACAGTCCTGATAGCATATGGGACTGTCAAAATTCTGACAATCCTAGTTATATATATATATGTGCAAAGACAGTAGGTTAAAACTAGGACTGTCATAATTTTGACAGTCCTGATAGCTTATGGTACTGTCAAAATCCTGACAGTCCTAGTTATATATATATATATATATATATATATATATATATATATATATATATATATATGCAGAGACAGTGGGTTAAAACTATGACTGTCAAAATTGTGACAGTCCTGATAGCATATGGGACTGTCAAAATTTTGACAGTCCTAGTTTTCTATATAAATGTGCAAAGACAGTGGGTTAAAACTAGGACTGTTATGGGACTGTCAAAATCCTGACAGTCTTAGTTTTATATATAAATGTGCAGCGACCGTGGGTTAAAACTAGGACTGTCAAAATTTTGACAGTCCTGATAGCTTATGAGACTGTCAAAATTCTGACAGTTCTAGTTTTATATATAAATATGTAGAGACAGTGGGTTAAAACTAGGACTGTCAAAATTTTGACAATCCTATTAGCGTATGGGACTGTCAAAATCCTGACAGTCCTAGTTTTATATATAAATGTGCAGAGACCGTGGGTTAAAACTAGGACTGTCAAAATTTTGACAGTCCTGATAGCTTATGGGACTGTCAAAATTCTGACAGTTCTAGTTTTATATATAAATGTGTAGAGATAGTGGATTAAAACTAGGACTGTCAAAATTTTGACAGTCCTGTTAGCTTACGGGACTGTCAAAATCCTGACAGTCCTAGTTTTATATATAAATGTGCAGAGATAGTGGGTTAAAACTAGGACTGTCAAAATTTTGACAGTCCTGATAGCTTATGGGACTGTCAAAATACTGACAGTCCTAGTTTTAACCCACTGTCTCTGCATATCGACATATATAAAACTAGGACTGTCAGGATTTTGACAGTCCTATAAGCTATCAGGACTGTCAAAATTTTGACAGTCCTAGTTTTAACCCACACAGTCCTACATTTTCCAAAAAAAATTTGGACTTTAAACACACACACACACACACACACACACACACACACACACACATATATATATATATATATATATATATATATATATATATATATATATATATATATGTGTGTGTGTGTGTGTGTGTGTGTGTGTGTGTGTGTTGGAAAAGATACCAAAGCTCAACATACATGACTCATTGCACAACATACACTACTTCATTTTATTTCTTTCATAGTTACTATCTATTGCACTATCACGCTACAAAAGTAAAAGATGTTAAATTCCATCTATCGTATACTTAATTACAAAATAATACAAAAGTATAAGATGTATCAATCGATTAGAATATCAAAGTAGTCCTTAGGCAAGATTTTGGGATCCTCCATCATCATCATATTCTTATAGCCAGCAATTGCATCCATGTAGGATGTCGTCCATGCGATCACTTCCTCCGGTACGTGTTTATACCAAAGCGTAGAAGGTGGAGGAATATGAGAATGATCTATCAATCTTGGGATGACAAAGTGTTGTCCGACAAGCCCTATCGAACATAGATTGGATAATCTGTGTTCGGCCGGGGTAGCGCACATTAAAAAGAAAGTATTATTAATGCCTTGTGAGATAATTACAATAGATATCTTATACCTATTAGAGAATACGTATGCAGCAGGCGGGACATCCATGTAATGGTATGGTCCGGTAACTGTGTCCGTACAAGGTATGCTTGCCAACAAATCTCCAACAATTTCTTCGTCGAGTATCTGCCTGTAGAAGGGTAGACGAGACTCCAACTCCTCGTACAACTCTTCCCTAACCTGTCTCCATCCTGCTTCAACTGAATAGCCAAGATGTCTTGCGAGTGCATGAAATCCACAATAGCCATCCTTAGGAACATCAACAATAGACCAAATAAAATCCCGTATCTCAGGTAGAAAATTTTGAATGTATAGACTATATGAATCAGAGAAGTTATCTAAACCCTCCGCCGTGACTGCATCGTTCGTTTTCTGTTTCTTCCCCCTTCGAATAGTAAGCTTACTCTTTTTCTTCGAAATTACCACACTTTCGATAACTGACTTTGACTTAACTTGCTCTAAACTGCGTTCAATATATTCAAATAAGAATGGATCTCTTTTTGTTGACTCCATCTCCTTTTTTTTGCTCTACTCATTCTTGAGTGTGATCTTCCCTTAGGAGTTCGAACAACAGATGGCTCTTGCAATAGAGTTGTTGTCGGGACTATAATTTCTTGGATTTTAACCTCAATGGATTTTCTCTCCGGTTCCGATGCGACACACCACCTTGCGTGAAGGAGTTTCACTTGTAGCAAAGAAAAGAAATCATCGTAAACTTCCACCGTCGGCATGATCGACAACTGTCTCCAACGTTGATCAACAACATCTATTGGAATAGGTATAGATTGACGACGATATTCGTTAATCTCATGTGCACAAGGAAGGCCGAGTGAATATCGATATGAACAACCGCAAACCTCAGGATCATAACCAACAAACTTCGACCTACCAATCTCCTTAAGCAATAAGCCCAAGGCCTTGTGAGATACTACATGGATGAAAGCATCCAAGAGGTGTTCATGCTTGTATTCATGCTTTACAATATTAAGGCTCGTCTTAAATGATGCTACAATCTCGTTCACCGTAAAAATAATCATCAAATGAATCGATTGCCAAACAGAGACAAAATTATCGACCGATGACCGTAGATATCTTTTTAAACTTGAGTGTGATCCTTCGACCCGGTTCGTAGTGATTGTATCATAATGCTTCACCATGTTCGTCCATGCTAAGACGAATTATTCTTTATGTGGTTCTAGCCAAGTATCTTTGATATAAGAAATGCATGTCGGGTTACTCATGTTCCACTTTTGTTTGAACATGTACTATGTTGTGTCGTAGCTGTCTTTATAGTACTTGCTTGCCATACAAGACTCCAATCACTGTAGAATTCTTTGAAGCGAAGCTTGTCGATTTTACCGTCCACATTTTCAAATTTTCTCATGCATTGAGCTTGGATATTTCGATTTATATGCCAAGTGCATAGTAGTCTATGCACATGAGGAAATACAATATCTATAGCATTTATCAGCGCATATTCTCTGTCAGTAACAAAAACATAGGGCTCTTTGTATCATGTGTAAAGGGATTGTAGTTTCCTCAACGCCCAAGTGTAATCCTCTACTGTCTCACTCTTCATAAAACAAAAAATGACTGAAAATGTTTTTCCCATAGACATAAACCCAACAATGTGAAAAAGAGGCATATTGAACTTGTTGGTCTTATATGTACAATCAAGGGCCAACACGTCTGCGAAGGACCTAGCCAAGTGTGTGCAATCAGGATGAGCCCAAAATAATGAAAGGAGTTCATCATTTTGTGGATCTCTTCTATGATACTCCACGTAGTAATGCTCCCCAAGCAACTTCAATAATTGCTGCATCGTCATTCTTCCTTTCATACTATTACATTTCGCTCTCGTCAAACTATTATAGATTGTCCTCATGGTTGACTTGTTCTCATCTTCTTTTTGTCGCACGGCAGAATAAATTTGTTTGGGTGCAACTCCGGAAATGAACAGTTTTTTAACCAACTTTCTTTCATCCTTGTTCAACCGTGCCACGTAGGCATGACTCGTAAGTGTCTCTGGAATAGGATGATTGTGTATTCCATTCTTAACTTCGACTATCCACTTCACATCTTCTACTTTTACAATCAACACCTTAAATGGACAACCATATTTTCTCGTCCCAACATTTTTCTTGGGAATTTTTTTTTCAACACCACCTTTTTTTTCCATGCTGCCTGAACACACCTCCTCTTTCGCAGTCTAGCTCTAAATATTTTTGGCCCGGCTGAGATCTGATCGATATTGCAATGACAATGACTATGTTATGTTGTCTTCCAACTTCTCTGCACCAATCTAATGCTTCTTCGTGGGATGCAAATCTAATATCCGTTGAGAATACCTTCTCCACATCAACCCCAATAACAGGATGTACCACAGCATCTGTACGAGGTTGGTCCAATAATCAATATAAAATAATCTAAAAATTAATTTCAAATAATTGGCAGTCCAAATTAGGACTGTCATAATTTGTACAGACTAATGTATTGAGTAGACTGTCAAAAAATTTATTGTCTTTAAGAAAATATGTTGGTCACCATTTTATCTTCAGGACTGCCACTATTTTGACAGTTCACATAGTCTATAGGACTGTCGAAATTATGACAGTCCTATATTAATATAGAACTGTCGAATTATTGACAATCCTATATTTATATAGGACTATCATAGTTTATACAGTCCTTACACGATGACTGTCGAAATAGGGTTGTCATTTTACGTACCGTAGGTGCTTCGGAACAACCGACATGTTTTTCGGAAGGAGCGGAGTGCATATTTAATGGATTGCATGATCCGACTTCTTCATCGAAGATAATTTCATGCATCGCTCCTACAATAGTCGAATAAAACTAAATATTTTGGTGACAATCGCAAAACTTATTCATCGTATGTTGTCGAAGACATACCGAAAGAATATTCGTTGGACAATCACCAAATCAGAATTTTCTTCCACTTGGGACCACAACTATCAAATTCCAAAGTTAGGTTTAGATTTTAGGACTTGAGAGAATGAGAGATTTCTTCATGTGAAGATGAAAAAGAAAGAAGAGAGATAATTTTTACTTATATAGGTTGGTGTAGACAGTTATAAATAAATTTGAAGAGTGACAAACTTGTAATTTTTAGAAAGAGAGAAATGGTCAGTCCTGAGTGTTTTTTGTTGTGCCCTTGTCACAAACCATTTGATTTGATCTTATAGCAAAGTAGCTTCCATTGGCTTCCTGCTTCCAGTTTATATTGATACATCATTACACCATGCACAGCCAAAACCCTTAATTGTCGGCACCATTAGGGCCAGAACAAGTACTTTAAATCATCCAGCTCATAATCCATCAGGGCCAGGGGTAAGCCAGACACGGCTTTGGACTTGGACAACCCCCCTCTGCTTAGTGTACAACTCTCAAAGTCCAGCATGACCTGCAAGATATTAGGGTGGTCGCGGCAGGTGATCCTCCAGAGAACATAAAGAAACGCCTCACAAAAAACCGGATCAAAAGACAATCAAAAATAGCTCCAGCTAGGACAATCCAACATCTTCCTCTTCTACTCTAGATCACGTATATTATAATTAAGGTTAATTAGTTGCTCAAGGCTGCATTTATAAAGTGTTGCACTATTCAAGATATAACATATTGAGACACACACACACACACAAAACTGAGAGCATATCTGTTGTTCCCTATTTCTGTTCTATATTTCTGTCCCTTCTTTATTACATGTGGGCCCCCTCTTTTCTTAATACTAGCTGGAGCCCACATGTAATAGTGTGGGCAAAAAAATATAGAATAGAAATAGAGGACAACAGATATGCTCTGGAAAAAAAAAACTATGAAACTTGGAGATGAAGCCCGAGGCTATCTTAATTATTCCGAGCGATCGATAACGGAGGAAGAAAACAACAATTCCTACACCACTAGAAGAAGAAATTATTATATGGATCGGATACAGTGCATCCTTTCCCTCCCACTAGTTGCATGTAATCAACAACAACAACAACAATAATAATAATAATAATAATAATAATAATAATAATAATCATAATCATAATTGTGACTGAGCTTCACACCATGCACCTAGGTAGGTAGCTAGCATCCTGGTGGGTAGCACCTGCAACGCCCCTCACTGCCGCATTTGTAACAATCTGGATAAGGGCATGCATCCTTACAGTCGAAGTCGGCCCCACAAATGTCGGTTGCATGAAATGAGCTAGTTGCTGTGGTCATGTCCATTGTGGTCATGTCACTACTACGTTCTTCTTCATCTGCATTGATTTCCTTCACGTCTGAAAGAAGTAGATATTAAGAGACCAAACATTAAAGGGCTATGCTAAGACTACAATCAAATCAAATGTCTACAACCCTCCTACAACCGGCCACATAGTATTGACGTAACCATCACGTGGGAATCGTCTATTGGGATATGAGATAGAGGTGGGATCTGACGGTCGTTCGACGACAGAAACGTCACGTGTTGGCCGCCGATTGGAAGAGATGGTGGAATCGATATGGCCCACGTAGCAGAAGAGAGATAGAGATGGTTGTAAGAAAGTTGTAAGCATTTGGCAGTAAACTTAGCATTATTGAAGATTAAATGAAGAAATGCCTATGAATTCATTCATGGTCATAGGAAATAGGAAAAAAAAAAGAAAAGAATTCAAACTCTTGTACACCTCATTATATATAACAAATATAGAGTACATGCATCTACATATCCAATTAACGTATTTGAAGAAAAAATATATAAGAATGCTATTCGTCCTCCGAGTGTTCTCAAAGTCATCATTCCTTACGTGGCAGCTAAAATAACGGTTAATGAGATAATGACATGACAAATTTTAAAATTAAATTAATATTAAAATTAAAATTAACATTAACATTAAAATTATAAAAAATCTACACAGATCGAAAAGAAAACTGCAAAAACAAAGTGAATTGCCACGTGGCGATGCGTGATTGGCTGCAGAAAAAATACTGACCTTAGCCCACCCACCCCCCCACCACCCCACCCTCCATAGGCAAAAAAAAATTCGGCCAATCACAGGCCACCACGTGACTTTGGTTTAGGTTGTGGTTCCTCTGTCGGTCTGTGAAGACCTACTGTTAAAATTAGCATAAATATTAATTTTTTTGCGTAATTAATTTTTTAGATTAAATTTGCCATATCAGTTGTCATGTTAGATGTCACATAATATTATTTAAGGAGCCACATAAGAAAGAATAGTTTGGAGGATCACTTTGGAGGTACGAATAACATTAAACACACACTCTCTCTCTCTCTCTCTCTCTATATATATATATATATATATATACATATATATATATATATATATATATATATATATATAGGACGAGATCAGGTGACACTATACAATTTGATATCTAAAAGAATACGTAACCGCACATCATGTTAAATGAATGGTTCAGATTTAATAGAGTAGTTTGTATTAAATAGCATGCATTTCAAATTGAATATCCTAGTAATTAATACAACCTACTATTAATTAACATGTATGTTAATTAATACATTAATTCATGTAAATTTTACATTCATTTAAATCTAAACCATTCATTTCAAATGATGTACGACTGAGAATACGTATTTTTTTAAATATCAAATTATATATATATATATATATATATATATATATATATATATATATATATATATAAAGGAAAAGAGAGAATCACCATAGGAGACGAGAAGGATCAAGAGGGAAAGGAGCAGGAGGATGGGGAGCATCTTCTTTGAGCATCCCATCTTTACAATGATGGTATAAAGAAAGAAAGAAAGAAAGAAGGCAGATATTGTGAGGGAATTAGCAAGTAGGAGATTGTCCTTCCTTAAATAGGTCTCCAACTCCTCAACTCAGCAATATGTACATGCATTTTGCTTACGGACTACACAAAACACAAATGGCCGCCATGGCCGTCCTGAACTCGCTAACTTCTCAAATGTCCACACCAAAAAAGTAATTTTCTAATTTTCTAAGGCCATTGATAAAGGCGCTACGTACAAAAAAAAAGGT
This sequence comes from Iris macrosiphon, assembly GCA_036927795.1. Classification (NCBI taxonomy): domain Eukaryota; kingdom Viridiplantae; phylum Streptophyta; class Magnoliopsida; order Asparagales; family Iridaceae; genus Iris; species Iris macrosiphon. The sequence goes on along the minus strand of JAYESA010000011.1, from coordinate 176,820,589 downwards.
ATTAAAGACACTACATTTTTGCCGTCTTAATTCATTTTTTGCCGTCTTAATTCACCATTGATAAGACCAGTGCCTACCCGGCCCACGGAGTTGAATTGTTCTAGCCGAAACTAAATTTTGGTTGTCCTTTCCAATTACTCTAAAAGAAGATATTAAAAAAAGGCAAATTATAAGGACATTACACTTATTACTTGGGGCAAGTCCAATGTAATTTTTTTCAAAATTACAAGTTTGTCACTCTTAAAGTTACTTGGGACTAGTCCAAATTTTTATCATTGATAATTACAAGTTTGCCATCAAAATTCACTCGGGACTGTTATAATCAGGACTGTCAAAATTATGACAGTCCTAACAATTTGTAGGACTGTCAAAATTTTGACAGTCCCACAAGCTATGTGGACTGTCAAAATTTTAAAAGTCCTAATTTTAACCCACTGAAAATTTTATATAAAACTAGGACTGTCAGGATTTTGATAGTCCCACAAACAATGAGGACTGTCAAAATTTTGACAGTCCTCATTTTAATTGTCAGGATATTTTTTTTTAGTTTTTTTCTATTTAGTTAGTTTTAGATTTTGATTTTTTTTAGTTAGTTTAACATCCAAAATAAAAATATGTTATCATTGAACCCAAAAAAAAAAAAATTCTACCGTACGAATATTACGTCTGTCGTCGATCAGACTTCGAACGGCCATAACTATTTGTTTTCAATCGTTTTTCGTCACACAATAGGTCAATTTGTATGTTTTCGACGAGAGTAACACAATTCGTGTAGAGAGAATTTTCATCCGAAGTAAGACGTACATATTACAGACAAAAATATAAAATATAAAATATAAAACTTTAAAGTATCATAACTTTTGACTGGGAGATCGAAACAAGGTCCAGTTTGTGCCTAAATGACCTTGTGGAAAAATACTTCGGGATAAAACGTTTCACAGTTTGACGGACTTTCCAAATTTTTAGAATTACAAAAAAACGATGTTTCGACCTCCAAATTTTACTTTTGGTAATATTTTTTTTTACAAAATATTTAATGTACCAATAATAAATTTACTATTTTAAATAATAGAATACTTTAACAAATTTTAAGGATAGAAATTTAGAATATTTTAAAATTTTGATACATATCGACAACTGAGTTAATTTATTTTAATTTTTTGTTAATTTTAAAATTTCGATACAGTAAATTTACTGTTAATTTATTTTAATTTTATTTCGTTAAAATATATTTTCTTAAATAAAACAGAACATTAACAAAATAAATCAACCCCCCCCCCCCCCCCCCCCCCACCAAATAACAAAATAAATTAACAGAAAGAAAAATTTAGGACTGTCAAAATTTTGACAGTCCTACCAATTGGAAGGACTGTCAAAATTTTGACAGTCCAAAAATTCAATATATATTTTTAGGACTGTCAAAAGTTTGACAGTCCTAAAAATATATGTTGAATTTTTAGGACTGTCAAAATTTTGACAGTACTTCCAATTGGTAGGACTGTCAAAATTTTGACAGTCCTAAAAATCAACATATATGTCAAATTTTGACAGTCAAAATTTTTAGATCATGATTTTTAGACTGTCGACTGTCAATGTCAAAAATTTTAGGACTGTCAAAATTTTGACAGTCCTACCAATTAGAAGGACTGTCAAAATTTTGACAGTCCTAAAAATTCAACATATATTTTTAGGACTGTCAAAATTTTGACAGCCCTTCCAATTGGTAGGACTGTCAAAAGTTTGACAGTCCTAAAAATATATATTGAATTTTTAGGACTCAAATTTTGACAGTCCTAAAAATCAACATATATGTCAAATTTTGACAGTTCTTCTATTTTTTTTCTTTTTCTTTTTTGGTTTCGTGTGTACTGTTATTTTTCTTTGTCATTGTGTTATTATTCATGTCTTCCGGCGGCAGAGTGGAGGACATGGTGGTAGCGACGGAGGAAGGAGGGGAGGAAGGAGCGGCGGACGTCGAGAATGCCGAGGTAGTCGAGCACCGAAAGGGGGTACGAGACGGAGGAACGGGAGAGGAAGGAGGCGGCGGGAGGCGGGAGAGGAGGCAGAGGCGGAGACGGCGACGGGAGGCGGCGACGGGAGGCTGCGGTGGAGGACGGAGGAGGAGGAGGAGGACTCCGACAAGAAAGGGAGGAGGGAGGAGAACTATAGTGGAGATTAAGGAGGTTTGGGCTAGTATGAGTAAACTATTGGACTACTATGAGTTAACTTTGTTCATTAATGGGCTAGTCCAGCCCTTAGTAAAATTTGTAGTGTCCTTATAATTTATCTAAAAAAAATTAATGACGAGTAGAGTTGACATCGACATCGAAGTCTCCGATTTTGACGACCACGTGGAGGGTTAGTCCGAACACAGAGAGGTTGTCAAAATGTACCGGCTCTGGATAAGACTAACAAAATGTAGTTCTAGAAGTTTGTTGTATTATAAATTTATGATTGTGTTTGCATTGCATCTCCAAATTCATCATCCATAGTCTAAGTCATTTTGCTATAGAGAGTACAAAAAAGTTCTACAAAAAGTAATATTGGAAAAGGATTTCTGACGTTATACTCTATGTTGACCAGCTAGCTATACATTCACTGGTATCATTGTACAAGAATATATGTTTGGACATTCTCTTAACTAGGTCATGGGTTAATGGCTTCATGCCACGTGTTAAGGAAGTACCATTGAGTTTCTTTGTCTTCCTCTTGTTCTTTTGGTAACGTTGAATTATATATATATATATATATATATATATATATATATATATATATACACACGAGGTTTTAGGCTTTGGATCTTAAATTTTTTTATAAAATTTGTATTTGGATCTTTATAATCGACCTAATTAATATTTAAATCTTGGACTAACGGCTCATTCATGTATACAGATGATGAAAGAGTCACTCTAGTACACAGAAGAAGTAAAATTATAGTAGGAAGTATATTGAAGAAATGAAATTATAGTAGGAAACATCTACCAATGTACAATGACTCTTACAAAGTACAACACATCCTAGTCAGTCAAGTTAACCTTTGGTCACCGATCCAAATACTAATTAGGTCGATTACGGAGGCCCAAATGCAAATTTTACAAATTATTCGTGACCCATAGTCTAAACAAAATCCAATTATATAGTAGTTATGTTGTGCGATACACGTACCAAAAAGAAAAAAAAAACTTTGATATTATTAAAAAATAGATAAAATTTAAATTATATTAAAATAGTTTAAATATTATTTGAATATATTTTAATTAAATTTTGTTATAAATATGTTTGTAGAACTTTGGATATTAGCTTAAATATGATTTGAATATTGAATATAATTTTAATGGAAATTATATATATATATATATATATATATATAAGGTAAACGAGATATGAACCATAGTGCTCATATTTCTACATGAGCCATGCACATGTGGACCAATAGGAATTGACTCCTAGATTTCATGTGCACCCATGTGCACTAGTTTACTCTATTCTTATTGGTCCACATGTGCATTACTCATGTAGGAATATGAACACTATGGCTCATATATATATATATATATATTAATTATGTGTCACTCATATTTTCGATATACGTATATCAGTGCGTATTATTTCTTGCTTGCATGATAATTAGGCTGCATGGAGACTAGACACATTCTTTGGTTCAACTTGGTTCACAGTTTATTTGTGAGGTTGGATTAGGTCATGATTTGAACCAATGGTCTAAACCTCAAACTCTAGTTATATAAGCCATCATCTTTCTCCCTCTTCCCTCATTCTCTCATTTTTTTCTCTTCTTCTTCATTCTAGGCAAGTACACATTGTATGACATGGAGAAACACTTAGAGTTTTTTTATTCTTTGATTTTGCTTGTATATTATTAGCCTAATATATGTGTCTTGAGCTTCTAAGAACTTTTAATACTTAGTGTTTTCGGATTTGATAGATAAAATTGAGTAGATCTACCTTTTTAGTTAAGGGTTTTCATGGGTTTCATAAATTTTTTTTGGTTTTGATCTATTAAAACTTGGTATATTTGAAAACCAGTTGCTCCAAGTGGTGAAGAATTTAATTTCAGGCGGTTTTGGCTTTTGTTTCACCTAATTTGGAGCTAAAATGAGAATTTTATGGAGGAAACAAGTTTCAATTTTTGGAACTTTTCTCATAGTGTTCTTGTTGATTTTGGGACGATGCAGTCCATGCAGCAAGGGAGGCTATGCGGAAGAGAAGCCATGCGGCATGAACTCCCTCAGCAGACCCTTCGCAGCGTGCGCATCTTTTGTGATGCGCATGATTGTTTGCATGCGCGCTCTGAGCCATGCGCCCGAAAAAGCCATGCGACGGATCTTGCTATGGGCCTGATCTTTCCATTCGCATGAGGGTACATGCACCAAGCCGCTATGCGCCTAGCACTGACGCCTAACTTGCCATGTGCATTTTCCAAGCGCATGACTTGCTATGCGCCAAACCGCTATGCTTCAATCTCATCTCCGCTGTGATGTTGTGTCCATGCGCCATGCAGCAAGCCTTGCTATGAGGCGACTTATACATGCGCAATGCCCCATACAGCAGACTGCTATGAGCTTGTATCCATGCGGCAGCTTTTCCATGCACGTTTCCCATGTGCGCATGTGCCCAAGCGACCCTAAGCGCCTGTTTTGCTATTTTGCTATTTTGTTGTTTTGCTTGATTTTGGAGCTCTCATTGGATTTTGTTATTCTATGTGTTGATCCTATTAATTGCGAATGTGATGGACTGTATTACCTATGCGCCAGACCCGACTATGTGTAGAACTAGACCATGCGTCAAGTGACTGTCTTACCTATGCGCATGACTTGACCTTTGTGATACTATGTGCTAGACCTCATGTGAATGACTAAGTTGATGACTTGATTCGAACACTTGTATCCATACTGATACACTTTTCCTTCTTGCCTATTTATATGGCTTGATTATACACTGAGTGTGGGACATTGGCCAATATGAACTATCACTCCCCGTTCCCGATATGCATATTTTGAACGTATTATTTCTTGCTTACATGTTAACTAGGTTGCATGATACTTGTCACGTCCCAGTCCCAATAATACGTAGGACTAGAACACGTAAGCATGCCAGCCGCATGGATATGACAACTCCAATATATGGAAACCATAACCCATACGTACGCTGTAATATGAATATAAACTCACATGTGGTATATATAATGTCACAAGTCACAGATATGCTAATCTCATCCACACAACAAGTCATAGAAAAGAAATACTAAACTAGAATAAGAGTCTGAAATTTCCAAAATAATAGTCGGGTGGAGACAAATTCACTACCAATGACTATATCCAAAACTAAAATGAGAGAGGAGTATAAAGTCTCCAATATAAAATAATGTGAAGACAGAAGTGTATCAACTAAAAAGAATCCCTCGCTAGATGTACTCAAAGGAGCTCAGAAGGTAAGACCTCCTCGGCAGAAAGTAATGCGTCAGGTCCAGGCCCGTACTCCTGCAAATACTCAAGCAGATACACCTAGCAGAGGACCAGGTCCTCAGAGGGACGTAACAAGATACAGAAAAGTGAGCCAACTTGAATACAGTAAACATGCATATAATTTGAAAATAAATAAGTACGCTGTACAAGACAATCTATATGAATGCAAATGAGGACAACTTTTCGACGTATGGGCAAGGGTAGGCTACTCGATCTAATCTCATAACTCACACACACGTCCATAAACATCATCAGCCGACATACTGCGGGGGTAGCGACCCTCGTGACTCCATCAATCGACATACCGCGGGGGTAGCGACCATCGGACACGACCACCATAGTGCGTGCTAGTGATTACGGTGTTACCAGAGTGGTTAAAAGCCCATACGCCTAATGATCGTCCTCTCATGATACTAAGTGCCATGTGTGTGTCAACATATCTAATGCATAGTAATGACTGAAAGAAAACTACACATGCAAGAATAAACAGAAATGCAATAAATATACAGAAATATACTAAGCATGCAAAATACTGTAAGCAATTTGGCAAGGTATCTTGCCTGGCAAGAAAGCTAAAAAATGTAGTGTCCCGCTGTCAACACCAAGAGTCAGAAGCTACGGCCTCAGAATGAACGTCTCCGGATGCTGAAATAAACATCACCAACGTTCCCAGAATAAGCAAAATAGCTAAAAAGTACTTCCCTTTCGTCCAATTTGGACACAGGGGCAAAACGGTAATTTCGGGTAAAAGTGTGGTCCACGGGTGGCCCACTTTGCACCGAAAAACGTGCCAAGGGTAACAGTCTCTAAATGGGACAAACTATAGGTCAAACAACTCTAAATGTCAATACGAACCCAACGGTATGTCCAAATGTGGATTCCGATGGGCCGAACACAATTTTGTCCAAAAAGTCAACTGTAGGGTCCGCCAATTGACGATTTGGTCAACCGTCTCAGAATTGCGTGAAAACTGGGTCACAGGACCAGCGCGTTACCACGAGTCCAGTGGCGTAAGTTTTGTCGCAATCTGACAAGCGTGCACAAAATACGCGCGAGTTCCACAAAAATTACGACACGAAATGTGTCCGCAGATACGGCCTGATTTCGGTGCGCACACGCGTCCGAATCAGTTTCCATAAATTTTTACGTGTCCGGTTACGCTGCGTGCACCATTCGATACACTTGGTACACGGCGGGGCGGTCCCGTTTGGCGGGACGCGCTCCGTTTCACAACTTTTAGAATTCTGGAAAAAGTGGGTTCGTGGGATTTTATGACGAATTTAATTCTGTCCACAGCAGCTAATAATCTAGGGTTATTTAACAGAAAATAAACTAGGTCAAGTGTTCTACACATATCAAAAAGAATCACCGAATTCGGATCTCTGTGGTGGGAGATACGAACTCGGCAACATGGGTGGTCACCGCAGTTTTTTGCGATCCCAGAATTCGGTCTGCTCGCGCCAACTTGGGCGCTGTTTTCGCCTATGGGTACACGTTGTTCGAGGTCTATTATTATACAAATATGGAAAAGAGTTAAGGGGTGAGCATACCGGTGAAGACGGAACGGCGTTTGGTTGAGCGAGTCGACGGAAAACAACTCCGGAACGAAGGCACCTCGTGTGGGAATCTGCAGTGCGCGGGGTCGGGATCGTCGGGATTGGTTTGGACGGCCTGGCGGGTTCTCTGGCTGCGGTGGCGGCTCTCTCTAGGTCTAGATGAGAAGAGGAAGAGTTTTGATGGTTAGTTTAGGGTTTGTGAAGAGATATTATATATATATATATATATATATATATATATATATATATATATATATATATATATATATATATATATATATAAATCTTTCGCGCGAGTATGCTGCTGGCTGCTACATTATTTTCAAAAGGTTTTGTTGATTTACGCTTTAGTCCCCCTTCTTTCATTTTTTTCCTTTTCCTTTTTTTTCTTTCTCATTTTTCTTTTCCATTCTTTTCTTTTCTTTTATTCTTTTTCTTTTTCATTTCTTTTTCTTTTTTTTTCTTTTTCTTTATAAAATATATATATGCATATATATATATATATATATATATATATATATATATATATATATATATATATTTGTATATATATATACTCACAAGAAAAATTATAGATTAGAATAATGCACACCGTTAAGCTAGCAACTGCTCAAGGGGTCTCCTACATGAAATAAATTCAGAAAAATTTATAATTGTTCCATAAATTCCCTAAGTGCACATATATATATAAATACATAGAAAAATTCTAAAAATATATATTTGTGCACACCATTAAGATAGCAACTGTCCAAAGGGTCTCATACATGAAATAAATTCTAAAAAATTTCTGATGGTCCCATAAATCCTCTAAGTGCCCCAACACCTAAAATAAAAATTAATAAAAATCTATTTCTCCTAATTAGCACATAATTAAATTATTAATTAATAAAATAATAAATACGATTTTTTTTGAAAATAGGGGTTTTACATTCTACCCAACTTACAAAAATTTCGTCCTCGAAATTGACACTAACCCATATTCATAATAATAACTATAGCTATTACACTATATTGGTATCTAGTAGGACTCCTAGAACTCATGGTTTGCCATTCTAATACTTCCTCATCTTGTCACCACCCCATTTCCAAAGTCGGGCATTTTTTTTTTTAATTTGGTTAATTGTGCATTATTTTTAATTAATTATATTTATAATTAATTATTGATTGTATTATATTTTTATTGTATGTTTTAGGATTTTGGCTAGCCTGGACCCATGTCAGACCCTAGTGGACCCATGTCCGACCCAGCCCACACCCTTGTGAGAATTATTTTGGGGCTTAGATTTATTATTTTATTTTTAGGAGGTTAGTTGGAGAGATTTGGAACTAGTTTGAGTGCTTTTGGAACCCGGAACCCGAAACCAAGTCATGTAGGGGCATTTTGGGCATTTAGAGACTTTGGAGACCTATTTTATGTGTTGGCCGACCCATTCAGCCCCCATTCCTACCCGTTCACAGCAAGGAGCAGCAGCCCTCTCCCCTTTTGTTCATTCTTCACTTCTTCTTCTTCATTTCTTCTCCTCCACTTCTTCTTTCTTCTTCCTTCCTTCTCCAAGGTGAGTTTTCTTCACTTTTCTTCCTTCCTTCTTCCATTCCTTCTTCCTTAAGCTAACCCTAACCTTGCATTTTCCCTAACCTAGGTGTGAGAAGCTTAGATCTAGTGTGGGAACTAGATTTTGTGGCTTGGAGCTTGAGGGAGGTGATTTCTAGGGGTTGTGAGACTTTGGCCTTGGGATTCCAACTCCCAAGAGGTAAAACCTAACTTTCCCCTTCCTAATTATTTTTGTGTAGTGTAATTAGTGTTGTAGAACCTTCCTAGACCCTAAGCCTACCCGTAGGAGGAAGTTGGAACTAGTTTGGTTGAGTTTAGAGACTTTGACATTAGGTTTTGTGTCGAATTCGGGTGGAATCCAAATTTGGCCCAATTTTGGGTGATGTCCTAGGTTAGACGGACCTAGGTAGACGTTGTTGGGTGTCTTGAGGGTGAGTGCGTGTCTCCGTTCGGACACGGGAAGCCGCGTCGCGGAGAAACGGGCGTTTCGGGCGAAATTAGGGTTTTTCGTCGTCGCCGATTCTAAGTGCGTTTGCGTTTCTGCCACGGGCCTAGAATCGACGCGGGAGCACATTTTCTAGGATCTAGACATCGTGTAGAGCGCGTGGGTAAATTTTGGGCCGATTCTGAGTTCGTTTGGTGTGCATTTCAGGAGATTTTCTGAACCGCGCACCACGTGTTCGTCGAAATGTCCGAACGGCCATTTCGACTTGGGCTCCTCGTTTCGGGCTTGTGCGCGCGTTGGGTTAGTATCGGGGAGTGTGTGCTAGAGTTTTTGAGTTATATTTTATATATTTTTAGGTGTTTGGGCGTGTCGGGGTCGTTGGGCGTGCGTTGGTGGGGCGTGTGGTTTGTGTGTGTTGTGTGTTGTATTTGTTTATATATATGTATATATATATATATTTGTGTGCGTGTTTATATATATATATTTATATATATATGTGTGGTTATGTGTTTGTGAGCGTGTTAGGGAGTGCTTGTGTGAGTGTGTTAGTGAGTGCTTGTGTGAGTGTGTGCTAGTGCGTAGGTGAGTGTGTGTGAGTGTGAGTGAGTGCCTATATATATATATATATATATGAGTTTGAGTGAGTGTGTATATATGTATATATATTTATATATATGTAGGAGTGTTTGTGTGTGTGGTTGTGTGTTTGTGAGAGTGTGTGCTAGTGTGTGCGAGAGTGTGTGTGTGAGGGTGTGTGAGTGTGAGAGTGTGTGAGGATATATATATGTATGTGTGTGAGAGTGTATATGTATAGATGTATATAGATATATGTGTGTTTATATATATATATAGATATGTGTGTGTGTGTATTTATATGTATCAGTGTGTGTGTGTTTATATGTGTTAATATGTGTGTATATATATATATATGTTAGTAGATATAAGTTAGTGTGTATATATATCTATAGAGTTATATATATATATATATATATATATATATATATATATATATATATATATATATATATATATATATATGTATGTATATGTATGTGTATATATATAGTGATAGATATATATAGGAGTGTGTGTGTGTGTGTGTGTTGTGAGAGAGGGGGGGGTGCCTGGGGCTGGAACCAGCAGCTGCAGCAGCAGCAGTATTCAGCAGCAGTAGCAGCAGCCTATGCAGCAGCAGTAGCAGCAGCAATATGCTGCAGCAGCAGCAGCTAGGCAGCGCAAGGAGCAGCAGCAGCAGCAAGGTGAAGAGCAAGGGCAGCAGTATGCCAGGGAGAGAGGGGTATATATATGTATATATATATATATATATATATAGGTATAGATAGATTGCTATATGGATGGATAGGTAGATTGATAGATATATAGATACATAGTTAGATGAATAGATATATTAGATAGATAGATAGGTATCTATAGATTTGTTAGATAGATAGTTAGTTAGATAGATAAATAGATAATTAGTTAGATAGATGCATAGATAGATAAATAGGTATATGTTTAGATAGATAGAATAGATTGATAGATAGCTAGATAGTTATTTAAGTAGATAGATAGGTAATTACCTAGATATATTAGATGGATAGATAGATATTAGATAGTTAGATAGATAGTTTAATAGATACTTAGATAGATTAATAGATAGTTAGATATATAATAGATAGGTAAATTGATAGATAGACATATAGATAGATAGGTAATAGATAGATAGATGCCTAGATATAAATAGATAATAAATAGCTAGTTAGATAGTTAGATAGATAACTAGATAGGTAAATATTAGATAGATAGTTAGATATCTAGGTATAGATATATATATTTGAGGGTAAGGTAAGGTAAGATAAGGTATATGTGTGTTGTGAGATATATACGTAGATATATAGGTATATGCCTATATGTATTAGATATATGTATTTTAGCCTAGATTATAGCTAGATATATATGTTTATGCATAGTTAGTTAGCTAGAGGGGTAGTCGGGTTGAGTTTAGAGCGGTATCTCAATACCTTGAGATACCGAGGTATCTCAATACCTTAAGATAACCAAGGTATTGGGTTTCGAGCGGGGTTTTTGAGCAATAGCCTAGTAATAATATTGGAGTAATTTTTATATGCTTATGTGTATATATTTACGCGTGCTAGCATAGGTTTTAGAGGGTATAGGCGGGGTATATGGCCTAGGTTGAGGTATCGGATACCGAGGGTATCCCGGTATCTCAAGGAGGCGGGTTTGTGAGTTTTCTAGCTTAATGACCTCGGTTTGACCTAGAATTTCAGGAGCACCCTAGTTTGACCCAGACTTGACCGTAGTTGACTCGGTTGACCGCCAAAGTCAACTTTTGACCTAGTTTTGACCTAGAGTTGACTTTTTGGATCCAGAGTTGACTTTTTGACCCAGATTTTACCGGTTTGACCCGTTTGACCTAGAACGACCCTAGAAACCTATTTTTAGTTATTTTATATCTGTTTAACTCATTAGAACCCTGTTTAACCTTGCTTTTCGTATTAGGTCCTTACGACACCGGTTCGGATCGCCAGTTGCTCAGGACGTCAGGCGAGTATATTCTCTGATAGTTTTCATTATCTGATGATTATTATGATTCAGCTTCTAGTATAGTATCATCTGATTATTCTGGCACAACACGAGACACTGACTGGTATTTCTGGATTCATTTACTTGCGACACGTACATTTCATGTTTTTGGCCTCTATTCTGGAATTACTACTGGCATCACTACAGGCATCACTACAGGCATCATTCATGTTCAGGCTGGACTCATCTTGATTTGCGTGTCGGGTCTTGGATCCACTTGTATTAGTCGGGACGGAGAAATACTCGAGTAGACATGTAAACATTCCTATCTGGCATCATCAGGAATCACTCCCTCTGGTCTAATCTGGAATGATAGCAGCCGCGCACCCAGTGCGCGGTGAGCCGTACTTACCCCTAGCCGTTTACATATCGAAACAAGTATTTCAAAGACACCGAGTTCATTCTTTATAGTCTGGACTCTCATGCATTTCTTGACTTGTCTCACTTACATGTTTCTGGACTTGACTCACTACATGTTTTTTATGCTAGACTCACTACACGTTCATGTGCACAAACTTACTCTTAGCTTAGATTTCCTGTATCTTGCAGTTATTACTATTTTGCTCTGATATCCATGCATCTTTACCTTATGCACCAGTGACATATGTATATTTCTTGTTCCATACTTTATTTTATTCTTCTTGCTACTTGCTATAACTGTTTTATAGTTTTTATCATTTAAATGGAACTGCTGTTAGAGATGTACTTGCTCCAGTCCTGACTGGACATATTTTTCAGAGTATCCGGAGGAGTGGTGTCCGACGTTTTATGGACCTGAGCCTGTCGATGGTGCAGACAGGGACCCTCTAGTTTAGGAGTGATTTCCGGGTTGGTAGCCGGGATCACTAGGACCTTGTTGTTGTTTTATTAGCTTTAGCACCGGATTTGTCTCCGGTTTTGGATTGAGACTTTGTATTGTATATTATTTTGGATGATTTGGATGATGTATTATTATTATGGATGTTGTGGTTGTTGTAGTAGTTGTTGTTGGTTAGACTTTATAGCTGTTAGTCTTCTTTGTTATCTTATCGTGCTTAGATTCGTGATTGAGTACTTGAGATTATCATTTGATATTGCTCCTCCGTTTGGAGTTGAGATCTTGACAGGTTTATATATTGTTTGTGTGGTTGCCCTCCTTTTGGAGAGGTCATGGCCAATTTTTGTGTGAGATTATTATTTAGTTAGTTGACCTAGACAGCGTTCTACCGCCGATGCTGCGGCGTAGGCTGGACGTACCCACGACTCATGCCCGATTTTTCGGGTGCGGGTCGTGACACGTTTTTGGTGGCGGCCCCATGCAGGTCTCGATTTGCAATTAGTGCGATATCGTGGTGGTACAACAACTTAGTTGTACTGCTGCGAGCCTGCTATAGGATCTAGGATTTAGGATGAGAGTGTACTCAATCACGACTAGGAACAATTCCAATCTAATTATTCTGAAATTGCTTCTTTTGAAATATTATTGTCCTTCTTTGATGATATCGTATCTTGCGCCGTATTGACATCTTTTGATCTGTGTTCAGGATGCCTCCGAAGACACGATCTCGTCGTACCTCCCCAGCAGTTGCCACTGAGAGGTCTACTACCTCTCGTCCGGCTCGTATTCAGGCAGCTGCTACCGCTCCACTCACCACTCCTGCGGTTGAGGGAGCATCTGCTTCTCTCGGGGATCCTCCTTCACCTGTCGATCCGAGGACTACCCCAGTCGTTCCGGTGGTTCCTCCACCGCTTCCTGCTCCAGTAGATGCCGCACAGTTGTTTGCGTTCTTCAGGAAGATGATGGACGCGCAGCACCGTCAGGTGGATGTGATGAGGCTGGGCATTGAGAACGCCCACCAGGTGGCCATGATGGCAGTGGATAGGGTGGCACAGGTTCAGCCACAGGCAGATCAGATTCAGCATCCGAGGTCGGGCAATATTATCGACTTTCAGAGGATTCGGCCCAAGGAGTTTCGTGGTACAGAAGGGATCCTGTACGCGGATGACTGGATAGAGCAGATCGAGGGCATCTTCAGGCTGGCGCAGATTCCAGACAGTATGCAGATAGAGGCAGCGGGCAGTCAGATGTTCGACCTCGCTTTGACATGGTATCGTACAGATACGAGGATTGCGGCGCCAGGGCTTACTTGGGAGGCTTTCAAGAGGCTTTTCAAGGAGAAGTTTTTCCCAGATGTGGCTCTCAGTTCTTTGGAGAGCCAGTTTGAGGCACTCGTCCAGGGGAGCATGACGGTGGATGAGTACGCAGCAGAGTTCTGCCGTCTGGGCAGATTTGTGGATGGCTTGAGTGAGGCAGCCAAGGCGAGGAAGTTTCGCAAGGGCTTGGTTATGGCGGTCAAGTCTTTGACCAGGAGCGACCGCGAGGCGACTTTTGAGCAGATAGTAGGAGATGCTCAGAGAGCAGAGGATGACTTGGAGCTCAAGTCCAAGAGAGGCAGGGATGATTCAGACAGTGCGAGTGGCAGTGCGGGACCAGCTAAGCGTCCCTATGTGCAGAAGGCAGCGCAACAGGGTCAGGATCAGAGGGTGCCCACTTGTGCCTACTGCAGGAAGGCAGGACACACTTGGGATATTTGTAGGAGGAGGCTGAAGGTGTGTTTGTTCTGTGGATCCGCTGCTCACCAGATGCGAGATTGTCCCACTGCACCTCCATTGGGTGGAGCACAGGATCAGAGAGTTGGAGCTAGGCCATCTGTGGCACAGCATCATGGCCCGCACCAGTAGAGGGATACACCCCAACAGGGCAGGGCTTATGCGTTGACGGTCGAGGAGGCCGATGCTACGGATGTCGGGTTAGCAGATCTGTCTCTTGTTTCTTCTTCCTGTCCTTTCCATTCCTTGTGGTGTGCTTCATTAGTACCTGTTAGATTTTTCTTTGTGCTGTGGTAGATAGTGTAGTGACCCTGATTAAGACTGTGATAACGCGACCAGTAGGACCCTGATCTTGTATGTTGTTTAGGTAGAAATTCTTGACTGTGATTGTTGGGGGTTTGACCTAGAGGAGTGTGATTGACTTTAAATTTCGAGGACGAAATTTTCTAAGGAGGATAGGCTTGTCACCACCCCATTTCCAAAGTCGGGCATTTTTTTTAAAATTTTTAATTTGGTTAATTGTGCATTATTTTTAATTAATTGTATTTATAATTAATTATTGATTGTATTATATTTTTATTGTATGTTTTAGGATTTTGGCTAGCCTGGACCCATGTCAGACCCTAGTGGACCCATGTCCGACCCAGCCCACACCCTTGTGAGAATTATTTTGGGGCTTAGATTTATTATTTTATTTTTAGGAGGTTAGTTGGAGAGATTTGGAACTAGTTTGAGTGCTTTTGGAACCCGGAACCCGAAACCAAGTCATGTAGGGGCATTTTGGGCATTTGGAGACTTTGGAGACCTATTTTATGTGTTGGCCGACCCATTCAGCCCCCATTCCTACCCGTTCACAGCAAGGAGCAGCAGCCCTCTCCCCTTTTGTTCATTCTTCACTTCTTCTTCTTCATTTCTTCTCCTCCACTTCTTCTTTCTTCTTCCTTCCTTCTCCAAGGTGAGTTTTCTTCACTTTTCTTCCTTCCTTCTTCCATTCCTTCTTCCTTAAGCTAACCCTAACCTTGCATTTTCCCTAACCCAGGTGTGAGAAGCTTAGATCTAGTGTGGGAGCTAGATTTTGTGGCTTGGAGCTTGAGGGAGGTGATTTCTAGGGGTTGTGAGACTTTGGCCTTGGGATTCCAACTCCCAAGAGGTAAAACCTAACTTTCTCCTTCCTAATTATTTTTGTGTAGTATAATTAGTGTTGTAGAACCTTCCTAGACCCTAAGCCTACCCGTAGGAGGAAGTTAGAACTAGTTTGGTTGAGTTTAGAGACTTTGACATTAGGTTTTGTGTCGAATTCGGGTGGAATCCGAATTTGGCCCAATTTTGGGTGATGCCCTAGGTTAGACGGACCTAGGTAGACGTTGTTGGGTGTCTTGAGGGTGAGTGAGTGTCTCCGTTCGGACACGGGAAGTCGCGTCGCGGAGAAACGGGCGTTTCGGGCGAAATTGGAGTTTTTCGTCGTCGCCGATTCTAAGTGCGTGTGCATTTCCACCACGGGCCTAGAATCGACACGGAAGCACATTTTCTAGGATCTAGACATCGTGTAGAGCGCGTGGGTAAATTTTGGGCCGATTCCGAGTTCGTTTGGTGTGCGTTTCAGGAGATTTTCCGAACCGCGCACCACGTGTTCGTCGAAATGACCGAACGGCCATTTCGACTTGGGCTCCTCGTTTCGGGCTTGTACGCGCATTGGGTTAGTATCGAGGAGTGTGTGCTAGAGTTTTTGAGTTATATTTTATATATTTTTAGGTGTTTGGGCGTGTCGGGGTCGTTGGGCGTGCGTTGGTGGGGCGTGTGGTTTGTGTGTATTGTGTGTTGTGTTTGTTTATATATATGTATATATATATATATTTGTGTGCGTATTTTTATATATATATTAATATATATATGTGTGGTTATGTGTTTGTGAGCGTGTTAGGGAGTGCTTGTGTGAGTGTGTTAGTGAGTGCTTGTGTGAGTGTGTGCTAGTGCGTAGGTGAGTGTGTGTGAATGTGAGTGAGTGCCTATATATATATATATATATGAGTTTGAGTGAGTGTGTATATATGTATATATATTTATATATATGTAGGAGTGTTTGTGTGTGTGGTTGTGTGTTTATGAGAGTGTGTGCGAGAGTGTGTGTGTGTGAGGGTGTGTGAGGATATATATATGTATGTGTGTGAGAGTGTATATGTATAGATGTATATAGATATATGTATGTTTATATATATATAGATATGTGTGTGTGTGTATTTATATGTATCAGTGTGTGTGTGTTTATATGTGTTAATATGTGTGTATATATATATATGTTAGTAGATATAAGTTAGTGTGTATATATATCTATAGAGTTATATATATATATATATATATATATATATATATATATATATATATATATATATGTATATGTATGTGTATATATATAGTGATAGATATATATAGGAGTGTGTGTGTGTGTGTTGTGAGAGAGGGGGGGTGCCTGGGGCTGGAACCAGCAGCTGCAGCAGCAGATATAGGCGCAGCAGCAGCAGTATTCAGCAGCAGTAGCAGCAGCCTATGCAGCAGCAGTAGCAGCAGCAATATGCTGCAGCAGCAGCAGCTAGGCAGCGCAAGGAGCAGCAGCAGCAGCAAGGTGAAGAGCAAGGGCAGCAGTATGCGAGGGAGAGAGGGGTATATATATGTATATATATATATATATATATATATATATATAGGTATAGATAGATTGCTATATGGATGGATAGGTAGATTGATAGATATATAGATACATAGTTAGATGAATAGATATATTAGATAGATAGATAGGTATCTATAGATTTGTTAGATAGATAGTTAGTTAGATAGATAAATAGATAATTAGTTAGATAGATGCATAGATAGATAAATAGGTATATGTTTAGATAGATAGAATAGATTGATAGATAGCTAGATAGTTATTTAAGTAGATAGATAGGTAATTACCTAGATATATTAGATGGATAGATAGATATTAGATAGTTAGATAGATAGTTTAATAGATACTTAGATAGATTAATAGATAGTTAGATATATAATAGATAGGTAAATTGATAGATAGACATATAGATAGATAGGTAATAGATAGATAGATGCCTAGATATAAATAGATAATAAATAGCTAGTTAGATAGTTAGATAGATAACTAGATAGGTAAATATTAGATAGATAGTTAGATATCTAGGTATAGATATATATATTTGAGGGTAAGGTAAGGTAAGATAAGGTATATGTGTGTTGTGAGATATATACGTAGATATATAGGTATATGCCTATATGTATTAGATATATGTATTTTAGCCTAGATTATAGCTAGATATATATGTTTATGCATAGTTAGTTAGCTAGAGGGGTAGTCGGGTTGAGTTTAGAGCGGTATCTCAATACCTTGAGATACCGAGGTATCTCAATACCTTAAGATAACCAAGGTATTGGGTTTCGAGCGGGGTTTTTGAGCAATAGCCTAGTAATAATATTGGAGTGATTTTTATATGCTTATGTGTATATATTTACGCGTGCTAGCATAGGTTTTAGAGGGTATAGGCGGGGTATATGGCCTAGGTTGAGGTATCGGATACCGAGGGTATCCCGGTATCTCAAGGAGGCGAGTTTGTGAGTTTTCTAGCTTAATGACCTCGGTTTGACCTAGAATTTCAGGAGCACCCTAGTTTGACCCAGACTTGACCGTAGTTTACTCGGTTGACCGCCAAAGTCAACTTTTGACCTAGTTTTGACTTAGAGTTGACTTTTTGGACCCAGAGTTGACTTTTTGACCCAGATTTTACCGGTTTGACCCGTTTGACCTAGAACGACCCTAGAAACCTATTTTTAGTTATTTTATATCTGTTTAACTCATTAGAACCCTGTTTTACCTTGCTTTTCACATTAGTTCCTTGCGACACCGGTTCGGATCGCCAGTTGCTCAGGACGTCAGGCGAGTACATTCTCTGATAGTTTTCATTATCTGATGATTATTATGATTCAGCTTCTAGTATAGTATCATCTGATTATTCTGGCACAACACGAGACACTGACTGGTATTTCTGGATTCATTTACTTGCGACACGTACATTTCATGTTTTTGGCCTCAATTCTGGAATCACTACTGGCATCACTACAGGCATCACTACAGGCATCATTCATGTTCAGGCTGGACTCATCTTGATTTGCGTGTCGGGTCTTGGATCCACTTGTATTAGTCGGGGCGGAGAAATACT
Organism: Iris macrosiphon; assembly: GCA_036927795.1. Classification (NCBI taxonomy): domain Eukaryota; kingdom Viridiplantae; phylum Streptophyta; class Magnoliopsida; order Asparagales; family Iridaceae; genus Iris; species Iris macrosiphon. Next base: position 176,802,137 of record JAYESA010000011.1, on the reverse strand, counting down.
CGAGTAGACATGTAAACATTCCTATCTAGCATCATCAGGAATCACTCCCTCTGGTCTAATCTGGAATGATAGCAGCCGCGCACCCAGTGCGCGGTGAGCCGTACTTACCCCTAGCCGTTTACATGTCGAAACAAGTATTTCAAAGACACCGAGTTCATTCTTTATAGTCTGGACTCTCATGCATTTCTTGACTTGTCTCACTTACATGTTTCTGGACTTGACTCACTACATATTTTTCATGCTAGACTCACTACACGTTCATGTGCACAGACTTACTCTTAGCTTAGATTTCCTGTATCTTGCAGTTATTACTATTTTGCTCTGATATCCATGCATCTTTACCTTATGCACCAGTGACATATGTATATTTCTTGTTCCATACTTTATTTCATTCTTCTTGCTACTTGCTATAACTGTTTTATAGTTTTTATCATTTAAATGGAACTGCTGTTAGAGATGTACTTGCTCCAGTCCTGACTGGACATATTTTTCAGAGTATCCGGAGGAGTGGTGTCCGAAGTTTTATGGACCTGAGCCTGTCGATGGTGCAGACAGGGACCCTCTAGTTTAGGAGTAATTTCCGGGTTGGTAGCCGGGATCACTAGGACCTTGTTGTTGTTTTATTAGCTTTAGCACCGGATTTGTCTCCGGTTTTGGATTGAGACCTTGTATTGTATATTATTTTGGATGATTTGGATGATGTATTATTATTATGGATGTTATGGTTGTTGTAGTAGTTGTTGTTGGTTAGACTTTATAGCTGTTAGTCTTCTTTGTTATCTTATCGTGCTTAGATTCGTGATTGAGTACTTGAGATTATCATTTGATATTACTCCTCCGTTTGGAGTTGAGATCTTGACAGGTTTATATATTGTTTGTGTGGTTGCCCTCCTTTTGGAGAGGTCATGGCCAATTTTTGTGTGAGATTATTATTTAGTTAGTTGACCTAGACAACGTTCTACCGCCGATGCTGCGGCGTAGGCTGGACGTACCCACGACTCATGCCCGATTTTTCGGGTGCGGGTCGTGACACGTTTTTGGTGGCGGCCCCATGCAGGTCTCGATTCACAATTAGTGCGATATCGTGGTGGTACAACAACTTAGTTGTACTGCTGCGAGCCTGCTATAGGATCTAGGATTTAGGATGAGAGTGTACTCAATCACGACTAGGAATAATTCCAATCTAATTATTCTGAAATTGCTTCTTTTGAAATATTATTGTCCTTCTTTGATGATATCGTATCTTGCGCCGTATTGACATCTTTTGATCTGTGTTCAGGATGCCTCCGAAGACACGATCTCGTCGTACCGCCCCAGCAGTTGCCACTGAGAGGTCTGCTACCCCTCGTCCGGCTCGTATTCAGGCAGCTGCTACCGCTCCACTCACCACTCCTGCGGTTGAGGGAGCATCTGCTTCTCTCGGGGATCCTCCTTCACCTGTCGATCCGAGGACTACCCCAGTCGTTCCGGTGGTTCCTCCACCGCTTCCTGCTCCAGTAGATGTCGCGCAGTTGTTTGCGTTCTTCAGGGAGATGATGGACGTGCAGCACCGTCAGGTGGATGTGATGAGGCTGGGCATTGAGAACGCCCACCAGGTGGCCATGATGGCAATGGATAGGGTGGCACAGGTTCAGCCACAGGCAGATCAGATTCAGCATCCGAGGCCGGGCAGTATTATCGACTTTCAGAGGATGCGGCCCAAGGAGTTTCGTGGTACAGAAGGGATCCTGTACACGGATGACTGGATAGAGCAGATCGAGGGCATCTTCAGGCTGGCGCAGATTCCAGACAGTATGCAGATAGAGGCAGCGGGCAGTCAGATGTTCGACCTCGCTTTGACATGGTATCGTACAGATACGAGGATTGCGGCGCCAGGGCTTACTTGGGAGGCTTTCAAGAGGCTTTTCAAGGATCTTGTCTTGTACTATTGTTGCCTCAACAGCTTGCCTCTTGTCTTGTACTCTTGTCTTGTACTCTTGTTGCCCCAACCAAGGCCCCGTTCGATCATGGACAACCAGTGCACAGGGTAACGTTCTCGCGGGCGATGCTGGGGCACTGGCATCGACCCGGTCCGGGCGAGACCAATTGTTCTTAGTCTCTTGTTCAGGCGGAATGGCTTGCAGCTCCTCTTGTACTTTGTTGCAAAGCATTCTCGTCTAGACTAAATAGTCTCTTGTTCGTCGGAATGGCTTGCAGCACCTCTTGTTCTTGTTGCAAACCATCTCGTCTAGACTATACCGTCCATATGGCATACGCCAGTGATCGCCTTGTGATAAACTTATTGCATGCTTGCTTGTAAACGAAAGATAAACAATTCATCCTCGCTTAGCGGCTATCCGCGTGCGAGGCACTGTTACCAATTTTTAATGCTTCCGCTATATTGTCGACTCAGTGAACCTGTTACCGATCGCTATGCGTTCCTAAACTCCGCTGCACTCGGACAATCTGTGCGACTCTGTGGCTTAGAACTCTTGCCGCCAGCCAATGAACCATGGCCTTGCACGGGCGTGGATCACGCTCGTGCGGCATCACGCCCGGATGGGTTAAGCGATCGTTCCGCGGGAGCGCTGGCGAGGGTGATTCCCGCCTAGCGGGAACGGCCGATTGCCTGCGGGAGATCGGGGCATGACATATTGGTATCAGAGCCTGGCTTCTACGCCTTTGGACTTCGATTCGATATCTCTGTTTCGAAAGCTCGTTCGTGGGTTATGTGCACGCTCTCTCTCAATGCCTCGATGGGATGTTCCAACAATAAGTCTAAATACTTTCAAAATACGTTTTGAATGATATGCTTGCTTGTCTGGTTGTATGCTGCGAGTGGCCTTTGTGCCAACCTGTGCGAACCCTTGAGAGTATCGCTAGTAGCTTGTCCGATTTTCACTAACCCTAAGTTTGGTTGAATGCATCTATTCGAGGGACGCCTTGAACTAGTGCACCATCCAAGACTTAAGAAAAGGTAAAACTCGAGTGCTAAGACTTCGCTATCACTGAGCTGGTTGACGTGTTCACACTAGAAATGCATGTCGAAGGTGCGCACGATCTAGTCTAAGCGATATGCTAATTTTGAAGCTTGTGCAAGTGAAGATCCAAATGAACAAGTGCAACGACTTATCTCGGATTGCCTCAACCCTAGATTACTGCTTGTCCTTAGTAAGTCTCGAGGACGAGACTTTTTCTAAGTTGGGTAGGATGTAACACCCCGTTCTGCTCAAGCGGACTGCCGTCTCAAACGGCAATCGTACAGTTGTCCCGACCCGCTTTGCCTCGATCAAGAAGCAAAGGATATCCAGACTTGCCCCTACAGGAATCCGGCTTGGACTTTCAGAGGCTCGCTCAGACGTATCGCTCTACCGAGGCGAATCATCGCTAAGGTGGGTGGCTACGGTGAACTTGTCTTTGCTTAGCCAGCACACATAAAATCTGGAATGTTTATGCTAGTCGCTAGGTGAATCACCCCCTGTATGCTAATAAATCCAACGCACCTAGCTAAGGGAATAATCCCAACTCATATTGCTTGCTAGAAAATGGAAAAGGAAATACTGCTTATATTCAGACCCTCGCATGCTAAGTCCCTTAACGGTTTCATCTCTCGGACTACCTTCAGGCCCGAGTAACGTGCCTGCTTATGTTCCTTTAGAAACGCATGCTTGTCTGCTTGATTGTTACCGTATTTTCATCCAAACCTCGGGAGACTACTACGTAGTCGTTCCGTGCCTGAACGAACCTGCAAGTATTCGGGACCGCTAGGTCACCAAGGCAATCTCCGCCCTAGGAGAATTGCATCAACGCAAAAGACAGTCACTAAACAACGAAACAGGCAAAGCATCTTATCTTGTACTATTGTTGCCTCAACAGCTTGCCTCTTGTCTTGTACTCTTGTCTTGTACTCTTGTTGCCCCAACCAAGGCCCCGTTCGATCATGGACAACCAGTGCACAGGGTAACGGTCTCGCGGGCGATGCTGGGGCACTGGCATCGACCCGGTCCGGGCGAGACCAATTGTTCTTAGTCTCTTGTTCAGGCGGAATGGCTTGCAGCGCCTCTTGTACTTTGTTGCAAAGCATTCTCGTCTAGACTAAATAGTCTCTTGTTCGTCGGAATGGCTTGCAGCACCTCTTGTTCTTGTTGCAAACCATCTCGTCTAGACTATACCGTCCATATGGCATACGCCAGTGATCGCCTTGTGATAAACTTATTGCATGCTTGCTTGTAAACGAAAGATAAACAATTCATCCTCGCTTAGCGGCTATCCGCGTGCGAGGCACTGTATCGCATCAAGAGCAACTAAACACCTGAACGATCTTGAAATAAATACTCTTGTTTGCATATGCTATGCCTCCTGAATGTTTATACATGCCTCTGCTCGAATTAACAATGTTGCCTTAATGTTGCCTTGGACAGGGAAGAGATGGTAAGTTGGTAAGTCTCGCCGTGTTTCCTCTCATGTTGCATGGCGCACTGTCCGACACGTTAGGCTATTCAATGTTTGCATGAAACTGATCCTAAGGCAACTAGAAAGACAACTTAATAGTTGTGCACGAAACCTGTATTACGTGTTTGGATTTGTCGAGCGGGCGAGTAGCTTCCCCACCAGTGCATTCAATGTACTGATAATCCACCAGTTTGCTTGCAGGGTGCGGGAGAACCTCGTTCGGTGCGGATGCCTCCTTCGTGCGTGCTAAGGCCAGGAGTTCCCTCTGAAGCCTTGCAACGGTGCGTCCGGGACTGAAGCACATATACAAGACATAATGTTGGAGCGTCGCCTGACCATCGCCTGTACAATCATTCCACAGTTGTAGCCACTTGGCACGCTTTTACTGTTTCAGAGAGAGAGGCTTGAGCGACTTGTAATCTCGGCTATACGCCGCCTGTAACACTTGTTCATATCAATAAAGAGATTACTTTACTTGTTTCAATGCTTCCGCTACATTGTCGACTCAGTGAACCTGTTACCGATCGCTATGCGTTCCTAAACTCCGCTGCACTCGGACAATCTGTGCAACTCTGTGGCTTAGAACTCTTGCCGCCAGCCAATGAACCATGGCCTTGCACGGGCGTGGATCACGCTCGTGCGGCATCACGCCCGGATGGGTTAAGCGATCGTTCCGCGGGAGCGCTGGCGAGGGTGATTCCCGCCTAGCGGGAACGGCCGATTGTCTGCGGGAGATCGGGGCGTGACATGTTGGTATCAGAGCCTGGCTTCTACGCCTTTGGACTTCGATTCGATATCTCTGTTTCGAAAGCTCGTTCGTGGGTTATGTGCACGCTCTCTCTCAATGCCTCGATGGGATGTTCCAACAATAAGTCTAAATACTTTCAAAATACGTTTTGAATGATATGCTTGCTTGTCTGGTTGTATGCTGCGAGTGGCCTTTGTGCCAACCTGTGCGAACCCTTGAGAGTATCGCTAGTAGCTTGTCCGATTTTCACTAACCCTAAGTTTGGTTGAATGCATCTATTCGAGGGACGCCTTGAACTAGTGCACCATCCAAGACTTAAGAAAAGGTGAAACTCGAGTGCTAAGACTTCGCTATCACTGAGCTGGTTGACGTGTTCACACTAGAAATGCATGTCGAAGGTGCGCACGATCTAGTCTAAGCGATATGCTGATTTTGAAGCTTGTGCAAGTGAAGATCCAAATGAACAAGTGCAACGACTTGTCTAGGATTGCCTCAACCCTAGATTACTGCTTGTCCTTAGTAAGTCTCGAGGACGAGACTTTTTCTAAGTTGGGTAGGATGTAACACCCCGTTCTGCTCAAGCGGACTGCCGTCTCAAACGGCAATCGTGCAGTTGTCCCGACCCGCTTTGCCTCGATCAAGAAGCAAAGGATATCCAGACTTGCCCCTACGGGAATTCGGCTTGGACTTTCAGAGGCTCGCTCAGACGTATCGCTCTACCGAGGTGAATCATCGCTAAGGTGGGTGGCTACGGTGAACTTGTCTTTGCTTAGCCAGCACACATAAAATCTGGAATGTTTATGCTAGTCGCTAGGTGAATCACCCCCTGCATGCTAATAAATCCAACGCACCTAGCTAAGGGAATAATCCCAACTCATATTGCTTGCTAGAACATGGAAAAGGAAATACTGCTTATATTCAGACCCTCGCATGCTAAGTCCCTTAACGGTTTCATCTCTCGGACTACCTTCGGGCCCGAGTAACGTGCCTGCTTATGTTCCTTTAGAAACGCATGCTTGTCTGCTTGATTGTTATCGTGTTTTCATCCAAACCCCGGGAGACTACTACGTAGTCGTTCCGTGCCTGAACGAACCTGCAAGTATTCGGGACCCCTAGGTCACCAAGGCAATCTCCGCCCTAGGAGAATTGCATCAACGCAAAAGACAGTCACTAAACAACGAAACAGGCAAAGCATCTTGTCTTGTACTATTGTTGCCTCAACAGCTTGCCTCTTGTCTTGTACTCTTGTTGCCCCAACCAAGGCCCCGTTCGATCATGGACAACCAGTGCACAGGGTAACGGTCTCGCGGGCGATGCTGGGGCACTGGCATCGATCCGGTCCGGGCGAGACCAATTGTTCTTAGTCTCTTGTTCAGGCGAAATGGCTTGCAGCGCCTCTTGTACTTTGTTGCAAAGCATTCTCGTCTAGACTAAATAGTCTCTTGTTCGTCGGAATGGCTTGCAGCACCTCTTGTTCTTGTTGCAAACCATCTCGTCTAGACTATACCGTCCATATGGCATACGCCAGTGATCGCCTTGTGATAAACTTATTGCATGCTTGCTTGTAAACGAAAGATAAACAATTCATCCTCGCTTAGCGGCTATCCGCGTGCGAGGCACTGTATCGCATCAAGAGCAACTAAACACCTGAACGATCTTGAAATAAATACTCTTGTTTGCATATGCTATGCCTCCTGAATGTTTATACATGCCTCTGCTCGAATTAACAATGTTGCCTTAATGTTGCCTTGGACAGGGAAGAGATGGTAAGTTGGTAAGTCTCGCCGTGTTTCCTCTCATGTTGCATGGCGCACTGCCCGACACGTTAGGCTATTCAATGTTTGCATAAAACTGATCCTAAGACAACTAGAAAGACAACTTAATAGTTGTGCACGGAACCTGTATTACGTGTTTGGATTTGTCGAGCGGGCGAGTAGCTTCCCCACCAGTGCATTCAATGTACTGATAATCCACCAGTTTGCTTGCAGGGTACGGGAGAACCTCGTTCGGTGCGGATGCCTCCTTCGTGCGTGCTAAGGCCAGGAGTTCCCTCTGAAGCCTTGCAACGGTGCGTCCGGGACTGAAGCACATATACAAGACATAATGTTGGAGCGTCGCCTGACCATCGCCTGTACAATCATTCCACAGTTGTAGCCACTTGGCACGCTTTTACTGTTTCAGAGAGAGAGGCTTGAGCGACTTGTAATCTCGGCTATACGCCGTCTGTAACACTTGTTCATATCAATAAAGAGATTACTTTACTTGTTTCAATGCTTCCGCTATATTGTCGACTCAGTGAACCTGTTACCGATCGCTATGCGTTCCTAAACTTCGCTGCACTCGGACAATCTGTGCGAGTCTGTGGCTTAGAACTCTTGCCACCAGCCAATGAACCATGGCCTTGCACGGGCGTGGATCACGCTCGTGCGGCATCACGCTCGGATGGGTTAAGCGATCGTTCCGCGGGAGCGCTGGCGAGGGTGATTCCCGCCTAGCAGGAACGGCCGATTGCCTGCGGAAGATCGGAGCGTGACACTGGTGGAGCTGGAAAAGTTCTATTAGGTATCGTGGAAGGGGTTGATAGGATTGGATTGCTAGTCTGTCCATCCGGTCCGGGAAGAAGAGGAGTCGTTGAGGTCACTCCTGGTTATTGGTCGTCGTCCCCCGGAGACGTGTTGTCCCCGGTGGCGGCATGCCCGTTATGCAAATTCATCTCTCTGCAAGAGATGGACGAAGAATTAAGAAGAGTACATGAATCAAGCAGGATGCAAGCACTTAAGTAGGACATGTTGGAAGGAAGGTAAGTTATAGTCAAGTGTGGATGAGATCTAAAATTCTAATCCTAGGTGCAGGCCCGTTCGGTACAGTTACGTAACCGAAACGGCTAACTTGACCTGCATGGGCCACCACAAAAACATGACACGCCCCAGTCCCAATAATACGTAGGACTAGAACACGTAATCATGCCAGCCGCATGGATATGGCAACTCCAATATATGGAAACCATAACCCATACGTACGTTGTAATATGAATATAAACTCACATGTGGTATATATAATGTCACAAGTCACAGATATGCTAATCTCATCCACACAACAAATCATAGAAAAGAAATACTAAACTAGAATAAGAGTCTGAAATTTCCAAAATAATAGTCGGGTGAAGACAAATCGACTACTAATGACTATATCCAAAACTAAAATGAGAGAGGAGTATAAAGTCTCCAATATAAAATAATGTGAAGACAGAAGTGTATCAGCTAAAAAGAATCCCTCGCTAGATGTACTCAAAGGAGCTCAGAAGGTAAGACCTCCTCGGCAGAAAGTAATGCGTCAGGTCCAGGCCCGTACTCCTGCAAATACTCAAGAGCAGATACACCTAGCAGAGGACCAGGTCCTCAGAGGGACGTAACAAGATACAGAAAAGTGAGCCAACTTGAATACAGTAAACATGCATATAATTTGAAAATAAATAAGTACGCTGTACAAGACAATCTATATGAATGCAAATGAGGACAACTTTTCGACGTATGGGCAAGGGTAGGCTACTCGATCTAATCTCATAACTCACACACACGTCCATGAACATCATCAGCCGACATACCGCGGGGGTAGCGACCCTCGTGACTCCATCAATCGACATACCGCGGGGGTAGCGACCATCGGACACGACCACCATAGTGCGTGCTAGTGATTACGGTGTTACCAGAGTGGTTAAAAGCCCATACGCCTAATGATTGTCCTCTCATGATACTAAGTGCCATGTGTGTGTCAACATATCTAATGTATAGTAATGACTGAAATAAAACTACACATGCAAGAATAAACAGAAATGCAATAAATATACAGAAATATACTAAGCATGCAAAATACTATAAGCAATTTGGCAAGGTATCTTGCCTGGCAAGAAAGCTAAAAAAATGTAGTATCCCGCTGTCAACACCAAGAGTCAGAAGCTACGACCTCAGAATGAACGTCTCCGGATGCTGAAATAAACATCACCAACGTTCCCAGAATAAGCAAAATAGCTAAAAAGTACTTCCCTTTCGTCCAATTTGGTCAACCGTCTCAGAATTGCGTGAAAATTGGGTCACAGGACCAGCGCGTTACCACGAGTCCAGTGGCGCAAGTTTCGTCGCAATCTGACAAGCGTGCACAAAATACGCGCGAGTTCCACAAAAGTTACGACATGGAATGTGTCCGCAGATACGGCCCGATTTCGGTGCGCACACGCGTCCGAATAAGTTTCCATAAATTTTTACGTGTCCGGTTACGCTGCGTGCACCATTCGGTACACTTGGTACACGGCAGGTCGGTCCCGTTTGGCGGGGCGCGCTCCGTTTCACAACTTTTAGAATTCTGGAAAAAGTGGGTTCGCGGGATTTTGTGACGAATTTAATTCTGTCCACAGCAGCTAATAATCTAGGGTTATTTAACAGAAAATAAACTAGGTCAAGTGTTCTACACATATCAAAAAGAATCACCGAATTCGGATCTCTGTGGTGGAAGATACGAACTCGACAACATGGGTGATCACCGCAGTTTTCTGCGATCCCAGAATTCGGTCTGCTCGCGCCAACTTGGGCGCTATTTTCGCCTATGGGTACACGTTGTTCGAGGTCTGCTATTATACAAATATGAAAAAGGGTTAAGGGGTGAGCATACCGGTGAAGACGAAACGGCGTTTGGTTGAGCGAGTCGACGAAAAACAACTCCGGAACGAAGGCACCTCGTGTGGGAATCTGCAGTGCGCGAGGTCGGGGTCGTCGGGATTGGTTTGGACGGCCTGGCGGGGTTCTCTGGCTGCGGTGGCGGCTCTCTCTAGGTCTAGATGAGAAGAGGAAGAGTTTTGATGATTAGTTTAGGGTGTGTGAAGAGATTTTATATATATATATATATATATATATATATATATATATATATATATATATATATATAAATCTTCCGTGCGAGTATGCTACTGGCTGCTACATTATTTTCAAAAGGTTTTGTTGATTTACGCTTTAGTTCCCCTTCTTTCATTTTTTTTCCTTTTCCTTTTTTTTTCTTTCTCCTTTTTCTTTCCATTCTTTTCTTTTCTTTTATTCTTTTTCTTTTTCATTTTTTTTTCTTTTTTTTTCTTTATAATATATATATATATATGCATATATATATATATATATATATATATATATATATATATATATATATATATATATATATATATATATACTCACAAGAAAAATTATAGATTAGAATAATGCACACCGTTAAGCTAGCAACTGCTCAAGGGGTCTCCTACATGAAATAAATTCGGAAAAATTCATAATTGTTCCATAAATTCCCTAAGTGCACATATATATATAAATACATAGAAAAATTCTAAAAATATATATTTGTGCACACCATTAAGATAGCAACTGTCCAAAGGGTCTCCTACATGAAATAAATTCCAAAAAATTCCTGATGGTCCCATAAATCCTCTAAGTGTCCCAACACCTAAAATAAAAATTAATTAAAATCTATTTCTCCTAATTAGCACATAATTGCTATAATTAAATTATTAATTAATAAAATAATAAATATGATTTTTTTTTTAAAATAGGGGTTTTACAATACTAATCCCATTCTTTGGTTCATGGGTTTATTATGAGGATAGGACTTGGTCATGGTTTGAACCATGGTTCAACCTTACCCATATATATAAACAAACCCCTTTATCTTTCTTCATTTTCTTATTTCATTTTCTCTCTTAGGTTTTCTCTCCCCTTCCCATAGGCAAGTACATCTTGCATAAGAAATGGAGAAACCTTCCATATTATTAGTCTATTATAGTTATTGTGTGATTCTAAGCATGTTTAGCATTTGGAGTTTTTGGTTTTTATGGTTGGATTTGTCTAGATCTACATTTCTAACTTAGAGTTTTCATGGGTTCTATAGATTTTTCTTGGTTTTGATCTATTAAAACTTAATATTTTAGAAAATGAAGATTTTATGGTTCACTCGATTTGGAGTTAAAATGAATATTTTATGAAGAAAATAAGTTTTCGGGTTTTTGGAGCTTTTCCATGGAGTTCTTGGTGTTCTTGGTGTTCTTGAGGTTTTGGACGATGCAGTCCATGCACCGGGAGGCCATGCGACAGATGCACCATGTGGCTTGAGCTCCCTTTGCAGTCCCTTCGCAGCGTGCGCATCTCTTGTGATGCGCATGACTATTTTGCATGCGCACTTTGAGCCATGCACCCGAACAAGCCATGTGGCAGATTTTGCTTTGAGCCTGATCTTTGCATGCGCCTGAGAGTACATGCCAAGCTCCCATGTGCCTAGCACTAGACGCCTAACTTTACATATGTGTTTCCATGCACGTGACTTATTATGCGCCAGGCCGTTATGTTTCAAGCTCATCTCCGCTGCGCCATGCAGCAGACTGCTATGAACTTGAATCCATGTAGCAGCTTTTCCATGTGCGTGTTTTCCATGCGCACATGTGTAACCTAGTGACCCCATGCGCTTGTTTTACTATTTTTCTTGTTCTTGGGGCTTCTCATGTGGATTTCATGATTATATGTGTTGGACCTGACTATGTGCAGAACTAGACCATGCACCAAGTGGCTATATTACTTTCTTGGCCCATGACTTTCTTGGCACATCATCCTTGGCGCATGACTTTCTTTAAGTGTTATATTCTTTATGCTTGATTTTAATGCATATAAGTGTTAAGCTTCTAAGTGTCAATGGACTTAGTGACTAGACCTGGTACTAGACATGACCATGTGCTTGAACTAATTATGCGCCTGACGCAATCATGTGAACTAAGATTTTATGAGAAACTAGACTATGTGATAAGTGACTCACCAGCTGTGTGCATGACATGAGCTACATGATTAGTTGGTAATTGGACTCGAATATTGTATCAGTGATGATACAATTATTGCGTGCTAAGTATACATGATCTAAATATGTACTGAGGTACGACATAACGTGTTACATGTTAAGTGATTTCATGTTTAGGTTGTGCATCGAGAATGCCTCCTATAATTCGTGAACGCGTGATACTATATATATTTTCTCCAGCACGAGCATGATATGCGAGTCAAGTACCAAAATATGGCTAGGATATTGATGGTTGAATATTGCATACACGCTCAGGTGAATCTAGACTGAACTTCTGATCTTTATATGGATTTGTATCTAGCGTGTCCGTACTTTTTATGACATCTTAAAAGAAATTCTCATGTGACCACGCCTTGAGATTTCAAAACAATATAGGGTTAACTAGGCAACAAAAATTTGTAGACCATGGGGAGGGAATGGTATCCTGAGATCATGTCAACGAACCTTCTCACCAGAGATTCATCCTTGTGCGTTGGGCTGGCCACCACGGATACCATATATCATCTATCTTAGTGGAGTGAAGTATTTGACCTATTATAAATATGTCGAGCCATAGTCTCCCTATAGGAGCACTGGAACAGGTAATACCGTGATATAGCGCAGTGGCCCTACGGGAAACTAGTGCAATTAGTGAAGTGTGTGTATAATAATTTATTGGCTCGGTTAGCCCTTGTTCGACAATGGCGTGATCTGAGGATACATATTATGCATTATTTCTGAGATAGCCTCAGACTCCACAATAGCAAGCCGTACAAGTGATTGGCCGTTATATAACTTGAACTTGGTTGTGATTGTATTCTTATGTTAGTAGTTTAGGGACATGGACTATTATAGTGTGATGGTTCAACCATTCACTACCAAAATATGATGAAATAGCGACGTTTTTAGCGATGTCCTAATAAAACGTCGCTAATATTAAATATTTGAGCGACTCCAAAAATAAACGTCGCTATACGTCGATGTTGGCGACACATAGCGACGTTTAGCGACTGTACATTATTTTTTAAAGAATATTCACTATAACTTCTTTTATGTCACTAAATGTCGCTGAGTTTTTTGATTTAGCGAGGTTAGCGACGTATTTACCGACGTTTTATTTTTTTATCTTTAGCGACGTTATAAGCGACGTCTACAACGTCGCAACCTTTTTAAATTAGCGACGTCTGTTTATTACGTCGCTAATTTTTTACCGTTTAGTGACGTTTAGCGACGTATATTTATTATGTCGCTAAATTTTTTAATTTTCGATGTTTAGCGACGTCTAGTGAAGACGTCGCTAAACTTTTTTAATATAGGGTTCAGGGATTCATTCCCCCCCCCCCCCCATTCTGTCGATTGGATCCCAAAATTTCGAAACCCTCTTCCTCCCCCCCTCCGGCGAAGTACCCCCCTCCCTCCGGCGTCCTCCTCCTCCCCCCGTCCCTACCCCCCCCCCCCACCGGCTCCCCCACAGCCCCCCTACTCCGGCTCCCCACCCCCCGAGAGCCCCCCTCCCGTACGGCTCCTTCCGGCGTGGCTCCTCCCCTCCGACGACCTCAGGCTTCTCCTCCTTCTCCTCCTCTAGGTAAACCCTAACCCTATCTTTCTCTCTCTCACAGATACAGACACGATATGACACGGGTCAGAGGTAAACCCTAAGTTTGCACCATCTATCTCCTGGGGTCCATACACATGATATGTCCCTAAGAGAAACCCTAAGAGAAATTGGGGTGAATACCGAAGAGAATCGGGGTGAATACCGTAACATGCTTGAATAGACTGAAATATTAATTCTAAGTCAAAACTAGATCTTGGACTCGAAACTAGCCAATTACCTAAGTTTGGTATCCAATTTACCTATTAACTAGCCCGTGTTTGGCATGTTGGTCAAACCAAGCTATTGCTAAACTATACTAGGTCTTCTAGTATTTACTTGCTAAAATAGGATGCCATATATCATATATTATACTATATAAATTCCCTATAACCAATATCTTATAGTATCTATCAAATAACTTATTATCTAGTGGTAATACCTCGTATCTATGATATTACCTTAGTATAGGTCAATACCTTACCCAATATCTTAACTACCCATCTTACATAAACACTGATACTTGGTATCAGCACCTCATTTATACTCTAACAAACTCTCCCTCTCCCTCTCTACTCTTGCACCTGTAGTGCCATTTGCAGTGCAGTCACCCTCTTTCCCACACTCACACTTACACACCTAATTTGGTACTAAGCTGCACATATATGCAACGGATACACAAGAGTGCACTACTTCACCTTTGATTTCCCTAACTCTTACCCACATGATACACACACACTGGTCTCCCCAACACTTAAATTTTGAAGCACAAGTCTGCACAAGGGGCATACTCTCCCTCTAATCCTTCCTCTAATTTCACTGATACTCCCTCGAGCCCCCTATTTCCTGATACCCAGGAACCCAACACAAGCCCATGTAATGCATTCTTCCAACACTTAATTCAGGGTATCCCTTAGCTGTTATTACTTGCATATCACCACCATTTCCTTTTCCAAATACACATGCCCACACTTCTAATAGCAGTGAAAGAAGAGGTAATACACTTTCATCCACTTCAAGGTTCAGACTTGTGTATCACACACAATGCATACACATATTAGATACTAGCACCTTGCTAACACCACACTTTACACACTCTAAATCACTACTAAAATCTCATACACACACTCCACTAATAACGGATACACACAGATACTTGAACAATTGATATGCACACTGATCCACCCTTGTAAGCTCTGCTCTCCTAACACCCAAGCAACTGCCCATGTATTAGTGTACTGATACACTACTTGTACCAACACATGTACCCACTCTTACACTAACACTCATTGATGCACTCTCAAGAACTCCCTTGCAGTTCACTCCTCTGGACAAACACACAAGTGTATTTCCAAGGATCTGTGCTAGTGTTGCTGCTACACCTCACACATATAACCCCACATTCTAGAAATCCCTCACTCTACTATTGTTGCAATTGTCAATGATATTGCATTGCAGATCATTTCACATAGCATCCTGCTTTCAAATGCTTGCACCACTGTTGTCAACCCGACTCAAGGCCATGTCATCATCTCCCAACTGCTAACTGTCAACCCTCAGGTCTTACTATAATATCTGCAGTTGCAGACACCATAACTCTCATCTAATGGAGGCAGTGCACTGATACAAGCACCCACACTGCTGAATCCAGTTCCTAAAAGCCATCCCCCTTAGTTATCCAACCCCCAACCTACTGGTAAATTGAGTTGATCTAGGTAAGTGGAGTAATGGTACTAGTTAAAGTATTTGGGTATTTGGATTAGGTATTTTGATACTATAGCATATGAGTTATATATATATAAATAGTATATAGTATAATAAATATCAACTAGTATAGTTTCATGGACCAATTTTAGAGGTCATTATTGACTCTAACCTTAGTATTGACCTAGTTGACTTAGCTTGACCGAGAAATGACTTAGAGACCTAGTATGAAGCTAGTATAGCATGTTTATAATTCCAAAAATTCTATTTTTACTTGTAATTCATATTTAGATCTTTGAGACACCAAGACGGGCACCGTTTGATATCATTGCTTTGGACCACAGGTGAGAACATTCTATGATAGTTTTTATTATTTGATAATTACTATAATACAAGTATTTAGAAATGTATTACTTGATTTTTGACACATTAGTACACGGATTAGTAACACATGGATTTGCAGTCATGAAATGTTATCTATTGTTTCTCGTGTTCTCGTATGGTTTAGACAATTTTAACACTACACAATATTTAATATTAGACAATGTTCATTGAGTATCTTACATTGTAACGTGTCATGGTTGGATTCATTGAGTATCTTGCATTAACTATATGGATACATATATTTATATATGTTATCAATTATATTCTTTGTTTTCATCTATCTTACCAGATGGCACCCATGACCGTTAAGGAGGAAGTGAATGTTAAGGAGGAAGAGGCACCTCCTATTGTTAAGGAGGAAGTGAAACCTCCTATTGTTAAGGAGAAAGTGAATGTTAAGGAGGAAGAGATACCTCCTACTATTAAATTGGAAGCGGTTGTTAAGGAGGAAGTGGTGTCTCCTACTGTTGGGCAGGCACCAGCTCAGAGGGGGAGTTCTAGTCACCCAGCACCTATAGCGGAGATTGATCACTTAGACGCTGATTATGCGAAGTATCTGAGGGACTGTATCTTCCCTAGCGTATTGGATATCCTCGAGATTGAGACTGTGATATTTCATATACTTTATTGTGGTTATTGTGTGACTGTGATACTTTTATATTATGTTATTTGTGTGACTGTGATACTTTTATTTTGTGTTTATTGTGTGACTGTACTGATATTTCATATACTTTTTTTATATTTCTTACGCAGAAAATTCAACGGAGGGTTGCTCCGGGTATGTCTATTTTTAAATGTATGTCAATTTATCGGTGTTGAGTGTTCCACCAAAGTGGTCGGCGAACCCAGAGAATACAACGGAAGGTTGCTCTGGGTCTATTTATATAAATTGAGAATTCATAAACTGCAGGAAGATTGGTTTGGAAACCATTTTATAATTTTATTTTATTTTTTACTGAAAATTTAGTGACGTTTAGCGATGTTTTTATACGTCGCTAAATACGTCTTTTATACGTCGCTGAATACGTCGCTGAATGTCGGTAAATTGCTGACATGACAGTATTTGCCAGGTCAATAAAATGTCGCTAAATGTGGTACAAAACGTCGTTAGAAAGAAAAAATATGTCGCTAAATTAGCGACATTTAGCGACACAAAATACGTCGCTAAACGCCGCTAATAAGAAAAATATTAGCGACGTGAATAAGTCGCTAGAAAACGTCGCTATAGCGACGTTTTGCGACCTTTTTCCTGTCAGCGACTAGCATAAATGCGATTTCATTAAAACGTCGCTAATTACGTCACAAATTTTTTAGCGACGTCTTTAGGCCATTTAGCGACGTTTTCTGGCGTCGCTACTTTGAATTATTCTTGTAGTGATTGTCCTTGTTTGGTTGTAGGGTTAGGCCATATTGTGCTAGGGTAGATTGTGGACCAAAAATACGACAATATATATATATATATATATATATATATATATATATATATATATATATATATATATATATATATATATCTTGGGTTTTTGTTTTCCCATTTCGTGCCTCCTTGTGGTACTTGCTATTTGGGGTCTAACCCCACTGGTTTTGCATGACTAGTTTTTGAGCAAGCACACGAGGATCCAGTGTACTTTTTCTCGACTCATGGCGCGCACCAGGAACATGGCCGTCGAGGATAACGAGTGTGTTTTCTTCTTCCCTGGTCGTCATTGTGCATTTCACTCTTTTTGGCGTTTAGCCACCGGCACCTGTTAGTCGGCATGTCTGGACATTTAGTTCCCTTTCCATGACTGTATATAAATTAGGCTGCAGCTGTAATACTGTCATGTATGCTTGTATCTCATATGGCTTCACACATTTTGAAATATCTAGTTCTCAGAATATCTTTATCATATATGCTCTATGTTTACTATTTTTTGTTTGATTGATTGAGACATAGATGTTTGTGTGACCCTAAGTGACTTGATTGTACATGAACCCCCTTGTCTTATTACAACTATAATCGACGTACGACGTATAGTACTTTGTACCGGGTAGTTGGCTATGTCCGTCTTCGTATTCCGGTACTAGGGCGTACCATGAACACTGAGGTGTGACATGAAATCCTGCTCGGTGTATGACACTAATATATTCTTGTTTTCTCGGCACGGACGAGGGTTAGTCAAATAACCATAGCGTAGTTAGGTTATTGCTTGTTTGAATATTGCATTCACACTTGGCTGAATCCAGACTTAAATCCTGATATATTTATTAGGATCCATACCAAGTGTGTCTGTACTCTGTACAACATCATTAAGGGGAATGTTCATGTGGCCGCGACGTGGAATTCCTTATAACTGTAGGGTTATTTAGGAAATTTAAAAGTTGTTAGAACATGGGGGAACGGTGTCCCGAGATCGTGCATGATGGGTCGCCCCTTGATAATTTTTAAGGTGTGCAAGGCTGGCCACCATGAATATTGTATACCATCTACATATAGTGGAGTACAATATTTGACTTTTATATTAAACCGAGCTAGCAAATCCTATAGGAATGTTGAAACTGTTACTGATCTATTAGCGTGGTGGCCCTATGGGGAACTGGTGCGATCCTGCTTGTCTGCCTGTATAATTTTGGCCCGGCTAGCCCTGCTCGACATAGCACGATCTGAGGATGCTTATTATGCATTATTTTTGTGATAGCCCCAGACTCCACATAACAAGACGTAACTTTGTTTGGCCGATTATAACTTGACTTGTTTGTGATTGTATTTTTTTTCTATTAGTAGCATAGGGACATGAACTATCATGGTATGGTGGTTCAACTTCTGTCCTTCTTTGGTTGGGGAGTTGGACTAGTATGCTATGATATAATATGGACTAAATTACGACACAACTTTAGGTTGACCATAATCATGGAACGTACCTTATCTCAGGTGACATGGCATTCATGTCCTTGTTTGGTGAAGGAGTGACATGTTATCTCGATGATAGGGCACACGCCAATGATTCTTGGTTCTTGTACTATACTTTATTTGGGATTTGTGTTTCTTCATTCGTGCTCCTTTGTGGTACTTGCTATTTGGGGTCTAACCCTATTGGTTTTGCATGGCCAGGTTTAGAGCCAGCATCCGAGGATCCAGTTTATCTTTCCAACAATGGCGCGCACCCGACGGATGACCACTGAGGGACACGAGTGGATTTCTTGATCACTGCTTGTATTGTACATTCTTTTCTTTTTGGGCGTTTAGCCCCCGGAACCTGTTAGACGGCTTGTCTGGACATCAGTTCCTTTTACATGACTGTAATATAATCAGATTGCAGCTGATCTTGGTTATGTAACTATTGATACTCTTTTAGCCCAGCATTTTGATGGCTAGTCCAGCATTTTATGGCTAGACCTCTAGAACATTTTGATAGAGCATTTGAGACGCCTTATTGCTTTATCCTATATGATTCTATGTTGTTGTTACTTGATTAAAAGATTGAGACATAATTATTCTAAGACCTTAGGAGGCCTGATTGTAGCATACACCACATTGTCTTTCTATAACTGTAATCGCCGTACGACGTTATATATCTTGTACGGGGGAGCTGGCCTTGCCCGACTCCGTATTTTGGTACTGGGGCGTGAGGATATACATACGGATGAAACTGCTCATTTTGAAGAAATTATGCTTGAACTCTCTAGAGTCAACTGAAGGGTACTCATTGGATGAGAGAAGCTAGGCTGCACCTTCTCTACACGGTTTAGCATGTATAGAGGGAAAGGAACAACATGACTTTTGAAGGGTTATTTAACACCCCTATAAGGATTGTTCTTAGTATAGAACATGATAGTGCATATTTGTAATTAGTGATAGGAGGAAAAGCGGATAGTAGAGTATAAAAGGGGTGTGAAGCATGGATGTGGTGGTGATCTGTGTTTTGTGGTCCAGCGCTTGTAGCTCAAGTGGATAGCAGCGCGGACACTAGGCTGGGCCGGCAGGGTTCGAGCCCCCTAACCGTAAGGACGTGTAGGTGTGTGTGAGTTGTAAAAAAAAAAAGATCTATGTTTTGTGATTTTGTTAATGTTATATAGCAGAGGCTTCCTTATGAAATTCTAAGAACTCTCCGCGCATGTCATTTCCTTTTCCCAGCTTTAGCATGGCCTGAGTGATCATGCCGGCGTCT
The DNA here is from genome assembly GCA_036927795.1 of Iris macrosiphon. Taxonomy (NCBI): domain Eukaryota; kingdom Viridiplantae; phylum Streptophyta; class Magnoliopsida; order Asparagales; family Iridaceae; genus Iris; species Iris macrosiphon. Next base: position 176,782,276 of record JAYESA010000011.1, on the reverse strand, counting down.
CCTCCTCCTCCCCCTCCCCCTCCTCCTCCTCCCCCTCCCCCTCCTCCTCCTCAAGGAGACACTGTGACACTCAAGTAGGCGGCGTTTTTTATCCCCCTTTTGATCTGTAGTACTAGGTTTATTCTCTGCATTGGTGTCACCACAAAATTATTGCAAATTAGGGACCAACCTACCGACTAACAAATGTTACTCTAGATTAACAACGGAACAATGATCGAGTTCCTAGAATTGCAAGGTTAGTTCACAGGACGTCGCTAATGCGTCACGTCGCTATGTTGTCTTGGCGGTGGAACATGTTCGTCTCTAAATAATCGACTTTTCTAAATTTTAAATAGCGATGAAAAGTTTCCTCACTAAATAGTCGGTTTTATAAATTTTAAATGGTGTCGGAAAGTTCCGTAGCTACGCAAATTAAATTCAGCAGCCCAACTCCTTCTCTTTCCCAATCATTTATCCCACCCAAAAAAAATTGGATCCCCGGCCAAAATCTGAGCAAATCCTCTCATCCTAATCCCCTCTGCGCGCCTCCTCCTCCCGATCCCCTCCTCCTTCCGACGTCCCAGTGCACTTCACATGACTCCGACGATGTGCAATTCTAGTAGTTTTATACGAACTTTGGAAGGGCAATTCTAGTAGTTTTATAAAATAAAATAAAAATTAGAGCAAATTTGCTTTAATTATTCACTAACAATATATTTACAACGGGGAGAAAACGCATAGTATGCTGATAAAAGGAAAGACGCACTTCCATTATCAATAATTGATACAGAAATGGAATACAACTGGTCATAGAGCTTATTGTCCAGCCAATTAAATCTCAACCTCCACGTTAGTACAACACCACTTTGTTTCCCCCTCTCTATGCATAACTTATGGCAATACAATGGCAAAGAATGCCACACAGTAACAACAACAACGAACAAAGCAACTACAACACAAATTATGGAACAACATGACACAAGAAACAAATCTTCTGCAACTTCTTTCAGCTACAGAGATTGGGTATACAGACTCCAGATTCCGGGTTTTGCTGCTCTTTCCATATCCTTCCAGTGACCCTCAGCTTAAGCTCTTTCTTGTCACCGCCGGAGAAGAACAGAGCGATGTTTCTTTGGATTATGAGACCATCGTGACTGTCCCGCACCTTTCGGTGGCTGTCGCGGATGCTTCTGGGGGTGCCTTCCCATGTGAGTTTCCTGCCATTCGCCCCAACCTCGAGGCTGTAGCTGTAGTTCCTTGCATCATTCTCATCACCCATAAATCGGAGAAATGCCATGTACACAGGAGCCATTCCAAGCTGAAAGGCCTCAAAGTGTAGGCAGAAGTATTGGCCAAAGCAATTGAAAACCTAGACAGATCGGTAGATAGAGATCAGGAAAGAATACAGTTTAAGTCCCCACAATAAAAGTAACATCTACTTATTTAAAAAATAAAATTAAAAATAAACATCTATTCACTTTCTCTGACCATTGCTCCTACTGTTATTTTCATTGAATTATTACAAGCCTATGGAGTGCAGATATACTATAATCTATTAAATTGCTTTTTATGTCTAATTATACAGACAAATACTTGTGTGATTATATTATTTAATAGGTAACTGACAAATATTGAATTAATAACAGAGCTGATACAAGCACTTGAACATGAGATATTTGTAATTGTGTTTATTTGTACCTGCTTCTTTATCTACAATTTGTACAGTCATCCATAACTCTTCTCAAAAGTCACAAGTTATATAAGCTTGCTTTTCAAAAAAAATTAAGCTAAAATCCAAACACAACTTCGATTAATTTATCCTTTTCTCCCTAGTTAGCACTGATAGATGATGTAGCTCAATATGGTGAGAAACATGTCTTAAAGCTCACTAAATCAAGAAATTATGTCTCTATATGTAAAGCCAATTTGCTGACAGTATGGAAATATCAACTTACAGTCAACATCCAGGTAGCATTCTCAACCTCTCGGGGATTGGATTTTACGTACCGATGGTTGAAGGTGCAACCAGTGTGCATGTCTACCTTGTGGTCATCCCGTAAGTGTGTTACAAGGTAGGGTATATCCCCCACAACAGAGCACTCAGACCCCGCATATGGACAGTTGTATGGCCTGAAATGGCACTGGGCTTCATGCTTGAGCTTGCTATAGTATGGGAAGATCTCCGGGCATCCTAACGAGAAATACTTACAGGGGAGCTCAAGTGATTCAGCCACCTTTTCCAATGCTAAGCACCTGATTTCTCCAAGCTCTTGCCTACAAGTAGGGCATCGGTTGTGCACCCTCAATTTGCAGGTTGAACACAAACAATGGCCATTGGGGCACTGCAAATATCACTGTTGTCAGACCAGTGAATCATAGAAAATAAATATGGTAGGACTATATAGTTTTGGATGCAGCATCCCCATTCAAAATATTACATATGATATGTGTGTGTGTCTGTGTGTTTGCAATGCAAATCTTGTAAAGAAGCAGAACGTAAAAAGAACCAATAATTACTTGCTAACAAGAATGTTTTGCGAGCAACATTAGGATGCCTATGGGTAACAGAAGTTAGCCATTTACATTTGTGAGTTAGATAAGCAAATTTTTCTTCAGAGAAACAATCCAAGGGAGAAGCAAAGCAGGTGTCATGTCTAATGATTTAACTTCATATGAAGTAGCAGCATAACAATTAACTGTCTTACGAGATATCTAACATTAGAACCAAGACGACTTTCTTGTACTATAGCAGAACACAGAGAATAGGAGTCAAACTGATATATAGGACACAAAAATATTGCACTTATAGTTATATGGGATAGGTTATTAGAGAATACACACTAAGAACAAAAAAAAATACGCTCCTAATACATTTACTGTTCTGCAAAAACTGAAATAATTTGATATACTAGGCACAATTCATAGCAGGAAGTAGTAGTAACTAGATTTTATAATGTCATCATCATAATATCTGCAAAAAAGTGAGGCCAAAAATTCTCAATACTTGTCTCTATATAGACTGCTCCAGCAGTTAACCCCAAGACTGGGGTTAAATCTTCTTTCACCGTCTTGTTTGGCAATAGAATGCATCTATTTCTCCATCAGAAAGAGAGCATAAATGTCTTCATCCTTAAGTGGACGGAGCTAGTTGCTTCCATTGGCTTTGCAGATAGGGTACAAAATGCAGGTTTAAATAATTATTTTAGTTAAAAGATGTATAAGCCTAGTCAGACAAAAAATAGCATTTAAAAACACACATCTATGATCTAACAATACTTGTTTTTTGATAACCTTTCATCACCATTTTTCTGAAAAGTAATATGATTTCACCAGTCATGAACATAAGCCCTAATCCTGATACCATATATTACCCCCATACCCTGATCAACTAGTTTGCACAGATTACTCCTCTAGAGGATTGTATTAGTATCTGACACGATTCTTCCTAGACACTCATGTCAGATATGCTCCATCCATATATATGTTTGCAAGGGCTCAAAAATGGTTGGAAATAATTTGGCATAGTCGTGTTCATGCCAACACAATTGAGATATAAGTAACATTTCTTTTTGAACAGGCCCTTTCTAGAAAAGAAAAAAAAATTAAACCTTACTAGCCGAAACATGCATAAACAAAGATATTATTAAGATCTTATATATATATATAACAGAAGCCAAGGACCTCTAGCTCAAGTGATTAGAGTGAGGCATATCCGTGATTAGAGTGAGGCATATCCTCCCAAGAGGTTGCGGGTTCGAGCAACGGGGAAAGCACATTTAATTCCATGTGGAGGAATTAATGTGAGTAGTGGTGCGGTTCAGGTGCAGATGCGAGCCTTCGGGCCGAGTTTGCAAGCCTTCGGACCAGGAGTCTGTAACACAATTCTCTCTTTCAAATATATATATATATATATATATATATATATATATATATATAACAGAAAGAAAGAGTGTAAAATTACAACTCAAAGATCAGTCGCTCAATTGGATATTCCAATTTGCTCCATTAGGGGTAGCAAATAGTAGTTTTTGAACCGAAAACCGACCCGACCTAAAATAGCAGTCCAGGAAGATTTCTAAAAAAACCGGTTGGAGATAGGGTTTTAGATACAAGAAAATCGGTTTTCGGTTCGGATTACGGGTTTGGGATTCAGTTCCTGACCCGAACTGAAAACTAAATTATTATATATGTATTTACTTCTATACCCTTCATTCTATATAAACAAAAAACTAAACCTAAACACTCTCTCCTCCTTTCTGCCGCATCTTCCTCTCCCGAAGCAACAAGTGTGCTCTCTCTCCCACTCCCACTCCCTCTCCCGAAGCACTCCCGTCTAGGGTTTTCTCCGTGCTGAGTAGCCGACCGCTCTACCTAGTGACTAGTGCCTCCCTCTCTCACAGACACTCTCTCTCTCTCTCTCTCTCTCTCTCTCTCTCACACACACACACACAAAGATCTCTGTCTCTCAAATCTCGAATCTTTGTCTCATACAATGTGGTTTTAAATCACAACTATCTTGGGCTGCTTCTGAAAAGGCCGACGATCTCAAGTATCAAGCCGTAGTATCCATATACAGAAATGAACATCTATGTATTTAGAGTTCAAAATTGTTCATGGCTCTTTTTTCATGTTATCTTAAATTAAGAAATTTTGCAGTGATATATTTGCTGCAATTTGTGCTTATTTACATCAGATGAACTACCCTACAATATGCACACAAAATACTATTTTATGATTATGTAAATCTGAATTTCCCTGGAATTGACACTGCTTGATGTCAACTCTATTGCTATTTCTATTGATCGTTGTTGTCTAACTGAACTTGTGGTTTCTTATTGCATAGACTGATTGTCAAGCGTGTGTGTTCTTGTGTTTGTCTATATTTTATTCAGCGTTTGTGTGTTATTCTGGCTTCACATAATTCTATATTTCTTGATGTAACTGCAAGTTATCCGCACGATATTTCCAGATCCTGTGAAGCAGAAAACTTCGCTTGTTGAGAATATACCAAATCCACTTGCTGGAGAACAGGTACCCATAAGACCACTCTTCTTTTTCCCTGCAGTAGATATGCTATTAGAGCAACACTTTTCCATGGAACTGAGCCGACCGAAAACTGAACCGTTTTAATTCGGTTCAGTTTTGTTCGTTTTTATTAAAACGGTTCAGTTTTCGGTTTTGAAAAATAAGGTTTTTGGTTTAGTCGGTTTTCACATAAACGGTTCGGTTTGAACCGAACCATTGCTCAACCCTAGTCTCCATGTCCTTTGGTTGATTCCCTGACTTTGTATTTATGCATGACTATTCTGGTGTCTTCATAAAACCATCTAAATAAGAAGATTTTGTGAGTCTACTCTATTCTTATGTTTCTTTCCATCCAAAATAATGTGTCATACTACAACAGTCAATACAACCTTAGCAATATAATAACCAAGGTCGATGACTTGATGTTCTTGAATCTTCCTTGAAGAATGTCAACCATCTTCTCCCTGATATTGCAAGTCGTCTTTAGATGTAAACACAAGTTCAATTTGCATAGCTTCCATATATGGTGAATAGGAACATCTGAAGAATGGATGTTTGAATGTCTCTACATCACTTTCACATAGATTGTGCTATCGATTAATTAAGCATTCCATTCCCAACCAGTTTGTCCTTCATGGAAATCTTCCTACATACCTACTTGATACGTGTTCCTCTAGAGTGAGATCGGGCCATTTTGCATGGGTTGCAACAACCACGTCTCTTCTATGAGTGGGGAAGATAGTGAAACCCCAGGATTTATTCCCACATCGAAAATAAGATGAGACTTTGCTTGGTTTATATTCGAGCGTTGGGTCTTGTGTGTACATCATGTGACAATTTTGGCAAGTGTGTCAAGTGATGATGCACATGAGGTCCATGAGTGCGTCATGTCCTGGCGGGCCGTAAGCAAGGTGTGACAAATGGTTATATAAATTGTTACTAATTTTCTGCTAGGCACCTCTAAAGTAAACCAGACAACATTATGCCATTGAATTTCGGAGAACTACTTGCTTTATATGCTGCTTTGGAGGTCAAGGTGTAATCAGGTTGGGTCGGGCCTAGTGTTGAGTGGGTTTGACCCTAGGCTGGGCTGGGCCGAGCCGAACTTAGACCAGAGGAAAAGCGGGTCGGACCGAAAGGCTTATAGGGCGAACCCAGCCCGGACCCGGAATCGGTTTTGGGGGTGGCCCGGGGCCTGACCGGGTCATGGAGGGGTCGGGCTGGACCGGTTGGTCAGCTTATATTACATAGAGAAAATTTACAAAAATTCTAAAAAAAAACTTAATAGAAAAAATTTACGCCATTTTTTAATTAATTTTTAGTATATATTATTTTTGTTACATAAGTCGTACAACTTATATTTGTGTTTTACCTTTTCAACCTCTCTTCAAAAAAAAAAATTATACTCCAAAGGAAGTTTGTATAGAGTTTAAAAGCTGAAACTCAAACATAAGTCGCATTGAAAAATATATAACTTATGTTTAAGTTTTTGTTTTCAACCTCTTCAAGTTTTCTTTGTAATACCACAAAAGAATCTTGTAGAGAGGCCGAAAGCAAAAAATTCAAACATAAGTTGAATAATTTAAAATATACCTATATAACAATAATAATACATATTAAAAAATGATACATTTTTTCAAGAAGATGAAAGATACTATACACACTTGTTTAGATGCCTACGTAGATTTTTTGTGCCATAGTTAGGTTTCCATTAGAGTCGTTTCCTATAATGCAAGCATTCAACAAGAACTTCATGCGAGAATCTTCTTTCTGTATCTCACTCATTGTAAACTCCACTAAAGTGCGGCCAAATTTCTTATCTTCTTTCAAATTGAGGCCCTTGTACCCCCCGAGGTTGAGGTGCGGATTGAGGTTGCTGATCTTGCGGTTGCTGTGATGGTTGATCATTTTTCATGACAGCAAGTAGCCTCTTTATCGAATATCAATAGATTGATTGTAAATATTGCAAGAGGGGGCATAAAACTTATTGTTGTAAATTTGGAAAAATTGTCCTATTTATAGAAAAAAAATTGTGTCAAATTACTCCAAATACCCTTAAAATATAGTTTTTATAAGAGTATTTTTGTCATTTACCTTTTAACGGATTAAAAATAGCCATAATATTGGGGGTATTTTGGTAAAAATACCCCATCAAGAAAAATATGGTTGTTGATGGGTAAATTACCAAAATACCACTCCAATGTTTTAATTAACAATAATATAGGAGGGTATTTTGGTAATTTACCCCTATATATTTTTATATATACAACCGAGTAGGGCCCGCAGGGGGAATGGGGGGACCAGGTTCACCAGAGCCAGGACCGAGCCTATACCGGGTCACCGACTGGGCCGGACTAGGCCAAGTCGAACAATTTTTCTGGGTTGAACCGGTTCGGTTCGGTTTTTGCTACGGGACGGGCCGAATTATCGAGCCCAATTTTTAGACCCAGTCCGAACCCAGGTCCGGCCCGGCCCAGACCGGGTTTGACCGGGCCGGCCCAATTAACACCTTGATTTGTAGGAGAACTCTCGATCTTTATAATACCAATAAAATGTATTCATTTGTATATGTAATCTTATCCACTTGTAAATGTATCCTAAATTCTTTAAAAAGTACCACATTCTGGATCCATGGCCCCCCAACTTCCGCAGTATCAGTTTTAGCCTCTTTGCTACAACCTCCAAGGCTCCGACCACTCTCTAATCAAGCCTTGCAATCCTACCTCCATCCTAATCTAACTTCAACTCCACCCGTAGCCTTACTCCTTTATTTCCACCCCTTCCTTTAATTTCTCATGTGCTCCTTTCCTCTGATCTTCTTTCCAAAGGTGATATCATGTATTCTGTTTTGAAATAAATAGGGAACAACTTTCAGAATTATAAGGCTAAACCAAAAGTTCTTAAAGTTGTTATTCAAAAGCCTGCAAAAATATTTTACATGTAAAATAGCCACATCGTTTGCTAAGGAAAAGAGGAGATCCCTTCAGCTGTGTTAGGTTGGTTGGTCAAAAAGTGGGGGAAAGAAAAAGATAAACAAAAGAAAATTGGTTTTGCATGTTATGTTAGGAGCGAAATGTAAAATAAGGGAATTGAAAGAAATTGAGAGAACCTCGACTACATTATATTGTCCTATTGTAAACCCCCTGAATTTTTCAAATTATTAAATCTTGGATTTTTCCCAATTTTCTGGAAATTTTCGGGAATTTTCTGTAATTAAAATCAATGTTTTCAATTAATAAAGGATTTTTAATTGTTAATAAATAGTATTAAAATATCAAGAAAATAACATTTTTGGGTGTAAAACAGAAAACCAGACTTAGGGTAATTTTCTGGGATTTTATTGGGCCTCAGACCTATTTTTAAAAGCCTAAAAACTATTTTTATAATTAATTAATTATTTCTGTTATTATTTATTATATTTATTATTATTATTATTATTATTTGTTTTATTTTTATTTTTCTCGGGCCCGGCCCGGCCCAGTGGGCCGAGCCCAACCTTCAGCCCAACCCAGCCCTCTAACTTAGCGGGTCGGGCGGGTCCGCTCGCCCGGATCCGCGCCCGACCCGGACCCGTTGGCTGTCACCCCGGTCACCCGCTCCCCACGACGCTGCGATCCCGCCGCCGTCGCCGCTAAACGCGCGCGTCCACGCCCCCACGTCCGCCTCCTCCTTCGACGGCCACGTCGACCCCGGCTGAGCCCCTCGCCGCAGCCCGCCGTGACCTCGCCGCCCCTCGCCGCAGCCCGCCGTGACCTCGCCGACGCTCGACCCGCCTCCGGTGATCTCCAGCGAGCCCGGACACGCCGCGGACACGACCCAGACGCGGATTCGAGCCAGGACACGCGTCCAGGACACGATACGGACTCAGAATCGCGTATCAGACTCGTAATACCCCGACCCCGAGTCCGAGGCCTCCCCTCGGTGCTCCTCCATCAGTTCCCGGTAGGTTGCCCCTATCAGATGCACTGTCCTTTCCAAGCCGCTGCCCTGTCCGACCGGGACTGACAGAATAAAGCTCTGTCAATCCCGGGATAGTTAGAATTTATAGATTATGGTTATTTAGTAGATTTGTGATTTGTTAGTCTTGATTGTTAGCTAATTTACGATTTAATACAACGATCCCCAATACGTATATTAATTATATATATATATAATAAAATAAAAACCTTATTATATATTACGTAAATTGGTAATTATTTAATAGATAATTTCCTAAATAATTCCAGTATTTAAATACTAATTAGTTAATAATTAATTCTGAAATGATTTCTAGTATCTATAATACGTTAGTATTTAAATAAGTTTTTCAAAAATAATATTCTCTTACAAATTGATTTATAATATTACCAAAATAAAAACTTAGTAATATTTTCCCCTAAACCTAGATTATTAGAAATAAATTAATTGCTAAAAAACAAAACGATATTATTTTATTATAATCATTCTTTCCTATTCTATCCTACCAGAAACAAAACGATATTTTACCATAAAAATATTTTCTACGATAAAATAAATAAGTTTTATTTAAAAAGGGTTTTGTTTACTAAATTACTATCACAAATTATTATTATTATCGATCGTTGGATTTAAATCATTAACTTAGTTAACTAATCAAGGCAGATTAAACCCTTGTTTAACTCTGAAATCAGATTATTAATAAATGTAGGTCCCTGTAACTAAGGTTGAGACCGTCGCGATTTCTCACTCGCGTCACCAAACCAACCCCAGGCAAGTTTCATATAATTCAAAACTGGTATTTTAGTTGTAATTAAATATGTTGCATGTCATATAGATATATTGAGATGACACTTGATTTCACGGAACCGACTGATTGACTGATTGATTGATTGATTGACTCATTGACTCATTGACTATTGCCTTGGGAACTGGGGAGTAAAAGTTAGCACCCGTGGTCAAAGCCCCCTTATTGCCTCATTGTGGATAGCTGAAGTCCAACCTCACTGGACTGACGCCGCACCGTGTTCACGCGAACACAGATTGCCTCCAACCCCAGCCGGCCACGGGATGCTACTTTTCTCAAAACACTTTTAGTGATTGTAGTTGTCATCATTGCTTCATCGACATTTACTGTTCTTGTTTCATATTTGTTGCATACAAAAAATATAAATACTGTTCAAAACTATTTCATTGCATCATTTTAATTATCGTTAAGATACTGGAATTGGATATATGTTCTTGCTCCCTCCTGACTGGAGATTAACAATTTTAGGTGATTGCGGTGACGATGATGAGTATGATACCTTTTATGGTCCGGACCAGAGTTCTGAAGCCCTAGCTGAACCTAGCCAGGAAGCCGATGTTTAGTTGCTTCCCTTTTATTTTCCAAATTGTAATAATCAGGGTTGAAGTAATAACCCTGGACCATGTTTTGTTTGATCTTGATTGTAAAAGGATTTCTCTCAGACTTAGCAATAAAAGTTGAATTTCCTTCATGTATTCTGGATGTCTGTGTGTTACTATGGATTGATACAGCTTACTGCCGCCGTCTCACAACGGTGCAGGCTGGGCATGATCCGACTGGACCCAGATTATTGGGATCGGGTCGTGACATGTTTTCAGTGGTGGCCCATGCAGGTCTAGTTTACAACCTTTGGTCTAGTCAACTTAGGCTAGCCAAACAAACCGACTTGCCTTTGACTTTAGGTTTAGTATGACTTTAGGAAAACAGACTCTAGAAACAATTAGAACACTTAGAATTCTTGAGAAAATTTCAAACTGTCACATCATAGGACCAAATTCTTCTATCTATACATACGTACAATTATTTTTGCTTGCTTATAGAACATAGGCTACATTGCTTATGCTTGCTTCCTAAACCTTCCAGAAGATGGCACGAGGAAAGACAACCCGTTCCGGCCCAGCAGAAGAAGAGGCTTCGTCTTCTGAGCACACCCCAAATCAAGCTCAGTCCGACCCCTCTCCGTTGCAGCTCACAGATCGCCCCCATGCTGCAAGAGCTCCCCGCGCTGCCTACACTTCAGTAGTGCATGCAGCTCCACCCATTCCTCCCAGGACCACATCGATTCCAGCCGATGTGACTCCTCCTGTTGCACCACCTGTGCCGGTGGACCCCGCTGAACTCGTAGGCCTGCTACGAGGAGTTCTTGAAGCCCAGAGGGCCCAAGCTGAAGCAAATCGCGAGCAGACCGCGATTATGAGAGAGGGCATGGAAAACGCCCATAATGTAGCCATGGCAGCGCTAGGAACATCCCGGTCAGAACAAGAGCCTGCCAAGGTAATTGAGAATTTAAAAGCTTGGATTCCATTAATGAATTTCTAGTCTAACCACAAACCTGTTATCCAGGTAAAGGTTGGAACTGTGGAAAACTTCAAGAAGTTGGACCCGCGTCCCTTCAAGGGGACCGAAGGCATCATCTACGCAGACGAGTGGCTAGATGATATGGAGCGACTCCTCAGCGTCGCTCGACTTCCAGACGACCTCATGGTTGAGGCCGTCGCACTCCAGCTGAGAGATTTGGCTAACATTTGGTACCGCAACGAGCCAAGATTTCAATCTGGAGGGATTTCCTGGCGGCTATTCAAGAAGCAGTTCAAGCGGAAGTTCTTTCCAGAGGCTGCCCTCGAAGCTATGGGAAGGCAGTTTCAAGACCTGAAGCAAGGAGACCGCACAATTGAAGAATATGCGGCTGAGTTCAACAGGCTTGGCAGGTTTGCAAGCCACCTGGTAGACAACCCTGTAGAACGTGCTAAGAAGTTCCGGCACGGACTACGTGAAGAGATCCGCACCTTAGTAGCTGCTAACGGTGCGAAGACTTATGACAAGATGTTGAAGGTGGCCCAAGATGTAGAGGCCAGTGCACCTGCTCGACCCAAGAGGGAGCATCCAGGGTCAAGCAACAGCTATCAGGGCAACAACAAGAGGCACAGCAACAACAACAATAGGCCCTCCTATCCCCAGCAGTCCCAGCAGCAACAGCCAGCAGCGGCCAACAAAGCGCATCAGTACAACCAACCAAAGGCGGTCAACTGCGTCTACTGCAAAAGGCCAGGTCATACCGCCGAGATCTGCCGGAAGAAATTGGGACACTGCCTTGCTTGTGGATCTGCCACCCATCAAGTGAAGGACTGCCCCACAGCATACAACAAAACTGGAGCTGGACAGCAGAGAGGTCCACTGCCTACCCAGCAGCAGCGCTACAACCAGCACAGAGCCGGGCAAGCTTTTGCCTTGACTGTGGAAGAGCCAGAAGCTGAACCCGAGACGGAAGGAGATGTCATCGCAGGTTCCATTCTACTTCATTCGCACCCTGCCTTAGCATTATTTGATTCTGGAGCATCACACAGTTTTATATCTGCAAACTTCATTTCTGCACACCATCTAGTTACTGGCATAAGTAAGATAATCTGTAGGGTTATGACTGGTGGAGGACCAATACCCATTAGTGAGACTTGTAGCTGCCCAGTCACTATCTCAGGACATGAGTTTCAGACTCAGTTCCTAATAATGCCTCTGCCAAACTATGACGTAGTCTTGGGCATGGATTGGCTTAGTCAACATCATGCTCTGATAGACTGTCGAGAAGGCTGCGTAACTCTAGATCCACCTGGAGGACCTAAACTCAAAGTGATTCGAGCACCTGAAGGCGTGGAATGTGTGTCCTACACATCCATCACTGAAGAAACCGGACCCCCTCATCCTCTCATAGCGGAGTTTATAGACGTCTTCCCAGACAATCTTCCAGGGCTACCCCCTGATCGAGATGTGGAATTCTCGATCGATCTTATACCTGGCGCAGCACCAATCTCCCAACGCTGCTACCGAGCGAATCCCAAGGAGTCCAAGGAGATGAAAGACCAAATTGACGAGCTTCAGGCGCAAGGATTCATCAGGACCGGTGCCTCACCCTGGGGAGCACCAGTCTTGTTTGTACCCAAGAAGGATGGGACAGTTAGAATGTGCATAGACTACCGGGCATTGAACAACATCACTATCAAGAACAAGTACCCGCTGCCCCGGATCGACGATCTCTTCGACCAGCTGAGTGGAGCTAAGGTTTTCTCGAAGATAGACCTCAGATCGGGTTACCATCAAATCAAGGTGAGGAAGGAAGATATTCCAAAGACGGCATTCAACACCAAGTATGGACAATTTGAATTCTTGGTCATGCCCTTTGGTCTTACCAATGCCCCAGCAGTGTTCATGAATCTCATGAACAAGGTCTTCCACAAATACCTGGACCAGTTTGTCGTTGTCTTCATTGACGACATTCTGATCTATTCGAAGACCAAGGAAGAACACGAGCAGCATTTGAGGATAGTTTTGGAAACCCTCAGAAAGGAGAAGCTATATGAAAAATTGTCCAAGTGTGAATTCTTCTTAGACAAGGTGGACTTTCTCGGCCACGTTGTCACAGGAGAAGGCATATCAGTGGACCCCAAGAAGATAGCTGCCGTGGAAACATGGAATACCCCCAGTTCAGTTGCAGAGATCAGAAGCTTCTTGGGCTTAGCTGGATATTACAGAAAATTCGTGAAGGATTTTGCAAAAATTGCTGAGCCCATGACCAAGCTAACCAGGAAGAATGAAGAGTTCGTCTGGACCGAAGCGTGCCAGGCGTCATTTGAAGAGCTGAAGAGAAGGCTAACAACAGCACCAATTTTGTCGCTACCCTCAGGATCAGGAGGATTCTCAATTTATAGCGACGCGTCCGGCAAAGGATTAGGATGTGTGCTCCAGCAACATGGAAAGGTAATTGCTTATGCTTCCCGGCAATTACGGACTCATGAGAAGAACTACCCGACTCATGACCTGGAGCTAGCAGCAGTCATCTTCGCCTTGAAGCTGTGGAAGCACTACCTGTACGGCGAAAGAGTAGAGATATACACGGACCACAAAAGTCTCAAGTATGTCTTTACACAGAAGGAGCTCAACATGCGTCAGAGACGATGGTTGGAGCTCATGAAGGACTTTGATATCAGCCTGCAGTACCATCCCGGAAAGGCTAATGTGGTCGCCGACGCACTTAGTCGATATCCGATGGCGATGTTCTTGACGACAGATCGGTACCTACTGGAGGACATGGAAAAGCTGGGTCTAGAACTCGTATTGCCTGCAGAGGAAATGAAGAAGCTTGGACGAGAAGCAATAGTACCCGGCGTTGACTTCCCCATGATGCATTTGCAAGTGCAGTCTAGCTTGATAGACAAAATCAAGGAGACTCAATTCGAGGACGGAGCATTGTGCAAGCTCAGGGACCAAGTGTTAGCTGGCACACTGGAGGGATTCTCTATTTCAGACGACGGGACACTGAGGAATGGCACCAGACTTTGTATACCTGCTGGTGAATTGAGGGAGCAGCTGATGCAGGAAGCGCATCGCTCACAGTATTCCATCCACCCTGGAGCAAACAAGATGTACCGAGATATACGGGAGCACGTATGGTGGTATGGAATGAAGAAGGATGTCTCAAAATTCGTTGGCAGATGCTTGATCTGTCAGCAGGTGAAAGCAGATAGACAAAGACCAGCAGGACTTCTTCAGCCGCTGCCCATTCCAGAATGGAAATGGGAGCACATCACTATGGATTTTGTGTCAGGATTGCCTCGATCCCAAGGAGGGAAGGACGCTATTTGGGTGATCGTAGACAGATTGACTAAGTCTGCCCACTTCATTCCCTTCAAGGTTGGTTTATCCACCGAGAAGTTAGCTGCCCTATACATGAGACAAATCGTCCGGATACATGGAGTTCCTGTGAGCATTGTATCAGACCGAGACAGCCGCTTTACTTCTCACTTCTGGAAGAGCTTGCAAGAGAGTCTGGGGACCCAACTGAAGTTCAGCACTGCATATCACCCACAGACCGACGGACAGTCAGAGAGAACCATCCAGACGTTAGAGGATATGCTAAGATCTTGCGTCCTGGATTTTGGAGGATCATGGGAGGACCACCTACACTTGGTAGAGTTTGCTTACAACAACAGCTACCAGGCCAGCATCCGCATGACTCCTTTTGAGGCTCTGTATGGACGTCGCTGCCGCACTCCCTTGGCTTGGGACGACGTAGGAGAACGAGTCATGCTGGGACCTGAGATGATTACAGATGCGGCTGAAAAAGTCAAGGTGATCAGAGACAGACTTCGGGTGGCTCAAGATCGTCAGAAACATTGGGCGGACAGCCGTCGCCGACTTGTGGAGTTCGAAGCAGGTGATAGTGTCTTCGTCAAGATCTCCCCCACCAGAGGAACTATCCGTTTTGGAAGAGCTGGAAAACTTAGTCCCAGGTATATCGGCCCCTTCGAGGTATTGAGCAGAGTTGGAGAGGTGGCATACAGAGTGGCGTTACCACCTAATCTTGAAGGCGTGCACAACGTTTTCCATGTATCGCAGCTGAGGCGTTACATTCCGGACCCGAGCCACATCCTGGATCATTCGGAGTTAGAGATTGGGCCAAGTCTTACAGTACCAGAGCAGCCAGTGAGGATCATAGACCGTATGGAAAAGCAGTTGCGGAACACCGTGATTCCACTGGTCAAAGTTCAATGGCTCCACCACTCCCCAGGCGAATCCACCTGGGAACGAGAGGCTGAGATGAGGCAGAAGTACCCTCATCTGTTTTAAAGCATGTTTACTTTTGTTCTCCCTTCAATTGTAGTAAATTTCGAGGACGAAATTTCTATAAGTTGGGTAGGTTGTAAACCCCCTGAATTTTTCAAATTATTAAATCTTGGATTTTTCCCAATTTTCTGGAAATTTTCGGGAATTTTCTGTAATTAAAATCAATGTTTTCAATTAATAAAGGATTTTTAATTGTTAATAAATAGTATTAAAATATCAAGAAAATAACATTTTTGGGTGTAAAACAGAAAACCAGACTTAGGGTAATTTTCTGGGATTTTATTGGGCCTCAGACCTATTTTTAAAAGCCTAAAAACTATTTTTATAATTAATTAATTATTTCTGTTATTATTTATTATATTTATTATTATTATTATTATTATTTGTTTTATTTTTATTTTTCTCGGGCCCGGCCCGGCCCAGTGGGCCGAGCCCAACCTTCAGCCCAACCCAGCCCTCTAACTTAGCGGGTCGGGCGGGTCCGCTCGCCCGGATCCGCGCCCGACCCGGACCCGTTGGCTGTCACCCCGGTCACCCGCTCCCCACGACGCTGCGATCCCGCCGCCGTCGCCGCTAAACGCGCGCGTCCACGCCCCCACGTCCGCCTCCTCCTTCGACGGCCACGTCGACCCCGGCTGAGCCCCTCGCCGCAGCCCGCCGTGACCTCGCCGCCCCTCGCCGCAGCCCGCCGTGACCTCGCCGACGCTCGACCCGCCTCCGGTGATCTCCAGCGAGCCCGGACACGCCGCGGACACGACCCAGACGCGGATTCGAGCCAGGACACGCGTCCAGGACACGATACGGACTCAGAATCGCGTATCAGACTCGTAATACCCCGACCCCGAGTCCGAGGCCTCCCCTCGGTGCTCCTCCATCAGTTCCCGGTAGGTGCCCCTATCAGATGCACTGTCCTTTCCAAGCCGCTGCCCTGTCCGACCGGGACTGACAGAATAAAGCTCTGTCAATCCCGGGATAGTTAGAATTTATAGATTATGGTTATTTAGTAGATTTGTGATTTGTTAGTCTTGATTGTTAGCTAATTTACGATTTAATACAACGATCCCCAATACGTATATTAATTATATATATATATAATAAAATAAAAACCTTATTATATATTACGTAAATTGGTAATTATTTAATAGATAATTTCCTAAATAATTCCAGTATTTAAATACTAATTAGTTAATAATTAATTCTGAAATGATTTCTAGTATCTATAATACGTTAGTATTTAAATAAGTTTTTCAAAAATAATATTCTCTTACAAATTGATTTATAATATTACCAAAATAAAAACTTAGTAATATTTTCCCCTAAACCTAGATTATTAGAAATAAATTAATTGCTAAAAAACAAAACGATATTATTTTATTATAATCATTCTTTCCTATTCTATCCTACCAGAAACAAAACGATATTTTACCATAAAAATATTTTCTACGATAAAATAAATAAGTTTTATTTAAAAAGGGTTTTGTTTACTAAATTACTATCACAAATTATTATTATTATCGATCGTTGGATTTAAATCATTAACTTAGTTAACTAATCAAGGCAGATTAAACCCTTGTTTAACTCTGAAATCAGATTATTAATAAATGTAGGTCCCTGTAACTAAGGTTGAGACCGTCGCGATTTCTCACTCGCGTCACCAAACCAACCCCAGGCAAGTTTCATATAATTCAAAACTGGTATTTTAGTTGTAATTAAATATGTTGCATGTCATATAGATATATTGAGATGACACTTGATTTCACGGAACCGACTGATTGACTGATTGATTGATTGATTGACTCATTGACTCATTGACTATTGCCTTGGGAACTGGGGAGTAAAAGTTAGCACCCGTGGTCAAAGCCCCCTTATTGCCTCATTGTGGATAGCTGAAGTCCAACCTCACTGGACTGACGCCGCACCGTGTTCACGCGAACACAGATTGCCTCCAACCCCAGCCGGCCACGGGATGCTACTTTTCTCAAAACACTTTTAGTGATTGTAGTTGTCATCATTGCTTCATCGACATTTACTGTTCTTGTTTCATATTTGTTGCATACAAAAAATATAAATACTGTTCAAAACTATTTCATTGCATCATTTTAATTATCGTTAAGATACTGGAATTGGATATATGTTCTTGCTCCCTCCTGACTGGAGATTAACAATTTTAGGTGATTGCGGTGACGATGATGAGTATGATACCTTTTATGGTCCGGACCAGAGTTCTGAAGCCCTAGCTGAACCTAGCCAGGAAGCCGATGTTTAGTTGCTTCCCTTTTATTTTCCAAATTGTAATAATCAGGGTTGAAGTAATAACCCTGGACCATGTTTTGTTTGATCTTGATTGTAAAAGGATTTCTCTCAGACTTAGCAATAAAAGTTGAATTTCCTTCATGTATTCTGGATGTCTGTGTGTTACTATGGATTGATACAGCTTACTGCCGCCGTCTCACAACGGTGCAGGCTGGGCATGATCCGACTGGACCCAGATTATTGGGATCGGGTCGTGACACCTATTGCTTTCTCTCCTAACAACATGCGATTTTATTACCCCTCCATCTCTCTCTAATTACATTTTTCATTTCAGTTTCTCAATTAATCAAAGAAGTAAAAAAAAATCTCTAATTTAATTTTCATCCTCTCTACTAGCCAAATAAATAAATAAATAAATAAATAAATAAATAAAATACATTTCCCCCATTATCTTTCTCTTTCTCTTTCTTTTCATTTTCTTTCCCCCGATTTCTCTCAAACCAAACATAGCTTTCGACAACTGGAATTGTAGAAAAGAAAGGAAACCCAATCAAGTTTTTTTTTTTTTTTTGGCATCAGCCCCACCCTTAGACCATTGGTTTTGTCAAAAAGGTCAAAAATCATAATTTACCCATAATACCGAGCCATTAAATCATAACAATATCTACAATCTTTTATTTTATTTTTTATGAAATGAACCCCCCCCTTCCTCACCCCCACCCCACCCCCCCCACCCCCCCCCCCCCCCCCCCCCCCCGCGTCCCTTTTATATGTTTGGATTATATTTCCTATCATCAAAATTATGTTTTGTAGAGAATGCCAAAACTATTGTTTGAGCAACCATCAAACCAAGCACTAATCGATCGCAGACATAAAGCCTAATTCTAGAAAAGATAAAATAATCTATTGTCGTTTCCAATGATAAAATTTCTTTCCTTTTTGTGGTGAATGCCAAAATTATTCCTTTAGAGAAGAAAAGAGTGTAAATTGACACAAAGGAAGAACTTTTTTTTATATAAAAATCCACGCAATTGAACAATCAATCATTCAACCCGCATTCAAATCGATCCAAATCCACAGATCGGAATCGAAAACAAAAAATTCAAACCTGGTGGATGGGCGGGTACATGGAGTTGGTGCAGACGGGGCACTCGAGCAGCTCGTGCACGCTGGTGGCCGGCGCGATCCCGTTCGCCGCGGCCGCGACCGCCGCCGCGACCGCGGCTGCGGGCACGCCGGAGGGCTTGGCGAAGTGGAGGGGGTGCACGGAGGAGGAGGTGGTGGTGGTGGCGGTCGTCGTCGTGATGAGCTCGTCCTCCTCCATTCCGTCCGAGGAGGAGACGCACTCGATGTTGTCCAGTTCCATCGGCGGAGGGAAAGAAAGATTGGATTTTTAGTTTTCTCCTCTCCTCTTTCCTTTCTTTCCCTCTTTTTTTTGTGTGTGTCGATGATGGTGGATTGAGGAGGAGAGGGAAAGAAAAGGGAATGGCTTTGGTTTTTTCAATTTTAGGGTTAGGGTTGGTTTTTTTTTTTCCCTTTCTTATTCTATATTTGGGTTTGGTTGGGACCTAGGAGCCGGAATGTGAGGGATGCACCCATAACCGTTGGTGTAGTATTGGTGTCCAATCAAATCTAGCATGTCTTTTTTTTTTGTCTTTTTTAGAGAATTGCAATTGCCAAAAAAAAAAAAAATTACGATGGCCAAAAAAATTTCAAGATAGATTTTCGAAATTATTCTTAACTTATTGTAGTTTTTACAAATAAAATTTGAGAAATTTTGACTCCCCCCACCCCCTTCTACTTTATTTACCATATTTTACGGTACACCCCACTATTTTTCCATAATACAAGAATACCTCCTCCCCTCCAACTTTTGACGAAAATCGTTTAGAATTGACTGTCAACTGCTTTGGTCCTAAATTTTTGACCAAAAATACTCCTTATTTTTTACCAAAATATTCATGCCGACGTTGGAGAAGAGGAGGGTGACGGGGGCAGAGGGTGGGAGGAGGAGAGAGTGTGAGGGGGAGCGGGGGCGAGCTCGGGGGCGCGGAGTCGAGTGCATGGAAGAAGACATTACATGAGGGGAGGAGGGATATTTTCGTCCAAAAAATTGGACCAAATGTGTTGACCGTCAGTCATGGACGGATTCCGTCAAAAGTGGAAAGACTTATACATTATGGAAAAACAGTAGGGTGCATCGTAAAATATGGTAAATAAAGTGGAGAGTAACTAAAAATTTCTCATAAAATTTATGGTTTTTCTTATAAATTAAGGATGATTTTGGTAATCCATCTTAAAAATTCTTGGACATTGTAAAGACTTTATTGGCAATTACAGTTCATTTTTTAAGGATAATTATGTATTGGGTATTTACTAAAAAATAGATTTCGTACCAACTTAAAAATTCAGTTTCATATTGATTTTAAACATTTTTGATGTGGTATAAAGGACCTTAAAAATGTTCGAAATTGGACGACAATACAGTCAAGTGGGAGACGCCCAACAGGAAAGGACAGACAGTGAAGTGGGAGGTGTCCGACGACACGGTAGGGCAAAGACGTAGCCGACAACGTGTTTTTTTTTAGTTCACGTGTGATAATAGAAAAATATTTATGGTACGTTTTTAGGAGTAACCATTTTATTCTCTTTTTAGATAAGTTGTATTTATTTAATTTCTTTATTTTTGGTATTTGAAAACATGTAAATAGAAAATTAAAGAAAAGAACCAAATGCCACTTGATGTATTCCTAAAATTAAGAGAAGCTATTGGCGAAGCTACAAGTTCGGGAATTTTTTTTTTGCCAATCTGAGATGATAATCTAATAATCTATCCATACATTGTCCTATGATAAGCTTTCAAAGTGTTCATTGTGTAGCTCAAAAGTAAGAAGAGCTTGATAATAGCCTATAAATAATCCCCAGTAGATATTAGAACACAACATTACAGTGGATGTCAAATATCTATAAGATAATATTATTAAAAATATTTTAATATTATCATGTATCATTATATCATTGGACATGCTCACCATCCACCACTTACTACGTGGTGAGCATATCCCACTGAAAATTCTTGAACAAACAAGCAAGGTTCAAAGTATCGGTATCGGAATCGGTATCGGACCATTCCAATGAGTATCGGGATCGGCGGTATCGGTAGTATCGGCGATTTCGGATCGGAGTATCGGATTTTTTGGTATCGAAAAGCAAACAACTATTAGTAAATTATTAACATTTTGGAAAATATATTTTATACATTTATGCATAATTTAAAGTATTTTTAGTGTTGTTTCTTAGTATTTTTGAAATTGAATGAAATAGTAGTCACCATTGTCGATTGATTTATATGCGATAGATAAGTTTTCCTTATTTATATGCTTTTACAACCTTACTATACTTTTACGCTCTTGCTAATTGGTCTTTTTTAATTCAATTTTTTTTGCTGAATTGACAGAAAAAGAGACCTCTAATATCGGTATCGGTCAGTATCGGGTATCGGTCGGTATCGGATCGGGACATGCCAAACTGTATCGGGATCGGCCGTATCGGATCGGTATCGGCCGATACTTCAAACTATGCAAACAAGTGGATGTGGAAATGCTGCCAGTTATTTTCACCCTAAAATAAATGCTGCAACAACCTGCCAAAATAGTTATAATGGAGATCTTTACAACAGCCATGGCTTCAAAATTGTACACAGCAGCTGGAGGCAAGTATTTATGAATTCAATTATTGTAAGCAGAAACAAACAATCCCTACTTTCTTCTGATTTTCTGGAAGTGATGGCTTATTATACAATGATCAGATGCTTCTTCTCTGCTATCTCAGAAAAAGGAAGAGTCTATTCAGTAGGCAGTCTTGATGTTGTACTTATGAATTCTGATGATTATGAGCTTTGTCTGTAAGATGCTCGACCTTTCAAAGAGTGGAGAATATCACAAGACTGGACAGCAAAGTAGACTACTACATCTTATTCCCTATCAAGCACACTGATGCAATGTTAATCCACAGCAGGAAGCAGGGATTCTCGTCTCTTATCACTCTATTCTTCTCGACATCCACAGAGCCTGCGCCAAAGCTGGGTACTCATATGAGCCTCGATCTCATGGAGCGAGCATGTCCACCTAATTATGAACATACAGAGAATTCATCAATTCAGCTTTAGCAATACCAGAGTTAATCTATAGCGATCTACAACGATCGTTCAGCTTTATACTATTTTTTGTCCAGTCACTGATCAGCTCTTTGTGATGATTCTCATTTAGTAATATAGTGGTTTCACCTGCTATATAGTTAGTGTGGGTGTAGGGATTTTGATCATCCTCCAGTCAGCCTTAAACGCTTTGTTCTGAGCACTATGTATTGTACTACTTTGACAAAAAAATGCTGAATACTAGGACAAGCCACATTAGTATGCTATGCTGCGCAAATACTCCTTCGGAGGACCGTATCCGTGCGCGTACCCATATCCTTATCCGACATGTATTGGATAGGATACTTTCTTGATACTCCTACTAGATTATGGCTCACTCTGTGTCTAGACTCCAAAGGAATCCAAAACATAGTTGCAGGTAATTTTGGCAACTTGGTGATCGTGGGAAATATAATTGAAATGAGAAAGTAATATTTTCTTTGCAGCAAAATCCTTCCTAGAACTTTTCAGAGTTTAGTTATTGTCCAAAACATACTTAACTGTACATTTTTTAAGATCTAACATATAGAATATGTATATAACTAATGTTTTCGTGCATATACATTTGTATCAATGCCGTACCGTATCATACTTTTTTTTCTCTAAAAAAGAAAGTCTTCCTTATTTGGTATCGTGTCCGTATCCGAACTGTGGCCAATCGGTCATAAAAAAATTGTCAAATCTTTCATGAAGGTTTGTTATGCTCCATAGCGAACCCCATTCTGATGGGAGAAGACTTGGGTGATGATGAACTAACCATTCAATTGATACACTGACAGAAGGCTTGGATAATGATGGGGAAGTTGTGACAAATTCCAAGGAATGGTTGATATTGGCAGTGTCTCCCCTCTGAATAAACCAGAGAGGACCCATCTTTGAAATAGGATAATGGGACATGATTTCATAAAGAACAAGCCAATGTCCATGCAAACTGCAAATATTTGTTGTTGCAGAAATGTCAGACATTTATCCCGACAACTACCATAACAACAACATTGATTGGTTCTTATCTAAAGAACACACTTGGTTTATGCATCAATCACCTACTATGTTGCATGAATACGGGCAAGGATCAGGACTCGATATGTATACGGGATACAGATTTTCAAATAGGTACAGTGAAGTTGCCTATGTTGCATGAATACGAGTATGGTATGGACATGATACGGATACGAGCATCATTTTCTCGTGGCGGTGCAACATTGATCACCTAACTAACAATTTTTTGTTGTTGCTTCTATTACATCCAGAAAAGGAGGATTCTACTCCAGATCTCTGATTGTATTCGACTTATCTTGAGAGACGCATCAAAAAAGAGAGGATTCTACTCCAGATGCCCCGACTGTATTTGGCTGATCTTGAGAGAGACATTCAAAAAAAAAGAGGATTCTACTCTAGATGCCCTGAATGAATAATGAGATGCTTCATTGAAGTAGTACGAGGACATTTATGAGGTGGAGAGGGGTCCTCATATTACACTATTAGATGGGACTAAAAAAGAGTAGAAAAAAGAAAAAATATATGTCCATCTTACAGTTTAAGAATGTTGATGTTTACAAAATCTTCTTCTATACAATAGTATTAACCTGCAATATGTAAGATCAATACAGGATCAAAGTTCCGGCACTATAGATATGGAAAACAAATATGGCACATTTTTTTAGGGTGTTTTAGAGTTTTCAAGTGCCTGTGATATGCGTTCAACAAGAAGATGGCACCTACTATGGAGTGTATCTGGCCTTTATTTGGTCAAAGAAGCACAACTTAGCACAGAAGAAACTTTTCTGTATTTTCAAGGAATGTTAACAAAATTCAAATAAAAGAATAAATAACGAAACCTTATAGTGCAAAGAGTTCACCAATGAATGTTATTTGGAGAATACTAAATGAACCCATCTACCACTGATTGGGAAATGCTTCTCTATATTTTGAATGCTCCCCTTGGGCAACTTGTCTGCTTGAGTTATCCATTGCACGAGTGCTCAAGAGCCTTTGTGCCAATCTATCCTTCACGGTCACTTTCTTCTTTAACATTGATGCTAATGTCACCTTCTTTCCCTTAACTTTTCTTCCATTCTGAACCAATGCTTCTGCATTTTCTACAACATGTTCTGAGTATGAAGTTGAAGCAAGTGCTGCTTCCCGTAAAACTGCTTCATTGTGCTCTCTAACTTTTGCTAGTTTTGCTCGTTTCTTCGAACTCACCTCTCTTTCTCTTTCCCTTACATTCTTCACTGCCTGCTTGGCCAGTTTCTCGACCACTTTGTCATCCATATCTAGAAAACTCTCCATATTGGTTGAATCATCCGCTTGGGAGCTTTCTTTCGAAATTTTCATGTCACCTTCTCCTCCTTCACTCTGTGGATTTCTTTCTAGTGGCTTTCCCTCAGCATCTCGTGGTATGATAGGTCCATGGAAAGGGCAAACCCTCAAATCCCTTCTCTGACAGAGACCACCTTTCTTCAGAGGAGCATTGCATGGTTGGCTAGCGACAGGCACTTCTTTATATACTGTGCAATGGACGTTCAGTTCTGCAATCTTTTCCGCAGGAATTACAGCATCAGGATCAACCCTACCCCAATGTCCGTCAAGCTCCAATCCCCTCTGGTTAGCCAAAGCATCTCTGTTTGAACCCCAGTTGTCCAAGAATGGACCCCACGTCACGACAGGAGCTTCAGCCATAAGTTTTGCCCTTGGAGACGTTGAGCTCTTTTTATCAGAGGGCTTACTCCTGTCATTGGTAGCAACACCCTTACCCTTTCTGGTACTTAGAGCATCCTCGGAACCATTACCTGAACTTTTAGATGCATATGAAGTCTCAGGAGCGTAAACTCCAATCTTACCTTCTTCCCACAAATCTTCTTCTTCATCTTCTTCCGGGATGGGGTTGACATCAACAGCCCAACCTAATTGGCTGCACCTCTTCTTAACTGACTTAATAACATTGAGGAGATCAATGAACTCTTTCAGGGCACTATCTCTAAACTTGTTATCAGTGAGGTCAACCCTAATAAGGACAGATATCCAATCTTGCACTGTCGACAAATGCTTTGAGACAAGAAGCTTGTGTAATTCCCTGAGTGCATCGAAGATAGCTTTGTTATCACCATTTTCATGGACCTTCTCTCCTTCCTTCAAAGAGTCTAGGCGAATTTGCTGCAACGTGAGAGACTTGAACTCCACCAACCCATCATCCTCAGTGGGAAAATTATATGTAAAATCTTCTTCTTCTTTGACGCTAACTATTTCTAGACACTGTTCAATCTCATCGATTGTCGACTGAATCTCAGCCTTCATGGAAGAATAGTTATCCTTCATATTTTCAAATTTATTGAGTAAAATCTGCTTCGACCTATTTTCTCTATCCCTCCTCTCCTGTTGCAGTCGAGCTGCATTCTCTAACCGGTTAGGAAACTGGTATCTAAGAGTGTTCTTAAGGTAATCAAAACCCAACCTGAGCTGCCGGTAGTGGATTCCGAAAGAAGCATTCCATTTCTCCAATAGCTCTATGCTCTTCGAGCGCAAAAGTGACGCAATGGAAGCGGGAGGAGGAAGGGGCATATTGCTCCTGAAACCGACGCTTAAGCTCAGGAACTGATCAAAATTGACAACGAAGAGCGACCTGAAGAGCTTCGAACGCATGAACAGTTCATCGGTTATAAGAACGGCAAGGTAACGCACCTGCAACGAAACATGTTTCTCTCGCTTAGCAATGGATAAAAAGTGTTTACAAAAAATATAATAATTTGCCCAAGACAGATGAGTATTCACTCAACAGGGAAATGAAGGGAACAAAAAGAGCACTGATCGGAAGCAGTTACTTTCAGACTATGTTGCACGATTACGGACAAGGATAAGGACACGATATAGGTACATTATAGTCACCAATGTTGCACGAGTATGGACGCCATCTTCCATGTCCGTGCAACATAGCTTTCAGACCAAAACAAAGGGAAAAGAACAAAATAAACAGAGACGGAAGCTAAATTATTTATCCATTTTATCATGCAAAGACATCTCAATTTACCTCCTTTTCATGAGTTACAATCTGTTGTTGAACTTCTAGTTTCCGTTACTAATGCAAACATAAAAATAGAAGTTCATGCTTAAACAAGCTGACACAGTAGTATGATGATTATTGCTTCTCTTCCAAAACTCAAACCACGTGATCTTACTGTCCCATGGCACATGACCAACTCTCAAATTCCCATATTTCTTCCAATCAAATTGCATACGACACTTGAGGTTGGGGAATACCAACAACTATCATCATGACCAGATTAACCAATTCAAAATAAAAATAAAAATATATCATTCTTTGTAAAAATCCAAACTTTGGGCCACTAGGGTGTTTTCCTACTGCAGAGCACCTCTCCAAACTTGTTTTAAAGAAAACCCCTCTCTCAAATTCCATTGTGAAACTCCAAAATCGTCACGGTCGCAAGAAAAAGGAGGCATCTTTATCGATTCCCACTTGTCGAAACTACGAATTCTAGAAGAACAACAACAAAATTCAGAAAAAAATCGAGTCCTATGTAATTTTTCCTATCGATACCAATTATAATTGAATTCATCGATTGAGGAAAAAGAAAGAAATATGGGGACTTTGGGAATGGGGATCGGGACCTGGGAGTGGTTCTTCTTGAGGTGGTCCATGAGGGATTCAACAGCTGACCGGAGCTCCTCGTCGGAGGAGCGGACGGCGGACTTGATGGCCCCAAGGAGCCGCGGCTCCACCTCCGGCTCCGTAGAGTCCGTCGCCCTCTCAATAAGCCGCCGGACCACGGTCTGTCTGGCGGCGGCGGGGGCCGCCTCCTCTTCTCTCTCCTCCGCCATTTCTCTCTCTCTCTCTCTCTCTCTCTCTCTAGAATTCTTCTTCTTCTTCTTCTTCTTGTTGAACGAACGAACGAGAGTCACACCGCCACGATCGATCACGTGATATGCACGCCCTAATATAATTGACTATTGTTTTTGTTTTTTTTTCCGTTATACAATGAGTAAAACTTTGATACAACAGTTAGGCCTTTTATTTTTATATATATATATATATATATATATATATATATATATATATGAAAAAATGGATATGAGCCATAGTTTCATATTTCTACATGAGTCGATGTACATGTAAACCAATAGGAATGGAGTATACTAGTGCACATGGATACACATGGGAGGATGTAGAAATCCATTTCTATTGGTCCACGTGTGCATGACTCATGTAGGAATATGAGCCTATGTCTCATATTCCGTTTATTCATATATATATATATATATATATATATATATATAGAGAGAGAGAGAGAGAGAGAGAGAGAGAGAGAGAGAGACGAAGAGAGAGGAGAGTCCACCTCTCATACAATGGTTGTATCAAAATTTTGATACAGTCATCTGTATCAAAGTTTTATCCTTGTACAAGTCCATTAAATCGTTAAGGGGGTGTTTGGTACGCGGAATACTATATAGCCAAAAATTCTATATTCCCGAAAATCAAATTTCAAGTAATTAAATTCCTTGGAAAACTATATTCCCATTTTGGTGACTGTACAAATATTTTCGGGAAAAAAAGTTTGAAAGTAAAAAAAACGAAAATGAACAAAAAACGAATAACAAAAACCAATAAAAAAATAAAAAAAACAAAAAAAAAATGAAAGGAAACAAAAATTTGAAAAAAAAAAGACTACTATAAGAAACCACAAAAAACAAAAAAATACAAAAAATTTACTGTACCGATAATAATTTTATATTAATTAAGTATAACGATAGAAGTTTAAAAAAAATTTCGATACATATCGCCAACTCAGGTGGCAAAAATTCGGAGTGCTCGATTTTCGCCAATCCAGTTGGCGAAAATCCGACGAAAACTAATGTGGAATCCAACGTGGCAAATTTTGGGTGGGAACGGTTGAATTTTCGCCAACTGAGTTGGCGAAAATGTGCTATATCCGGTCTGGGTGGGTAGGTGGGTTTAAGTTGGGATGGTTGTTTTTTGGTTTGTGTCAGTTTAAATGTGGTTGGTTTAGTCAATGGTCGGTTTAAATGTGGGTAGTTGGTTTAATACGGTGGTTGGTTTAATATGGTTGGTGGGTGTTGGTGTGTTCTTAGTATAAGGAGAGGGAGGGAGAAAGAAATTATGCAGGAAGTAAATCAAGAAGAAGAACAGAAGTAAGCAGAGAAGAGAAGGAGGAAGTAAGAGAAGAGAAGAGAAGGAGAACGAGAACGATAACGATAACGAGAAGAAAGGTTTGTAATATTTTTATTTTTATTTTTTTAATTTGATTAAATAGTATTAATTCTAATCCTATCATAAATTATAATTGTAATCATGTCATTCTAGTAACGATTACTATTTTAACTATTATAATTGTAATCCTCATGATAGTAGCCATGCTAAGACTAAATATTTGATTACATATTTTAACACTAAGTATTAAATATTGTAGATGGGTACCCAACACGATGGACGTATTCTGGGAGGGCCTACCACAGATATGATTATCCAGCTGCGTGAGTCGCACATTTCTAGTTTAGTATTTTCTGGACAGGTATATTAAAATTAAATTATTTTAGTCAATATAATTTATATTTTTTTACATGTCTAATAATAACATCGTTTATATATCTCATATATATCAATACGATTATCCTCATACGTTTCGAGCACGAGAGCATGTCGCATGTCGTTATGAGGACGACGTTGGGTACTAGATGTTGACTGAAAAACAACATGGTATGGTGAACGCATTTTGTTTTGATCATATTGATCAGATACATTTTCTACGTCACGATAGAGACTTGGTCTTCAGTTTAGTTGAGCGGTGGTGGTCCGGAAGAAATACCTTTCAGTTACCATTCGGAGAAATGATCATTTTGCTAGTATATGTGGCAAATATCTTAGGATTACCTATTACGGGCGAACCTATAATATTTGAAAATGATGAATCATTTTGCGGCAAAACTGTGATTAGAAAGTACTTAAGCGTGAAGCCGCCTACCATATATGGTAAAAGTTTCGTGACGCTTTTGTGGCTCCGTCACAACTTTATGCACCTAGATCGTATTGGTGAGGAAGAAATTTAGTGGATGCGGAACAAGTAAGTATAACATTTAATGTTATTATTTATGTAATATATATTTTTATTTAGTTTAACTGATATCATTTTTTTTATATGTCCAGGTTACTACTTACACCAGGGCCTACTTACTAGGTCTAATCAACAAAATTTTATTTCCAAACTCCGAATTTAGGGCAAATTTAAGTTTTTTACCTTTTCTGGAAAATCTGACAGAACCTACATGTCATGCATGGGGAGCTTTTGTGTTGGCATATATGTACAACTCTATGTCAAATTTTGTGCATTTTACTTCAGTAGATAAAAGAAAGAAAAATTTGAATGGATGTATGACATTATTACAAGTATAAATTTTTATATAATTTTATTTACTAAAGAAATATGTACACTTACATGATATATTTTTTCTAGGTTTGGTCCTACGAGCACTTCTGTATCGGTAGGCCAGTCTCCCGTATTGATACCGAAGATGGTGTCTTCCCATCAGCTTTATGCTGGATGACGGTTGCAGTTGATCCAACTCGATGTGCTCACAAGGATATCGCAGTATATCGGGGCCAATTCGATTCACTAAGGTTTAACGAAGTAAAATTTTTATAGTCTCTTATATATATTTTTTGACATGAAATAGGTACTTTTTTTTTGACATGAAATAGATTCATACAGTCAATATGTTTATTATCTTATAAATTTTTTGACATGAAATAAGTAATTTTTTACCGTACCGGCTTGGGCATAATCCTCTTGAGTTACAAACAACAGCCTTTGGATTGAGTCTACATAGATTTTTCATAATATTCTACGATAATATCATGTATCATCCAGCTGATCGTGTTATGCGACAATTCTGGATGATACAACACATTCCTAATGAGCCACCATGTTTCAATCGTGGTAAAGGTAATACAACTACCAGAGCACGCAGATTGATTCATGGGTGGAATTCAATATTTGAGACACATAAGGTGGGACATTTGTCTCAAATGATGTCCTCTATTGATGATGGTAAGTTATTCCAAAAGTTTAACAAAATTTACTTCAAAAATTATAAGAAATCATATGCTCATAATTTGTAATGGTGCAGCCTACAGTGATGATGCATATAGATCTTGGTGGGGAGCTCCTCTTATCAGCAATAGAGCCTACCACTATGAGGAGTTTCGATTCCAACATCGAGCCATAGATAATTATAGTCTCCGTGGCTATTATGATTATGTAGAATGGCTGGTACGTTATTTTTATATCAAAATGTCTATCTTCGTAATATTTATTTATGTCCTCTATTGAATTCTATTTAATATTTCAGCTTCCAAATTTAAATATTGCATACCAAAATCATCCAGTGGGCGACCCGTTGCGCACAACAGTTGGCAATTTTTTGGCTGCTATGCAACGAGGACCGACTCCTCCGAACCCTCCCTTACTTATTCCAGGAGATTATCCTCAGGGTCATGTTGCACAACGACAAGCACGCCCCCTAGGAAGTATACCTCAGTTTGGTATCAGGATGATAGTCTGCCACTGCAAGATGACGATGTCCCTCAGTGGGCTGGTGAGGGCACTTCTCACGCGACGGCTGGTGCGGGCACTACTCAGTGGGCTGGTGAGGGCACTTCTCATTGGCCTGACTGCAAGATGACAATGCCTTCATTCTCTTGGTTGATTTGTACATATCCTTCTATTGTGTCCTAAACCATTGCAGTTACTACATCGAAGATCTCTTGAAGCTTGATTATTCGCTTTGATCCGGTTCTTCTTTGGTCTTCCCGCCTTGCGTCGTACATCTGGTACTCCAATGTGACCTCTAACCAATGTATTTTGGAGGTTATAAGGGACTGGAATTGTCTCCAGGTGCGGCTCATATATGCTTCTTAATGCTTCCTCAGAGAAAATACTTGGATAAAAACTCTCGATGCTAA
Organism: Iris macrosiphon; assembly: GCA_036927795.1. Lineage (NCBI taxonomy): Eukaryota > Viridiplantae > Streptophyta > Magnoliopsida > Asparagales > Iridaceae > Iris > Iris macrosiphon. Next base: position 176,751,235 of record JAYESA010000011.1, on the reverse strand, counting down.
TATTTTTAGACTTACACGCATAACATGCATGTACACATGGAAGCAAAGTATGATACCACTTTAAACATGAACAAGATTTTTCATCTAAGTCTACAACATATGTTCTATTTGTTTTACAATCTAATATTTCAAATAAATATCTAACTATATTCAACGTTTGCAGCCGGTGTTTTTCTTTTATGATAAGAGCCATAGTTTGTAACATCTTCGGACAATAATCAGTTTAAATTTTTTTAGCTTTTTACCGGTTCTTGTCCTGAAGTGATATAATTTTGGCTCGAATTCCATCAACTAGTGTCGTTATTGGTTTATCACGTAAATTTTTTACCCAGTTATTGAAGCATTCAGCAAGATTCGACGTGTGAATACCTAATATGGGATAAGGAGAATAATTTGTTATCCAGTGTGAAAAAAAGTACGAGTTTCATCATTTACTCCAACGAGCCAGTTGTAAACATCTATGTTTTCTGCTTTAATTTTTTTCAAACAATAGTTCGCATCTGTTTCATTATAGCATCTAGCAAGATAATTTAAACTATGTTAAAAATGTGGAAATCTGAAGACTTTTTTCAAATTTTGTTTAAAATATTGAATACAGTCACGATGGAGTTGTCACGATGAAGGCAGTCAAAATCAGCTTATTGAACGAGGAGATCCGGCGTAAGCAAGTGGAATCATCGCAGGAGTCCGCTCTGGTGGCTTCCTACGGGAAGGGAAGACCGAAGTCACAAGCGATGACATGAAAGAGTTCTCGGGATCTTGCGACTGTGGACCGCAAGGAGGGTTGCTATCACTGTGGCGAAATGGGTCATATCAAGAGAAACTGCATGAAGCTCAAAGCTGAGAAGGCCAAAGGCAAGGATGATCAGGAGGATCTCACGGCTATGGGTGCCACTACCATATTTTCTAGGAAATGATATTTTAGTCATTTGGTAATTAATTAAATATTTTGCATGTTAAATTTTATTTATTGTATTATTTATTTATTATTAGCATGTTAGATTTATTTTTGGACTTGTGTTAGTGGACCAACTAGTTTAGTTTAGACTCATGGACCAACATTTAATTCTAGTTAGAATTGAGCCCAATAATTAGAAGCCCAATTATTAGGAGGATGATTAATTATGTTAAACCCATTAGACTAGAAGCTTTCCTCCTTAATTAATTTTTTCATGAGAGGCCCCAAGGGGTATTTTAGACTTTACATAGTAGCTTGAGGGAGGGGGCAAGTGAGGCCTATATAAATGGGATAAAAACTTTCTCTCTCTTCATTTTTCATTCCAAATCTAGATCTAGAAAATTTTCTCAACCAAATTCCTACCAAATTTTCACCCAATTATTTTCCAAATCACCATTGGAGGCTATTAGAGCAAGGATCTACAAGAAGGAATCATGGATCTACAAAGAGGAGCAATGATCTACAAGTTGGAGGCCAATTTCACCAATTTTGGAGGTTTCATTGGGAATCCATCTCCCAATAGGTATAATTCAGTTTTTCCCCTTAATTTAGGTTCTAAATCTGAGATTTAATCATGGAAAATCAACCCATATGCATAGGCTACCCATAGGTTTTGCTTGTGTGTTCATAGGAGGCCTATTGAGAAAGTTATGGTACTTTTTGTGTCAATTTTTGGGGAATTCCGAAATTGACATTTGTTGTGTGTGTCAATTGGTCCTATAGATCAATTTGGCATGTGCTTGTGTGTTTGGGGCTAGTGTCGTGTCCATAATTGGGTACGTGTAGGTCGTATCCCATCAATTTGGTGATACGTGTTAATTTGGAGATTTTCCCTCCGACACGAGACTTTGAGCATGTCACATTTTGACACGGACACGTAGATTTATATTTGACTCTTAATATTGTTCATAAATAATATATATGACTTGTTCGTGTCCTTCGGGGTACGTTTGGATGTGTGGTGGACTCGTGTCGCATGCGTATCCTAAATCTAGTGGGATACGGGGTTATACGGTCCATGTATGTGCAATTTAATTGTAGATCTAATTCTTTTGTGTTCTTATTTCATGGAGAAGTATAATTATATATATGTATATATATATATAATATTGTGTATATATATTTATGTAATGTTGTGTCTTAGATCTATGTACCTATGCATATACTATATGTGTATATTTATTATGTAGCTATTTTTCTACATGTAGATATATATTTATAAGTGGTAGTATATGTATATATAATATAGTAGATATATTTATATGTGGTTATATATATAGTTATATTATATATTGTTATGTATTTATATAGTGTATGATTTTATATACGTATACATATATGTATAGTTATATATACATATTAATATGTATGTGTGTGTATGTTACTATGTGGTATTTTATACAATTTACTATGTATAAGTGTATGCATAGTTATATATATAGTTTTAAATATATATTGTATATATATATATTGTGGGTTATATATATATATGTATTTAAATATATATTATATAAATATATATGGTGGGTTATATATATGTATTTAAATATATATATGGTAATTAATATATATATATATATATATATATATATATATATATATATATATATATATATATATATATATATATATATATATATATAAATATGTTCCTAATTGCTATTTGTATTATACTATATATGTATATATTTAGTTGTAGCACAAAATATTATTGTGTAAATTAGTATATTTTAGTTATCAATGGTTATGAGTATCTTTTATATATTATATATTTTTAGGTATGTATGTATGTACGTATATATGTATTAATAGTTAGTGTGTAGTTGGTAGTTAGTATTTATTCTATTAGTACATACTAGAGTTATATTGGATTGATATATGTAATTATTGTTGGGTAGGTAGTACATATATGAAGTTTTGGCAATTACCTTGAGATACCAAGGTAAGTATCAAGATATACCAAGGTATGAGTAGTAGGTATGAGCATAGTAATATGAAAGTTGTAAACTAATTATGGGTTGGTATTAAGGTGACTAAAATAAGGTATATAGTATGGTATAAATACTAAATATATGGTAGTTTATAGTTATAGTTGGATAGTTAATATATATATACTAGAGTGACGTTACCTTGAGATACCAAGGTAAATGTCAAGGTATTAAGGATATCCAAGGTATTGGGTTTGGGTATCAAGATAGAGGTTTACTATTGCGATACCAAGTTGGTTCAAAACCATGATAATCATTTAGCATTTGTAATTATGATTTATATATTTAATATTGCTTTATTATATATATGTGAAATTTACCTATTGTTTGTGTATCCTGAGATACGGTATCTTAGTATCCTAAGTTGTAGCTTGTATGGCCTAGATTCATAGTGTGTGAGCCCAATATCTTTGAGTTAGACTCATGCAACCTAGAAATAGGTAGTTGACCATAGTTTGAACATAGTTTGACCGATTTGACTTAGAGTTGACCTAGTTTAACTTTTGACTTAGAATTGACTTGTTGACCTAGAAGTTGACTAGTTTAACTTATTTTCTTTCCAGAACCTTATATTAATGCAATATTCCATATATAGGTCTGTGTGACACCAGTTCGGACAGTTTGACATTTATTGCTCTGGACCACAGGCGAGTACATTTCTCTGATAGTTTTCAATTCATAATATTGTATATATGCATGTTCTAGAATTGTATACATTGATCCCGACACAGTGATTTCACGGACTGGTACTATATGGATCCCGTCATGAGATGTTATCCCCTACCGTGTTCAGCGGGTACTCGTGTACATTGTATCTCATCGTGTATACTGGGTATTGATGTTACTTCGTGTTCACACACTGCTCGTGTTCAGTGTGCTTATTCGTGTACACCCACCGCTCGTGTTCGGTGGTTATGATATTCGTGTACACCCACTGCTCGTGACAGTGGTTATATTTTCGTGTTCGTAGCGTGTCGTGATTGGATCCATCGGTATTAGTTGGGGGTGGGAGAGTAGGAGTTGATTATGTGATCAAAGACATTGTTACAAATCGTGTACATTCTGATTACATACTTCACTTGTAATCCGTCTTACCTGATCATGTTCACCCAACCCGATCACATAATGAACTCGTATTCTAAGGCACATTAGATAGTTTAGATTGTAGTTTACTTCATCATATTGTGATATTCATATTGTTGATCTATATATTCTCGTATATTACCTGTATATATCTTGTTCATCATTCATATGTTTAGTGATCTTGTATTTCATTTCTATATTTGTTATATATGCTCGATTATGTTATTGGAACTGCTTTCAGAGGTATGTACTTCGCTCCATTCCTGACTGGAAAATATTTTTCAGAGGATCCGAGAGATTGGTGTCCGGCATACTATGGACTTCGACTTATAGATGGTGCAGACTTGAATCCACTAGTTCTAGAGTGATTGTCGGGAGGTTTATTCGGATCATTAGTTTTCATAGTTAGTCTCTTTAGCATTTTGGTACCGGATTTGTTTTCGGCATGGAGTATGAGATTGGATATTGTTTCTATTATTATTTATATATATTGAATGGATAGTTATATTAGACTTCCTTGATATCTTCTCGTGCTTTAGAATGTGATTGAGTTTTGTGTTGAGATTTTATTGGCATACTTCATATTATTGTGAGATTTTAGATAGTATAGTAGACCAAGACAGCGTTCTACCGCCGATTCTACGGCATAGGCTGGGCGTTGTTTCCGACTTGCATCCCTACATCGGGTGCGGGTCGTGACAATGGGAGATCTCATAATCGCAGCAACCGACGCAGAGGAACCTTGTGGCATGTGTCATGATGGCGATTGGGTCATGGATGCGGGGATGTCGTATCACGCCACTCCATATAGTAGGATCTTCACGTCATACCACGACGGCATGTTTGGACGTGTGAAGATGGACAACAAGGGTACGACTGCAGTTGTAGGCATCGGTGATGTGCACTTGACAACGGAGCTTGGTGAGAAGCTCGTTCTCAAGGATGTGCGACATGTACCGAGTTTGCGCTACAACTTGATTTCAGTAGGGAGGCTGACGGATGATAGCTGTCGCAGTTTGTTTGGGGACAAAGATTGGATGCTTACGAAGGGTTCCTAGCAGCTGGCTCGAGGAGATTTGTGTTGTGGCATGTACAGACTCAAGCCGCTGAGGTGTACAGGCAGGTTACAAACACCGGATAGAGGTTCGAGGGGTATTCGACAGGAGATGGATCATCGAAAACTTGTCTTGAAGGGACTTCGAGACACTTTGAATGATACAGAGGATTTGGTTCATCGAGACAAAGCGAATGGTGATGAGTCAAAGATTGAAGGTCAGTCTGTCGGTCCCATGATAGCTTGTCGGTCTCCGAGTGGGGGTTGTTCCACGAATCCGGTTTTGGCGATTGGAAGTTGCCAAAACTTCACGGAGCAACATTGGTTTTAGTAGTTCGAGGCCAAGAAGGAGATCAAGGTTTGCAGCAAACTCAAACTGAGGCAGGAGCATCATTATTCACATAGTTCACGGAAAGCTGTGGGTCATCGACGACATGCACAGTGCGTGATGTTCTGCTCGAGGACGCATGTGTATGGGGGAGCTTCAGGTTCAAACACGAAGGTGGACAGATTTAGGAGTTCGAATCTCGGGAGAATCGAACCGTTTGCTTGCTTGGGCCAGCCAAGGGTGAAGAAGCTCGTTGGAACGTTAACACATTCCGGTGTAAGACGGAAGTCGGAGACATGTAGCCAAGACTCACGGTGAGGCTGATCGTCAGGGACTTCGATCTTGGCCGTATCATCGATATCGGCAGGATCTCAGTGGTCCATGAGGTGCTATGCATGGCAGCTAGCGTAGACGTGACGGTCGAGGAGCTGGAGATGACGAAAGATGCAAAGCAACTCGGGGGATCAGAGATCGGTGGCATGGAGGAGCAGGTTTTCTGTCGCGGGACGACATGCATTGAGTCCAGTTGAGGAGCCATGGAGCCAACACCTCTCATCAGACTGGAGGAGGAGATTGTTGGGAATCAAGTCTGCTAAAAAGGGGAAGGGGGAGGGCCGAGTTCAGGCCGAACTCGGTGTGGTGTTCCAGTACCTTCGAACCGAACTCGATCCAAGTTCGGTGTCGGTGACTGCTGCTCGAATGTTGAAATTTTTATGTTATATTTTGGACCGTTGGATGCTAGTGGACGGCTAGATCTTATGGTTGGCTATTTTTAGGGTTTCCTAACCCTAAAATAGGTTTCTCATCCTATAATAGGAAGGAGGATGGAGGCACAAAGTAGAAACACAAGTTGAAGATTCAGAGTACTCGTCCATAAGAAATCTAAGAGAAAGTATGTACTTTGCTCTTAAGACTTCGCCATCCAAAACAGAAGGAAGAAGGAGTCTAATCGAGGAGTCGTCAACTTCGGTTAGGAAGATTGCTACGGGTTGGTAAGTGATTTTAATTGTAATATTCTGTTTTTTTTTCTTAAGTGTGGTGAGCGGATTGAACCTATTTGGGCAAATGATTTCAACATTAGTTTTTGCAATATTATAATTTCATCTGAGTTACAAAGGTTAAAGTTTGTCCAGGTGACGTAGTCATCGCCATATACTGGTCTTCATCTGTGCTTGGTGTTTGTAGATTGGTTGGTCATCTCAGGTGGGTTGGCAAACGCTTCTTCCGTTGCGCGACCAATACGTGGTATCAGAGCGCACGTGTTCTCAACAGAAATCACGCTGAGCCTTGAGGGTTGCCCTAACATAAGAGGGTTGTCCAAATCCGAAGTCTTGTCCGACTTATCTCAGGGCCGACTCTGTCAACAAACTGGAGAGCAGCAAAGGTTGCAAACTTTCATTTGCCATCAAACCACGAAATTAACATGCAATAACTTTACAACCTTATACTGCTAATGCAACCTTACGATAATCTAATATTTACATGCTAGTTCTGTACAGTTCCTGGAGAATGACAAGTAACAGATATTTCTTCAGTGTCTGCTTTACATTTCCCTGCAGAAGTTGAATCGAAGGGGGTCAGATGTAGGTCAAAAGTTCTATCAACATTTAAGTATTGGAATTTAGAAAAGCCAATTCAAGTTAACTAATGGATCAAAGTTTTGTATTCACCTTAGTGCAACCAAGAATTTGTTTCAAGTACTGGAGTTCTGTGAACTATTCGGCACCAGCAGAGCCAACTGCAGCACATTCTGCTGACAAAGCTTTAATGGGTTCCTCAAGACGAAAATCTCTGCATTGGTTGGACTGGATAAGATGACCCGGGCGATGCTAAACGAATCCCCCTTCTCAGAAGCATACTGAAACTCCTTTGTCGAGATCGGGAACCAATCTTTGCTGGCTGATGTCGTGGATTTAACCTCAATGTACTCCCTGCTCCCGCTTTCTAAAATCAAATCGTAGGGCAGTCCCGTCTCTGATTCTTCGTTGACCCATCTTACTGGGACATCCGAACCAAGTTTCTCGCAGAAGTATTTGTAAGCTACAATCTCTCCTACCCTGCCTGTTTCAATACATTGCTCCTCTTCCGGAGTTCCCAAGCAGAGAATGTCCCTCTGGATTATTGGCGGCAAGCATGTGACACCTAAATCTGAACTGGCAATAATTCCCTCACCAACGTTACCAGAACTTGTAGTCTGTTCCTGACCAACAAATGAAGATACTCCGGGTATTAAGGGTATAGAATGTTTGCCATCAGTCGGAGTTGGAATTTTTCCATCTTCTGACTGTATTATGCTTTCAGCATCTTTGCTCGACTTCTTTGTGCTTTCAGCTGGTGAAGGATCAGGCTTTTCTATGTCATGTATCAACGAGGGAGAAAGGAGGTCTGGAGAGGCCTTCCAATTTGCAGGTGGCCAGTTCTGTAGGGTGAATCGTTTCTTGGCCCGATTTAGGTGCAGCCGATTAGTAATCATGGGGAAAGCATGAACTGGCAAGGAAATCTCCTCATGTGTGATAAGTAAACTTGACCAGAGGATTTCACCCTCTGGAAGTTCGGGCACCTTCTGGCTATTGACGACGAAGGACTCAATTTGTTCCTCCGTGGAGCCCAATTTAGCCTTACTTGTGATTATGTCGAGGAAATTTGCTATTTGGACATCAGGATTCCCGAGAAAGAAAAAACGAGAAAGTTCCAAGAAAATTGAGTGGAAATCTGCAATAGGCGTGGTGTATAATACATTTTCCTGAAGGAATGAAGTGTTAGTGAACAAGAACTTAATCATGCCAAAATATTGGAAATTTTACCAAAAATGGCATATAATAGTAGGCTATAAATGGAATTGGTAATAAAGAAGCCATAATAAAATCAAGCATCAATTTACTAATAGAAGGTAGATTACATTTCTTTGAGAAGAAAACTGCACTTCCTACATCAACCATGAAAGAGGTGCACCGTGGATGCCAATGACTCAATAATTGCAAGCAGTTTAATCAATAGTTTGATAAAACATATACGTAGTGCTATCGAACGTCGCACAGAATCCTTAACAAAACAGGCTTATTTGTATTTAAATAACTTCATCACCTTTTGACCTTTTATACTCCAAAACTGTTAATTGAAAACTGTAAAATAATCTTCTTGACCTATGTTAAAACTCTCTTCTCTTGCGCAAGAACCCCCTCCCACCACCACCTCATCCATCTCTTTTACTCGTTCTCTTGAGATACCTCATAACTCTCTTCACAACTTTCTAGTGTTCTACACATGGATTGATCGTGAACGGACTCAGCATCCCTACGGCGAAAACAATATCAAGTATGGTGGCACTCGTAGCATACATCAAACTTCTAATGACGCTTCAGTACTCCAATTTTCTAACACTTTTTTCTGTATTTAGCTTCAGCTTTTTGTCACACCTATAAGGTTTATCGATCCCAGGAAGATCCTGATATCGATAGCGCGTGAGAATCTTTTTTACGTAGTGAGCTTGTAATAGAGCTAGTTCAGCTTTTGTCTGGATGATCTTTATCCCCAAGATAACATCAACATCTCCAATGTCCTTCATACTGAATTTGGATGAGAGAAACTTCTTTGTCTCTATAATGCATTCTAGATCCGTACCCAGGATTAGCATATAGAGACACAATAACCCCTCTGCCATCAACGAACTTGGTGTATACACACTTATCTTTCTCGCTGACCCTGTAGCCGTTGGATATGATGATCTTTTCAAATTTCTCATGCAACATATTGGGAGCTTACTTTAGACCGTACAAATATTTTACTAATTTGCATACTTTGTCTTCAAGACCCTTGACAACAAACCCTTCTGGTTACTTCATGTAAATCTCTTCGGTCATGTCTCCATTCAGAAATGTTGTTTTGACATACATTTGATGAATCACCAGTATGTGAATTGCACCCAAAGTAAGTAACATCCTGATAGTTGCCATCAGTGCAACTGGATCATATGTGTCAAAACAATCGATCTCCTACTTCTGAGAAAATTTTTTAGCCACCAGCCTAGCCTTGAACTTATCAACAGTTCTAACGGCCTTGATTTTCTTCTTGACGATCAATTTACATCTGATGTGTTTCGCTCCTTCAAATAGATTGACTAGCATGCAAGTGTTATAGGATATTATGGAGTTAATCTCATCATTGATTGCCTCCTTCCAGAAGATATCGTCTCTGATCTTCATCGCCTCATCATAGGTAAGCGAATTTGGCTTCACGTGATAGATGATAAAGTCTTCCACTAAATCCTTCGGCCTCCTCACTCGCTTTGATGACTGCTAATGTTGTACTGGTTCAAACATTACTTTTTCAACGACAATCTCCTTTTGGACTACAGCTTCTTTGGAAGTGCTACTCCTTTGTTCTTACTGTGTTCTCCAGAATATCCACGAGAACATATTCTTGTATCTGACAAACCTTTGATTTGATTCAATATCATAGAACCTTTGAACATCACTCTTTTCGACATAATCCAGAAATATTGTCTTCGTACTCCTTGTTCCCAACTTCTAAATTTTGATGTCACAAAACTTCACATATGCCAGATACCCCTATACTCGAATGACATTCAAGTTGGATCCAACCTTAAACCAGAAGTTTATGAGGAATAATATATTATTTTGCAAACTACACTTTGTTCAGAATGAAGGTAGCAGCGAAACTTTTCACCAGAAGCAGTTTGGAAGACCAGCAGTTAACAAACATAGAGTTCATCAACTCCGTAAATGTCTGATTCTTCCTTTTTGCTACTCCATTAGATTGCGGTAAATATAGAACAATCGTTTCATTGACAATTCAATGTTCTTTACAGAACGATGTGCATTTAAGGGAACAATACTCTCCATCTTGATCGCTTTTGAGTCTCTTGAATTGTTCCGTTTGATGCTCAACTTCAACCTTGAAGTCATTAAACTTCTTGAACGCTTAATCTTCCGATTTAAGAAGATAGACAAACGCGTACTTCGAGAAGTCATCCATAAAGATAATAAAGTATTTCATACCAGTCTTTGTGGAGAATTGCTTGAAGTCACAGATATCCGAGTGTACCAACTCCAGAAAGATCTGTGCTTTCGGTTCACCCGTATGAACAATTTTCTTACAATTTTAGTCCGCGCACAGAATTTTCTCCACTTTCTTACCCCTATATTTAGAGATAAGGCCTAGACTAGACACTTTGTTGATTCTTTTACAATGAACACGTCCTAGTCTATTGTGGCATAAAATTCAAGAAAATACCTAGAAACAGATACTACATTAATGCTTTCAGAAGGAGCTAGAAGTTGTGATTTAAACATCCCTTCGATACCGAAAGTCTTTCCGAAGTATCTCCTTTGTAGGACATCACCATATGGCCAGCATTGATGTCCATCCTCAAGCATGCATTACACAACACTCCCAGAGATCAAGTTCTTGGTAATGATCGATAAATGCTTCAAGTTCTCCATGATACCTGGAGTCAATTTCAACACCACTGACCCGATCTCCACAACTTCAACTTGAGATTTGTTCATCATAGAAATCATCTCAACAGTAGGTTCGTAAGTGGTGAACAACTCCTTTGAACCAAGGTTCAAAGTATCGATCGATATGTATCGGTATCGGCTAGATCGGATCGGATTTGGGGGTGTCCGATCCGATAGTCATTTAAAATATTAATATCGGACGAGACACCGTCAAAATTTACTATATCGGTCTGTATCGGCCGCTACGTAACAAATACAAACCGATACAACCGACACGGAGGACATAATTACTAAAATTCAAATCCATCGTCAAAAAAAGGAAAAACACCAATCAGTGTCAAACCCAACGTCGAATCAAGAAAAAAGAAGTAAAATCAATAAGAAAATTTCTATAAATAGGAGGAAAAATCATGTAGAAAATTTATCTCAACAAGATCCACCACAAAATTTGATTTCCAAGACAAATATTTGACTTCCATGTAATTGACGTTGCGACCTCTTTCTCCGTCGTCGCCGCAGTGCTCGGGGAGGAACACTATCCACCGCCGTCGTCGCCGCTTGTGCTCCGCTGTCTGTGCTCGTGGAAGAGGATGTGGAGACGGGGAGGTGGAGAGGGGAAAGGTGGAGAGGAAAAAAATCTTGGCCGGATCTCTCCTCCATGTTGCTGTGTTTCTTGGAGATCGATGGAGGCTGAGATGAGAGAATAGTTTTCTCTCCTCTGATATTTGATATTTATGTGCTAGGACAGGTTAACGGGTCCGACCCGACCCGACCCATAAAAAATTGAAAAAATATTAGAAACCGCAACTACGTAACAAGTGACTCGAACGAGTGACATGAGAACACAACACAAAACTGATACCTCACTCCTCTAGCCAAATCACCAAAGAATTTGTGTTTTTTATTAGCATATATATGATATATATGGAACTAAGACATATATATATATATATATATATATATATATATATATATATATATATATATATATATATATTGTCGATAACAAAAAATCTGATACTCTGATTCGATACCTCCGATACCAAATTCAATGTCTGATACCAATACTTTGAACCTTGCTTTGAATACACTTAGCAAGATACACCCAGGTCTACCCACTAGTCAGTGTCAAAGCCAGATGAGTCAACATGTGCAATCATAGCAATCAAGTTAAGCTCACTTTACACTTTCTATTTTTGGTTTGGGCTTGGACCTACAGTCCTTAAAGTGGCCCTTCCTGCCATAGTCGAAGCAAAGCCCTGTCGTTGATAGACTTGAGCTTGAACAAAGCTGACTTCACCTTAAGATGGTTGAATTATTCTTGTTGTTGTTGTAGGAAGCCTTCTCCTTCCCCTTAGAGTCTCCAATTTGCACCATGTTGGTCTTAGGCAAATTACTCGGACAAAGTGTCCATTTTGATCAGATTTCTAGCTTCATCTTCAATATGAATGAAGATCTTTTAATTTTGTCTCCATCTTCCTAGGTACATATCGGATGTGAACCGATTCCAATCTGGAGGGAGTTTGGAGACGATAACTCCCACCACAAACTTGTCTGCTAAAGACATGTCCTTCCCCTCAAGCTTCTGTTGCAACTTTAGTAATTACTTGACTTATGGCCGCATGGTCATCTAGTCTTCAAACTGCATTTTGAAGAACTTGTCGACGAGATATATTTTCTTTTAGTATGTCTTGTAGTGTTTTTCAAGAGATTTTCGGACGCCTCTTGCATTTACCTTACCTTCTTGTTGTATGATTCTATCATGGAATCTTTTATGGCATTTAAAATCAACAATTTGCACAAGTTGTTGTCTTTCTTCCATTTCTGTTGTGAAGCAATGGTGTCCGTCTTCTTTTGTGCATCATTAGTTTCTGGAAGAGTAGTTTCTGGATCTGTCAATACGTATTCAAAATTTACAAGCTCAAGATTAAGACTGATCTTCCTCTTCTAATTGTTGTAGTGTTCTCCATTGAACTTCTCAAGTTTGTGAAAACTTGTGTCGAGAAGATTTGCACGATTTTTCATCTTTGTTGCTCGAATCTTGCTTTGAGATTGTTATTTTCGAATTACAAAGATTGCACAAAGTACGAGAAAATCGAAATAAACTACAATTCCTTGGTCTTTTACAACCACATTACAAATTGACTCTTGAAATAGAAATCATACAACAATAAGTTGCTGGAACTGAATGCAAATAAAATTATACAACACAGTTGCTAGAAAAAGAACCGAGAAGGAGACAGAAAACACAATCCTCGCTGGAATGATGAAGATCACCGTTGCTTAAAGTAAAATTCAACCCTTTTCCGTTGATCTACTCCCAGAAATCAACAAGTTCCAAAAAGTACTTCTGGAATGCTCGTTGTCACCCTCGATGTGGATCTTGAACTGGATGTATGGACAAACAGACGACACTTCATAGATATCTGGCAGTTGCTATCTCTCACCTCATAGAAAATATATTTCCGAACGCTTTCGCATAGGAAGAGAGAAGAGAATATATATAGAAGAGGCATAAGCCAAACCCTAACAGTCAGCAACCTCCTAATTCGGAGTGAATCCCTACAGATAAGGGGCGGTTATGAACCATTATCCCCAAATCTCTAAGGATAAGGGGCGATTACGACAATAGATCCATCCAAACAGTCGCTACGCACAATTTCTGCTCCAATAGCAACCAAGCGAAAATCTAGCTCTTGGCGCCCATTTTCGTGCCAGAGTATACTGAGCGAAATTTTGGCATGCGCACATTTCTACGCCAGAGGCTACTGCATGAAAATCTGCGCAACATCCACGTGCAGCCATTTCCGTGCTAGAGGCTACTGCACGAAAATATGAGCGACATCAACGCTGCACCCGAACTGCATCCGTGCGGCGCTCACTCTGTGTCAGCGTTGCGCCCGCACTGTGCCGACATGATGCCCATGCGAAAATTACACACGAACTCATGCAGAAATGAGCACAGACCGCAAAATTATGCGCTAAAGCGTTATCCCGCTCCCAACGGGTGCGAACGAAGTACAAAGTACGCCATCAAAGTACCACTTTACGTCATTTGCCCAAGCTTGAGCCCGAGTCTGAGTCCGAGTCGCTAGGTCATTTCAGGGCCTTGTTCCTAAGAAAAATCCCAAAGAAATGAGTGTTGCACCCGCACTGCATCCGTGCGGCGCCGACTCTGCGTCAGTGTTGCGCCCGCACTGTGTCGACACGAAGCATACGTGAAAACTACGTCAGAAATCGCGCAAAAACGATTACAGAACGGCACAATTACGCACGAAAGCGTTATCTCGCTTCCCAATGTGTGCGTGCGAAGTGCAAAGTGCGCCACTAAAGCGCCACTTTACGTCATTCGTTCGAGCTTGAACCCAAGTCTGAGTCCGAGTCGCTAGACCCTTTTGGGGCTTAGCTCCTAAAGGAAATCCCAAAGAAATTAGTGATAAAAAACATAAATGTTTCTTGGTCCTTTCCATCTAGGAAACACCCTACCATACCAACCACATGGGCTATCCAAGGTTTAAAGTATCGGCCGATACTGATACGTATCGGCCGTATCGGATCGGGTTTGGCCGATGCTGATCCGATACAACCCAAAATAATCGGTATCGGCCGATTCGTGACGATATTTTTTGGTATCGGTATGTATCGGCCGATACGGACCAATATGGACCGAGACGGACCGATACAGAGAGGTTTGCCGATACAGCCGATACCAAAAAATATTGTCGATACAGCCGATATTGCCAATACAGCCTATACCAAAAATTATTTTGTCTATTTTTTTACTAATTTATTAATAATTATTTAAATATTCTCGATACAACCGATACCAAAAAATCCGATACTCCGATCCGATACCGCTGATACTGCCGATACTGCTGATACGAATACTCATACAAACTGTCCGATACCAATACCGATACCGAGTTTTTGAACCTTGGGGCTATCACTCCTCATATGCACAAGTCAATAAAAGAATAATCGTATATTGAAATACACACTTGGGTTTGCCACATAAATGTGAGACTATTTTCTACAGAGTAATCTTAATAAACCCTAATAAAAATTACAACTATGGTTGCAAATGAACATAGTAGCTTGCATGCTCAATCAACTTGGGTAGATAAACTCGGCTGGACTCGATTCCATTAACGAGCCAAGCCAAACTTGAACATGAGAATGAGCTCGATTGCCTTAACGAGTCAGCTTGAACATAGGAAGCTCTGATTGTGAGCAAATTAAGAGTTGCTTGCTCGACATTACTTGATTCTTACCAAGGTGGTAACCTAACCAAGGTGATAACCTAACCAAACATCAAGAAGGTTACGTGAACACAATTATTTGCATCTCACAAAGTCCCAATTAAACATTGGATTTGTAAATCCTGTAAAATCATTTACTTCATTTACAAGCAACCAAACATTAGAATTATTTACAGCAACATCAAGTATAGCCAACCAAACACCTTATTTGGAAAACTATTTACAACAACAAATGTTGCATGCGACATATGTTGCACAGTATTTCATTTTACAGGTGTAAAGCCCCCTAAATTTTCAAATCTATTTTAATAACATTTATTTGAGTATTACTAATAAATTCCTATTTAATCAAGTTTTCATTCAAAAATTTCTAATTAATTTTTTACTTAAAATAAATGAACCAATTTCTAGTAATTAATTTATTCCTAATTAATTATTACTAAGTATTCAAGAATGCTAATTAATTACCTATTTATTTATTTATTTATTTAAAAACCAATTGTAATTAACTAACTATTTACTATTAAATCCTAAGCTATTTATTATTAAATTACTTAGGATTTATTAAAACTTAAAAAAAAGGAGAAAATTGAGCCCATGCTTTGCGGGTATTGTGCTTAGCACATACCAAACCAGATATACCCTATGTTGCATGTCCTTCTCAGTCATTCCTTGGCAGAGAACATTTTATTCTCCTTATAAACTCCCTTTTTTCTCCGCCATACTCCCTCTCCATCCCCATCCTTTATCACCCTCTTCTTCTTCTTCTTCTTCTTCTTCTTCATCTCATCATCATCATCACCATCATGACTTAACCAAGAAGAGAGAAGAAAAGGACACAACAAAAGCAAATAACACCCCGCTCGTCAGCCCCTTGCTGCCATGCGCGTCCCCCACCTAAGGCCCCCCCTCGAGCTTCCCATCTTCGGTAAAACAACTGTTGTTGTCATTTTTTTTTCAAAACCAGAATAAGAAGGAAGCTAAGTCGTGTCATTCATTTAACATATGTAAAAATTGTATAAGGCCCCTCCACTATTAGGTAATTGCAATTTAACTTCTATCTTTATTTTATATATCAACTCATATTTTGAATTTTTTTTTTTAATTTTTACTGTTGAAACGATCTCAGCTCGCGGCAAAATTTGTGTCATTGGGTCAACAACATCAGGTTACCGATACGGTAAAATTTTCGTCTGTTTCTAAGAACATTTTTCGGAGCGCCCTTTTTGGGACCCATATGGCTAGGGCTCTCATTTTCGCAATCCACAACTCAGGTTCCACTTCTGAAAGTTTTGGTAAAATTCTCATTATTTCGGAACTGTGGCTTCATATTTTTAAGCCATTCTTACTTAAGCTATTTTTGGTACTCGTGGCGCCCGCATGTCGTCCCAATTCGACGACTTCGTATTAGCTAGAATTGCGAATCCGAGAGAACCGGTGAGTTCATGGCATCATTATGATATTTTTTGATATATTATTTCTTAAATTTAGACTTCTAACTTATCTCGTTTTTTGTGTCATGGTGGACCTGCTTGCCGACCCCGGTCAGTAATTTTTGTACTTCGGCCAAAACTAAACTTATGGGCAGTTTTTCTTCGCCTATCGCATCATCTGGGACTCGTGGTGATATTTGTTTCGGTATAAGAAGTCGTATGTTCTTTTTCTATATTCATGGTATTTCGTATCCAATACATTTGTGTCGGTACGTCTATTCTTCACCAAACGTGAATTAGGCATGTGTACCTTGCCATTTATATTTCAGTTTATATTACATACTTCTTAGCGTAATATATTGATGTTACTAGACCGTTGAATAGGTACCAAACGCTCGAGTCAGATTCGGTGTATAATCGATCGTCGGTGCCGATGCTTTCGTAGATAGTATTATTACTAGTAGAACTTGTATTTAGTGGTATCGTGATGATTGGATATATCCCATGGATACGATCAAAACCCTAGGACACGTTTGTCACCTAGCTTACAGGTTTAGCACGCTTCCCCGTATCCGACAAGACGTCCGGACAATTGGAACGTGTATCGGTCCTAGGCTCTTCCTAGATAGATTCATGCTTCTGAGGTGTATTTATGGATTCATGGATCATGATAGATAGGTAGACGTTAGGATGGAATTGGACACGTCGTGGACATGATTTGTTCGACATGATTTGTTCGATTCCTTTTGGGTAGGGAGGATAGTTACTAGGTGCTTGGTCTACTACGCACATGTTACTATTTTACCGGGAGACTTTGTATCTAGAGCTACGAGCCTCCTCTTACCGGGAGACTGTATCTATAGCAACGACTATACTTACTAGGAGACTTCGTTTCTAGAGCTACGAATTTTATATTTAGAAAGGCCCCACGTGTGAACGTTGTCCTCAAATGCATGTCACTTAGTCAGTTAGCATACATTGTACCCTACTTTATAAAGTGGATGTTACTTTTATTGTTCGTACTTTTGGCATGCTATTATGTTCTCCCTGAGGACCTGGTTTCCTTCCAGGTAGCTGAGTTGATTATGTTGAGCCTATCCATGAATTCACTTCTCGGATTCAGGTATTAGTGTGATTCAGGTATTAGATACTCCTATCATTTATCTTGCGTATACTTTATTTCTGTTATTTATCCTCTGTTGTATAGTTTAGTGTTTATTGGTATGTATCATTCGCTCGGCCTATTCGAACATGTGTGTTATTGGGATGCAGACCCTTCAGTACATATTGTTCATCCTTTATATTCATATTCATGTGGATTGAGATATAATTGTGTTTGATTTGTCATAATAGTTATTGATAGTCAGATTGTCAAAGTTACTTTGACATCGTATACGTATCGAGCAGGGTTGTAGCCTGCTTGACGTGTAGCTGGCCGTTATCACGTGTCCTGATCCTACGTATTTAGGGACTATGACGTGACAACAGAATACCAAACAGCCGCCCTTACATAAGTCCTCTCAGATCAGTTACCCTATCAGAAAGAACAAAGAGCAGTAATAATCGCATACCTGCAGAAGACAGCTACATTCGTATCTTTTTCTGTTGGCACCATTATGTCCATTGAGAGAATACCGATAGAATAATTTTTCAATACAAATAACTTGTAGCTGTCCAACTTTCTCAAACCCATGCTGCTTCAGGCGAAAGTATATATCAGGATGCAACTTATGAAGATAGCGTTGCGCATAAGGAAGAACCCAACGAACCAGAGATGCTACTTCTGTGCTGTCTGCTATACCGTAAATTATGGCTTCACGAGATAAAACCTGAAAAAGACAACAGTTATATTACTCATACACGAGACGTCAAAATTCACCCTCTTTTAAGAAGGTCCAATATCTTATATGAAGAGGAAGCATACCTCTGCCAGAGCTCGAATGCCTAAGTTCTGCATCAATGCAGCAACTTTGCTAGAAAGCATTTCCTTTTCAAGAGCAGTTAGTTCACCAAATTGTAGAAAATATACATCATTGAGATGCACATATTGCTCCATTAGTTCCTCATCGTCAGACCAACATATGAGACCAAACTGTGCATTGAGTGATACCCATTTACCTTGTACTGTTGGAAGGACTGTGTTCTCTAATTCAAGAAGACTCTCTTTAAGGCCAAGAGTTTCCTCCACAGTTACATTTCCAGAGTTGAGACCGTCAGCAAATCTAAGTAAGAACTGAAATACCTAGAGAAAGGAAAAAAGAAGAAGAAGAGATGTGATCCTCGCTTAAATTGAATTATGTAAGAGTTAGATAAAGGTGATGCAATAATTACAACTATGACAGAAAATTACTGGAAGTATTGCAATCAACATACAAATTTTACGGTTTACCCACCATTCTTTTTCTCCAAAAAAAAAAAAAAAAAAAAAAAACTTACAATTTTAATCTATGGATACTTACTTGATGTGCAGACTGAGATGGTGAAGTGCTTCTTGAAATCTGAAGCAGTATCTGAAGATAAGAATGAAGAGGTGGAGCTTCAAGAACACCGCAAGCCTTCACAAGAAAATCATGAAGGTCTGGATATAAATCAGCAAGAGGCATGCATGGCGGACAACTAGTTTCACTTGTGTTATGTAAATGGCCGTCATCTCTCAGTTGATCCAAACAACCTGTTGGATCATGCCAATACACTTTCTCTGGAGGCATAAATATACCAGGTACAACATCAGTATCTTCAGGGACAAATATCAACGGTATAAATATAGAGATTCTGGATCTGACTTCAGGGATCTTCTCCCTCGAGGAAGACAATTCATCACGAATGAAGGTGTACAAGTTAGACATTTGAGAAATACTGCAATTGAACACAGAAAGCTGATTTATTAAAACTGTATTTATAATGAGATGGACTTGCAATGATTATCTATACAAAGAAATCTCTAGAAACTTGTACTGAGTAAATATTTGCATGAAACTAATCGTTCGGACTTTCAGGTGGCCAACTCCCTGGATCAATTACTAGACGATTATCAAGGTTTTATTATATAGAGTAGGGAGTTTCCATGAATGAAAACGTTCAATGAATGTTCAAGTACTGCAAACTCAAAGATTTATGATTATTGTTGGTATATTAGAATGTATTAGAGGATTTTATGTAAGATGGAAGGTTGTAAGGCTATATATATATATATATATATATATATATTGGTCCGATATTGGATCATTTGCTGCTTACTCATTTTTTTTTTGCACTGGATCGAATCGGGTCACTAGGAACGGATTAGCTTATTGTCCGATGCCGCCACGGAGCCTTCATTCGCCGGTTCTTGGCACTTGGGGAAAAGGAGATGAAAGGCTATATATATATATATATATATATATATATATATATATATAATGTATTAGGGGATTTTATGTAAGATGGAAGGTTGTAAGGCTATATATATATATATATATATATATATATATATATATATATATATATATATATATATATATAGCCAAGAGATTATTAACAAGATAATAGAACTCCAAAATATTCTACATGGTATAAGAGCACAAACCCTAGCCGCCACCACCGTTGTCGCGCCATCACCATCGTCGCCGCCGCCGCCACACTTCTGCCACCACCGCGAAGCCGCGACTCCTGCGGAGTCTGCAGGAGCCTTTTGTCGTAGTTTCCGGAGTCTCCCGTCGTTCCGAACGTTGACATCGAAGGCTTAGATCCGATGGGGGAGAGGCATGATCGGGTCTAGGAGAGGACGTAGAGGACGAACGTGAATCGTGGGACGGGTGTGAGGTGATCAGAGAAGAGGAGGATCGATGGAGGAGATTATCAAGAAGTTGGACCCTGCGGAGGTCGCAACGTTGATGAAGCTGATGAAACTGTCGGCTGGTGAGAGCGCGACACGAACACCGGCGAAGTTGGAGCTTCCCTCCATCGATCTGAAGCTTGATGGACTGGCCACCTACCTGAGTTGGTCACGACGGGTGAGGAGAACTCTCGCAGGGAAGAACCTGGAGGGTTTCTTGTCAGGAGAGAAGACAGCCGGGTGAGGGCTCGGCAGGACACGACGAGTGAAAGTCCACTCATATGGTGATATACATTTGGCTCCTCAATTCTTTAGTCCAGTCGATCGCCGTCATAGTGGATGGCCTTGAGATGGTAAATAACGTGTGGGAGAAGTTGAGGACCTACGATGGTGTGGGGAATAACTTGAGGGTTTTCAAAATCAAGGGGGAGATCGACGACACCGTACAGGGAGAGAAGACATTGCAGGAGTATGCCACAGAGTTGGAGCGTCTGTAGTTGGATTTACGATCACTCCTCAGATCGGGTGAGTTGCGAGGATCCGAAGTATAAGGAAAGACATGTATGTCTGCAGGAGAGGACGATGAAGTTTCTTAAGGGACTGGCCGCAATAGTTTCTCAGAGGACAGTACTACTTCTAGCCCAACCGAAGATCCCTACACTTGAGGAGGCTATCTCGGTCATGATCCAGGAAGAGACTCGCATCAAGCTGCAGGCAGGGACATGTAGTCCTCCTGAAGTGAAGTCAGTATTGGCGGTTGCCAATTCAGGCGGCACAGGACCTAAGGGAGACCCCCGGAAGTGCTACAACTGCGGGGAGGTGGGCCATCTGACGAATACTTGTACCAAACCACCCAAGGAGGAAGATTCAGGTGGTGGACATAGCCGTGGTCGTGGGGGTCGACGGGGTGGTCGAGGAGGTTATCGGACGAACCTGATGGTAGCAGAAGGCGAGGAAGGAACTGATGGTGCCTATAATGAGGAGGATCAGGCACTGCTGGGTATGCTGGAGGTACTCAGGAGAAAGCAGAGAGCGTCAAGCAATAGAGACAGGAGGAGTGGGACTGAGGAGGCGTCCACCTCAGTCTTCGCCAGAGGCAACGCTGCCATATATGTCCATCCATCAGAAGGTACCGACTACTCACTCGCCCTTGTATCTATGTCTTCCCTTAGATCGTCGGACTGGATTGTCGATTCGGGTACGTCTCGACACGTGACAGGGAATGCTAGTAAGTTCTCTTCCTACACTCACATAGCATTGACGGACAACATTCAAACAACCAATGGTACTTTCCAGCCAGTGGTCGGTAAGGGTACTGTCGATTGTACAAGTTCAGTAAAATTATCCAATATTTTGCATGCTCCTTTTCAAGTTAGTCTTTTGTCCATTAGTTCTATAGTCCTCCAACTAAAATGCATTCTCTTTTGATATTCCTAAGGTGATCTTCCAGGAGAAGGAGACGAGACAAAGACTTGGGACTGACACTTGGCATGATGGACTGTGGTACCTGGATCGGGAAGGGCTAGATTCGACATTGGTGTCTGTGGCAGAGAGGGCAGGAATGAGAGGACCGAAGATGAGTGCAGAGAATACACTAATACTCCACTACATGCGGTTGGGGCACTCCTTTTTTGGTATTTTGAGTAGGTTGTATTCATCTATTTATGAGAAAGCAAATAAGGAGAAACTAGTATGTGATGAATGTGATTTAGACAAACTTACTAGGAGCTCATATGTTAGTGCGGGCCATAGGAGCTCTTCTGTTTTTGATATTATATATTCTGATAGTTGGGGGTCGTGCGCCACAACTACTATGAATGGTTACGAGTATTTCGTTTCTTTTATAGATTGTTCCTCTCGTGTCAACTGGCTGTATTTGATGAAGAATAAAAGTGATGTCTTTTCCTATTTTCGGGACTTTCATAAACATGTCCAGACTCAGTACTGAGCAGTGGTGAAGGTACTGAGGACTGACAATGGGACAGAGTATACCAACAAAGCACTTGAGGAATACCTGTCAGCCCAAGGGATACAACATCAGACCACCTGTGCATACACACCAGCACAGAATGGAGTGGCAGAAAAGAAAAACAGACACCCTCTGGAGGTGGCAAGGAGCATGATGATCGTCATGAATGTCCCACAGAGTCTGTGAGGGCATGCAGTGTTGACAGCAGCTCAACTGATCAACATGATGCCCTCGAAAGTACTGGGATGGATGTCTCCATGTGAGATATTGCAAGAAAATAATAGTGGGATACTCCCGCTGAAGGTGTTTGGCTGCGTATGTTTTATGAAGGACAACAGACCATATGTTGGAAACTTGACCTTAGAGCAGTCAAGTGTGTCTTCGTGGGCTATTCGACGACTCAGAAGGGGTACATGTGCTGGATTCCAGTAGAGAAGAAGAGGTTTGTGAGCATGGATGTTCACTTCAGGAAGCTTGAGCCATACTACCGTCAGGAGGGAACCTCGTCCATGGGCAACTCACCTGACACTGAGAGTATGAGGCGAGAGATGGAGATTGGTGAGAGTTTGGTGACCGATTTAGGAGTATGACATGGAGGAACGATTGAGGAGAGTGAAGAGGAACAGGGGAGGAGATGTGAGGTGTTAGGCCCACGGCTCAGGGGGGGTTACTTACCTTCAGCAGGAAAGAGAAGCAAACTGTAGGACCAGTACCTATAGTGCCAGTGCCAAGTCCCTTGCCCGTGTCCGTCTCGACTCCTGAGACACCTACACCACAACCACCAGATTTTCCTTCAGGTGATATCATTTTTTCTACCCCTCTCACACCATTATCAGTACGGAGGACCACTCGCAACAATGCGGAAAATGCTCATGATAGATATGGTTAGGACCTTGCTCAGTTTGTTTCATATGATAACATCTCTTCTCATAGAGTATTCATTGCTTCTTTGGATAGTATTACTGTACCTAACAATTGGCAGGTTGTCAAGAACGATCCAAAGTGGAAAGCGGCGATGCACGAGAAGTTAGGGGCTCTTGAGAAGAACCACACTTGGGAACTGGTAAAACTGCCAGAGGGGAAGAGGGCAGTCAGGTGCATGTGGGTCTTTACTGTGAAGCAGAATCCAGATGGACAGGTTGAGCGCTACAAGGCTCGACTGGGAGCAAAATGATACAGTCAGGCGTACGACATTGACTACGACGAGACTTTTGCACCAGTGGCGAAAATGAGCACCATCAGGACCCTGATTTCTTTGGCAGCGAACGGTGGATGGAAGCTACACCAACTGGATGTGAAGAATGCGTTTTTTCATGGGGATCTAGTGGAGGAGGTTTACATGGAGATACCACCAGGATTCTGCACTGATAAGACAGTGGACAAGGTCTGCAGGTTGAAGAAGTCCCTCTATGGACTGAAGCAGTCTCCTCGAGCGTGGTTTGATAGATTCAGGAAGGCGATGATAAGGATGGGATATCGGCAAATCAACGCTGATCACAGTATTTTTTCGTCTGAGTGGAGGCCACATCACCATGCTTGCGGTGTATGTGGACGATATAATTATCACAGGAGATGATGAGCAGGAGATTGCCCGACTCAAGGAAAAGCTTGGCAAGGAGTTCGAGGTGAAGGACCTTGGCCTTCTTCGGTACTTCCTTGGGATTGAGATTGCTCGAGAAGCAGAGGAGATTGTTCTTTCTCAGAAAAAGTATATGCTGAACCTTCTCACAGAGACAGGGATGTTGGGATGCGAACCTACAGCGACGCCGATCAATCAGAGGTTCAAGCTGGGTGCTGAGGCTGGAGAACCAGTTGACCGGGACAGATACTAGAGACTGGTGGGCAAGCTGATCTATTTGAACCACACACGTCCTGATATCTGCTTTGCAGTGAGTGTGGTGAGCCGCTACATGCATGACCCAAAGAAGGGTCATATGGACGCAGTGTACCAGATTCTGAGATACTTGAAGAGTGCCTCCGGAAATGGGCTGATATTCAGGAAGAATGATCACGTGAGCATCGAGGGCTACTGTGACTCTGACTGGGCTAGCTGTGCTGATGACAGGAGGTCTGCCTCGGGCTATTGCATATTTGTAGGAGGCAACTTGGTCTCTTGGAGGAGTAAGAAGCAATCAGTGGTGGCCAGATCGACAGCTGAAGCGGAGTACAGAGCTACGGCCTTAGGAGTTGCAGAGCTGCTATGGATGAAGAGTATGCTGGTGGAGCTAAAGGTGGATCAAGGAGCCAAGATGAAGTGGTGTGACAATCAGTCACCAATCAATATCGCCAACAATCCAGTGCAGCATGACATGACCAAACACATCGAGATCGATAGGTTCTTCATAAAGGATAAGTTGGACAGTGGACTACTGGAGCTAGGCCACGTTCCAACAAAGGATCAGGTAGCAGACAGTCTGACCAAGGGACTTAGCCCTGTAGATATATATATATATATATATATATATATATATATATATATATATATATAGCCTTACAACCTTCCATCTTACATAAAATCCCCTAATACATTCTAATATACCAACACTCCTCCTCGAGATGGGCAAAATATATTCAATATATATATATATATAGCCAAGAGATTATTAACAAGATAATAGAACTCCAAAATATTCTACAATTATAACAATCTAAGTAGGAAAAACACGTGCGGAAATATAAGATTCATAGAATATTATATATTCTTCAACAACTCTGCATTCTAAAATTAATGTACAATTAAAACACATCTATTCCAATGACGAAGGAAGACTCTAAGGAGAGGTAAAGTACTCTTGTAAAAAAAGGTATGCCTAACTGCATAAATAATGGCAAAGGTAATGAGTCCAATGTGTGAGATAGAATGATGCTTGAAAATGCAAGACAACTAAGTTTTACATGTGCAACCGATGATGAGTCAAAAGTTATTCTACATCCTTAGGTCGATCTAACTTCGGGAACAAGTACCAGTTCTCTCTTTCCCTCCTGAAGTCAGAGATTTTCAATATCAAACACAACGTACTGAGAGTATAAATGCCTTCTTTGATAAATATTTGAACTCCAAAATATCTTTGAAGGTATTTGTAAAGAAGTATGAAACTGCACAAAAGGAAAAATATGAGAAGGAAGCCAATGCTGATTTTGTTTCTAATGACACTTACGCAGTTTTGAGGACGATATCTTATTTTGAGAGGCAGGTTGCTGATTTGTACACTGGAGGTATGTTCAAGGTGTTTCAAAAAGAGTTTGTACATATGGGTTCTTGTTCAAAGTCATTGTTGAAATATGATGGACAAGTCCATACATATATGGTCACTGAAGTAATGTATGATGAGAGGGGTAAAAGGTGACCGGATAGACATTTTGAAGTGTCCATTAAAATGGAAGAAATTGAAGTTTATTGCATTTGCCGTTTATTTCAACACAAAGGAATTTTATACTGACATGCATTATATGTCCCCAGTGACTATACAAGAGAGATTCCACTTCAATACATAATTCAAAGGTGGAGAAAAGATTTCAAGCGAATATATGGTGAGAAAGTTTTATATGTGCATTACACAATTATTGATCTAGAGAAATAGTATAATGCTTTGTATCTTAAATGCCTTAGAGTTGTAGAGGCAGGAGCTCTGTCGGAAGCACGTTATAAGCTTGCTGATCAAAATTTGGATGGGAGAAGATTGAAGATATAAAGCTCAAAATTGATGCTAGGTCAACCAAGGGAAAAAAGGTTCAACCAAATAATGCCCATGTTCCAGAAAATCCACTATTCGGGTCAAGACCAGGGCGACCAAGGGGCAAGAGGTTTACATCAAATGTTGATAAAAATTATATCCAAAGGCACCAAGGTAAAATATTTTCTGCTCACTAGTTTAAGTAAGAATGAAAATACTGATATTTTATATTTTATACAATCCACTGATACTTTTCTTTCATTTTGTAGCAAAAACACCAAAGTGATTTACAGGAAAGATATAAGGAAATCAATGTCAAATAGTTGTGACCCCGCAATCATCGGGTGCTATTATCCCCGACTTTAGACCTTTTACTTACCTCAAAAATCTTTTAGCCTGATAGGTAAGTAAAAATATGAAGAAAATTTTCTTGTTTCTTTTCCCTCTCCAGGTGGGGTAGCAATTAAGTGATTTTTTTGCATGTTTGGCAGATGGAAACTTTTGGAAACTAAGAAAGTTACTTTCTATTGGTTTTTTTAGAAACCTAAGGAAAATAAGTTTCCAGTTAAAAATGTTCTTTGTTTGCAAGAAACTAAGATGTGGAATCATGTAGCTAACGATCACATGGTAGCAATTAAAAAATAATTAACATGAACATTTTAAAAGTGGTTGTTTACTTTTCATAAGTAAATGACATTTGTCATAGTTGCTTTCCTTGAGTTTCTATGACTTTCCACCTATTTGAATGGAAAATATAAGAGGGAGTAGTTTCCATTTTTGTGGTGGGTCTTACTAGTTTCTTATCTTACTTTCTGTCTACCAAACAAACAATAAAATAGAAGGTAACAATAGTTTCTACGCTTTCCTAGTTTTCGTTTAACTTTCCATTTGCCAAATAGGCTAACCCTTAGACACAAATATTTACATAGATCTTTCTGCAACAAAGATTAGGCCATTGTTGCTTCAGTTTGAGAGTTCTAATAAGGCAACTAAAATTCCTATGTATTGCTACTTTTACTTGATTCATAAAGAAAGGTGTGATGGTCAGTGTCGTGGTTTATCTGCAGAATAAGAACTTTGAAGGGATCTTTTCCATGATACTAATAAAAACCTTCTTTCTCTTTGCACCTTGCTCTATATTATTGTTTAAAATGGTAAGTGTACATCTACTGCACCCAGGTTAAGGTCGGCTCTTTTTTATTTCACATCAACCCGAGTTAGTTCTGTTGAGGGTTAGCCTCTCCTATATATATGTAGTCCCACACATAAATAAAATTAAGTCAAGTATTCTACTAAAATCTATTTGGTATCAGAGCCAAGTCTCCCCTAACCCTAGCCGTCCGTCTCCACAGCCCCCCATCCGCCCCCTACCCGTCTTCACAGCCGCCCCCCCTTCCCAACAGCCGCCCCTCTCAACCCCCCCATAGCCGCCGCCCCTCCTTCTCTTTCTTCTTCTTCTTCTTCTTCTTCTTCTTTTGCTTTGTTGAAATCGAGATTCTGGAAGGCAAACTTGTTTGCTGAAGCTTCCAAATCTCGATTACAACTTGTGGGCCGACAGAGGGTAGACTATAAAGTTTATCAGAAGCTCTGTTGGCCTTGTTCATTCATCTTTGTTGGAATCGCGATTCTGGAAGGCAAACTTGTTTGTTGAAGCTTCCAAATCTCGATTACTTCTTATGGGCCGACAGAGGATAGACTGCAAGTTTATCAGAAGCTTTGTAGGCCTCGTCAGGATATGCGGCCACAGGTCACAGCCATACACGGGACATGAGCAGCGGCTCTCGAGGACACCGTTGCCGCTGAAGGAGGAATAGTAGACGTGGTGAGGACGACGATCAAGATCTAGATCCGCCACCGCCTTACTGATGGAAGAGGAGAAGAAGAAGACGATGGAGACGATATACGGCAAGCTGACGGCCCAAGAGATGAAAGCTTTGGTGGAGGATCTCTTCTCCAGGAGGCTGACTGAGACTAGCTCTCATGCTGCACACGCAGATGTGGATCCTGCCCCATACAAAATGGAAAAGTTGGAGAAACTTAAGATAAAGTTGGAGGGTACTTCCAACTACTTGAAGTGGTCGCGTCAAGCGATGCGGACTCTGAAGGCAAGGGGCTTGGTGGGCTATGTGAATGGCCAAACCAAGGCACCTGAAGTCACTCCTCACGGGAGTTTGCTGCGTGGAAAATCGTCAACAATGTTGTAGCTGGATGACTGACAGCCTCATTGACCGACCAAGTGTCAGGCAACGTGGAAGCAATGGATAGTGCTAGTGACATTTGGATGATGCTGAAAGACATGTACTCAGGGACATGCAATCCTATGCGGGTCTTCCAACTACATGATGAACTTGATAAAGTTGTCCAAGAAGATCACACCATTTCTGAATATGTTGCCCTGCTGAAGAAGTATTGGTCAGATCTCGACCACTATGATCCCATTGGCATGGAGGATGAGCAAGTGGAACCAGCATTTGCGAAACACTATCAGAAGCTCATGGAATGTCTCGCGACAGAGGATGATGAAGTTCCTAAAATGACTCAACCCAACATTCGAGCAGAGGAGGAATGTCATACTTGCACAATCCAGGCTGTCATCACTGGAGGAGGCCATAGCTGCTATGGCACAAGAAGAGGCACGACTTAAGCTGATGCCTAGCACCACTAGCTCTCCGAAGAAAAAAGCAGCTATAGCAGTTTTTAAACCAAACCCTTCCAAAGGAGGCTGCTACAACTGTGGACACCTTGGACACTTCATCATATTCTGTACGAAACCCCTGAGAGGCCAGTCCAGCGGCCGCGGACGCAGCCGTGGAGGACGTAGGGGTAGCAGAGGAAGCTATGCTGGTGGCAGAAGTAATCATTCTGGGGGGCACAAGACAAACCTGGTAGAAGAGGAAAGTGAGAGTCAGTCATCCGATATGACCCCTAGTGAGAGAAAAATGCTAGAGATATGGAGAAGCATGAAGCTTGAACCAGCGACAGTCGAGCCAATATCTCTGGGGCAACAACTCCAACTACCTCCGGGGCTAACATCACCTATTATGCCCATACAAGCACATATATACCTGCTCATGTCCCGGCATCTATCCACAGACCAGGTTAGATAATTGACTTGGGGCATCCCGCCATGTCACGGGTGCCCATAATGAGTTCCAAGATTACACTCACCTGACGACGCCTGAAAGCGTTCAGACTGCTGATGGTACGACTAGACCCATTATGGGTAAAGGCACAATTGAATGCACCCCTTCCATAATCCTTACTGATGTCTTGATGCTCCATCTTTCCCTGTCAATCTATTGTTCATTAGTGCCATTATTCTTCAACTTAATTGTGTTGTTTCCTTTGACATTCCTAAAGTATTTTTTCAGGAGAAGGGAACGGGAAGACGGTTGGGGACTGACACTTGGCATAAGGGACTATTGTACTTTGACAGGGGTGGGCTGGACGCAGCACTAACGTTACTGGTGGAAGAAGCACAACCGGAGGAGCCGCAAAGAACTGTGGAAGCAAAGTTATTACTTCAACATCAGCGCATGGGACACTCTTCATTCAGTCTATTGAGTCGGATGTATCCATCTATGTTTCAAAAGGCTAATCAACAAAAGTTGGTTTGTTATGCTTATGAGCTTGAAAAACATACCAGAAGCTCGTATGTGAGTTCTGGAAATAGAAGTTTAGCTGCTTTTGATATGATACTCTGATGTGTGGGGACCTTGTCCTACAATAGCTGTTAAGGGTTTAAATGGTTTGTCACCTTTATTGATTGCTACACTCGTGTCACATGGATATACCTAATGAAGAGTAAGAGTGATGTCTTTGCATGCTTTCAAGATTTTCATCGCAGGGCTACAACACATTACAGTGCTAAAGTGAAGATTTTGAGATCTGACAATGTGATAGAATACACCAACAAAGCTATTGAAGAGTACTTATCAGCCCATGAAATATAGTATCAGACTTCGTGTTCCTATACACCAGCACAGAATGGCATGGCAGAGCGGAAGAACAGGCACCTGTTGGAAGTAGCACGGTCAATGATGTTTGCCATGAATGTTCCTAAACACTTGTGGGGGCATGCCATGTTGACGGCTGCATATCTCATCAACAGGATACCCTCTCAGGTGTTAGGATGGAAGACACCGTTTGAGATGCTTACAGGGGAGAATAAGTATATTGTTCCTCCAAAGGTATTTGAATGTGTACGTTTTGTGAAAAATAACAGGCATGCGGTGGAAAAGCTGGACCCTCGAGCAGTGAAGTGCGTATTCGTTGGCTACTCAGGGACTCAGAAGGGATACTCTTGTTGGAGTCCCGTGGAGCGAAGGCTCTTTGTGAGCATGAACGTTACATTCAGAGAGATGAAACCATACTACCACAATGGTTCAGGTGAAGGCTCCGCATTTGGTGACACATCTAACACAGGAGGTGTTAGGAGTGAGGGGGAGATAGGCTCAAGCGTGATTGTCGGGTCAGTTCCATGCCCAATGATGGAAGTTGATCCAAGGGAACAAGGGAAAGATAGCAAGGGTGAGGAAAGTGATGAGGATACACACAATCAGGAGGAGGAAAGTGGTGACAATCAGGAGGAAGAAAGTGATGCTCCAGTATAGGGGGAGGAACAGACTACGGAACAATCTGCAGGGCTCCAAGTCTACAGAAGGAGAAAGCAGCAGTCCCCTACTGTGCCTATTGTCCCTACTGTGCCATGTCCCTCGCCTAACCCTGCCCAACTCTTGAAGATGCATCTCCCGCATCGGATCCCTCTGATTCGACTACGGATCCCTCTGATTCAGATGGTATGATCTCTCCACAACTACCTCATACTCCCTTAAGAAGATCTTCTCGCAGTAATGCGGGAAGAGCCCCTAATCGTTATAGTTATGAACATGACATTGCCAATTTTTTATCCTACTATAATATATCCCCTACTTATCGATCATTCATTGCATCATTAGACACCAACTCTTTGCCTAAGTATTGGCAGGAAGCGAAGGAAGATCCAAGGTGGAGAGCTGCAATATTAGAGGAAATTGGGACACTCGAAAAAAATAGGACATGGGAGCTTGTTCCGTTGCCTAAAGGAAAGAGAGCAGTTGGATGCAAATGGGTCTTCACAGTAAAAGAGACGCCAGAAGATAAGGTAGAGCGGTACAAGGCAAGGTTGGTTGCAAAGGGATTCACTCAATCCTATGGCATCGACTATGATGAGACATTTGCTCCGGTGGCAAAGATGAGCACTGTGAGAACCCTGGTCTCCCTTGCAGCAAACCATGGGTGGCAGCTGTATCAATTGGATGTAAAGAACGCTTTTCTTTATGAGGATCTACAAGAAGAAGTATACATGGAGACCCTCCGGGGTTTTGCATGAAGCAGTCGACAAAAAAGGTGTGCAAGCTGAAATCACTGTATGGACTTAAGCAATCTCCTCGAGCCTGGTTTGATAGATTCAGAAAGGCTGTCACAAGCATGGGATGCCGCTAGACCAATACAGATCACACAGCCTTCTTCCAGCATGCAAGAGGCCACATCACCATACTTGCAATGTATGTGGATGATATAATGATCACATGTAATAATGAGGAGATCACCCAGCTGAAGTCAAAACTCGCCAAGGAGTTTAAAGTGAAGGACTTGAGAATGATGAGGTATTTTTTCGAGATCGAGGTGGCTCGAGGAAGAGATGTGATCGTCCTCTCTCAGAGAAAGTATGTACTAGACCTGCTCACAGAGACTGGTATGCTGGGATGTCGATCGACAGTCACTCTGATCGATCAGAAATATAAGTTGGGGGCAGAGACAGGAGAGCCTGTTGATCGTGAGAAATATCAGAGACTTGCAGGCAAATTGATTTATCTAGGCCACACTCGCCCTGATATCTCATTTGCTGTGAGTGTAGTGAGTCGCTATATGCATGATCCAAGGAAGGGCCACATGGATGCAGAATGTGGATGCAGTTTTCCGTATCCTGAGATATCTGAAGGGGACTCCTGGAAGAGAACTAGGGTTCAAGAAAAATGGACACCTGGGTGTTGAGGGGTACTGCGATGCAGATTGGGTAAGCTGCATGGACGACAGAAGGTCTACCTCAAGGTACTGTGTCTTTGTGGGGGATAACCTAATCTCATGGAGAAGCAAGAAACAGTCTGTGGTAGCACGATCAACTGCTGAAGTAGAATATCGAGCTATGGCTCTGGGAGTGTCAAGAGTTACTGTGGGTAAGAGCACTGCTGACGGAGTTGAAGCTGGACCAGGGAACACCGTTGCGTCTTCTGAGTGACAGTCAAGCTGTAATAAGTATAGCTAACGATCCAGTCCAGCATGACAGAACTAAGCACATCGAGATCGATCGGTTCTTCATCAAAGAGAAGATAGAAAAGAGATATTAAAGCTCAATCATGTTCGCTCAGAAGAACAAGTTACAGATTGTCAGTCTAAGGGTCTTAATTCATCGAGTCTTTCTAAACTATGTAATAAGATGGGGATAATTGATATCTATCGCCCATATTGAGGTGGAGTGTTGAGAGTAAAAGTGGGTGTTTAGTCCCACAACTAGTAGAATAGTAGAGAGAGGGGTTAGCCTGTCCTATATATATGTAGCCCCATGCATAAATAAAATTAAGCCAAGTATTCTACTAAAATCTATTAGTTCTATGCATGTTGTTTCTCGATTCTTTCGTTTGTTGCATTATTCCTCAAACACCGCTCAGATCGCACATTCTGCTCGGGTTTAACCGTTCTCTTTTATGAGACGTTATGCTCGGACTTGACCGTTACTACTGCGATTCTCTCGCCGGATAGACTGCTCCAGGTCCAACTCTCAATCAACCGTTATCTCAATATCTTGCTTTATCCCCCCTTTAATACTTAAGCATATATAATCTCTTACGGGATTTGAATCTCCGACCCCGTGTTCCGGATCCTTATGTCTCCAAGACTTGACCAACTTGAGCGAATATTTGTTGACGTCTTTGTCTCCTTGCTCTATATTGACTACACAATATGTCCAACAATAGTGGCATAAGAGAAAATGATTCTATCTTTCACCACTTGATTAAAATCAAGAGGTGAAAGAGTTTTATTCAAAGGTAAAGGTATCATCTATGTTGATGACCATTGTCCAAGGGTGATGACCTTCATACTTCTACACCTTTTCTCATGAGTTTCTTTTCACCATCTCCTCGAGCAATATACAGTTTTCTCAATTTTCAAGGACCACCTCAAACTCGCTTAGTTTCATCACAATAAAGTAGTAGAAAGCTTTACATTTGAAAAACGAGTACCTTATATGAAGGATCTTTGAGATAGACTTCATCCATGCTTACTAATCTCACATCTACACACCTCACCATCCACATCTACACACCTCACCATCACCTTGTGCATCGAGATAGTCGTTGTCCTGGCACCAGCAAATTATTACCACCACTCCTGCTGTGGATGCAGCATCATTATTGTTGTTTCTTTAGTTATTGCCGACTTAGCAGCCACTGACTTCAGTGAACCAATCATCTAAATTGTTTCACCTTAAGCACTATGCCATTACTATCAATACCCTCACCACTATGAATAAAGATTATCATCACTCATGCTGAGATAGCAATTATCATTAACCCTATAAAAAAATCCTCTTGGCCAATGTTTTAGAATTGAGCTAAAAAGGTTTCTGAACATCAAGATTTTGATAGATGTAACTTATAGGGGTGTATCTTATTCATCACGGAAGAAACCAACTTCACCGTCCAACTTGACTGGGAAAAGTGCCTTGCAATATGGCCCAAGTAACAGAAGCAAATCGACACAAGACAAAGCAAAAAGTAGGAAGCTTGCACTAAACCAGTCTGGCAAATGTATGTAGAAGTCATATCAAAGTATACATATGCAGCCATTCAACCATCCACATTTGATATTTCTGAAGAATTGGCGAAAAGGACACTTTGTTTGTTTACAACTTTGTATATCTGTAGATGACAAATTGAGATGTTTCCAGGGTCAAGGATCCTGGGGAAATATCCGGGCATGGAGACCATCGCGTCGCGGTCAAAAATAGGCTCAAAAGTGAGATAACATAGTCATGGGATATAAGGCTCAAAAGTGAGATAACACAGTCATCGGATGGAACATGTGCTTAAAAATTCAGACGGAAGGTAAGAGAGATAAAGAGAGGGTATACAACAATTTTTAATTCCTATTGAACTCCACCCATCTTGTCTCTTGGCATCGCTATCGTTTCCACGATGGCACTTTGTTTTGGTCGAGAGTCTTCATGCACCAGCTCATGTCAAGCACCAACATGCCGACAAATCTCTTGGTCGAGCATCTTCATGTGCCGGCTCTTGTCGAACTAAAGGAATGGTCAAATTACATATTATACTTCTTAACACCCCATGTCACATGTAGGTCGGTATTGTATGTGGATGAGCATAGAGAGTGTACTTGGGCTAGAAAATAAATTTCTTTGGGGAGGGGGTGTTAAGGGTTTTGGTGGAAAGGGGGGGCTGGTAGGCCGGCAGCTAAGGTTAGGGGTTTAGTGGAGACATGGGTGACGGCTACGGTTGGGTTTTAGTGGAAAGAGAGGTGGCGGTTAGGAAGGGAAAGGGTGATCGCTAGGGTTAGGGTTTTGGTGGAGAGGGATTTTTACTGTTGTGATACCATGAAATTCAGAGATAACTTAATTTATTGATGTGAATAAAACACGAGTGACCTTGGTAGTTGGGTACATTTATAGGAACAAGTCATGTTATCCTCCTTTAGCCCAGACAATATAGGACTAAAGTAAGGTATATAATAATAGTTAACTTAAGAGTATTGATGCGGATGAACGGAATGATGAACGTACCAAAGCACTATTTGCGAATGTACAAAGACTACTCACGTTTTATTTACATCAATAAATTAAATTCTCTCTGAATCTCGATTAATTAAGTTCCCTCCGAATAGAAACCCCACACTAGTAATTCAAAACATGACACCAGAGGAAGCTTGGAGTGGACGCAAACCAGCAGTGGATCACGTTGGTATCACTCTCGTTTGTGCTTCATGTGTTGAACTCTACCCATCTCATCTGTTGGACTCGCTACGATGACACTTTATTTTGGTCGAGTGTCTTCATGTGCAGGCTCTTGTCAAACATCCATGTGCCGACAACTCTTGGCCAAGCGTCTTCATGCGCCAGTCTTGTCGAGTTGATAGAAACAAGCCATCATTACATATTATAGCTTTTGACAGCCACCATCACTTGCAGGTCAGTATTGTACGTGGATGGGTTTAAGGCGTGCACTCGGAATAAAGCCAAGTGGGTGGAGGATCACGTATGGAAAGAGAGGCAATATAAACCAATTTAATTGGTGAACGAGGGGATTCAAACCCAAGATCTTTTGGCCTAGTAGCTCTCATACCATGTTAGCCAACCAATGCTCCAAAGGCTCGAGTCAATAGGAATGGACCAATATTACATATTATAGCTATTAACAATTCCAAACAAGAACTTCAGCAGTTCAGGTTAAAGCGAATATTTTTTTCGTATTAAAGAAGATGATGTGCATAGCGATGTTGTCACAGGCGACTTCGACCTGGATTATTTTCCCTGTATGTGGTGAGGCTACCGCCTAGGCGTCAGCGAATATTTTTTCGAATTAAAGAAGATGATGTGCATAGCTATGTTGTCACAGGCGACCTCGACCTGGATTATTTTCCCTGTATGTGGTGAGACGACCGCCTAGGACGCCTAGGCGGTCGCCTAGAGTCAACTATATGTGCACAAGGGAAAAATTTATATGCGCGGCAGGGAAGTACCCAAGTTCATGGGTGACGCCTAGGCACGCCTAGGCCAGGCGGGAGGCCAGTCGCCTCGTCTAGCACCCATAACAACATAGGTGCATTGAAACAAATTTATATTGCTAACTTATATATGTGAATGCAGTGTCTCAGATAAAAAATTCTAGAATTAGTAGTACTCGCTTACAACTTGAATAAGGAGGATACATGATGGAAAAGATTGAAATCCAAAGAAACAGAAGTATGCCAAATGGTTATGCAGTATCACAAACAAAGATTTGGTAGAATGGTAAGATTAATGTTCATAAGTAAAGAAAGAGATGATCTATCATATAATTGTTAAGGCCAGCATT
This sequence comes from Iris macrosiphon, assembly GCA_036927795.1. Lineage (NCBI taxonomy): Eukaryota > Viridiplantae > Streptophyta > Magnoliopsida > Asparagales > Iridaceae > Iris > Iris macrosiphon. Next base: position 176,715,065 of record JAYESA010000011.1, on the reverse strand, counting down.
GTGCATTATGAAAAAATATTTTTTTAAAAGAAAATAATTGACAAATACTGAAACGAGCACAAGGTACCTGGCAGAGGGACTAGTAGAATATATCCAATATTGGAGAACCTCCAGAGCATCATCAAGTGTGACTTTGACCTTGAATCCAATGTCATCCAGAAATCTTTTACTAGTCACCTAATAGATAATTTAAATGTTTGGGGAAATATGTCAGAAATAGCAATCCGAGAAGTATTACACCAGCAATATGTTTAATTCCCAACATTAACTAAAGAAAGAAGTATCGGGAAGGAATAATTTTCTACAACATATGACTCTGACATCAAATGTTCTAAAGAAAACTATTGCAATATACAAGCACTAACCTTGGGCACTGCATATGGAGCAACAGCTCCCAGGATAGAACGAACAGACTCGCAATCATGGAAAAGATCCAGAGGACAGTGGACTTCTTCATCAATGCTACATGCTACCCATTTAACGTTATGAATACTTTTCATGAATGAGGACTCGAAGGGCATGATTTCTTCCTTATTTTGAAGGCTGAAACACTTGACTTTTGTAGTGAAAGAATCATCCCACAATTTATCTAGAACTTCCATCAGATATTTACTCTTATTCAAACACTTATTTTCTGAAACTGTAGACAATAATTGAACCAACTCAGGCGACTCCCAATCTCTTACAGATATTTCTCTTTTGAAAATGTCCCTGTAACATGAGATGCTATCAACACTAGCACACATAACATCTGCCACATTCTTCTCAACATCTTTTAGTTGAACAAAATCAGTAACACCTAATTCTTGGAAAAATCCCCTCCACTTTGTTAGCCCAAATGCTAATGACCGGGTACCGGGATGCTTCAGATAGATGCTATCAACCTCATTCCATTTAGTTTCTGTATTATCAATTAACTTCTTTACATCAATGACATTGCCAAATTCTTCGCTGAAATGGATTGGCTCCTCAATGGGGCACTTAAAACCATGATTGGTCAATATGGTTGATTTTGTTTGTAATGTCAAGATCAAATCAGCCTTTTCAGTTTTACAGTTAGAACAGGGAGACTGAAGATGGACCATTATAAAAGACAGATACTCAACCATCATGTCTGTATCTCCTCTTGTAAGCTTTCCAGCTGAAATAAAGGGCATAATATGAATTTGGATAATATCATGAGCAGACAACTGCTGTACACCTATTTTACATAGCATTCTTATGAGGTTGTCCACTCTAGATTCCACCAGGCCAGCAGCTGTAGAGAAGAGTAAAGGAGATACAATCCGAAGTTTGACAAGAATACCAGGAAACTTCTCGAGAATACTTTCACATACAAATCTGCAACTAAACACATCATAAGGTAACCATATTGGTCCAGTTGCCAACGAACAATATGACCCATCAGAAAGTGGAATAAATGGAATTTCTCTAAGACGGTTGAGAAAGTTTGATTCAGTTCCATCTTTTGCTGAGGATAGACACCCAGATTGAATTGGCATCAAATCGAAAGAAGTATAAAGAGCATCAAGGAAAGAAGAAAGCCAATTTAGCCCCAATAACATAATACCATCATTAAGATGGCATATGGATGATAAAAGCCCAACTAAAAGTGCCGGTCCATATTCTTGAATACTCAATGCATTTGCCAATGAATCGGACAAGATAATGTCCTTACTCAAATAACCAAGCCCAAGGTGTTGCTGAAGTAAAGTTTCAGGTAAAAAAGTGCGAGCTTGTTCATTCCAATTTCTGACAACCCTGCATGGGGGAACCCATTCAACATTTGTGCCGTCAAGAAGCAAGCAATTTGACATGCGTAATCTAGACACAATTACATGTGGAAGGTGAGAAAAAAATCCATGAACTTCTCCAATAAGCGGAACGAAACTCATGAAGGCTGTAACAGCTTTTCCTGGATTCTCTTTAAAGCAAGCAAGTGCACAAAAGGATTTTTCTGCAGAGACAAAAAGATCAGGGAATTCTGACATCAACCACTGGTTCCAAGCACTGTCTCCATCAATATCTTCTCTAGATGAGGGCAACAAAAAATCACCTTGCATAATAAATTTCAGTCCATATTTTCTAAGAGGAAGGAAAGCAAAAACAGGCTGTTGATCAAGGATCGGCTTGTAATTTCCATTATCTGAATCCTGTAATGTGAAAGCTATAGCAATCTTTGTATTTTGCACATCGTGACGAACATTGGATGCTTGTAAATCTTTATTAACCACTAACCAGTTCATTTCTTCATCTCCATGGGAGATCTTTATTATACCATCGTCCATGATTTGTTTCCTTATGCTAACAAGCTTACCATCTAGCATGCTTTTTAATTTTATACATTGGAGATGACGAAGAAAAAGTAACAGTGATGGATGTAGATCTGAAAACATTGAGATAATGGAGCTTATACCCATCCCATGTTTTATCTTTGAATTGAAGGGAAGCACAATACAAGTGTTCCACACCGTAGCATCACTTCGATCAAATTCATAAGAAAGTTGCTTCTTAAAGTCATCAATATTACAGGCAGATACTATGGTCGGAAGAACGAAACCAATCTGACCATCGGTTATATCAAACTTCACATGAAAACCATTGGAATGAATTTCTGGAGAATCAGTTACCTGAAGAACAACAAATCTTTGTTAAATAACTAGAACTATACATCTCATCGGACTGTCAAAATATGAAAATACAAGGCATATGTAAAAATTCAACAACTGACATGTAGAAAAATTGAATATCTGAATTGTTGCATTACGATTTTGAACTTTAGCATAGCATTCCTACAAAACATCTGAATTATTACAGTTTTATAGTTTGGGATGCTTTTCCACAAGTTACTTATCAAGTATACTACACCATTTAAAATTATAATTTACTATCTCAACATACCTGTTACAGTTATTCGTAGACTAATAAACCTCATTAGAAACTATTTGTCACCAAAGTTTCATTCATAATAAAGCTCGATCAAAGGCAAGCACGTTATGGAAGGTCATGTAATTGGTCTGTTAGATATGTGGATAATTTGATTCATGGATATTATTTAACGGGAAGTTCCAATCTAGAGCTTATTAAAATGTCTCTTAATCTTACCCGAAATACTGACTTAAAACCAATGCCCTTTTTCCCTATGTATCCAGCGTTTGACCCCTTCTTTGTTGAATTTCCAACATCACATAATGCCCTCATATTTTGAGCAGAGAATCCTTCTTCGTTGTTCATAACAACAACTCCATCAGCCTGAAGAATGAAAGCTAGTGTGGGTTCCACATTTTCTGGATAACTATTATCATCAGCATTCTGGACCTGAAAATGTTTGAACATAAGAAGTGAAAAGCGAACCTAGATGAATATCATTGTAATTTAACAAGAAAATAGAAAAACAAAAGGGTTGATTAACCCAAACTCCCCTAACATTTCATATATGATGCCTCACAATGTTAATTTTGACAACCCTACCATGAGGGAAAAGAAAATCATTAAAATCGGAGAAGAGACATAAATATTTACATAATTCAGCATTAATGGCACATAACGTCATCATCAAGGGGTAAAGACATCCTAACAATGTCATTAAGAGATAATGACATACTAATGACATCATGTAATAGTGACATCATTAAAATATAGTAGCACTAGACCAATAATATAATAAGTCATGTTGCACCGATACTGCTTCGAAGGACTATATCCAAGTCTGTATCCATATCCGACAGGATACTTCTTTGACACTCGTATCGGACATGGCATGTCCCCATCTAGGCTCCAAAAGACCCAAAACATGGTTGAAAGTGATTTTGCATGGTAGTGATTGCTGGGGACATATTTAAGCAACGACAAATTAACAAAAAAATTGGTATCAAATCATGTTCAGAATTATTTGGAACCTAGCAACTATATGGAACGCATAAACATCGATATTATTAAAGATCTAATATATAAAATGTGTATATAGATATGTTTTCATGTGTATATATAATTGTATCCATACCATACCCATATTCCAAAATTTTCTAAATATTCTGTATACCAAACCGTATTGTGTTGTATCTAAATCTGTTTATGTGTCTATGGAACACAGGATGTTAGTAAAAGATGGGGTGTAAAAGAAAATATAGGATCTATCTTGCACAGATACTTCTTTAGAGGACAGAATCCTTTTCAGTTTCTGTTTCTGACACCACTTCCTCGACACTTATGTCGGATATGGCTTGCCCATACCTAGGCTCATAAGAGATGCAAAAGATGATTGACAGTGATTTTGTCTGTTCATGATTGTGCCAAACATAATTGAGATACGAGAAAGTAACATTTCTTTCTATCAAATCTTTTCTACCCAAAACAGATACAAAACAGATACTATTAAGATTGAATATATAAAAAAAATGTAAATACAAATAGATATGTTTTGATATGTATATACAATCGTAACCATACCATACATCCAATTCTAAAATGTGGCATTCCGAATCTCTATCATGACCATATCAGAATCTGTATATACCTCTGGCTAGGATAGGATGAAACATGAGTACACTATATGGATTTTAGACTGTTAAAGGTGGTTTGGACATAGAGACCCTAATGAGGACATAGAGACGCACACCCATCACCCTTGGCGTATGTACACGAAACGTAGAAGACGTGGTATGGTGAACCCCACTACCAACCAGATTTAGCTTTGATATGGGAATTCTATTTTATTTTATTTGGATAAGCTCTAGGCTTGTTAGTAGCTATCATTTAGTTGAAATTTTACACTATTTTTCTGATCCCACGTCGGAAGTTCTAGTTTTCTTTTCAGTTGCTTCTATTTAAAGGGGACATATCTATTATAGAAAAGGCAATCATAAACTATTGAAATCTTAAATGCATATTTTTTTGCTTTAGCAATTATTGGTGCGTTTGTTGTAATTGAGGTGTGAAGTTCAATCCAACCTAGGTGCGGAGGGTGAACCCTGCCCCAGTTCAATAAATTTTATTATCTTTCTTCCAAAAAATCCAACCACCATCATTTTTCTGAAGTCCTTGTCGACCTCGCCACCCTCACCTTCATTGGAACTCCAACCATCGCTTGCCATAGTCGCCGTCGACCATCTCCTTCCTCACCAACATCAACCAACGGTAGAATTTCTACCAAGTGCTAGATAATTAACTAGTTTTTTTCTTTTGAATTTATGAAATATTGTTAGGTATCATTAGTCTCTAAAAAAAATCTCGAATATATTATTAATTCCTGATGTCCACAAATATTGAGAGAATAATTCTGCTTAAAATGTCACAAGTAACTATCTCAATATTAATCATAGAGTTGTGCTAAAAATATAATATTTGGATTATAATATTTTCCAAAAAGATTATTTGACTTTGAATTAATAATATGCATGCTAATCATCATATCACAATAATTTTTCACATCACCTTCCATAAAATCAACTGTTGAAATTAATTATACTTCTTAGAGAACATATTTTGTATAATTTGAATGTTGAACAGGTACCTGCACAAAACACATATATAATAATTTTGATATCAGAACATGGTTTATGCATTTTGTTAGTAGGTCATTCTGCATAAATTATTTTAAGGACAAAATTCCTACAAGATATGGTTGGGATTTCATCACCTATCTATAGCCCAAAAACCACATTGACTTAAATTAAAATTTTACTTAGACATTGGCCTTAAGGATTTCTGGAGTTTGTGCCTCGCGGTTGCTGACAAGACGGAACTCATTAGAACTTCGAATGAAGCAGTTGTGGTGCGATCTGGCGATCTGATATCCATGAGTCTTATGCCACTAGAGAGATCCATTCACTTAATCTGAAAAAAGTATATGAGCTAGTCTAGTTTGTCCAATCAACTTAGGTTATTATTAAAAGAAATCATCCTTCACAAACTCAAGACAACAACCGGTTGATTGCATCATATAGAGTATATTTTATACTAGAATTGCATTAGGATTATTTCTTTCTCAATTTCATATAGACAAGGATCTTCCTAATACATGCCTACCCGTAGCGGTCTCTTTTATTCATTAGACGACTCGAGCGATAACATGGATGACAACATGGATCCCAATTTACTGAAGGTAATTCACCAACTTGCTACTTTAAACAATACCCTCGCTAGCTTCAAAAAGGAACCCCAAGATTTCCAAACAGAGATCCGAGAGAGGCTTGATAGGGTAAAAAGACAAAATAGGCAAAGTCCTCTTCGTAATGATTTCGATGATCTTCGTAACCCTCGTAATGATTACCATCATTATACGGATCGTGATGATTCGCAATCTCCAAATCGTCGACCAAATTATCGAGGAAATAATTTGGATCCGGATGAACAATACCTAAAAAGTATCAAGATTGATGCCCTATCATTTGTTGGTCGTCCCAATCCGTAATACTTTTTAGATTGGATTAGAGGAATGGACAACTACTTTAAGTAGTATGACATGTCCAATGAGAGAAAGATCCGTCTTGCTAGTATAAAGCTAACTGAACAAGCTAGCCAATATTGATCCAACATTGAGTTGTCGAGGCAAAATCAAGGACAAGAGTACATCCAAACTTGACAAGAAATGAAAAAAGAATTACAAAAGAAGTACTTGTCATCCTCTTTTTACCCTCGAATGTTAGATAAGTGGAACCATCTTAATAAGTCTGCGAAAGAGTACATTGCTAAGTTTGATGAATTCTTAGTGAGATGCAACATACTTGGATTTGTGAGTCCAGATCACGTTCTCTCTAGATAGCAGGCTTACGAGACGATCTTCGAGCCAAACTTTTTGCTCGACAAGTAGGGACGTCTCTAAGAAGCTTACCCTCTTCGAATCAGGCTTACGTTTAGAGAAGGCTTACGTTTAGTCCAGGATTTAGAGGAAGCCAGGTTAGGTCATTATTTTAAGAGTCGCGATTTTAGGAGTCGTGGTGACAAACTCTCTTCAAATCAATATCAAGGTAAATCATCGAGTCAATCGAGTCACTACCCAAGTAACCCAAGTAAATCAACAAGTCAGTCCCAGTACAAATCTACTCCTAGTTCTTTCCAGCCTAAAGTAGAGTACAAAGACAAGGGCAAAGGTGTATAACAAGATTACTCAAAGGTTGAACCTAATACTAAGTGTTATAGGTGTCAAGGGTATGGACACGTTGCATCCCAATGTAGAAGTCCATTCAATATCGCCCTTATAGAGGAACCCATAATATTAAAGGCTGAAAATGAAGATTCTTACTTTGAGTATTAGAATGATGGGAACATGTCGGACAAAGAAAGTGAGATTGAAGAAACTATCATAGGTTGTGTTAGGCACTTGGAGTCTACTAGATTGTCTGTTGTTAGGTTCACCTTTTCTCAACCTAAGCCTAAGGTTATTGGCGACTTGAGATGCAGTGTAATTTTTACACCTTTATAAAACTTGACAACAAGAGTTGCAAGGCGATCGTTGATAGTGGAGGTTACATCAATGCGGTCTCATCATCAATTTTGTCCAATGTTGGTTTGAAAGTCGAACCACATCCCCAACCTTACAAGGTTTCGTGGATCAAAGCTACAACACTACACGTTAAGGAAAGGTGCCTTGTGCCAGTTGAGTTTCGCATCTACAAGGACAAAATTTGGTGCGTGTGTTGGCCATGGATGTAGGTCACATTTTTTTTGATGAGGACGTGCTTATCTACGGTCGCTTAAATATATGTGTTTGAATATGAGGGTAAAAAAACTTTTTCCTTCACAACCAAAGACGGAGCAAGTTGAGAAGAAATTTATTGCAACCAATCAAACTAAGAAAATTCACTTGATTAGCCAAAGAGATAGATTGTAAAATGGTCAGAGAGACTCCCATTTTTGCCATTACTGCTCAAGAAATCCCTAAGGCATCCAACGATTCCATTTTCATTTTGGTGGATCAATTTTCAAAAATGGCCAACTTTATATCATGTTCTAAGATTTTCGACACATCAAATTTTATAAAACTTTATTTTGACGGAGTCATTCGACTACATGTCCTGCCTAAAACCATTATGTCTGATAGGGTTGTAAAATTCACTAGTTATTTTTGAAAAAACCTATAGTACATGATTAACACTAAGCTACTGTTTTTTATCAGCAAATTGATGGTCATGCTGAGTTTGTCAATCGGAGTTTAGAAAAATTGTTAAGGATGCTTGTTGGCAAAAACTTGAGGGATTGGAATCTACAGTTGTCTATCGCTGAGTTTGTATACAACAATTCGGTCAATAAGACAATAGGGACGAGTCCGGCTGAAATAATATATGGGTACAAGCCTACGCAACCTATAGATCTTGAGAAGTTCTCGTGGCACATTACCATAGAGTGTCACAATCTGCATTTGCATCACATGTCCACGAGCTACACAAGAAAATCAGCAAACGAATTGAAACAAACGCTAGTTATAAAGCTCGAGCTGATAGAAGCAGACGATATAAGGAATTTGATGTAAGATACTATGTGATGGTACGGATATGCCCGGAACGGTTCCTATCGGGAACTTTAAGTTACATGCTAGTGGTTCATATCCTTTAAAACCTTGAGAAAAATTAATGCTAATGCTTATGTTCTAGAAATATCGAAGATCTAGTAGAGCTTATAGACGTCCATATTTTAGACATGAAAATCCACTTGTTGACGAGCCTGACTCTGAGCCTAATTTTGAGAGACCCTTCTTACCTCCACTTCCAGATATCCCACCTACAGCAGACTATGTTGTGAAAAGCGGCTTAAGCACAGCTTAAGCGAGATTTCGAATAAGGGCACATCGCTTAATGAAATGTCGTCCCAGAAAAGCGATCAGCGCTTAAGCACGCTTAGGCGTCGCTTAGTAGCGCCTCGCTTAACGAAATTTATCCTTTTTTTCTTTTTTTTAACCGAACAAAAGCTTTTGTTATTTACATAGTTGGATAGTTAAGAAACTTTAAGTAGGAACTTTAGAGACTTAGCTTTGTTTGACAGTATTTTGATGACTATGTAGTATGTATACATTGTGTGGCTTGTAGTTTGCATTTTGATCATAGTATTTATATTGTTACTTTGCTTGATTGATAATTGGTATTGTTATTCATGCATATACTAGTAGGATTGTATGAAAAAATATTGAAAGTTATATGTATATAGAGTATTTTACATGTAGGAGAAAAAAAAAGGGAGGCGCTAACTAAGCGCCCTTAAGCGAGGCGACAGCCTCGCCTTACGCTTAATACAACATAGACAGCAGATGAAATTAATAATACTTTAGATGATGAGATCATATCTACTAGAGACGGTGGAACCCGGCGATATTTGGTACGTTGGAAAGAAAGATCTGATTATGATGACACTTGGCTTGATCGAGATGAACTCCGATACATAGGTCCCGACATCTATGAGCAGTATGAGAGCAACAGAGACATACACTCGACATAGTCGAGTTCTTTCCCACCTGGGGAGAATGATGAGGACATCAAAACGCACATCCGTCAACCTTGGTTTGTGTACATGAGACGCAGAAGACGTGGTATAGTGAAACCCACCACCAACCAGATTTTGTTTTGATATGGAGATTCTATTTTATTTTGTTTAGATAAACTTTAGGTTTGTTAGTAATCATCCTTTAGTTGGATTTTATTTTTTTAGTCCCACATTGAAAATTGTAGTTTTTTTCAATTGCTCCTCCTATATAAAGTGTCTATTGTAGAAAAGACAATTATAAATTATTTTTAAATGCATGATTTTTGCTCTAGCAATTATTGGTACATTTGTTGTGATTGAGGTGTGAAGCTCAATCCAACATAGATGCGGAGGTTGAACCATGCCCTAGTTCAATAAATTTTATTCTCTTTCTTCCAAAAAAATCCATCAAGTTTGGAGTTGGGCTACATGAATTTTTTTCGTTCAGCTTTCTTAAGTGCCATGTCATCATAACATTAGCAACACAAATATTTCTTCAGTTTAAGTTTGTATTGGTCTGTTCCTAGTCCCAGACAAGCAACTTCTTCAATTAAGATCCTACCACTCCTACCTAGTGGATCAGTGGGTCTGATGTGATACATGTTTTGTGCAGGTACAGGTTCAACATTCAAATTATACAAAATTCGTTAATTAAAGCAGTTGATTTTATGGATGTAGAAAATTATTGTGATCGGATGATTAGCATGCATGCAAATAATTCAAAGTCAAATAATTTTTTCGGAAAATATTGTAGTCCAAATATTATATTTTTAGCACAATCCTAAGATTAATATTGAGATGGTTGTCTCAATTTAAGCAGAATTATTCTCTCAATATTTGTGGACAACATAAATTAATAATATATTAGAGATTTTTTTAGAGACTAATGATGCCTAACAATATTTAATAAATTGAAAAAGAAAACCTAGTTAATTACCTGACATTTAGTAGAAACTTAACAGTTGGTTGATGTTGGTGGCAAAGGAGATGGTGGATAGCGACGATGGCTAGAGATGGTTGGAGTTCTGGCAAAGGTGAGGGTGGCGAGGTCGACAGCGGCTTCGAACAAATGATGGTGGTTGTTTTTGTTGTTCCATTTACAGATGTATGTCATATCGCAAAACCCTCAATCATAGAAATGGTTCCATTTTGTAAAATTGAAAGAAGAAAAAAAGGCAAACAGTACGGAGCTCCTTATCAGGAAGAAATTAGCAATAAGGAAAACTGTAAACACAGTTAATGTACCTATCAATTTACACAAATATAACTCATATTGTCCAAAAGAACTAGATATAGTTGAATTACCAGCTCGAGTATAAAATGTGAATCTTGTGAATATAGCTCTTGTGAAAGGCAATGGAGTGCTCTCCCTAAACGAGCATGCTGCTTCGTCAACAAGTTACTCTCAGCATCTTCAAGATTAGGATCAAGACCAAATTCTTCACGTCTTATGGTTTCAATGAGAAGAGCTGCATCCTGTTCTTCACTATCTTTCAATGCAGATGAACCATGACCAAATTTCCCACTTATCTCTTCAGTACTAACTGTTGTTTTCTGATGGCCATCTGACATCATTGGATCTGCCTTAAATTTATCTTTGATATCTCCATCAGCCAACATATTTGATTTATCAGGTGTTTTTTTCAAACATGTGTCATGTTCAGTATAATGTCGCTGAGATTGGCTTAAGATCTGAGATGATGCACTCAAGTTAGCAGTTGTTGCTGAATTATAAGTTCGGTAGTCTTCGACCCATTCCATGATACCAATGGACAATCCAATATCATGAAGCATAATACGTTCATTAGTTAGCTTACAAACACTTAAAATGATCAAAGAAGCATCCTTTGTGAAGAACAGTAGACCAGAAACCAAAATATCTGCAGCAATACTGCGGAATTCTGAAGGTAGATAACCAAGACAATCACGGATAAAAACTGCAATTAAAGAATATGCTTTGTTTAATCGCAAGACATCTTTAGATAACTGAGTTCCTTCTTCAACTTCTGAGTGAGTCTTGAGCAAAACAGCAACATCATCATCTGCATCGCGCATACATTGTCTCTGGAAAGAGTTCCTTGCAGGAATTTCCGCAAAAGCACTTGATTCCCACTGTGTTATATAATTATTTAGTACAACATCAAATGCACGCTGGCAATAGCATTTCAATAAGGATACTGGCAGCCTTTGTATCCCACCATATGCAGAAAACAGAGATAACAATTTAACTGCCGCCTGAAAGGATGAGCATTGAATTGAAGCTATCAGGAATTCATCAACAGTAGCTAATTGATCAATTCTTACCATCCTTCCATCACTTGTCACTATGCATGCGAGTTCCTCAATAGGGCCCATATTCAACAACCATTCCAAGAGAGGGCCAAGGGATGGAGCAAATATGATGTCCCAATGTGACCATGACTGTAGATCTGACAATTTTGGTGCTTTCAAAAGACATTCAATTGCATCTTTTTCAGAAACAGATCCAAGGTAACCAACTGATTCAAATTCTGTCTTAAAGGATTCCTCTGAAACTTCTTTGTGCATAAATCTTTGACAATAATTCCCCAATAATGCTACAGAAAAGATAACAGAACTGGAAATGTTTAAATCCTTTTGGTTATTCACAAGATCTAGAATCCTTCCATCAGGAGTGTTTCCTGATATCTGAAAAGTGATTGAAGGAAATTGTTTCTTGAGAAGAACAGACATAAGTTTTAAATTCATACTGTTTCTGTCATCCGAGTACTTTGCAGCTTGAAACAGTAAAACGAAGAACTGTTGTTGAAGCATGGAAACTTCAAGAGAAGTCTTCATGCAAAACCCTTCTGTAATTAGATAATGCAAGTGACGAAGGATAAGAGGAACATACTTCTCCATAAACTTCAGGAAACTCCCATGACCAAGACATCCAAAATCATTTACACAAAGCTGTGTAGTCAACCATAGTTCACAGTCATGGATTACAAGTTGCTCTTCACTTAGCAGTTCCCTTTTTTTAGGAACATGATTGTTCGATACAAAATATTTAGCAATTTGTTTAATGATATCTTCAGCACTAATACCTGCAAAGCATACAAGCAGATCAACAAAATAGAAAGACGCCAAAGATATTGATATGTTGTTGAGAGCCACACGACAGACATCACATGCAAGGAGGATATTTTTGGTCAACAAGAACAAAAAACTCAGTCTCATTGCATACATCTATCTACTATATGTAATGTTCCATTAAGTTAAGCTAATGAAATGCAGCCCACTATTCTTTTCCTAAAAATACATACATACATGCAAGATACTTACATCCAAAGTGTATGCATACATACACACGTAGACACATACATAAATTCATTCATCCGCCCACCTGTCCATAATCTCTAGATCCATATGTAAGTGTATACATAAGTTTATACATAGATACGTGCATAAATCCATTTATTAGTGTTAGAGTTATTTTATTTTGTTATTTATTATATGAGGGTATAATAGTAATTATGGGTGTATTGCATATCAATATAAATAGACATGAGATGCAACCTAGGGTTTAAGGCCCTTACAATCTCCTTTCTCATATTCTCTCTTCTCCTACATTTTTTCCTTTTCTTCTCCATCTCCAAACTTTACTTGGTATCAGAGCATATATTTGAAAGTACTATACATCCTATCCACGACAGGGCCGATCGAACTCGGCCATGAGTTCGACAGGGGTTCGGGGGCGGTAGCCCCTGATTGCAGGGTTCGGGGCGACAGGCCCAAAAAAAAAATTTCGGCTGTTTTTCGTCTACTTTTCATGATTCGTTGTTCGTCGTTCGTTATTCGTGGTCGTTCGTGGTTCGTTTATGAGATCTAGGGTTTCTACAGATCTCCGTTGGTTATTCGTCGTCGGTTGAGGTTCGTTGTGAGATCTAGGGTTTCAAAGACCTCGTCTTTCTGTTGCATCTGAAAGTATAGTGGTGGTGGTAGCGGAGGTGGTTCTCCTTTTACTGTTATTCATAATGATGAATTGGGAAAGTCGATTACAGCGGTAAAACTCAATGGTGCAAACTACCTTGCCTGGTCCAAATCTATCAAAGTGGTGTTAAGGGCGAAGAAGAAGTTGAAGTTTTTGACGGAAGAACCCCCACCTGAAACTTCCGCTGAGTATGAAGATTGGATGAGTGCAGATGCATACGTTATGTCGTGGTTGTGGCATAATATGGAACCACATATCGCTGCTAATGTTCAGTGCTGTGAATCAAGCAAACATATTTGGGAATCTCTGAAAGAATTATATTCACAGAAGCGAAACGTTGCCCGTATCTATGAGTTGTACGAGTTATTGTTTAATACAAAGCAAAATGGGAAGCTTATGAATGAATATCTGGCTTCCAAGAAGGCTTTGTGGGAGGAACTGCTTCAATATCATCTTGTTACTACTGATTTGAAGGAAGCTCGGAGACAGAAGGAAGAGCCGGCTTGGATCCTGCGCTCGAACCTTATAAAGCTCAAATCCTTGCTGGAAAGCAGTTACCTACGGTGGCAGATACTTTCTCCCGTCTCAATCGTTCCTTTCTGGGACAGAGTTCTGTGGTGCCGATTACTGACTCTTCTGCCCTAGTTTCTAGTGTTGTTGGTCGTGGTGGTGGACGTAGTAGTGGACGTGGCGGTAGAGATGGTGGTCGTAGCTTTGCTCGAGAAGGAGGCCGTGGTGGTAGAGACAATGGTCGTGGTGGTGGCCGTGGTCGTGGTCAACCACGAAAGTGTAACTATTGTGGAATGCTCGGTCATGTGGAAGACTATTGTTGGGACAAGTGGGGCAAACCAGAATATGCACATCAAGTGCATGATGAAAATATGCAGTCCCAGGTCACCACTTCTGCTCCCAGAGATGATACTTCGGGTTACAATCAGACTTCAACGTCCGATACCTCATCTCCATTTGAACAGATCCTCAAAAAGTTGAACGCGCTTGCTAGTACCACCTCCCAAACTACTGCAACCATGGCACATATAGGTAATCATGCTTTTGTGGCAACCCAGTCACCATCCACCTCTTAGGTCATCGACTCAGGAGCAAGCTCTCACATGTCTGGTATAACATCTCTCTTTCATAATCGTATTTCCATGAAACATAATATTATCTTGGCTGATGGGTCTACTCGTCCTGATCTTCGGAAATGTGTCATTCACCCTACTCAATCACTGTCATTATTTGATTCATTATGTGTGCCTAATTTTTCATTTAATTTGTTATCTATGAGCCAGTTAACCAAATCTCTTCAATGTTCTGTGACATTCTCCCAATTCGTGTGTTTTCAGGACCTCAGGACGAAGAAGATGATTGGTTCGGGACATAAAAAAGATGGACTGTACTACTTGGATCTACCTGGAAAGGCCTTCACTTCTGCTTCTACTTCTCCGTTGCAGTGGCATTATCGTTTGGGACATCCGTCTTTGGCTAAGTTGCATCAAGTTGTTCCTAGTTTGAGTCATGTTTCTAGTCTTGAATGTGAGGCTTCTCAGTTAGGCAAGCATCACCGTAGTTCCTTCCCTCGTCGTAGTGAGAGTCGTCAATTAGAGTCTTTTGATCTTGTTCATTCTGATATTTGGGGTCCGTCTAGAGTCAAAAGTCCGAAAAGATTTCAGTATTTTGTTATTTTTATTGATGATTATTCCAGAATGACTTTGTGTTATTTAATGAAAGAAAGATCTGAGTTTCCAAATGTGTTATCTGTCTTTTATTATGAAGTCTATGTTCAGTTTGATAAACGTATCAAAATTCTGCGTTCTGATAATGCTTTGGAGTATGCTCAATCTTCTGTGAACAGTTTCTGTGTTGATCGTCGTATGATTCATCAAACCAGTTGTGTCCACACCTCTCAACAAAATGGTATAGCCGAACGCAAACATCGACACATTTTAGATGTGGCTCGAACTCTCATGTTCAATATGCATGTCCCTAAACAGTATTGGGCAGATGCCGTTCTTACTGCATGTTATCTAATTAATCGTATGTCATCATCTGTATTAAATAACAAAGTTCTATTTATCATATTACATACAGATGTCGCACCTTTTTTCTTATCTCCTCGAGTGTTTGGGTGTGTCGCTTTTATTCATAACTTGGAACCTAATCGAGATAAGTTGGCTCCTAGATCTCTGAAGTGTCTTTCTTGGTTATCCCCGTACTCAAAAAGGTTATCGTTGTTACAGTCCACAGTCACGCAAATATTATGTCAGTTCGGATGTTACATTCTTTGAGTCTACCCCTTTCTTTCCTTCAGGAGACCGTTGTATTCCTTTTACAATAGATTTGATATCTTCCATACCACTTCCGGTTATTCTTGAATCAATTTGTCTCCATTCCCCATTTACAGGTTTATCAGAGATCCAAGAACAGATCAGTGGTTCTGCAGAATTCAGCCCTCAACCAATCATCTTTCGTGCCTGAGGTTTCTGCACCCATCACCACAGATCAAGATGATCTTCCTATTGCTCTCAGAAAAAGAAAACACATTTGTACCACAAAGAATAAGCATCACATTTCTAACTATGTTTCATTACACCGTACTTCATCATCTTTTCATGCATTTGCTGTTTCATTGTCATCTATTTCCATTCCCAAAACTTACAAGCAGGCTATGTTATCTTCTGGTTGAAAAAGTGCAATGGATGAGGAGATGTATGCTTTACATCAAAATCAGACTTAGGAGCTTACATCACTTCCTGTTGGAAAGCAGACAATGGGTTGTAGATGAGTGTACATTGTTAAGTATCACCCCGATGGTTCTGTTGAGCGCCTCAAGGCGCGGTTGGTTACTAAAGGATATACTCAGACATATGGTATGGATTATATGGAGACTTTCACTCCAGTAGCTCGGCTGAATTCAGTTCGAATTCTTATTTCTGTGGCGGTTAATCACCAATGGCCTATATATCAGTTGGACATAAAGAATGCTTTCTTGCATGGTGACTTACAAGAGGAGGTTTATATGGATCAACCACCGGGATATGTTATAGCAGGAAATAAAAAACTCGTATGTCGATTGAAGAAAGCATTATATGGACTGAAATAATCACCTCGTGCTTGGTTTGACAAGTTCAGTTCAGTTCTCATTCAGTATGGCTTTCGGCGCACCATATCAGATCATTCAGTATTTTGCCATTCTTCCTCAGCAGGTATTATCGTGTTGATTGTTTATGTTGATGATATCATTATATCTGGAAGTGATCATGCTGGGATTGTGGACTTGAAGGCATACCTTAATCGTCAGTTTCATACTAAGGATTTGGGTCTTCTTCGATATTTTCTTGGAATCGAGGTTGCTCGATCTAAGAAGGGTGTGTATCTGTCACAACGCAAGTATGTTCTAGACTTGCTCTCCGAGAGTGGGATGTTGGAGTGTCGGCCAGTTGAGACTCCTATGAATTATCATGACAAGCTTGATGCTGACATGGGAGAGTTATTTGAGGATGTTGGATATTATAGACGTTTGGTTGGCAAACTTATATATCTTACTGTTACTCGACCAGACATCACATATGCAGTTTGAGTAGTTAGTCAGTTTATGCATGCCCATCGGCAACCACATTGGGAGGCTATCTCTCGCATTCTTCGATACTTGAAGAGTGCACCTGGAAAGGGTTTGTTGTACAACCCTTCCCAGTTGCTTACGGTGACTGGGTTCAGTGATGCTGATTGGGCAAGCAATCGCAGTGATAGGAGGTCTACTTCTGGCTATTGTACGTTTGTGGGTGGCAATCTTGTCACGTGGCGTAGTAAGAAGCAGAATGTTATGGCTCGTTCTAGTGCAGAGGCCGAGTACCGTGCGATGGCTCATACAGCTTATGAGATGGGTGCAGTCTCTTCTTCATGAAATGGGAATTATGATTCATATTCCGATGGAGATGTATTGTGATAATCAATCGGCAACATTTATCGCAAGTAATCCGGTGTTTCATGAGCGCACGAAGCATATCGAGGTGGATTGTCATTTTGTTCGTGATTTGTTACTGAAGAAACAGATTGTCACTCCTTATGTTCGGTCAGAGGATCAATTAGGTGATATCCTTACCAAACCACTTGCTCGTGGTCCATTTTCTGATTTATGTAGCAAGCTGGGCATGTCTGATCTATATGCTCCTGCTTGAGGGAGGGTGTTAGAGTTATTTTATTTTGTTATTTATCATATGAGGGTATAATAGTAATTGTGGGTGTATTGCATATCAATATAAATAGACATGAGATGTAACCTAGGGTTTAAGGCCCTTGCAATCTCCTTTCTCATATTCTCTCTTCTCCTACTTTTTTCCTTTTCTTCTCCATCTCCAAACTTTACTATTAATATATTCATCCATCCATCTACATAGATACATAATTTCATTCATCTCTACATGTACATACACATACACATATGTATACGTATTACATACATAACTCTGTGTAAAAGATTAATAGATACACACAAGGGGGAAATGACTTGAAAATAATCAAATGCGAGTTCTTCAAAATAATTACTATGACAACCAAATGTATCATATTTTTCAACAACTAAAGCAATATGACTCACCGTTTTCAGCTTTTTCATCAGGCTTCTCGTCCTCTGATGCTAGATTTTCTTCAACAGAAGACTCGTTATTAGTCATCTCAGTATGTGCAGTAGCACTTGTTTCTGGAGAGAAATGTTCATTGAGTTCTTTAATCGGACTCTTCATCGCTCTGGATTTAATACATGTTACCTGTAGCATCTTTACGAATTAAATGATATAAACTAGAAACTGCAACAACAGAAGCTTAAAGACTTCAACACAAGACAACATAAACTAGCAGATGCTATTAAAGGTATAGTTGTCAATCACTCTCAAGCTTTTTGGTAGCTACGTGAGAAAAGAATACCTAGATACAGGCTACTGCATGGCCATTGTTTGCTCAAGGTCAAAAGGTGAAATTTGTCTTAATATACCAATTAGGTTGCATAGATACATTCGGAAAACGGTATTTTGGAAAATTTTGGGATATGGGTACCGCAAGGATAGTGTTATATGTACACATAAAACATATTTAATTGTATATTATATACATTAGATCTAAATAAACATTTTATAAAGGATTCACTACAAAAAAAAAAATTTACTTTCTCATATTTCAATTACCTTTGGCACGATATATATACCAAAATTACTTCAACTATGTATGGGTTCTTTTGGAGCCTAGACATGGGCAAGTCAAATCTGATAGGAGTGTGGAAGTATTGTGCCCAATACGTGTCGGATACGGTATGCGCACAGATACGGTCCTCCCGAGAAGTATCCGTGCAACAAGGTATACGAAGGATCAAATTTCATCTTAATATACTAATGATCAAGTAGAAGAGTAAGGGAAACTCACAGCCACATTTAATAATCCTACAGCAGGAAAGTTGAGGAACAAGCTTTCCATTTTCCTTTTATGTTTATCTGATAATTTGTAAATATGCAGCATCATAACAAGAACCTGAAACCAAATAATAGAATATATATGTTAATGAACAACATATTTTAAAGGAAACAGCCCACATGTAGAAGACTGTAAACTATGAGTTCTATATGGCCTGTTATGTATGAATAATGAATTACTAAAATTCTAAGAAGTGAATGGAAAAGGCACTTGGATGCAATTCATCCAATTAGATGCAATATTACTTGAGCGAGTTCATATACTTCTAGGTAAGCCATTTCCCAGTGAGAATGTAAAAACAAAAACAAAAAACAAAAAACAAAAAAACAAAAAACAAAAAACAAAAAACAAAAAAACTGATTTCCTGTACTGTCAATGTTCTACCTGGTTTATGACTAAGTCTCTCGGGTGACTTTACCTTCTAGATATTTCGGTATCATGGCAGCATTAGTAATATATGAAGTTGTTGGTGTTGTTTCCTTTGGACTAGTAAAGATAGTCCCACATTGGCTACACCACCAAGTGGGTATCTCAATATAATACTTTGTATGAGTTGAGGTGTGCACATGAGGTGTGGTGGGGCACATGGGTGCCATGTAGGGGTGTTTTTCTTAGGAGAAAAAATGATTTAACTCCTCAATGAAAGCATTTATACTTTTTGTCATACTCTTGGAATTATTTCCATAGGAGCTAAGTCCCAAAAGGGGCTTAGCGACTCGGACTCGGGCGCAAAGTGGCGCTTTGTTGGCGCACTTTGCACTTAGCACGTCAGCATCGTCGCTAGGCGCTTGTTCGTGTTGCAGTGTGCTCGAGGCAGTGTGCGCGCGGCTTTGTGAGTGCGGCGTTGTGTTGTACGCATGTATTCGTTGATTGCGGAATCAGTCATTTATGGAAAGATATGAGCGTTAATTTATATCCTGATTTTGTGGGATTTGAATTTAAATCGTTCCTATCTTTTCGTAACTGATTGACGGCTAGGGTTTCCGCCCTCTCTATAAATACTCTCTCCGTACTTCTTTGAGAACTTACTTCGAAAATCAGGAGACGAAGAGAGTTGCTGCTGCTGTCGCCATTTGAGTCCAGAGAGTTCGTGCGAGTCCAGAAAAGAGGTGACAGCGAGTGTTCCAGAAGTTCTACGTGAACTTGCTGGTTCTTGGAAGCAGATCGTGTAGGAACGAATCTTGCTTTGTGCAACGGTGATCTTCATCACCCCAGCAAGCCAAGTCTCTTCTTCTTCTTCCTCTTCTCTTCTGTGAGTTGTAACTCTGTTCTGTCCGTCTGCAACTGCGATTGCAAAGAAGAACGAGAAGTTTGGTTTTCTAATTATTTTGTATTCTTGAGTGCAAGTTGTAATCTGAAGTATATTATAGTTGTTTGTCGGATCGAGATATATCAGTGAGAAAATTTTTGTGTGAACTCCTGATCTCGACTTCCACTTTCAGTTCTTCCATCTTTGGTTTAGCCTCGGAAATAACAATCTCAAAGCAAGATCCGAATAAGATGGAGAACAACCGTACAAAACTTCTCGACACAAGTTTTAATAAACTTGAGAAGTTTGCGGGGATCATTACAACGCCTGGAAGAGAAAGATCAGCCTTAATCTTCAACTCGCGGAGGTGGACTACGTGTTGACAGATCCGGAACCTTTTGTTCCAGACACTGATGATGCTATTGTTCGGGCAGTCGCTAATGCAACTTCTAAGCATAACAAGTGGAGGAGAGACAACAGCCTCTGCAAGTTGCTGATTCTTAACTCCATGAAGGATACTCTGGCGGAGTCATACAGCAAGATGGACCATGCGAAGGTCGTCTGGGAGTCTCTAGAAAAACATTATCAGGCAGATAAGAATCGCAACAAGATCCATGTGACCGAAAAGGTCTGGAACATGCGATTTGAGGACGACAAGACTATGTTGCCTCAAGTCAAAGAATTTTTCAAGCTTCGTCAAAAACTTGAGGATGACGGCATGCCCATGGTCGACGCTTTTGTTGTGGAGAGCATTGTTGCCAAGCTCCCGCCTGGATGGAGCAACTTTATTTCGGACGCACCGGAAGAAGATGCAGGTTAGCCTGGATCAACTACTGCACAACATCCATGTTAAAGATGTTGAAGATGAGTTGATGGCTCAAAACAAAGTAGACACGTTGTCCAAGCAGTTGGCAAAATCCAACTTGGTGCATGCAGGTGACTCCAAGGGGAAGCAGAAGGCTTCTCACAACAAGGACTTCAACCATCTCAAGGTGAAGTCGGCTTCGTTCAAGCAGAAGCCAAAGTCCAAGTCAGACGTGACTTGCTTTAACTGTGGCAAGAAGGGCCACTACCGGAGAGACTACAGATCCAAGCCCAAACAGACAGAGCAAGGTGAGCCTAATAAGGTTGTTATGATTGCGCAGGTTGTGACGACTGGAGTTGACACTGACTGGTGTGTGAACACTGGGACATCATGTCATGTTTGCTCAAAGAAGGAGTTGTTTACCACCTACAAGTCTACATCTGCACAGGTCATGGTGGCAAACCAGGCACAAGCTGAACTACTTGGTACTGAAACTGACTTCGGGAAAGTCACTGACGCTTCAGAATGTGAAGCACGTACCGGTGATAGCCAAGAATCGGATCTCGAAAAGTCTGCTCTACAACGCAGGCTCGAGGATGAACATCAATGCTGGACAGATGGTGATGTCGAACAAAGGAACATACTTCGAAAAAACCTTTTGTACCGAAGGGATGTTCAAACTTCAACTTGTAACTCCTGCAAAGAACATTCATGCAGTCTCTTCTTCTGGTTACTCTCTTGAGTTATGGCATAACAGACTAGGACATGTTCATTGTAAAAGAATAAACAAGATGTCTAGTCTAGGACTTATCTTCAAATGTGGGAGTAAAGAGGTGGAGAAGTGTAAGGTCTCTACGCAGACAAAGATCACAAGAAAACCGTTCAAACGGGTTAATCGAAGCACAGATCTTCTGGAGTTGGTACACTCAGATATCTGTGACTTCAAACAGTTCTCCACAAAGGCCAAGATGAAGTATTTCATTACATTTATTGACGACTACTCGAAGTATGCGTTCATCTATCTGCTCAAGTCAAAAGACGAAGCATTCGAGAAGTTCAAGGAGTTCAAGGCTGAGGCTGAACGTCAAACTGGACAACAACTCAAAAGACTCAGAAGTGATCGAGGCAGAGAATATAGCTCTATTGAATTCACATCGTTCTGCAAGGAACATAGAATAGTCAATGAAATGATTGCTCCGTATTCTCCTCAATCAAATGGAGTAGTTGAAAGGAAAAACATGACGTTGACAGAGATGATGAACTCAATGTTGTTGACTGCAGGTCTTTCAAACTGCCTCTGGGGAGAAGCTGCGCTAACGGCTACGTTCATTCTGAACAGAGTGTTGTACGCAACTTCCAATATCACTACTCATGAACTCTGGTTCAAAGTCAGACCCAACTTGAATATCATTCGAGTGTGGGGGTGCCTGGCGTATGTGAAGCTTCCGGACTTGAAGATTCAGAAGCTGGATACGAGGACTACAAAGACAATCTTCCTGGGCTATGCTGAGAAGAGTGATGCTCGGAGGTTTCTTGATATTGAATCAAATCATATCATCGAATCTCGCGATGCATAATTCTTTGAAGATAAGTTCGCAAGGCACAAGAACATTATTATCGCGAACATTCCGGAGAATAGTGTGAGTGCACAACAGGCTGAAGCTCCTAATAAAGATATGGTCCAAGAAGAAGTTGTCATTCCTGAGACAACGTTCGAGCTAGAACTCGCAGAGCCAGTATCTAAGCGGGTGAGGAGACAGAGAGACTTCGGAGTTGATTTCGTCACCTATCATGTGGAAGCAGATTTGCTTACCTATGATGAGACGATAAAGACCAAAGACGCTGTCTTCTGGAGGGAGGCTATAAATGATGAGTATGACTCAATAACCTCCAACAACACTTGGGTGTTGGTCGATCTGCCTGAAGGAGCTAAGCCAATCGGATGCAAGTGGATCTTCAAGAAGAAGATAAAGGCCGACGGAACTGTGGACAAGTTCAAGGCAAGGCTGGTAGCCAAGGGATTTTCTCATAAACAGGGGATCGACTACTTTGACACATGCTCCAGTAGCGCGGATGACGACCATCAGGATGTTGATTGCTCTAAGTACAATTCACAAGCTAGTCATTCATCAGATGGATGTTAAAACATCATTCCTGAATGGAGTATTGACCGAAGAGATTTACATGCAACAGCCAGAAGGATTTGTCGTCAAAGGGCTTGAAGACAGTCTGCAAGTTGGTGAAATCGTTATACGGTCTGAAGCATGCTCCCAAGATGTGACATGAGAAGTTTGATGAAGTCATAAGATTAAACGGCTACAAGGTCAGTGAGACGAATAAGTGTGTTTACACAAAGGCTGACGGGAGAGGAGTCATCGTTTGTCTATACGTGAACAACATGTTGATCCTGAAGACGGATCTAGCACGTATCATTGAGACAAATAAGTTTTTCTCATCTAAGTTCAGGATAAAGGACTTAGGGCAAGCTGATGTTATTCTTAGAATAAAAATCATCTGGACAGACACTGGAGTGGCGCTGTCACAGTCTCATTATATTGAGAAGATGCTCACACGCTATGGATATCAGGATCTTCCAGGGATCAATACTCCGTACAGGTGTGACAAGAAGCTGAAGCCAAATCCAAGAGACAATGTCAGGCAGCTGGTGTACTCAAGCGTCATCGGGAGTTTGATGTATGCAACAACTGCCACAAGGCCTGACATAGCTTTCGTCGTGGGGATGCTGAGTCGGTTCACGAGCAATACAGATATGGAACACTGGAAAGCTGTGAAGAGAGAGATGAGATATCTCAAAAGGACTCAAAAGTATGCACTGCACTACAGCGACTATCCGACAGTGGTGGAAGGCTTCAGTGATGCAAGCTGGTGTTCAGAAGTAGAGAGCGAAAGGTCCACAGGAGGATACGTCCTCTCCATAGGTGGAGCTGCTATATCGTGGAAGTCGAAGAAGCAAACAATGCTCTCATTCCTTGATGGAATCTGAGTTCTATGCACTAGCGGCTGCAGCGAATGAAGCAGAGTGGCTTCGGGAGCTCATGTATGATCTTCTAGTGGTTGGTGCGCAGATTCCGGTGGTACCGATATACTGCGACAAACAGACGACTGCAGCGGTGGCATCAAATGATCTCTTCAATGGTAAGAAGAGGACTGTGCGTCTGAGGCACAGGGCAGTGAATGATCTTATCAAGACTGGAGTTATTGCCGTGATTGATGTTCGGAGCCCGAAAAATCTGGCCGATCCGTTCACCAAAGGTCTCAAGCGCCAGCTGATCAAGGACAGTAATCAAAATGGGCTTGAAGACATTCTGATATTACGTCTTTGTAATCCTACCGCTAAGCTTTATGCTATTAGTTCAAAGAAAAATCTACTAGACATCTAGCTATTGGTTCAAGGGAGGATCATTGACTGGAAGAATATCAGGAACAGTGGGTAGTCCTTTGAGACATTGAGGGATTACGGACCCAGAACCACTGTTGTCTACTATTTGTTCTTTGTGTAGAACAAGTCTTGTGGAAGGATGACTTAGACGCCTTAATGAGTTCTCAGGCATTTTGAATGTCTGGTGTGCTTTACATGAAGCACGGTAGTGCAGCACTACAAAGGAGCATAAGGACTCCATGCTACAGTAGGTGACACCACCATGAGGTTCCTCGATAGGGTAATGCCTCGGCCTTGCTAGCCATGTCACAGCGGCGTAGCACCGCACATAGGCAAGTAGCCTAATGCTGTAGAATAAAGAATGGTAGACAGCACTACAAAGAGGTTGGGACCTCATGTTACAGTGTTGTGACACCACCAAAAGGTAAAAGATGTAAAGCCTCGACTACGAGAGCCATGTCACAGTGGCGTAACACCGCAAGGAAGCGTAAGGCTTCATGCTGGGTAGTATGGCACTACAAATAGGCTGGAACCTCATGCTACAGTGGCATGACACCACGATGAGGTATAGCCTCGGCTTTGGGCTATGTCATAGCGGAGTAGCACCGCAAGGAAGCGCAAGACTTCATGTCAATGACTCTTTAAAAGAACTCACCTAGAGTGTATGGAAAGAGATATAGGCCGTCTCTTGAGGGTAAGCTTGTAGACGCCCAAGATATACACACAGAAACCAGGCGTACACAGGACCTTTAATGTGCAACCGAAAGCACAGTTGATGTCATTGTGTGAGTGGAAAGAATTGTAGCTATGGTGCAGAATTCAAGGCTTAGTCCATTCTTGTATCATACTGCTATTCGACCCATGCGGAAAGATTCAAGTCGAAACGACATCTATCATAATGCATGATGGACAGTCACTATGGGGAACGCTCAACCCATATATTGAGATATGTGAGAGATTGTTGGTGTTGTTTCCTTTGGACTAGTAAAGATAGTCCCACATTGGCTACACCACCAAGTGAGTATCTCAATATAATACTTTGTATGAGTTGATGTGTGCACATGAGGTGTGGTGGGGCACATGGATGCCATGTGGGGATGTTTTTCCTAGGAGAAAAAAGGATTAACTCCTCAATGAAAGCATTTGTGCTTTTTGTCATGCTCTTGAAATTATTTTCATAGGAACTAAGCCCCAAAGGGGCTTAGCGACTCGGACTCGGGCTCAAGGGCACAAAGTGGTGCTTTGTTGGCGCACTTTGTACTTAGCATGTCAGCATCGTCACTAGGCGCTTGTGTACTTAGCACGTCAGCATCGTCGCTAGGCGCTTGTGCGCGTTTTCTGCGCGCGTTTATGCGTGAGGCAGTGTGCACGAGGCAGTATGCGCGCGTCAGTGTGCATGAGGCAGTGTACGCGGCAGTGTACGCGCGACAGAGTGCGCGAGGCAGTGTGCGCGCGACCGAGTGTGCACTGCTTTGTGTGCGCGTTGTTGCGTTGTAAGCACGTATCCGCTGATTGCGGAATCAGACAGTTATGGAAAGATATGAAAGTTATTTTCAATCCGGATTTTGTGGGATTTGAATTTAAATCGTTCCTATCTTTTCGTAACTGATTGGCGGCTAGGGTTTCTACCCTCTCTATAAATACTCTCTTCGTACCTCTTTGAGAACTTACTTTGAAAATCATGAGATGAAGAGAGTTGTTGTCGCCGCCGCCATTGGAGTCCAGGGAGTTCGTGCGAGTCCAGAAAAGAGGTGACATCGAGCGTTCCAGAAGTTCTACGTGAACTTGCTGGTTCCTGGAGCAGATCGTGTGGGGACGAATCTTGCTTTGAGCAACGGTGATCTTCATTACCCCATCAAGCCAAGTCTCTTCTTCCTCCTCTTCTCTTCTGTGAGTTGTAACTTTGTTCTGCCCGTCTGCAACTGCGATTGCAAGGAAGAACGAGAAATTTGGTTTTCTGATTCTTTTGTATTCTTGAGTGCAAGTTGTAATCTGAAGTATATTATAGTTGTTTGTCGGATCAAGGTATATCAGTGAAGAAACTTTTGTGTGAACTCCTGATCTCGACTTCCACTTTCGGTTCTTTCATCTTTGGTTTAGCCACGGAAATAACAGATGTTATAGAGGCTGCTTAACAAAACCATCCCATAGCATGGATACGTATAGTCCTTTGAAATTAGAAATATTATTTACCAGCTAAGAGAACATAAATAGTAACACAACTCACCAAGAAAAGGAAAAGAACTAGTACCTACGAGCTTGCTTTCAAAAGTTACACATACCTCCTGAACAGAATGCTTCTGGCATGCTCCTTCCCAATTTGCAACAAACTTCTCAAGTTCACTAGTTGTAAGACTAAGCTTTTGTGCTTTCCGTGAATCAACTTGTACTATCTCATATGGTTGTGCAGCTCGATTTCCAAGTTTTTCTTCATCCCCACATGACTCTTTTGTGTCATGTTGGTAATTAAACATTGCAAGTTTCATTCCTATCTTTTTCATCTCATCTAACTCCGTCCGACCTTTCTGTTTCTTGCCCTTTTGACTGCCTGATGTGGAGAAATGGACACTTTCACCATTTCCATCATCATCAGCTCCCAGAGTGCTGGTTGTCCTATTATTACCAGTGGAGCAGTTGTCAGTCAAATTCGATAAATAATCAAGAAGCTCAGGACCATCGTCCAACAGATTTTGCTGCACTTTTCTTGGCAACCCAATTTCCTGGATAGATTTCAAAGCAAAATCTTCCGTTCTCTTGATCTTCCTTATAAATTTGATATAAAACCTGCACAAAGACCAAATGGATATATATTAAAAAAAAAATCAAACATGTCAAATATAGAATATGTAAATTTCAATATAGATGCACCCCAAACTCTGAATCCGCACGCCAAGATTCTCCCTAGATGCAACCAAATGCTTCTTCACAAGAAAATCAAGAAACTCTTCGACTGTGAATTCCTTATGTTTCATTCTGTACTGGAACACAGTAAGGCGGGCAATCATGTCCTCGACTGTTATCTTGAAAATTTCTGTTGCATCAGGAGGGATCAAGAAGTAATGTTGTATGAGGGGATGCCGTAGTAGAGGGCCCAAACCCAACTCCTCAAACTTTTCTACCCCCTCGTTCTTGCAAATCTCGATATCCAGTTCATATACAGAGGTCATACGACGGGTGCATACAAAGCAATGTATAAAAGCATTCACCTAATTAACAAAATGAACAACTTATTAATCAGGAACAACTTGGGGGCGGATGAAGGGATTAAAAAAAATGTAAATGGTTAATGCAAGATGTGTTAGGATTAAACTCTGTACTGTTGACGGAATTCAGACTTTCAGGCATATTTTTATCTACCCGTCCAGTTCAGGCATGTGATGACTTGTCTCATAGATAACTTTTAACACACTAAACTCAATCAAAGTTGGATGAAGTTTAAAGGTTACCAGCATCTTTATAGCTTTAAAGGGAAATAGATGTGTTTTACATAATTTATTAGTTAAGACTTAATTTAGTATAACACTTTGTCGTTTTGAGAACTTAGGTGGCTATTTATAAGGCTAAAACAACATAAAAATTGCATCTGATGATTTGCTGAATGGAATTTGAAATGGACGTAGAGTGTTACAGGATCGACGTCCACCATTCCATTTTGCAGATTTGATGGACCTGACCACCCAAGCTTGACATGTGTCTCCACTATAGGTCCAACAATCAACACCCCTTCATGGGAATTTCAAGATATTAAATTGTAACAATTAAATTAACTTTTACAACAACCCATACATACCATAGTTAATAATTTCTCATGGAAAGTACTTCTAAATTTACTTAATACTTGGGCCCCTTTTTTTTCCCAAAAACAAATGGTAGGGGAAGTCTACGAATGACAGAAATTGGGATAGTTTCTAGGACGTCTCTCGTTTGGTTAAGTTGAAAAGTGGAGAGGTTTGCAGGAACTACTAACACCATGGTAGTTCCTGTCTCCCTCTTTTTGACCAATTTCACATCCTCTACAAGAGATGGAATGTTGGTTGTGGGTTATTGGACGTTTAGTAAAAAAATTAGAGTTCTACACTTCTCCCAACTAACAATAAAATTCATCTTCTCCATAGCATCACCCTTGTTGTACCACCATTTCCCAACTAAAAGTTTTTTCTAAGGTCAAAAAACTTAAATGTTATTCAATTTCAATCTACTTTTTTCCTTTGTTCAAAATTAATGCTTATGGACCTTATTTTTAGTCTCGAGGCTGATCAAAAGATTGAGGAACGGAGGCCAAGAACAGATATTCACGTAAACCTTTCGGTATACCCTCTGTTGGATCCTGAAGTTGTAGTCGAGATCAAAGATTCACACAAACAAGTTTGCTCTCTGATTGCCTCGATTCCAATAAAGTACTTGTATATATAAATATCTCCCAATTACAACTTGCACAATAACTGATTACAATGAAACGAAAATAAACTGCGTTCTTCCTTGCAAACGCAGTTGCAATGAGACAGAACGAACAACTACAAAGAAGGAGAAAAAGAAGATGACACAAAACTGTCTATTTGTTGGGGTGATGAAGCAAGATTCGCCCTCACACGATTTGCTCCCACAAACCAGCAAGTTCACGAAGAACTTCCGGAACGTTCGCCGTCACCGCTGTCCTGACTCGCACGATCTTCTGGACAGCACTATACTCTCTTCCTCTCTCAATTTCGAAGTAAGTCCCCAAAGGAGGCACGAAGAGAGTATTTATAAAGTAGGGAGGAAACCCTATCCCTAATCCTAGCCACCAACCAATCACCGAAAGATAGGAATCAATTAAATTCAAATTCCTCAAAAATCGGATCTGAATAATTGCTCAATCTTTCCATAATTGTTCAAATCCTGCAATCAGCGAAATTATGCGTCAACAACGCTCTATGTGCATATGTGCACAGCAGCACAGTCGCAGCTGCTCCTGCGCGCATAGGCCAGCAGCACAGCGACTCATGCGCTCACACAAGCAGCAGCGCATACGTGCATACCCGTAGACGCGCATACACGCATAGTCGTACATAGCCCGCGCATAGCCTGCACATAGCCCGCTCATGTGCCCGCACATGCAACCACACATACAACTCGCGCAAAAACTCGGGATAAAACGAGCAAACGAGCGCAACAAATGCGCACAAACGTCATGCGACGATGCTGATGTGCTAAGTGCAAAGTGCACAATTAAAACGTCACTTTGTGCCCTTGAGCCCGAGTCGCTAAACCCCTTTGGGACTTAGCTCTTAAGGAAATTTTCCCAAAAGAGTAACAAAAAGTATAAATGCTTTCTTGAGAAAGTTATCTTTAATCCTACTAGGAAAACATCCCACATAGCACCCACTTAGGCCACTACCCCATGTGCATCGCTCAACACCAAGCATGGTATTATTTTGAGATACCCACTTGGAGTGTTTTCCAATGTGGGATTATCTTTCTAGCCAAACAAGAGCAAAACCTCCCACAAGTCTAAGGAAAAACTCCAACAATCTTCCACATATCTCAATTTATGTTATCATGTCTCCCCACTTTAAGAAGAAGTACCTGTGTCGACCCGATAGGACATGGGTATGGGTATGGGATCCGTATCCGATCCTCCATGGTGACAATCGGATCCTTTATGGTGACAATCGGGAGACTGGTAGTGAAGTTGATAGTTTATTTTAATGTGGTAGTGAAGTAGATAGTTTACTTTAATATGTTAGACTTGTAGTAAAGTAGTAGGAGAGCAGAAGTGGCGGTCCCTTAGGGACTTATTCAACTAATTTAGTAAAGTTTATCACTAGTTTATAATTAAAGGTTGTCTTTTTATGAAATCTTAGTCATATCTCCGTACCCGTATCCAAAATTTGGATCATTTTTACCCGAGTCTGTGTCCTTCAATTATGAGTTTGAAGGGTCCGACTCTTTGATATGTACCCGTACACCCGTACCCGAGTCCAGGTAACATAGATCTCAATTTATGGGATGAGCGTTCCCCATAGTGACTGTCCATCATGCATTAGGATAGATGTCGCTTATGACTTGAATCTTCCCGCATGGATAAAAACCAATATGATACAAGAATGGACTAAGCCTTGAATTCTGCACCATAAATGATATTCTTTCCACTCACATAATGGCATCAGTTGTGCCTCTGGTCGCACGTTAAAGGTTTTGTGCTGACCTGATTTTGACGTATGTATCTTGGATGTCTACAAGTTTACCCTCAAGAGACAACATACATCTCTTTGCATACACTTAGGTGAGTTCTTTTAGAGAGTTTATCAATCCCAGCATGAAGCCTTGTGGTTCATTGCGGTGCTACGCCGCTATGACATGTTCTAAAGCCGAGGTCTGCAACCTCTTGGTGGTCACCCTACTGTAGCATGAGGTCACCGGCCTCTTTGTAGTGTTGTACTACCACTCTCCACTATTCGGCATTAGGCTACCTGCCTATATACGGTGCTACTACCGCTATGACATGGCCCAAGGCCGAGGCTCTTACCTCATCGTGGTGTCACGCCACTGTAGCATGGGGGTACCATCCCCTTTGTGGTGTCGAGCCACCCGTGCTTCCTGTAAAGCACGCCGAACATTCAAAATGTCCGAGAACTCATTAAGGCTCATGGTCATCCTCCTACATGACTTGTTCTGTATAAAGAACAAATAGAAGACCACAGTGGTTCTGGGACCGTATCCTCTCAATGTCTTAAAGGACTACCTACTGTATCTGATATTCTCCCAGTCAATGATCATTCTTTAAACCAAAAGCTAAATGCCTAGTAGATTTCTTTTTGAACTAATAGCATAAAACTTTATAGTAGAATTACAAAGACAATATCAGAATACCTTCAAGTCCATTTTCTTGATGTGTCCTTGACCAGCCGACGCTTGAGGCCCTTGATGAACGGATCCGCCAGATTCTCCTGACTCTGAATATCAATCACTGCAATGACTCCAATCTTAATGAGATCATTCAGTGCTCTGTGCCTAAGCCGCACAGTCCTTTTCTTACCATTGAAGAGATCATTTGATGCCACCGTTGCAGTTGTCTTGTTGTCGCAATAGATCGGTACCGTCGGAATCTGCACACCAACTAATGAAAGATCATGCATGAGCTCCCGAAGCCATTCTACTTCACCTGCTGCAGCTGCCACTGCAAGGAACTCTGATTCCATGAAGGAAAGAGAGAACATTGTCTGCTTCTTCGACTTCTACTATATAGCAGCTCCACCCATGGAGAAGACGAATCTTCCTGTGGACCTTTCACTATCTACTTCTTAGCACCATCTTGCATCATTGAAGCCTTTCACTAATGTCGGATAATCGTTGTAGTGCAGTGCATACTTCTGAGTCCTCTTGAGATATCTCATCACTCTCTTCACAAATTTTCAGTGCTCTATACCTGGATTGCTCGTGAACCGACTCAGCATCCCCAATACAAAAACTATGTCAGGCCTAGTGGCAGTTGTAGCATACATCAAACTCCGGTGACACTTGAGTACTCCAGCTGCCTGATACTTTTTCTTGGATTAGGCTTCAGTTTCTTGCACACCTATACGGAGTATCGATCCCTGGAAGATCCCGATATCCATAACGTGTAAGCATCTTCTCAATGTAATGAGATATTGACAGCGTCACTCCAGTATCTATCCAGATGATCTTTATCCCCAGGATAACATCAACATCCCTAAAGTCCTTCATATTGAACTTGGACGAGAGAAACTTCTGTCTTAGTGATACATTTTAAATCCGTACCTAGGATTAGCATGTCGTCTATATACAGACAAACTATGACTCATCTTCCACTAGGTAACTTTGTGTAAACACACTTATCCGTCTCGCTGACCCTGTAGCCGTTTGGTCTAGTGACTTTATCAAACTTCTTATACCACATCTTGGGAGCTTGCTTCAGGCCGTACAGTGATTTCGCCAACTTACAGAATGTCTTAAAGACCCTTGATGACAAATCCTTCTGGTTGTTGCATGTAAATCTCTTCGGTCAGCTCTTCCTTCACGAATGTTGTTTTAACATCCATTTGATGTATCACCAACTTGTGTATTGCACTCAGAGCAATCAACATTTGATTCTGATGGTTGTCATCAGCGCTACTGGAGAATATGTGTCGAAGTAGTCAATCCACTGCTTCTGAAAAAATCTCTTGGCTACCAGCCTTGCCTTGAACTTGTCAACAGTTTCGTCGGCCTTCATCTTCTTCTTGAAGATCCATTTAAATCCGATGGACTTTGCTCCTTCAGGCAGATCACCAACACCCAAGTGTTTTTAGAGGTTATCGAGTCAAACTCATCGTTAACAGCCTACTTCCATAAGACAGCATCTCTGGTTTTCATCGTCTCATCATAGGTAAGCATATCTGCTTCCACATAATAGGTAACCAAATCATCTCTGAAGTCCTTCTACCTCCTCATTCGCTTAGACGACGGCTCTGCGAGTTCTGGTTCAAACATTGTTTCTTCAACGACCTCTTCTTGGACTACATTTTCATTGGAAGCAACAGTCTCCTCTGCACCAACACTATTCTCCAAAATGTCTGCGAGAACAATATTTTTGTGCTTTGCAAATTTGTCTTCAAAGAATTATGTGTCGCGAGATTCGATGATATAATTAGATTCGATATCAAGAAACCTCCGAGCATCACTTTTTTCAGCATATCCCAAGAATATAGCCTTCGTAGTCCTCGTTTCCAGCTTCTGAATCTTCAAGTCCGGAAGCTTCACATACGCCAGACACCCCCAAACTCGAATGACATTCAAGTTGGGTTTGACCTTGAACCTGAGTTCATGGGGAGTAACATCGGAAGTTGCGCACGGCACTCTGTTTAGAATGAAAGCAGTCGTAAGCGTAGCTTCTCCCCAGAAGCAGTTTGTAAGTCCCGCAGTCAACAACATTGAGTTCACCATCTCTGTCAACATGTTGTTCTTTCTTTCTACAACTCCATTTGATTTATGAGAATACGGAGCAGTTGCCTCATTGACAATTCCATGTTCTCTGCAAAACAATGTGAATTCAAGAGACCGATACTCTCCGTCTCGATCACTTCTGAGTCTCTTGAGTTGTTGTCCGGTTTGCCGTTCGGCTTCAACCTTGAAATCCTTGAACTTCTCGAACGCTTTATCCTTCGACTTGAGAAGATAGACGAATGCGTACTTCGAGAAGTCATCGATGAACGTAATAAAATACTCCATCCCGACCTTTGTGGAGAATTGTTTGAAGTCAAAGATATTTGAGTACACTAACTCCAGAAGATCTGTGGCTCACCCGTTTGAACAATTTTTTTGTGATCTCCGTCTGCGCACAGACTTCACACTTCTCCACCTCCTTACTCCCACATTTGGAGATAAGCCCTAGAATAGACATCTTGTTAATTCTTTTACAATACACATGTTCTAGTCAATTATGCCACAACTCAAGAGGATAACCAGAAGAGACTGCATTAGCATATTCAGTCTAAGTTACAAGTTGAAGTTTGAACATCCCTTCGGTACAAAAAGCTTTTTCGAAATATGTTCCTTTATAGGACATAACCATTTGACCAGTGTTAATGTTCATCCTCAAGCCTGCGAGACTTTCTGAGATCAGGTTCTTGGCAATCACCGGTACGTGCTTCACATCCTGAAGCGTCAGTGACTTTTTCGAAGTCAGATTCAGAACCACCGTCCCGATCCCAAGTACTTCAGCTTGTGCCTTGTTCACCATCGAAACTCTCTCGGAAGTAGGCTTGTATGTGGTGAACTCCCTCTTTGAACAAACATGACATGATGCACCATTGTCTACCCACTAATCAGTGTCGACACCAGTTGAGTCAACTCGCACAATCATATCAACCTTGTTAGGCTCACCTTGGTCAGTCTGTTTGGGCTTGGATCTGTAGTCCTTCTTGTAGTGACCCTTCTTGCCACAGTTGAAGTAAGTCACATCAGACTTGGGCTTTGACTTGAACGAAGACGACTTCATCTTCAGATGGTTGAAGTCCTTCTTCCTGAAGTAAGAAGCCTCTTGCTTCCCCTTGGAGTCTCCAGTATGCACCATGTTGGCCTTGGCCAACTATTTGGACAGAGTGTCCACCTTGAGTTGAGCCCTCAACTCGTCTTCAACGTGGATCCAGTACAGTAGCCAGTAGGAGTTCTAATTCTATCTCCATCTTCTTTCGGTACATATACGAAATAAACTTGCTCTATCCAGGTGGAAGTTTGGAGACAATACCCCCGACAATGAATTTGTCTATTAGGGGCATGTCGTCATCCTCAAGTTTTTGGCGTAACTTGAGAAACTCTTTGACTTGAAGCAACATCGTCTTGTCATCCTCAAACTACATCTTGTAGAACTTGTCTGTGATATGAACTTTGTTCCTTCCCGCATCAGACTTGTAATGCTTTTCCAGAGACTCCCAGACGTCCTTAGCATGGACCATCTTGGTGTATGATTCCGCTATTGAATCTTCAATGGCGTTCAGAATCAACAGTTTGCAGAGGATGTTGTCTCTCCTCTACTTCTGTTGCAGAGCAGTGGCCTCAGCAATCCTCCGAGTATTGTCATCATCCGGAATAACAGGCTTAGGATCTGTCAACACATAATCAACTTTCACGAGTTGAAGATTGAAACTGATCTTCCTCTTCCAGATATTGTAGTACTCACCGTCAAACTTCTCAAGTTTGTTAAAACTTATGTCGAGAAGACTTGCACGGTGTTCTCTATCTTACTCGGATCTTGCTTTGAGATTGTTAATCGCGAAGCTGATCAAAAGATGGAGGAACGAAGGCCAGAAACAAAGGTTCATGTAAACCTTTCGGTGTACCCTCTGTTGGATCTTGAAGTTGTAGTCGAGATAAGAGATTCACGCAAACAAATTTACTCTTAATTGCCTCGATTCCAACAAAGTACTTGTATATATAAATATCTCTCAACTACAACTTCAGGATCTAACGGAGGGTATACCGGAAGGTTTATGTGAACCGCTGTTCAAGCAAAACTCAGGAAGTTCAAAATACAAAAAGTAGGCATTGCTTCCAACAGTGGATTTGGACTTTTCTACTTCGAGCCCACCGCTTGGTTACCAAACAGACCCTTGGGAGAGTACTTTCTCATCATTCACTTATGTACTATTATGTAAATTATGGGTTCTTTAGATATAGGTCCCCGAAGCCTCAAAATGTGTGTATTTCAACAACGGTCCTCAGAATCTTATATTTTCCCATACCCCCTTGAATTATTTTTATATTTCTCAAATTTAGTAACTTCTAGGATATTTCAAATTTTAGGACATATGTGCAAACAATAAGATTTGAGGGACCCATATGTTAAAATAGACAATCTTATATTCGAAGAAATCCTTCAAATATTTATCAATATAAATTTAGAACAAGAACAAAGTCTTAATCCCAAATTCTTGAGATTGCTTGTTTGAATCATTTTTTTCATTCAGCTTTGTTAATGGCCGTGTCCTCGGTGACACAAAATGGGAAAGAAAAGAAAAAAAAAATCCTTCAAATCTTCAATCCATGTTCATTTAGGTCTATCTCTAGTCCTAAGAACTCCTTAACTACTTTCTTAAGGTTCCTCCTTAACAGGGCATCTATCAGTCTGTGTCGTACATTGTCACGTAGATGATAATTGAAAATATGATCAAAACATGTTTGTTATTCTAAATTATTATCATTTGTATTCTAATTTTCAAAAAAAACAACTCTTTTTCACTTCCCATTTACCTAAGGTGGGTGTCTTACAGCTTACAGAAAGAGCTTTTATGTTCATTCTAGAAACATCACATAAGTGTGTTTGTTAGAAGTTGGCTTATATTTCAAAAAGAAGATATTTTTCATGGATTGCTTTCAAAAGCAAGGGTAGTGGTGTGTTGAGAGTATTAATGGGCTTTTAGTCCCACATTGAGTAAAATAGTAGAGAGAGGGATTAGTCTCTCCTATATATATGTAGCTCCGTCTCAATAATAAACAAGCCAAGTATGCTAAAAAAATTCAATTTGGTATCAGAACCAAAACTCTGACCCCTCCTCCTCCCTGTCCCCAGGCCTCCCCTCCGACCCCTCTGCTTCCACCCTCCCCCTCTCCCCCCCCCCCACCCCCCCGCCCTATAGCGCCTCCCCCCCCCCTTTGCCTCCTCCAGCAACCCCCCACCCCTCCGACCCCCTCCTGCCTCCTCCGACCCCCCGCTCCCCCCCCCCCAATCCTAATCCTATGTTTGTAAACCCTAATCATACTCCAGCCACCATCTACGCCAAACCCTAGCCGTCATTCCACTTAAAAAAAAGGATTTGGGAGTCTTGGAGGGTAAACAATTGTTTGTTTGCTGGAAGTTCTGACCCTCAATATCTGGAAAAAAAATGGTGGGATCCTCAGAGAGTAAACAATGGTTTATTTGTTGGAAGCTCTGACTCCCATCGGCTTCAGGAATTTAACAAAGAGCAGACAAGTGGCTTGTTTTGCTTGAATCTTTGTTTATTTTCTTACTTGATCTTCACATCGGGATCTAACAGAGGGTAACCTGGGTTGTCTCTCTGTCCTGACTTGTGTTATCCACATTCCATCTCTGCTTTCTAGGCACGTACCGGTTCTAGCCACGTTTCTAGGGCATTTGCAGGGTTGATGTGATTATCAAGATTCGGTTATGTTCCACCGACGGAGGAACAATAGACGTGGAGAAGACGGTGATCAAAGGTAGAGACGATCTAAATCTTCCACCGCCTTGCTGATGGAAGAGGAGAAGACGAAGACGATGGAGACGATCTACGACAAGCTGACGGCCAAAGAGATGAAGGCTTTGGTGGACGATCTCTTCTCCAGGAGGCTGACCGAGACTAGCTCCTGTACTGTACACGCAGATGTGGATTCTTCACCATACAAAATGAAAAAGTTGGAGAAACTAGAGATAAAGTTGGAGGGTACTTCCAACTACTTGAAGTCGTTGCATCAGGCGATGCGGACTCTGAAGGCAAGGGGCTTGGTGGGCTATATGAATAGCCAAACTAAGGCATCTGAAGATCACTCCTCACGAAAGTTTATTGTGTGGGAAATCGTCAACAATGATGTAGCTAGATGGTTGACAGCCCCATTGATCGACCAAGTGTCGAGTAACGTGGAAGCGATGGAGGGTGCTGGTGACATTTGGATAACGCTGAGAGATATACTCAGGGTCGGGCAACCCTATAAGGGTCTTCCAACTACAGGATGAACTTGATAAGGTTGTCCAAGAAGATCACACCATCTCTGAGTATGCGGCTCTGCTGAAGAAGTATTGGTCAGATTTGGACCACTATGATCCCATTAGCGAGGAGGATGAGCAAGTGGAACCGGCATTTGCGAAACATTATCGGAAGTTCATAGGTATGCCTCACGACAGAGGATGATGAAGTTCCTGAAGGGACTCAACCCAACATTCAAGCAGAGGAGGAATGTCCTAGTTGTACAACCCGGACTGCCATCACTGGAGGAGGCCATAGCTGCTATGGCACAAGAAGAGGCACGGCTGAAGCTGATGCCTAGCACCACTAGCTCTCCGGGGGAAAAAATCAGCTCTAGCTATTTTTAACCCAAACCCTTCCGGAGGGGGAGGGTGCTACAACTGTGGAGACCCTGGACACTTCATCAGATTATGTACGAAACCTTTGAGAGGCTAGCCCAGCGGCCGCGGACGCAGCCGTGGAGGACATAGGGGTGACAGAGGACGCTATGCCGGTGGCAGGGGTAATTATTCTGTAGAGGGCAATAGGCAAACCTGGCAGAATGGAAAAATGAGAGTGAGTCATCCGATATGACCCCTAGTGAGAGGGAAATGCTAGAAGTATGGAGGAACATGAAGCTTGGAACCAGCGACAGTCGAGGCAATACCGCTGGGGCATCGACTCCAACCACCTCCGGGGGTAACATCACCTACTATGCCCATACAAGCATAGGTATACCTGTTCATGCCCTTGCAACTACGCACAGACCAGAAAGTCTAAATTGGATAATTGACTCTCGGACATCCCGCCATGTCACGGGTGTACAAGATGAGTTCCAAGATTACACTCACCTGGTGACGCCTGAAAGCATTCAGACTGCTGATGGTACTGCTAGACCCATTATAGGTAAATGCACAGTTGAATGCACCATTTCCATGACTCTTACTGATGTCTTGCATGCTCCATCTTTTCCTGTTAATCTATTGTCCATTAGTGCCATTGTTCTTCAACTTAATTGTGTTGTTTCCTTTGACATTCTTAAGGTAATTTTTCAGGAGAAGGGAACGGGGAGACGGTTGGGGACTGGCACTTGGCATAAAGGGTTATGGTACTTGGATAGAGATGGGCTGGATGCAGCACTGGT
This sequence comes from Iris macrosiphon, assembly GCA_036927795.1. Taxonomy (NCBI): domain Eukaryota; kingdom Viridiplantae; phylum Streptophyta; class Magnoliopsida; order Asparagales; family Iridaceae; genus Iris; species Iris macrosiphon. The sequence continues at coordinate 176,676,400 of JAYESA010000011.1, read as the reverse complement.
GTCACTGGTGAATGAAACACAACCGGAGGAGCCGCGAAGGACTGTGGAAGCAGAATTATTACTTCAACATCAGCACATGGGACATTCTTCATTCACTCTACCGAGTCGGATGTATCCCTCTATGTATTAAAAGGCTAATAAGCAAAAGATGGTTTGTGAACTTGGAAAACATACCAGAAGCTCTTATGTGAGTTCTGAAAATAGAAGTTTAGCTGCTTTTGATATGATACACTCTGATGTATTGGGACCTTGTCCTACAACTGTTGTTAATGGTTTTAAGTGGTTTGTTATCTTTATTGACTGCTATAATCATGTCACCTGGGTACACCTAATAAAGAGTAAGAGTGATGATGTATTTGCATGCTTTTAAGATTTTCATCGCAGGGTTACAACACAGTACGGTGCTAAGGTGAAGATTTTGAGGTCTGACAATGGGACAGAATACACCAACAAGGCTATTGAAGAATACTTATCAACCCATGGGATACACCATCAGACTGCATGTGCCTATACATCAGCACAGAATGGCGTGGCAGAGCGGAAGAACAGGCACCTGTTGGAAGTGGCCCGGCCAATGATGTTTGTTGTGAATGTTCCTAAACACTTATGGGGGCATGTCGTGTTGACGGCTGCATATCTCATCAACATGATGCCCTCTCAAGTGTTAGGATGGAAGACATTGTTTGAGATGCTTACAGGTGAGAACAAGTACATTGCTCCCCCAAAGGTATTTGGATGTGTATGCTTTGTGAAGGATAATAGGTCTGCGGTGGGAAAGTTGGACCCTCGGGCAGTGAAGTGCGTCTTTGTTGGCTACTCAGGGACTCAGAAGGGCTATTCTTGCTGGAATCCTGTGGAGTGAAGGCTCTTTGTAAGCATGAACGTTACATTCAGAGAGATGGAACCATACTACCACAATGGTTCAGGTGAAGACTCCGCATTTGGTGACACACCTAACACAGGAGGTGTTAGGAGTAAGGAGGAGATGGGCCCAAGCGTGATTGTCGGGTCAGTTACATGTCCAATGATGAAAGTTGGTCCAAGAAAATAAGGGGGAGATAGCAAGGGTGAGGAAAGTGACGAGGATGCACACAATCAAGAGGAAGAAATTGATGCTCCAGTACAGGGGGAGGAACGGACTACAGAACAATCTGCAGAGCTCCAAGTCTACAAAAGGAGAAAGCAACAGTCCACTACTGTGCCTATTGCCCCTACTGTGCCATGTCCCTCGCCTAACCCTGCCCCAACTCCTGAAGATGCACCTCCCGCACCGGATCTCTCAGATTCGGATGCGGATCCCTCAGATTCGGATGGTATGATCTCTCCTCCATTATCTCATATTCCCTTAAGAATATCTTCTCGCAGTAATGCAGAAAGATCCCCTAATCGTTATGGTTATGAACATGACATTGCCCATTTTTTATCATACTCTAATATATCCCCTACTTATGGAGCATTCATTGCATCGTTAGACACCACCTCTTTGCCTAAGTGTTGGCAGGAAGCGAAGGAAGATCCGAGATGGAAAGCTGCAATGTTGGAGGAACTTGGGGCACTTGAAAGAAATGGGACATAGGAACTTGTTCCATTACCTAAAGAAAAAAGAGCAGTTGGATGCAAATGGGCCTTCACAGCAAAGGAGACGCCAGAAGGAAATGTGGAGCGATACAAGACAAGATTGGTTGCAAAGGGATTCACTTAGTCCTATGGCATCTACTATGATGAGACATTTGCTCCAGTAGCAAAGATGAGCACATTGAGAACCCTGATCTCTATTACAGCAGACCATGGGTGACAACTTCATCAATTTGATGTGAAGAATGCCTTTCTTCATGGAGATCTACAAGAAGAAGTATACATGGAGACGCTCCCAGGGTTTTGCACGAAACAGTCGACTAGAAATGTGTGCAAGCTGAAAAAATCACTGTATGGACGCGAGCAATCTCCTCGGGCCTGATTTGAAAGATTCATGAAAACTGTCACATGCATGGGATACAGCCAGACCAATACAGATTACACGGTCCTCTTCCGACATGCGAGAGGTCACGTCACCATACTTGCAGTATATGTAGATGATATAGTGATCACAGGTGATGAGGAAGAGATTACCCAACTGAAGTCAAAACTTGCCAAGGAATTTGAAGTAAAGAACTTGGGAATGATGAGGTATTTTCTCGGGATCGAGGTGGCTGGAGGAAGAGATGGGATCGTCCTCTCTCAGAGGAAGTATGTACTAGACCTGCTCACAGAGACCAGTATGCTGGGATGTTGATCGTCAGTCACTCCAATCGATCAGAAAAATAAGTTGGGAGCAGAGGCGGGAGAGCCGGTTGATCGAAAGAGATATCAGAGACTTGTAGGAAGATTGATTTATCTAGGCCACACTCGCATTGATATCTCATTTGTTGTGAGTGTAGAGTCACTACATGCATAATCCAAGGAAGGGCCACATTGATGCAATTTTCCATATTCTGGGATATCTGAAGGGGGATCCTCGAAGAGGACTATGGTTCAAGAACAATGGACAAGCTGCATGGACGATATAAGGTCTACCTCAGGGTACTGTGTGTTTGTGGGGGTAACCTAGTCTCATGGAGAAGCAAGAAACAGTCTGTGGTAACACGATCGACCGCTGAAGCAGAATATAGAGCTATGGCTCTGGGAGTGTCCGAGTTGTCGTGGGTAAAAGCACTGCTGACAGAGTTGAAGCTGGACCAGGGAACACCATTGCGCCTTCTGAGTGACAGTCAAGCTACACTAAGTATAGCTAACAATCCAGTTCAGCATGACAGAACGAAGCACATCGAGATCGATCGATTTTTTATTAAAGAGAAGCTAGAGAAAGGGATATTGAAGCTCGATCATGTTCGCTCAGAAGAACAAGTCGCAGATGGTCTTACTAAGGGTCTTAATTCATTGAGTCTTTCTAAACTATGTAACAAGCTGGGGATGATTGATATCTATCGCCCATCTTGAGGGGGAGTGTTGAGAGTATTAATGGACTTTTAGTCCCACATTGAGTAGAATAATATAGAGAGGGGTTAGCCTCTCCTCCTATATATATGTAGCTCCACCTCAATAATAAACAAGCCAAGTATTCTACTAAATTTCTATTGCTTTCAAAAGCTACTTCAACTGATCATGCATTCTCTTCTACAGAAGTACCCTTTAGCTCTTTCCCTAAATACATCGTAATCTCTTACATTTTATTACTTTGTGTCCAATTTGGGCATATTAAATAACCTCAGGACTAAACATCATGTTTTCACCAAACACAAGCAAAGCTTGTTAGATAATTATTTTAGAGAGCACCTTGTGATTAAGTATATTTTATATGGAAATCTCTAAGTTTTCTTTTTATTTTTTGACATACTTTTTCGTTATTTTATAAGTTCTTACTTTTGCATCGCAACCACACGCATATTGTGATTTTGGCTTCGTCCTGGTGGTGTTACAACCATTTTGGCAACCATTTTGGCCGCGCATTGCCGCGATAGTCGGAAGCGTCGACAACATTTGCTGCACATTCACCATTTACATCAGACCAAACATTGGTAATGGTGTAAATGATGTAAAAAAACATAATGTATGATATGTATCTATTTGACTACTTCCATTTTACACCTAACCAAGCACCCCCAAGTGTGTTTGCTTGAAGTTGGCTTATTTTTTGGAAAGTTCATGTACTGCTTCGAAAGTAGGGGTGCAACTCGGACGGGCTAAATTCGAGCCCAATCAAGTAAACCCGTTAATGGGTTGGGTTAGGATTGAAGATACTCGGATTCGGGCTCGAATTCGGGTTACAATATTTGAACCCGATCAAAAATTTGGTTGGGCTCGGGTTACCCAAAGAACCCAAAACCCGACCTACATATAACTTATATATATTTATATATAATTATTGTTTCATACTTCTTAAATAAAAAGTTTAAACCCTAAATTTTTTCACCCAAACTCTTTAACTCCTTATCATTAATCTCATTTTAGTTTGTAATTTGTAATGATTGAGGTTTATTGCTATTTGATTATGTGTTTAATATTATTCTTGTTTAAAATTATTTCAGATATTATATTAGAGTCCGATAAATCCGATTAACCCGACCTAATTCGAGCCCAACCCGATCCTCCGGACTCGATTTTGGGCTACTTATGTTGAACCCGAGTTCGAGTCGGACTTGGGCTCGGACTAGGCTTATGATTCATCGGGTTGGGCTCAGGTTGAGCTCAAGCTCGACCCAACCCGCTCGAGTTGCACCCCTATTCGAAAGCACAATAGGATTGCTTTCAAAAGCTACTGCAACTTATCATACATTTTTTATTAAAAACTGTCATCTCTTTTTCCAACTACATATGTAACTCTTACTTTTAAATTAGGCTAAATTTCAACTTGATACCCTCAACTATTCAATTTTTCAACTTAATACCCTAAACTTTTTTATCAACAATTTAATACCATCAACTATTAAATCTTTTCAACTTCATACAAAAAAATTCCAAATTACCTCTCCCCCCCCCCCACCTCCGGCTGGCAGGTGTCGACATCGCGATGAATAAATAAGGGTTGGAGGATGTAAAATTCTTATTTATCACAAATTGACAAAGAGTACAAGAGAATCCCTATTAAAATAGGACCTAAGTACAAAAATCTGGGTAAGTGTGGCAGTGGAGATCGAGCATTGCAGCGGCTCCTTTACTCCGTTGACGATCCGGGACCAAGGGGGTTGACGAGGTTGGCGCCTCTGTCTTCTTCTCCTTTCTGCGTGTAGGTGCTGTCTTCGGGGTGCTGCTCCTTTTTGAAGATTTGAAGATGCCCATCCCTTTCACATGTGGGGATGTCCACTATTTATAGATTTTGGATGGGGGGATACTCATGCGCGCATCACATACTATCGAGCGGCGCATGCTACTGTCAGTGGCGCATGGAGTCCTATGCTGCCACGTGTTCAGCTGAGATATGGGATTGCTGATGCCCATAATACTCATGACACGTGTCAAAGTTGATTTTGGTTGCACCTTGGGTTTACGTCCGCCTGGCGCATAGAGTTGATAAAGTAATAGTGGCGCATAGCACTGCTGGCACATTGGAACATTAACACGATTAGTAGCGCATGACACTGCTTGGCACATGAGACACTAACACGATTAGTGGCGCATGGCACTGCTTGGAACATGAGACACTTTTTGGACTATTGGCGCATAGGGTTGGCTCGCTTAGGCGCATTGGGCCGGATCACTGAGGCGCATGGGGCTGGATCACTGAGGCGCATGGGGCTGATTTTTCATGCTTCTACAGTAGGCATGGCCGGAGCCCGTAGGCGTGCGTCGCTGGAGCGCGCTGGCGGACGGGCAACGTGTGCGGGCTCGATGTGAGCGAGGGCAACCGGAGCACGGGGCGCGTGTGGTCAGCGTGCCCTGGCGGAGGGGGGGAGGTAGGGCGGCGAGGCGGGAGAGGGGGTTGCCGGAGTGAAAGAGTCGTTGCACTTCTCAACCTACATCGTCACGTCCAGATCAAAATATTGTACTTAGATAATTCTCTTTAGGAATTTTGTACTCTTTTTCGTTCTTTAAATACAAAGTTTGTAAGAAGTTATTTAATGGCGAACAAGATAGCGACTCTGCTGGGGAGATCTTTCTCCTCTGATGAGAAAGTTGTGACGCAATCCGACGCGGCCAAGCTCGGATCAACTCAAAGGATGCTAGTGGTCCGCTTCGACCAGCAGGCTTTCCAGGAGATGCTCTCGGAGGGAAGCGCTAGTCCTTCGTCAAGGCTAACGAAGCCCAAAAAGACCCGCAGGACGTGGGTAGCGAAGGCCGCTGTGCCTCACCCAACTGCGGGCCATGCGCTCCCTGTCTCTCTCCCTGATACTTAAGAGGCACAACATTCGCCCACTCAGGCCGTCCCCGCTCATGCAGCCTCCTTGTCTGAAAAGGAGAGTGCTCAGCACCCGAACTCTGGCAGAGGAAAACAATACGATGCCAAGAGTTTGGGGGCTGATGCATAGCCCATGCGGCCACGACGAAGGACGCAGAGAAGAAAACAATATGCGGCTTCCAGCTCGGCCGCATGCGTCTCTGACGGTCACAGAAGCTCCGTCTTTGACAGAATCTCATCCGGCCGTGTTTCCATGAGCCGCCTTGAGGAAAATCAAAACTTGGACTCTTCGTACTAAGCGCCTGCGCGTGCTAAGTCGAAGAAGTCTAGGGCAGTACGTGCTCGTCAAGCTCAAGAAACTGTCCATTTGGCTGACCGTCAGCGGGCACCGCTAACCGTTATGCGAGCCCCTGATGGAAAGCTATATAAAACCGTCCCGTGCGTCAAGCCCGCACTGGCAAATGGACATGGTCCGTCTCAAAAGTCTTCCACTAACTATCTGAAGAAAGTTCTTGTACGAACCCTAGATCGGGGAGCAAAGGCAACACCCACGCACCCGTGCGCTCGGTCTACCCGTGCTAGCAAAGAGGGTGCAAAGGTGAATCAGCTCTCGCTGGACTTGCACAACGTGATCAATCACAAGCGCAAGACGAGAGAGACAACTACAGCATGTGAGATGTCCTCCCCAGGACATCACTGTGCCAAAATCATCATCAACTGCTGCTGCAACAAAGTGGCAGTACCCACAAACAGGCAGTCGGCGTTTCAACGACTGCATCTAAAGGCACCTATTCGGCAACAACCCGAAGATCAGGTGCAAACACCAGAGGAGGAGCTGCCCTTCGCCTCATGTTACTCTGCTCGGAAGGCCCCTTCCACCATGGGAGGAAGGAAGTCAAGCACCTCCAGTCCGTCACTCTCAGTCAGCACATTAAGAAGGCGACTACCAGGGGGATCAACAGCGGTACTTGCGGAAGGTGTTTTCCAGGGTACCCGCTCGAAGAAGAAGCTATCAGCCGCTGGGGGTAGTTCTTCCTCAGAACCCCTGGGGGTTACACAAGCTGGGGGTAGTAATACCCCGGACCTATACAACAATCCGACGTTCCGGCCACCCTTGTCAAAACGACGTAGCCTCTAACATTGGGGGTAGTATTCCCTCCAAGTCCGAGAAAGAAACAACACTACCAACTTTTTCTCATGACTACTCACGGCAAGAGTCTGAGACGGAAAGCGCGGCATCCATTGTCTCGTCCGTCTCTCCCCATGAGAGGACGACATACATGGCGGGGGACGAGCACGAAGGCCCCAGAGATCGGCAATGCCTCGAGGCCCTCGAGGCCATGATGCAGACAATGAGCGAGTTAATGCAAGCCTTGACCCAAGCAGTCCTAGACATCAAGGCAAGTATAGCCTCACAACCACCAAGGGCCTCAGGTCAAACAAATCAGGACCATGGGACTAATGGAGACTCGAATGTAACCGCTCCACCAGCAGGGGGCCATCACACTCTACCAGGATCATCTGCTCCTTCTGCATCAGATGAAGTCCGAGAAGGAATTCGGGAGGTATGAAAACTGAGAGCTCGCCTGGACTTGCTGGGCAACCGGGATACACTCCGCGAGATCGGGATACGACAACCGTATCCCCTTAAGTGGAGAGATGTGTCGTATCCGCCAAAGTACAAGACCTTCAATCTGAACCCATTTGACGGGAAGACATCTCCCCGTCAATACATGAGTTATTTTGAGACTGCAACGGGGCACCTACCTCGTAGTGATGCGCTCCTCACTAAGCTCTTTATAGGGGCATTGTCCGAAGTGGCCTTCGACTGGTTCTGCAGTCTATAGGACAACTGTATTTCGTCATTCGACGACCTGAAGGGTCTTTTCCTCGCCCGGTTCTATGACGGAAGAAATGACATGACAATGTCCTCTCTAATGGACAATATGCAGAAGGAGAAGGAGCATGTACGCGCATACATCGAACGATACGGGCAAGCAGCACTGAAGTTGCCTCCCGGCAATCCCGAGTCCACGCTCATGGACATGTGCCGCAGAAATCTACTTCCAGCAGTCGGCCTCTGGATGGACGACAGTCAATTCAAGGACTGGACGGTATTCATCATAACCCCGTCGGCGCTGAGAAGAAAGTCAAGGACGTCCGACTCCTGGGAATACAGATCTCCGTCGCTGATGATAGGGGAAAGCGTCCTTACAACAACAACAGCGGCAATAACAGCCGTGACGGCAAAGAGAAGCAGGCCCTTGTCGCCAACCTAACCAAGAAGCCTGAGCAGGAGCCGGCAGAGGCCCCAAAGCCGAAAGAAACCTACTCCTTCAAAGATGACGACGTTATGCCCATCTTCAACGTGCTAATGAAGGGTGGTAAGCTCCGACTCCCCTACGTCAAACACCCCAATGAGGCAGTCGATGTGAATAACCCGAAGTACTGTCACTTTCACCGATACGTCCATGCGATGAGGGATTGCTACACATTAAAACGGTACATCCAGCGTCTACTCGATTCCAAGGCCCTCACCTTGGATATCGATGACAAGACAGTTGTCGCCAACATGGTGTCCCTCTAGTTCGGTAACTTTTCGGCGACGTAAGTCCAGGACGGAGTGATCCCTATCCCGAAGGCAACAATGGAGGTTGTCGATCTTCCACCAGCTCGTGACCAAGCGACCGGGCTGAAGCCTCTGACTACACCTCAGGGCGAGGTCATGTGGTTCCACCCAGACCTGGCTCAGGACTTGATGCAGCAAACAGCGCCTTCCGCCGTCAAGTCCAAAGGACAAAAGGCCAAGTCCTGCCACATGGTTTCTCCGACTGTGGAGGAAGCCATGGCATGGGCACCTAGGTCAGGCCTTGCTTACCAACGGGACTATGAGGCTCCCGACGACAGTGCACCTCCAACTACTGCACCTGTCGTGTCTGATCCCGGTCCATCCCAACATCTAGCATGTCACGCCCCGGACCCCGCCCGGGCCGCCGCTCCACCCTGCCCCGCCCCGTGCGGCCGGGAATGAACGAACAAGGCACGTATCACCGTGCCTCGGCGCGCCGGACGCGAATCACCGCGCCCGTCCCGCGGGTGCGAGGGAGGAAGGGAGCCAAGCGAATGGCCCGTTCGAGCTTTCGGGGGACGTGATGCCGCACGGGCCTGGGGTTGCGCCCGTGCAAGGCCAATCGTTTAAGTTGATAGTTGGCTATCATCGCATCAATCGAGTAAGCAGCGGAAAGGGACTTGTTGCAATGCAATGCATTAGCCAACTGAGTGTTCGAGACAATCGAGGCAACTTGGGTTTCCTTTAGCAAAGGCATACGTTCGTTCCATACATTATGCCCCCTTATACGATAGCATTCTCGGGGCAACAATCGAAACCAGGATTCCGGGTCTTCGGGACTGTGGCACGCCTATCGCTTCCTCGGACGATCCAGTACCTGCGAACAAGTAAACTGTTGGTGGGTCAGCACTTTATACAAGTACTGGTGAGATAAATCAACTGAACAGAAACAAGCATTCACTCAAACAGGCACTAAGTAATCATGTTATAAAACATTACATTACTAGTGATCTTTCTAGTTTTTACCTATGTTCGTTTCATGCAGTTCTAGCAGAGTCGATTTACTTGTTTAGAAACATGTTTGGAAACAGAGTTTCATATTGAATATGCAAGCAAGCAAACCGTTTATGTTTCAGGGTGCGCGCAGCGTGTCTCGTGCGACTCCAGGGTCAGATGCAAAGCTAGACACACAATGCACAATCTTAGGGGCAGTCCTCTATCCAAGCCAACACAATGACTTAGCTATATGCAGGGCGGTCCCCGAGTATCTCAGGATCGGCAGCTGGAGGAACAGCATACCAATGACTCTTTTATCTGATGCTAATGGCAGCTGTGACTCATGGTTGCTTTGCACTATCTCTGTAGCAGCCGTGACACATGCAGTTCAGCTCTGCACCAAAAGCCATTGTCCGACCGCGTGCGAATGCATGGATCACTATCAAATAAACTCTAGTATGCAGACGAGACGAACCATCATAACGCAAATCCTTGTTGCGGGGCAATTCCGACTTATCACTTGAACACATTCAGGCACATTATGGTTCTCTCGAAGCATAGACGATAGTGAACATGTTCATGCACTCTAAGCAGCGATCAGGATTCTCGTTTAGCAGACTTATTGATTCAAGACAAGCTAGGTGAGTTCGTTCATTAACATGCAAGGCAGATTCTATCATTCTCTTAAGAAAACATTGCAAGCAAAAACTCAGGTTATTTATTAAGGCGTGCAAGAATCAGAGAACGAAGTTCTGCCCACTCACCTTGATACATAACGCCGGCGCGGAGCGGGGCGTTACATACTTACCAACCAACAAAAAGTTTCGTCCTCGAAACTTCAAGGATAAAATTCTCGATATCCCGAGTAGCGATAGTGCCGTCCCTCGCCGTACTCAATCGAAACAATCAAGCAATTCAAGTTCAGGAAATATTCGATAGGGCGTGAAGTCATGAATCACGTCCTATCTCTCGAACCACTCTATCCTCACGTTTCTATCGGCGCTGTGCATACATCCAGTCACAAACGCCAAAGCAACGAGGGAGGAAATACCGCTACAAAGCGCCCGAATAACGCTGGTCAGCAGGACGGGGATTGGAACAAAACTTGTCACTTCTGTAAAAGAAAAGGGCACCTTAAGAAGTACTGCCGTAAAAGACTTGGATTATGCCTCGCTTGTGGCGATCCAGGCCATGCTATTTCCTCCTGTCCGAACCTTCATGGTCGTCGTCCTGAACGAAATAATCCCTAACGGTAAGTTCTACCCTAACTTTCGGGACGAAACTTCCAATTAGTTGGGTAGGATGTAGCGCCCCGTTCTCCCGATGCGGAGAGCGCGGCTAAGAAACACAAGACGGTATCGTTCGATCGGGATAGATTGAATAAAGAACTCGTCCTCGTTATGGATTTGTTTCTTCGGAATCGATTCCCATATTCAGTGGACTGCGCCCCCGGGATCGGCTTAGCGGCAGAGTCAGGAGGGACCTCTCCGCTGCTATCTTTTATTGCCTCGGTTTTCGATGTCGCTTGTTGCTTTCGTGCTTTGAGTTGGTTTTGGGATTTGCTTGTTTTCCTTGAACGGTTTCGATGGTTTTCATTGTTTTCGTCCATTGACTTGCACTTCTATTCCGAGAATGGAAAGAGAGGAAGAAGTATTAATCGAGCTGTTCGTGTGCAGGTGAACGAGCAGTAGGCGGCTTGCGAGCGGAGTCGTGAAGCGCCTCTTTCCTTCTTCTTTCCAAAATCTAAGTGAGTGGCTACCAACCCGATTAGCTAGTCCTGCTTCCAAGCTTCACAGCTAATCAATCCGCACTCTTCTTTGCCCCGATCAAACGATACCAAGTAATAATAAAAGAAACCAAGATAAAAGAAAATAGACTTGGTATACTATGCTTGTCAAATAAACCGCACGAACGGATACTTAACTGCATGCTTGTTCGCCTGAAAATAATCATAAACTGTTGCTTGTCTTGTGCAAATACATATTTCATACTCGTGTTGCCTGAAGTGCATAAATGCTTAACAATTATGGATATGTCGTGTGCTCGTGTTGCCTCGAAGGCGTAACTGATTGTTTAAGTAACGTATTGTTCGATCATGGACAACTTGTGCACAAGGGTAAGTTCTGCGGACGGTCGCTGGGGCACTGGCACCGTTCCGGTCCGGGCGGAACTCGTGTGTAGTCATCGTGTGCTGGAGGGGATAGCTTGCAACGTATCGGGTGCTAGTCGTGTTCTCGTTGCATGCTATCCCTGTCCTTGACTATGTCCGTTATGGCACCATGCCAGTGATCATCGTGTATATTTAAACCTGTTGCATACTAACTTGTGTCTTCGTTTCAGGGAAGGCATGGTAAGTATTGTGCAGGTAATTCAGACGGTCAGGTAAAATCCACCGAACGGTGGCACGTTCATTTCAGTAAATTCAATATGCTGCTTACTTGTAAATGAACTAAGGCAAGATAGAAACCCACGAATATGCATGCTTCACTAAACGTGTTGATTGGTATAGTCAGGCTAGCTCGCCTTCACCAGCATGTTTCGATATGCTGACCCTCGTTGAAACAGGTTCTCCGCACCAAGGCGAACCGAGCGAGGAGCCGAAGTCGTCTTCCCGATCCAGTCCAGCTGTTAGCGCATCTTCACCGCGCCTCAAAGTCTTTGAAGTCCGAAGCTGCAACTCTTCATACACAAATGCAGCTCCGTGGCAAAGCGATCCTCCAGCCTGGAGGTCCTTATCGTTTTGAGTTTATAAAAGGATGTAATGTACAGGACTGCTATCTCATTTTGAGTCAACCCTTTTGTAAGCCGTTCGGCATATTAGCTGACTCGTTCAAGAGTTTGTAATAGATGTTCATTATCAATAAAGAGAACTTTTCTATGTTTCAAATCTGTGTTTCAATTTATCTGCGTACTCTGAATATGTGCTTGCTATGCAAATCATTAAAAGCCTTGTGCGGGCGCAACTCCAGGCCCGCACGGCGGTCACGACTCGGGGGACGCCTCGGGGCGTGACATAGCAGCAGACAAGTCTAAGCAGAAGGAGACTCGCTTCGACAAGCTGTTGCGCAAGGATACGGCCCAGGGGCTGGAGAAGCCCTACAATTTTGACATCTTGGCACAACTTGCCAATACTCCGGCAAAGTTGTCATTGTTCGAGCTTCTTCGACTCTCCAAAGATACTCGGAATGCTCTAAGTGAGGCATTGCAAAATGTCGACAGCTATCTGGCGCAAGTCAAGCCGCCAGCTGAAGATCCTGCAACGTGTCCTCACTGCAATCATGTGACGGAGGTGATACCCAACATCATCTTTTCACAGCAGGACATGCTGCTGAAAAATAACAGGCACGATCGCCCCCTGTATTACATATGGTATATCGGTGCCATCAAGGTGGACCGGATGCACATTGACCCCGGTTCATCCATCAGCATCATCCCACGAAGTCTGCTTTAGACCTTGGGAATCCCTATGCACCGCCTCGCTGCAACCAACACGATCATTATTGGCTTCAATGCGGGGAGGAGCTACCCTCTGGGCAAGATTCGCCTAAAGTGTCAGATCGGCGACTTGAAAACGGAGGTCACCTGCTACGTCATCGATGTAGACGTATCCTACAACGTTTTGCTGGGGCGCCAGTGGATACACGAATACATGATCGTGCCATCAACTCTTCACCAATGCCTGAAATACGTTGATGATCATGGCACTGTCAAGACGGAGTTTGCTGATGTCGACCCATTCAAAGGGGTCGAAGCATACTACTCTGACTTGATCCTTTACAAGCCAGTCCACCAGGATGAAGGCGGGAACGAAGCCGACAACGAGACAGAGGCTAGTCCCACACCAGACGAGCCTTTGAGGGTCCGACTCAATAGACGTGCCCCTGACTCGGCTCTTCTGGTGGTAAAATTGTTCCGAAGGGCACCTGGGCCTCTGGTCGTTCGCCTTCGAAGACCGAGTCGACCGCCAAGGGAGGCTCCAGCACCCGTTCTAGCATCCGAACTCCTGGTGGTAAAACTGCGCAGGAAACTTCCGAAACTGGCACCCGTGCTGGGGGTAGATCTCAGGGGAGACGAACTGGGAGAGTACGTAGCTGCTCAAGCCGACGCTCCATCCCTTGATGATGTAATCCCTGTAGAAAAGATACCTTATTTCATGAATAAAGGGCTATCTTTGAACTACTCTGATGTTGCGCACTTAAGCATATTGTACTCCTTAGAACACGGCATAGGCCTGCAACTGCATACGCAGGTGGCTACTACCTATGCAGTAAACCGAATCCTCCTATTCGGGACTCTTACTTCATAGTTCCAGCGAGAAAAAGGGGAGACAAACCCATCATCTTCGGCAGGATGCAATGCCCTCCGTTTTTCGTCCCCAAGGAGAAGGAACTAGAACTCGAAACCGGCAGAATGCAACTCTACCGGTACAACTCTCAAGCCAAACACCTCATCCAGAAGATGGGTTAGGACCTTAAAAGTGACCAAGGTCTGAATTATGCAAAGGTCGACGGCTGCCCTTGCGTCTTACTGCTCTGGTAGGCAAGTCCGAAGACTACTACCACAAAACTCGGCACGGCTTGGGATATGTCACCCCTCCTACAACTCCCGAAGGCTCAGAGGGAGAGACGACACGCAGTCTCATTCCTCAGAATCCTCAACCTGGGACTCCGATACAAGTATCGGTGATGTGCTCCGAAAAACGTTATTTGTCAACATGGTGTCAACTGGCCCTGAAGAAGAAGACCAGGACCCGACTGAACTCTTTGAAGTATAACCGTGGACCAAACGTTTGGATTCACAATAGGAGCAACGTTTCGAGCAACGGAAGCCTCCCACCGAAGACGAGGTCGTGCAAGTCGAACTCGGCAATGAATCTTCCTCTAAACCTATCTTCATCAGCAAAAGCTTGTCCAGCAAAGATCGTGAATCCCTACTACAGCTTGTAAGAGAGTATATCGATGTTTTTGCCTTGAGCTATGAAGATATGTCAGGGCTAGATCTCCAGGTTGCGGCTCACAAACTCAATATTTTGTCAAATGCTAAGCCGGTGAAGCAACAACAACGGCGGTTCCGTCCGGATATCATGAACGCCATCTAAGCTGAAGTCAACAAACTGATAGCCAGTGGCTTCATCCGGGAGGAACAGCATCTAGACTGGGTAGCTCAAATCGTACCCGTCGTCAAAAAGAACGGGAAGATCTGAATATGTATTGACTTCCGGAATCGAAACGCGTCATGTCCAAAGGACGAGTTTTCTCTCCCGATCACGGATATAATGATCGAACAATACTTGTAGCTTCGAGCGCATGTCTTTCATGGACGAATTCTCGGGCTACAACCAAATCAAAATATTTTCCGACGATGAGAAACATACGTCCTTCCGAACCCCAATAGGGGTATACTGCTACACTGTCATGCCCTTTTGCTTGAAGAATGCGGACGCTACATACCAGCGGGCTATGGGCACCGTTTTTCGGAAACATCTGCACAAGACAGTTGAGTGTTACGTTGATAACATCGCTGTCAAGAGTCGCTCCAAAGAGGATCATCTCCAAGACTTGAGGACTTTGTTCGACCTAATGCGAGCGCACCAGCTAAAGATGAATCCTACCAAATCATTCCTAGGGGTCTCCAGCGGCAAGTTCCTAGGTTTTGTTATAACATCAAAGGGTATCCACATAGACCCGGATAAGACTAAAGCAATCCTTGAAATTCACCCGTCGAGGAACCTTAGAGAACTTTGCGGCCTTCAGGGAAGACTGGCATACATCAGAAGGTTTATAGCAAATCTCTCTAGACGTTGTGTAACCTTCCCTTTTTTTTAGAATTTTTTTTTATAATTATAAATAGGAACTTGACGTAACGAGAAGAAATAATAGTATCGTATGCTAATAATAACAATAATAATTAGAATACACTTGTAATCTTGTGAGAATTTTGTTTTTGAGATACTACGTATAGTTTTGTAAGAATAATAATGTAACTCTAAGGTTCATATAGCTCATGGATACTCATACTAGGACTTACAATCATTTTTAGGCAATTTTGGAATTTCTTGGATTTTTCTAGAATTTTTGGATAATTAAAACCTAGAAAACATAATTTTCTAGGGTTTCCATGATTTACTGTGAGACCATATTTGCATATTTTTCTACCAAACATTTATTTTAGGGTTAAAACACTTAATATATTTTCTATAATTTATTTGAAATTCTCTGAAATTTATTTGGATTTATTTGGTTTTAAAATAGGCTAATAACTATTTTTTTTTAGGACTTCTAGAATTTATTGTGCAAGCCAATGAACATAGAATGTACACAAGTAATTTTCTAGGGTTTATAATAGTATAATATATTTTCTGGAATTTTTTTCAGAATTTTCGGAATATGTGTAATATTTATTTTGAGTTAAATAGGTAAAACTAGTTTTTAGAGCTTCTAGTAATTATAGTAGGAAACCTATGAAAATAAAACTGCCCTAGGTATTTTTCTAGGGTTTGTGGGTTCAAAATATATTTTTTGTAATTTTTCCAGATTTTTATGATTATTTTTAATATTTATTTTTAGTTATTTAGATTTAAAACGACTTAAATAATGTTTGGATAAAGGCAAATCAAAAAGCAAATAATATAAACAAACCACCCAACCAGATTCTGAATCGTGTAGAGTCTATTCCCTTTTTTCAGCCGATGACCACATCTATGGTTGTTTATGCGGCCACCAAACAGAGGCATATGCGGCCTCCATAGCCCGTCAGTATGACGACTATAAATAACAGGGTAGCATGCCCACAGAAAGCCTCGGACACACGGAAGGAGAGCATACAGAGAACGAACAAGGAGAAAACAGAGAGTTCTTCACCCTGCATCGGATAGTCAACGGAGTGAAAGAGTCGCTGCACTTCTCAACCTCCATTGTCACCCCCAGATCAAAATATTGTACTTAGACAATTCTGTTTAGAATTATTTGTACTCTTTTTTCGTTCTTTAAATACAAAGTTTGTAAGAACTTATTTAATGGCGAACAGGCCCTGGCCAACTTTCAAAATGGACCCTCATATATAATATAAAAAATAGTTAAAAAATTAAAATTATTCGTATCACCAAGATTTGAACTAAAATTCTCTAAAGTGCAAGACTAATACGTTAACCACTACAACATAATTATTTTATGTTTACTACTACACTACAATTATTTTATGTTAACTACTAAACTATAATTATTTTTTTATAACTAACAACTTGCATCTTAATTTTGGAGCTCCACTAAATATGGGGTCCGGAGCGGGTGCACTTGGTGCACTTGCTCCGGCCCTAAGGAAGGGGGGCGGGGGAGGGGTGGGTAGGGGCTGGGGAAGAGTGAGATGGAGGGTATCTTTGGAAGAAAGTTTGTTAGAGTATTAAGTTACCTATTTTGAAAGTTTAAGGTATCAAAGTTGCCAACACGAATAGTTGAGGGTATCAAGTTGAAATTTAGCCTTTAAATAATTCAGAACTAAAAATCATGTTTTTACCAAGTATGCTACGGTTACAACCAAATACTTACAACTCTCTCACAACCGTGGCCGACTTCCATTGGGGGAGGGAGAGAAGAGGTGGGGCCGAGTGGGACCCGTGTAGCAGGGGGTTAGAGGGATGTTGCACCATGTAGGGCCCATATGTAAGAAGGGGAGAGAGGGGTTGTAAGAAGGTTGTAAGAATTTGGTAGTAAACTTAGCATTTTCCTTTTACCAAACACCCAATAAATTTTGAGACAGCCCCAGATTGCCATTCCCTTCACTGACACGTGGGCCAGTAAAGTACACACAGGTCGGGCTCAAATACTGGCCCACATGTCAGTGCAAAGAGTACGGGAAACGCAAACAGAAATAATTTTTATGCCAGTACTAATGGAAAGAGCGCCAAATAACACACCAAGTACCCAAAAAAAAATAGGGTTTTTTTCTTCAGACGAACCTTTCCTTCGACGAACTGGAGGTTCCGGAGGGTCGGTACTAGGAGGACCGACAATCCGACTGCGTCCCATGAGCTGACCTGGAGGAGGAGGGCCGCCGACTGCGCGACCTTCCACGTCGATGCGCTCTGCCCAGCCGACAGCAGGTCGGCCCACGCCCTGGCCGCCGCCGCCTCCGCCCTCTCTGGGGCCACCGCTTCCCGCTGGAGAATGCTGACCGGAGGGGAGGAGCCAGGGATCCATCCGCCTCGACCCCAGCGGCGGCCGCCGCGATGGCAGGAAGACGAACCGTACATGAGAGAGAGAGAGAGAGAGAGAGAGAGGAAAGATGTGACTTTAAAGTATTTAACGACTGATTTATATAGGAGAGGAACGAAAAAGACCTTGGGAAGACTTTTGGCTCTTTCAAATATGCTTTGATAAAGTAACTATAAAAATGATTCGGAACTAGATCACTATTGGTGTTAATCCAGTTAGAAAGAATTTTTATTCAAGCTAGTTCAAATTTTACTAGGACTGTCCATCCTCTTCACCTTCTTCTTCCTCCTGCTCCTCCTCCACCCCCACCATTCTCCAGCCTCTCCTCCTCACTCCTCTCGCGATTTTTCGCCTCTCCGCGTCGTCAATCTCGCCATTGACCGCGTTGCCGTCGCCGAGCCGCATCTCAAGTACCTTCCCGTCGGCTCCGTCACGAAGAAGAAGAAGAAGAAGAAGAAGTGTGCGGGGGACTGTGCGTGGTGGAGGCACGCGCTCGCGGAGGGCTGCGGCTACGTCTCGCGCTGGCTACGACGGCGGCGGCGCCGGCAATAGCGGCAGCAGAGGTGAGCGCATGCGCCTACGCCTCGCTGCCGCCCCCGCCCCTCCGCTTCCTCCCCCGCCTTCCGCCACCGCCTCCTCCTTCTCCTCCCTATCCTCCGCCTCGTCCCCCCCCCCCCCTTTCGGCCTCCACGCAGTCCCGTCCTCGAGTCACCTCGCGTAGCCCTTCCCTCCGGACTGTCAAAATTTTGACAGTCCTACCAATTGGAATGACTGTCAAAATTTTAACTGTTCTAATTATCAAAAAAATTAATTGGAAGTAGACAGTCCAGTGAGTAATTTTTTGGAGTGACAAACTTGTAATTATCAATGGTAAAAATTTGGACTGTCCTGAGTCATTTTTGTAATGCCTTTATCAATAGCCTAAAAATAAGGGTCTTGCTTTTAAAGAATTAATAAAGTTTTTTTTTACTTAAAGTACCCTATAAAAACTAAGGATTATAAATAATTAGAGTTTAGATCCTGCATTTTATACGAGCTTAGAGTTCAAGTTCTGAGTTGTCCAATAAGAAGTTTAGATCCTAAATTTTTTTTTATTATATTCTTTCTTTCATGCATGTCAATGAAATTTTTATATATAGACTAGGAAAAGTATAATGGGAAAAAAAAAATCAAGGGTCTAAACTTTAAACTCTAAGTTCCTATAAAATTAGGGTCTAAACTTTAAACTCTAAGTTCGTATAAAATTCAGGGTCTAAACTCTAATTAGCCCCAAAAACTAAGTATATATCCATATGGCTTGTACGTATATATTCTAATAAAAAATTCTAGAGGAACTTATGAGTTTTTAAAATTTTTGCTAAGTTTTGTTTTTCTAAAATATGTTTATCTATGTTTACTACTTAAAATTGTTCATTAAATTTAACATAGGTAGTTAGATAATTACATGTGAATTTTTTTTTTAAAAAAATCTTGTTTACGTGTGAATTTTTTAAAAAGAAAAATCATGTTTACTCTTCCCAAAATGTAAAAAAAAAAAATTAAAGAGTTTTTGCTCTTCTCAGGTTATATATATATATATATATATATATATATATATATATATATATATATATATATATTAAAATTAATGTTGAGTTCATTATAAAATGTTTGCTAGATGGCTATAGAAAAAAGGTTTTGTTGACATGTGCCCATGTTAACAAACCCTTAAAATAATAATGAAACACTTTGCATTTATACCCACTATAATTCTCATTTTTCCTTCTCTTAAAAAAATTGTGAACTTCAGAAGAAACAATGAAGTATTACTTCGTACTTAGATGTTGTTAGTATGTCTTTCTCTTATAACAATAGGGTCTCGTATAATATTTAAAATTTGTATTTAAATTTTTATATTATTCGCAATATGACCCAATTCCGTGGAATCGATAGTCGTCCCCTGGACGTGACATCGTGCATGCCTAGGTTGCGCATAGCACAAGGCCAAGATATTTTTGCATAACGAGCACATATTCAGAGTACGCAGATAATTGAAACACAAAGTTGAAACATGAAAATATTTTCTTTATTGATAATGAATATCTTTTACAAACTCTTGAACGAGTCAAATATTTGCCGCACGGGCTTACAAAAGTGGACTCAAAATGAGATAGTCGTCCTGTACATTACATCCTTTACTAAAACTTTAAATTGTTTAAGACCTCCAGGCGGGACTATGACTTTTCCTTGGAGCTGCATGAGTTAAGTTGCTAGCTTCTGGGTCTTCAAATATACTTCAAAATAGGGCACGATCAGGGCGTGCAGACAGCTGGACTGGATTGGGAAGTGACTTCAGCTCCTCGCAGGATCGCCTTGGTGCGGGGAACCTGTTTCAACGAGGGTCAGTACATCAAAATATATTGGTGAAGGCGAGTTAATCCAACTATACCAATCAACATGTTGTTTATATGAAGCATGCAACTTATTTGTGGTCTTTCTATCTTGCCTTAGTTCATTTTACAAGCAAGCAGTATATGTAGAATTACTGAAATGAACTTGCCACCGTTCGGTGACTTTTACCTGCCCGTCTGAACCACCTGCATAATACTTACCATGTCCTTCCCTGCCACGAAGACACAAGTTAGCTTTGCACAGGTTTAAATATACGAGGGGATCACTGGCATATTGCCATAAAGGACGGTTTAGTCTCGGGATGGGATGACATGCGATACAAGGAACATAAGGCGCCACAAGCCACTCCATCCGAAACAGGCGACTATCAGGAGTTCCGTTCGGATCGGATCGGATCGGTGCCAGTGCCCCAGCGACCGTCCGCAGGAACTAAGACCTTGTGCACAAGTTGCCCGTGATCAAGGGTAGTCTACTAAGTTATCAATTTAGGCAATTCAGGACAATTACAGGCACATGACAAGTAGCTGGGCAGGATCTATTTTTTGCATAGTCTTCCTGTTCAGTTTATTGCATGGCAGGATAAGCGGGATGCATAGCACAATTTATAGAAGAAGTATACATTCTAACTTAAAATTGAAGCATACTAAGAACATTGTAAACGAACTAGCATGCAATAAGATAACCGTTCACAAGTTGATTAACAAGCATAAAGTAGTCCAAGTCTATTCCTTTTTATCTTGACATCTTTTAGTTATTATGGTATCGTTTGATCGGGACAAGCAAGAATGCAAGATTTTAGATGTGAAAACTTGGAAGAAGGGTCAACTGAATCGAATATAAGCCACTCACAAGTTGGTTGGAGAAGGAAGGGAAAGATGTGCTTTAAGACTCCGCTCGCACGTCGCCTACTAATCGATCACCTGCATTGCCACGAACAGCTGATCAATATCTCTTCCACTATCTCGGAATTGAAGTACAGTTCAACGAACGAAAACAATAAAATCCATCGAAACTGTTCAAGAAAAAACAAACAAATCCGAAAACCAACTCAAAGCACAAAAGCAACAAAGCGACAGCGAAAACTAGGCAAGAAAATTTGCAGCGGAGATGTCCCTCTTGACTCTGCCGCTAAGTCGATCCTCGGGGCACGGTCCACTGAATATTGGAATCGATTTCGAAGAAGCAAATCCATAATGAGGATGAGTTCTTGATTCAATCTATCCCGATCGAACGATACCGACTTGTATTTCTTAGCCGCGCTCCCTGAATAGGGGAAATGAGGCACCACTTCCTAACCAACTAATTGGAAGTTTCGTCTACGAAACTTAGGAATAGAACCTACCACTAATAAACAATGAAGGAAACATTTCCCTCATCTCAGATTCAAGCTCCCAAGTAGATTCCTCGACCGAATAATTTCGCCAAAGCACGCGCACGAGAGGAACCGAACGACTTCGAAGCAGCTTCTATTTATAATCCAAGATCCGCACAGGATGTTCAACATAAGTCAAGTCTTTCATAAGGTCCAGTTGATCAAGATCCACCACATGACTCGGGTCGTACACATACTTCCTAAGCTATGAAACATGGAAGACATCGTGCACTTCGGATAATGACGGTGGCAGGACAATCTGATATGCGACCGGGGTGACTCGCTTTAGTATCTCGAACGGACCGACAAATCTTGGACTTAGCTTCCCTTTTGCTCCAAATCTGGTAACTCCTTGCATGGATGAGACTTTAAGAAATATCCGATCACCTTCTAAGAACTCAAGAGGTAGTCGATGCGTGTCTGAGTAGCTTTTCTGACGACTATGTGCTACCTTTAGCCGTTCTCGGATCAAGCGAATCTTCTGGACGGTTTGCTCCACTAGTTCAGGGCCAAGAATTTACCGTTCTCCAACTTCATGCCAACAGATCGGGGATCTGCACTTTCGCCCATACAACGCCTCATACGGTACCATCTGAATACTGGTTTGATAGCTATTATTGTATGCAAATTCGGCTAACGGTAGATGCATGTTCCAACTCGTCTTCAAGTCCAAGGCGCAGAGTCGTAGCATGTCTTCGAGGATTTGGTTGACACGTTCTGTTTGACCGTCTGTCTGTGGATGGTAGGCGGAGCTGAACTTCAACTTCGTCCCCATTGCTAACTGCAAGCTTTCCAAAAAATGTGATAGGAATCGACCATCTCTATCGGAGACAATGGATACGGGCACGTCGTGGAGTCGAACGATCTCGTTGAGGTAGATCTGAACCAGGTAGTCGGCACTCTAAGTACTTTTGATAGGCAAAAAGTGAGCTGACTTGGTGAGTCGATCCACGATGACCCAGACGACATCATTCCCCCGTTGCCTCTTTGACAAACAAACAATGAAATCCATTGTTATGTGTTCCCATTTCTACTCCGGTATAGCAAGGTTCTGCATCACTCCGTCCGGCTTCTGGTGCTCGGCCTTTACCTTCTGATAAGCCATGCATTGCAACACGAACAACGCCACATCTCTTTTCATGCCGTGCCACCAAAATATCGTCCGGAGATCTCGATACATCTTTGTGCTACCCGGATGTGAAGTGTAACTAGCATAATGGGCTTCCGTGAGTATCTCTTTTCTGAGGGTTGCATCGTTAGGAACGCACAATCTTTCCTTCACTCGCATCATCCCGTCCGTGCCTACTGCAAAGTCGGTTGCCTTTCCTGCTGAGGTAAGACCTTGCATCTTTTGCAGAATAGGTCATCCTTTTGAGCGGACTTGACCTTTTCTAATAAGTCAGGTTCGAGGCGCAGCTGAGCCACTTGCGCCCCCTTTGTGTATCTGATTATAAGTGTAATGCCCAAAGCTTCGATATCCCGACGCAGCTTGTCATCAATAGACAAACTTCCAACGAACACTCAACCCAGCGCATCAACCACAACATACCCTTGCCAGGTGTGTATCTGATCATCAGGTCAAAGTCGCTAAGGAGTTCAAGCCAACGCCGTTGTCGTAGATTTAAATCCTTTTAGGTATAGAGATATTTTAAACTTTTATGATCAGTATAGATCTCGCACGACACACCATAAAGGTAGTGGCGCCACAACTTCAACGGGAAGACCACTGCCGCAAGCTCTAAATCATGGGTTGGATAAAATTTCTCGTGAGGCTTCAACTGCCTCGACACAAAAGCTATCACCTTGTCCCGTTGCATGAGGACACATCCCAAACCCTTTCCTGAGGTGTCACTATATATCTTAAAATCATTGGGCCCGTCTGGAAGGGTAAGAATTGGTGCTGAGACGAGGCGCTGCTTTAACTCCATAAACGAAGCTTCACAGTCGTCCGTCCACGCGAACGTTACTCCCTTATGAGTGAGCTGTGTCAACGGCAAGGCGATTTTAGCAAAATCCTTTATAAATCTCCGGTAGTAGCCTGCTAGACCAAGGAAACTCTGAATATCGCTGGCTGACTCAGGCCTCCTCCACTTCACGACGACTTCTATTTTCTTTGAGTCAACTGAGATGCCATGTGCAGAAATAATGTGCCCAAGAAAGGATATGTTGTCCAACCAGAACTCACATTTACTTAGCTTCGCGTACAACTTATTGTCTCGAAGGGTTTGAAGCACCATCCGCAGGTGTCTTGCGTGTTCATCCTTATTCTTCGAGTACACTAAGATGTCATCGATAAAAACCACCACAAACTTATTGATGAATGGTCGGAACACACGATTCATCAAATCCACAAAAGCGGCAGTGGCGTTCTTCAGTCCACGGAATTGGGGCGTCACTATATATCTTAAAATCATCTATGTGTCATCCTAACGATTGAATTTGATTGACTGTTGGATATCTTTTAGCTCTCTTTAATATTGAAATTTTACGTTTAATTTTAGGATCTTATATAATAGTGAAAATTTGTTTCTTTGGTTTCTAGTTTGGACGATCATTCCAAGTCAACTATTATGACGAAATCCAAATCCTTTTCTAGATAATGCGAAGATCTAAATATAAATTTTAAATATTATAAGAAATCCTAAAACTCAAACAAAATCTCAAGAGCGCATGCAAAAAGTATAGAACTTTTTTATTTTATTTGGTACTCTTTGTCTTACACTTTCATTGACAATGCTCTTTTGTCTTAACACATAAATACTAGATTCAACCAATATAGAAAATGTCTCATTCTTATTCACTTGTTTGATTAGAAGTTCAACAGCAGGTATACATGAAAAATGCACAGAACGGAGGGTATATATGCATAAAAAATGAGAAGAGAAAAAAAAAAAAGCTCTAAATGTGGTGCTTGGCGATTAAGGAAGCTCCGATTATCACACTTTTTACTTTTCTTTGAAAGGAAAAAAAAAGGTATCATTGTCATGCTTGGCCATTAAGGAAGCTCCGGTCATCACAACTTTTCCTTATGCTTTTGAAATTTTACTGATATGGACTGCGCCTACTTATTATACGAGCAAATTCCTGGCCTAGTAGGGAATATGGACCATATTGCTTAGCCCATATGACCTTCTTCAGTATAGGTCACTATATGGGTCCACAAAATAGGGATAGGCTTGTAGCTCTCGTGCTCATACCTTCTTTTTTTTTTTTTTTTTAATATCAGACGTACAATGTGTTACATATTTTTTGATCCCACTGTTTCCAACTTTTACTATTTATAAATAGAAGGAATAATATACCTCCGTGACTCAATCCACCGATCTTCTACCACCTAGCCAGAATCTTATATCTCTCATCGGTAACCACAAAAATTACTCGAATTTGGTGTGCTCATACCTATTTTAGTTATAATTTTGGCACTAATGCAGGTTGTTGAAGCGAGATGGAAAAAGAAAAAATTAGACCTACACACAAAAATGATCTTGTATATATGATTTTTAAGGTGGACCTACAATGTACACAGTATATTTGATACAATCAATAATTACAAATATTGTCAAAGATACATACTTTGACAAATATTGTCAAAGCCTAGCCTACTTCAGAAGGCTTAAATAAAACCTACAAAAAACAAGAGTAAAACATTTGGCAAAGAATTATATGGTTTCCATATAGTCTTTTTTTTTTTGATATGTTTTTTATGTGCCCTACCTTTCGTGTCTAGCCACCCACGGAAGGGAGCTGGAATTCGATCCCGTGACCTTCATCATGGAAGACTCACGTCTTTACCGGTAGGCTAGACGGCTAGTACATGGTTTCCATATAGTCAGTTCACATAGAACTACACCAAAAATTATAACCCATTTCAAAAGACAAATGAATTGAAAAGTTGCCATTCGGTAAACCAACACAGCCGAAGGAAAAGTTCTCTCCCAGTAAACTACTTGTGAAAAGATAGTCACCAATTAAAATTTATTCATTCTACATGATTTTTTTTTTTGAAATCCCATTCTACATGATCAGTTACTATGAATTACATGACAAAACATGCTTAAGTTGAAAAATACATGATTTCTCAATTTGGCTCTGATATCACATGTAAACTATTATTTTGAGAATCATGTTTTTCACTAATATTGAATCTTAATGTGGAAACTTAAAACGTGTACCTTTCTCCATTTGGTAATTCTTATATGTGAGATATTTGATCTCTGTTCTCTTCAACAACTCTTTAATTTGGGAAGAAGACAATTATGAATTTGATGATATCTTTTGAACTGGTAATTCTTTATGCGAGATATTTGATCTCTAAAAATCGTTTCTCTTCAACAACTCTTTAATTTGGGAAGAAGACAATTGTGAACTTGATGATATCTTTTGAACAACAAGACTCGTCTTATACACATCTAAATGGTGTGTCTAATGATTCATCTATTGTCACGCCCCAGTCCCAAAATGACGAGGGACTGAGCACGTGAGCAATGGCCAGCAGCACGCACCGATGGACAACCCAATTTAATGGATCCATCAGGGCATGCTTAAGCTGTAGTCTATCAGTAATATGTTACAAGTCACAGGTATTTCTATTCTCATCCACAGAATAACACAGATTAATGACGGAAATAATGCAAATAGAATTAAATATGCAATACTAAATAAGGTTATCTCGGGAAACAAATCCGAGAATTATTCTGTTACATTTAAGGGAACATAGACTGGAAATAAAATACTGAAAAGGAAATACTGTGTAGCTGAAGCCGGTGCTCAGGAGAAGTCTTCTGCAACTATCTCGTCCTCGGTTCCGGGTTCTGCTCCAAGGAGTGCTCCTGTACCGTACACCTCGGGGTAGTTCTCTGCGGCTACACCTGGGGACATAGTCCATTCCAGGTCCTCAGGGGACATAACAAGGTACAGAAAATACAAGCCAAAACATATGCAGTGCAGCAATAAAATAAACAGCAGGGTAAATATGTAAACCAGCTAGTGATATGCAAGTGAGAGTTTTAGTCATACTCAGGCTGAGACTACTACAGGATCAGTGTCTAAGAAACCATAGCAGTATTTTCTCGAAGAGCCAGAACTTGTGCCAAAGCTCTGTATCAGAGACTAGGACACCTCCAGATAACATTATTTACATTATAATCAGCCTTGATATGGTAATACTCTCCCCACTCCATGTAATCTCACGTCACAGTTCCAGAATATATCAGGTACAAGTCACGCAAGTTTGAATTAATGCAATGAGTCAGACTAGAATCTAAGCATGTAAACTGTAATGACATGAATATGTAACCTATACGGAATCACCAGGTATATCTCAGGCAATTCCGTCACATGAATAGTGTCAGGTGTCCTGGGTTGAGCAGTTAAGCAAGTTACTTATGAAACTACAAGCAATCAAGTAAATACTTTAACCAGAATTATCTGAGAATAGACAGGCTTTACTTGCCCACTGATGTATAACTAAGTCCAGGAATTATGTAGCAAGCTGCAAGTTTTGGCGAGGTACACTTGCCTGTGGTTCCGGCTATGTTCGCGGTTCTGACTTCGGCGGGAATTGTAGGCGGTACTCCGGTTGCTGAAACAAACATCACCATCAGATCCATAAAATATCAATCAGCTAGAAACGCCTGTCCTTGGGTCCAATTTGGAGACAAGGGCAGAAACGGCAGTTTCGGGCCAAAACGGGGTCCACCGGTGGGCCCACTTTGCACCGAAAAACGCGTCCGGGTCAACGGTCTCCAAATTCACCAAACTTAGTGTCAACAGGTCAGGAACGATGATACGAACCCAACAAAACTTCCAGAATTGAATTCCGATGAGCCGTTCACAAAATCGCCCGTCGAGCGGGGCCTGTGGGGCCCACGACACGCGATTTCGTCAACGTTCTCAGAATCGAACCAAACTTGACCCACAGGACCAGCGTATCGCTACGAGTCCGATGGCGCAAGTTTCGTCTCGATCCGACGTGTGTACACAAAATTAGGGTGAATTCCAGAAAGTACGGATACGGGGCGATGTCCGCGGATACGCGTTGATTCCGGTGTGCACGCACACCCAAATCGACTTCCGCGAAATCCCACACATCCGTATCGACGAGGCGCACGTATCTGTGAAGACCGCACGCGACCAAGTCGTCCCGTTTGGCGGGGCGAACCCAGTTCCGGGGTGAATCGGGGTCTGGTTTTTCCTGTTTTTGGATCGCGGTGTGCGATCACCACAGGACGCGATGCCCCGAACAGTTAGTCCGGACACCGAGAGGGTCATACAGGCTTCGCAACGCAATTTGCGGAATCGAAAACGGAGCTACGAATAAAAAGTTACACGCACCTGAAGGGGACCCAAAAACCGGGGTCGAATCGTGTCCGACACGTGTCCGACACGTGTCGGATTCGAAATGAATTTAGGGTTAGGGTTAGGGTTCCGGTGCTCTGCGGCGGGGCTCCGGCGGCTGGGCGGCTGCGGCAACGGCGGAGGGGGCCGGGGAAGCGCGGTGGCTGGAGGGTTCGCCGGCGGCGGCGGCGCGGCTGGGGCGGTGGAGCTGCTACCGCTGCTGCTGTTGCTGTGGCTGCGGTGTCGTCGGGGAAGGAGGAGGAGGGCGGCGTCGGGGACGGTGCTGCGGGGGAGGAGACGGCGGCGGCGAGTGGTCGGAGCCGGTGGAAGGAGGCGGTCGGGGTAGGTGGCTGTGGGGCGGAGGGGAGGAGAGCCGAGGGGGTTTTAAAGGGTGGCCGGGGGGGTTGTCGTGGCCGAGACGGGCGGGGAGAGGGGTGGTCGTGGGGGTGAGGCCCGGCCGGAGCGGGCGGAGGCGGCGGAGGCGGCGGGAAAGTCGGGGAGAGAGGGAGAGGTCGTGGCGGGTTGCGGGCGAGCGGGCGGGTTCGGGTGCGGGTCCGACCCGACCCGCTAGGGGTTGGGCTCGGGTTTGTTGGGCCGGGCTGGGCCGGCCCAACGGGCTGGGCTAGGTTTTATTATAATAAAAATAATAATAATAATAATATTAATAATAATATTAATAATCAGTAAAATAAATAATTAAATAATTAAATAAATAGTTTTCAGGCATTTAAAAAATAGGTCCGGGGTCCGATAAATTCCAGAAAAATTGCCCTAAGTCCAGTTTTTCATTTTACACCCAAAAATATTATTTTCATATTATTTTAATATTGTTTAATATCAATTAAAAATCATTTAAAAATTAAAACACTGTTTTTAAATTACAGAAAATTCCCAGAAAATTCCAGAAAATTGTGAAAAATCCAGTTTTAAAAATTTTAAAAAATCAGGGGGTTTACAATCTACCCCCCTTAAGAGGATTGCGTCCTCGCAATCAAAAGAATAACCGGTCAACAGAGATGATGCGGTCGCAAGCATCGTTTGAAAACACATCACAAGATACTTTAGGGAAATACTGTTTCCCTAAAAATGAAAGTTATGCACTTCCAGAAAATCTAGTTAAAACAAAAGATCTACAACTTTTATGAAAACCAGGTTTGTTATTAACAAGTTATAAATTACTAGGTTGGGGCTGAGGTCACGAACCAAGAGGCACGAGCTACAACAAGACTAGAAACGGATAACTATAAATCACTTACTCGCATCGGCTTCCTGCACAGTCATCGCGTAAGCCTGCTCTCGTCCTTGAGGTAGATTCCTCGGTTGCTGCTGAGCTTGCTGGTAGGGTGCTGCTCGAGGCGCTGGTGGAGTTTGCTGGTTCGCCCTTGGTGCTCCTTCTCCACGTTGAGTGCAATCCCTTACCGAATGCTGACGGGATCCGCATGCCAAACACAATCCTAGTCTGCGTCGGCATTCCTTGGCGATATGGCCTGCTTTGCCACAGTAATGACAAGTAAGAAGGACTACCACTGGTGGTGTAGATGCTTTCTGCTGTTGGTGCGGTCTCTTTGCAGATTCTTCTTGTGCTGCCTTGGTTGGTGCGGATGGGGACGACCGCTTCAGTCTGGTCTCTCTCTTGGTGACGCGTTCTATGCGTCGAGCCGCAGCAAGGACGTCCGAGTATGATGTTGGTGCGACGGACCCAATTAGTTTCTGCAGCTCAATGTTCAGTCCGTCGAAGAATTTCTCGGCCTTCTCTTCCTCAGTCGGGATCAGGGTGGGGGCGAAGCGGCTCAGACGAATGAATTCTGCGTTGTACTCTTCCACCGTCATAGCCTCCTGAGTGAGGCGATTAAACTTGTCTCGCAGTTCTGATCAAGCGATGGCTGGAATATACATCTCTTGGAAGAGTCTGGAGAACTCCTCCCAGGTGACTGGGTCTGGTCCGAGTCGCATCTCCTCGGATAGCCACCAGTGATGGGCATTGTCCGTCAATTGCATTCGGACGGCAGTCATCCAGCGTTCTCGTGGAAGTTCAGCTGCTTCTAGTTGATGCCGAATGTTGGTGAGCCACTCATGAACTTCTGTGGGCTCCTCTTTTCCAGAAAAAGTGCGGGGCTTCAGTTGGCGGAAGTCAGTGATTGAGCCTGTAGTTGGCCATCGAGCTGGTAGGTTGGCCTGCTCCACTGCAGTTACGATGCTGTCCCTTAAGAAGTTAGCTTCGCGACGCTGAGCCTCGTGTTGGACTTGTTGCTGTGCTTGCATCATCGCGTAGATCATCTGAAATATTTGTTGCCCGTCGATCGGCTGTCCTGGTGGGAACACGGGCATTGGTGGGACGAACTGCGGCGGAGGTGGAATGTCGTCGCGCCAGAATCGGGAGGTAGGTTGACCTGCCTGCTGACTCTGTTGAGTTGTGGGGATTCCTCCGACTGGTGTCACGTCGTCGTCGTAGGTGACACCTGTAGCTTGTGGCGTTCCGACGGGAGTCTCGGTGCATTCTTGTGGGTCTATTTTCCTGTATCCAAAATACCCAATAAGAGGCGCACAGGAAACAAGGCAAGATGCAAGTTCAAGTTAGTTCGAATACAATACAGATATCAAAAACGATTCAAGCAAGTGGATGAGATCCTAAAAACTTATCCTATCTTATTGCAGGCCTGTTCGGTCCCTAAGTTGAAACCGAACAATTTAGTCGTAGACCTGCATGGGCCACCACAAAAACCATGTCACGCCCCAGTCCCAAAATGACGAGGGACTGAGCACGTGAGCAATGGCCAGCAGCACGCACCGATGGACAACCCAATTTAATGGATCCATCAGGGCATGCTTAAGCTGTAGTCTATCAGTAATATGTTACAAGTCACAGGTATTTCTATTCTCATCCACAGAATAACACAGATTAATGACGGAAATAATGCAAATAGAATTAAATATGCAATACTAAATAAGGTTATCTCGGGAAACAAATCCGAGAATTATTCTGTTACATTTAAGGAAACATAGACTGGAAATAAAATACTGAAAAGGAAATACTGTGTAGCTGAAGCCGGTGCTCAGGAGAAGTCTTCTGCAACTATCTCGTCCTCGGTTCCGGGTTCTGCTCCAAGGAGTGCTCCTGTACCGTACACCTCGGGGTAGTTCTCTGCGGCTACACCTGGGGACATAGTCCATTCCAGGTCCTCAGGGGACATAACAAGGTACAGAAAATACAAGCCAAAACATATGCAGTGCAGCAATAAAATAAACAGCAGGGTAAATATGTAAACCAGCTAGTGATATGCAAGTGAGAGTTTTAGTCATACTCAGGCTGAGACTACTACAGGATCAGTGTCTAAGAAACCATAGCAGTATTTTCTCGAAGAGCCAGAACTTGTGCCAAAGCTCTGTATCAGAGACTAGGACACCTCCAGATAACATTATTTACATTATAATCAGCCTTGATATGGTAATACTCTCCCCACCCCATGTAATCTCACGTCACAGTTCCAGAATATATCAGGTACAAGTCACGCAAGTTTGAATTAATGCAATGAGTCAGACTAGAATCTAAGCATGTAAACTGTAATGACATGAATATGTAACCTATACGGAATCACCAGGTATATCTCAGGCAATTCCGTCACATGAATAGTGTCAGGTGTCCTGGGTTGAGCAGTTAAGCAAGTTACTTATGAAACTACAAGCAATCAAGTAAATACTTTAACCAGAATTATCTGAGAATAGGCAGGCTTTACTTGCCCACTGATGTATAACTAAGTCCAGGAATTATGTAGCAAGCTGCAAGTTTTGGCGAGGTACACTTGCCTGTGGTTCCGGCTATGTTCGCGGTTCTGACTTCGGCGGAAATTGTAGGCGGTACTCCGGTTGCTGAAACAAACATCACAATCAGATCCAGAAAATATCAATCAGCTAGAAACGCCTGTCCTTGGGTCCAATTTGGAGACAAGGGCAGAAACGGCAGTTTCGGGCCAAAACGGGATCCACCGGTGGGCCCGCTTTGCACCGAAAAATGCGTCCGGGTCAATGGTCTCCAAATTCACCAAACTTAGTGTCAACAGGTCAGGAACGATGATACGAACCCAACGGAACTTCCAGAATTGAATTCCGATGAGCCGTTCACAAAATCGCCCGTCGAGCGGGGCCTGTGGGGCCCACGACACGCGATTTCGTCAACGTTCTCAGAATCGAACCAAACTTGACCCACAGGACCAGCGTATCGCTACGAGTCCGATGGCGCAAGTTTCGTCTCGATCCGACGTGTGTACACAAAATTAGGGTAAATTCCAGAAAGTACGGATACGGGGCGATGTCCGCGGATATGCGTTGATTCCGGTGTGCACGCACACCCAAATCGACTTCCGTGAAATCCCACACGTCCGTATCGACGAGGCGCACGTATCTGTGAAGACCGCACGCGACCAAGTCGTCCCGTTTGGCGGGGCGAACCCAGTTCCGGGGTGAATCGGGGTCTGGTTTTTCCTGTTTTTGGATCGCGGTGTGCGATCACCACAGGACGCGATGCCCTGAACAGTTAGTCCGGACACCGAGAGGGTCATACAGGCTTCGCAACGCAATTTGCGGAATCGAAAACGGAGCTACGAATAAAAAGTTACACGCACCTGAAGGGGACCCGAAAACCGGGGTCGAATCGTGTCCGACACGTGTCGGATTCGAAATGAATTTAGGGTTAGGGTTAGGGTTCCGGTGCTCTGCGGCGGGGCTCCGGCGGCTGGGCGGCTGCGGCAACGGCGGAGGGGGCCGGGGAAGCGCGGTGGCTGGAGGGTTCGCCGGCGGCGGCGGCGCGGCTGGGGCGGTGGAGCTGCTGCCGCTGCTGCTGTTGCTGTGGCTGCGGTGTCGTCGGGGAAGGAGGAGGAGGGCGGCGTCGGGGACGGTGCTGCGGGGGAGGAGACGGCGGCGGCGAGTGGTCAGAGCCGGTGGAAGGAGGCGGTCGGGGTAGGTGGCTGTGGGGCGGAGGGGAGGAGAGCCGAGGGGGTTTTAAAGGGTGGCCGGGGGGGGGGGGGGGGTTGTCGTGGCCGAGACGGGCGGGGAGAGGGGTGGTCGTGGGGGTGAGGCCCGGCCGGAGCGGGCGGAGGCGGCGGGAAAGTCGGGGAGAGAGGGAGAGGTCGTGGCGGGTTGCGGGCGAGCGGGCGGGTTTGGGTGCGGGTCCGACCCGACCCGCTAGGGGTTGGGCTCGGGTCTGTTGGGCCGGGCTGGGCCGGCCCAACGGGCTGGGCTAGGTTTTATTATAATAATAATAATAATAATAATAATATTAATAATAATATTAATAATCAGTAAAATAAATAATTAAATAATTAAATAAATAGTTTTCAGGCATTTAAAAAATAGGTCCGGGGTCCGATAAATTTCAGAAAAATTGCCCTAAGTCCAGTTTTTCATTTTACACCCAAAAATATTATTTTTATAATATTTTAATATTGTTTAATATCAATTAAAAATCATTTAAAAATTAAAACACTGTTTTTAAATTACAGAAAAATCCCAGAAAATTCCAGAAAATTGTGAAAAATCCAGTTTTAAAAATTTTAAAAAAATCAGGGGGTTTACATCTATGTCCCTTCAAAAGATTGTAACTCTTCCCAAAAGTTCTAGACAACAAATGGGTATGTGTCTATTCATAGAGATGTGAGAGATAACTCTTTCCTATATTCCAATAATGTATTTTCTCTCATAAAGAAAATACAATTAACTAACCAACATATCAATTTGTATTAACATGTGGAACATAAATTCTTGCATTCTCCTACTTGGCCAATATGATAAGACAATTGATATGACTTTAAGTTTAAATCTTGATGTGGTTAATTCTTAAACACCATAGTGACAGATTTACTAAGGTGAATCATGACGGTTGTAAGTCAATTAAGAGACATACTTTCCTTCCATGTACTACAACTTTAGAACATCAATCAATATGATCTATAAGTTAGAACTTTAACATTCTAGTCCAACATTAGAGTCTTAAACAAAGACATTCCTGATCAACATTAATCCAAACCATTACTTGTACAATATTTGGAAAACTAGGAAAAATATTTCAGAAATATATATTGATGAGATCTCAAACACATAGAACATATTACATAAAGATTACAATAATGGCTTTCAATTCTTACTACACATAAGACCCATTCTTTTAACATGTTTATAAAAGGTCTTCGGTTGTAGTCCTTTAGTAAGTGGATCCGCTATATGAGTTTTGTATTCAAATGTTCTATGGACACTCGTTGTTTCTGAACTTCTTCTTTAACAAATAAATATTTCAAGTTCATGTGCTTGGCATCCTTAGAATATTTATCATTCTTAGAAAAGAAGACTGCTGATGCATTATCACAATAAATTTTTAGCGGCTTAGTAATAGTGTCGACAACTCCAAGTCCTGAAATAAATTTACACAGCCATGATGCTTGAATTGTGGCTTCAAAGCACGCCATAAATTCTGCTTCCATAGTAGACGAAGCTATGATGCTCTGCTTCGCACTCTTCCATGAGATTGCTCCTCCAGCCAATAGGAACAAATAACCAAAAGTTGATTTTTTGGTATCAATGCATCCAGCAAAATTTGAATCTGAGTAACCGACAACTTCAAGGTGACCAGATCTTCTATATGTGAGCATGTAGTCCTTTGTCCCTTATAGATACCTAAGAACTTTCTTTGTAGTTTTCCAATGTTCAATTCTAGGATTGCTTTGGTATCTACCTAGCATACCAACTGCAAAGCTAATATCCGGTCTTCTACAAGTTTGAGCATATATAAGACTACCAACTAGAGATGCATAAGGAAATTTCTCCATTTGCTGATGCTCCAATTCATTTTAGGACAATGCATAAGGCTAAATTTATCCCCCTTCTGAATTGGTATCACACCAGCTTTACAATTACTCATTCAATATCTTTGAAGAACTCTATTGATATATTCTTTCTGAGAGAGGCCTGAGAATCCTTGTGATAGATCTCGAAATATTTCTATTCCTATCACATAAGATGCCTCACCCATATCTTTCATTTCAAAGTTCTTAGAAAGATATTTCTTGGTTTAGTTCAACAAACCAAGATCACTACTTGCCAACTATATATCATCAACATACAAAACCAAAAATATGAACTTGCTCCTACTGATATTCAGGTATATACACTGGTCAACGATGTTTTCTTTAAAACCAAAAGATGTGATGATATCGTTAAACTTAAGATACCATTGTCGTGAAGCTTGCTTAAGTCCATAAATTAATTTATTTAGTATACCATGTGTTCCTTGCCCTCAACCTGAAAACCTTCTGGTTGTTCCATATAAACTTCCTCTTCTAAATTTTCATTTAGAAATGTTGTTTTCACATTCATTTGGTGTAACTCTAGATCAAAATGAGCTACCAATGCCATGATGATTCTAAGGAAATCCTTCTTTGAAACAGAAGATAAGATTTCCTTGTAATCAATAGCATCTTTTTTAGTGTAACCTTTGGCTACTAATATGGATTTATGTCGTTCAATATTGTCATTTGAGTCACGTTTGGTCTTAAAGATCCACTTGCAACCAACTCTTTTTGAATTTCCAGTTAATTCTACTAAATCCCAGACTTTATTATATGCCATTGATTCCAACTTCTCTTTCATGGCATCAATCCATTCATTAGAATTAACACATTTTATGGCTTGTGAAAATGTTATTGGATCCTTTTCAATTCCTAGATCATAATCTAATTGTTGTAGATAAACCACAAAGTCACCTGAGATGGCTGATTTTCTTTGTCTTTGAGACCTCCTTAATTCCATCTGTTGTGGTTGTTCTACTTCAGCTTTTCATGTTTGACAACTTGTTCATTATTAACAATAAACTCTTCATGATTTATTTCAACCTCATTCTGTTAGAGTTGTAAATGGCTATTTAAAGGCCAAGTTGAGTTTGAACAAATACATAGATTATTCTGATCAAGAATCAAATACTCCTCTTGTCTTACATGGTTCAACCATTCTGTAATCAGCTGGCAATTGCTAAAAATAACACTGAAGTATGTTAATATTAATTGGAGTTGTAATGCGATTAATGATATATTGAACCTCGTTCAGATATTGTGCCACCGAGACACCCTCCGTGTATTTCGAGTTGACGAGTAAAAATTGCATTGTTGCCAACCATCTTTGGTTCGTACAACGGATGCAGATCTTTTGCCGAACCCTCCATGGACATGTGATGAAATACCGAATCGTCCAGCCATGGTGGATGAATCCAACAGCCTTTTGATCCAATCTTTTTCACTCATCAAAAAAATTTGTCCGATGGCTTGGGGCTGTTGCCCTCCAACGAACCATACAAATCTTTACACCAGCGTAGTTCCTCCACCATTGGTTTTCAAATCGTCCAGTTTTTCCCTGTAAGAATAACCATATGTGTGTTCATCTGCTTTGGAGACGTGATTGCATTTCCTCTCTAAAAAATCTGAGAGGTCTGATACCAATTCTTGGTCCCAAAACGTCGCAAAAATGTTTCCAACCCATCGGAAGATAACAAACCTCCGTCTCACGCAAGCACCAAGACATATCAAACATAATATATGTTCAAGGACTACGTCACTTGGACAAATTCTAATCTTTATATCTCAATAATACAAGATTGATTACAATATATATTGAACTCTTTGCCCCCAAGTTCAATTCCTCACAAATCTCAAGAAAGAATAAGACGATACACAATGAAATAACTCACCGAATCATGTGATGATCTCCCTGAACGAAGTAGACGAGATCTTTCCTTTAGACTATCTTGAAAAACGAGTCCTAAGAGCAAAGTACTGATTGTGGACTTGCTCCCTTGAATCTCTCCCTAGAGTTTCTTGTTGGCAACCCCCTTAACCTCTATATATAGGTTAAGATATATACCCTAATTTATGTTTAGAAAATCCCTAATTTAGCCACAACATTAATTCTGACCGTCCAGATTAGATCACACGGTCATAATACATGTTGACTTGGGCCTACGTCTGAACCAAATTTCGATAGGCGATATACTGCCAGACCACCCTCAGAATAGGTTCTGGAACGAGACAACAAAAAATCAGTATACCTTCAATATACTGTCGTTGTTGTTTTGCTTAATTTGAGCCCGGGTTTAGCCACCGATCCTCCATCATCTTCGCCGTAATTTCCGTTGACGTTTCACGATGCCCAGACTGTCCTTCCACACACCTCGAATCGAGGTAAAACCCCAGCACAAAATAGGTAAAGATTTGATTTGATTTAGTGAGATTTGTTAAGAATGGTTTTATGAATCATTGTATAATCTTTGTTTCCTTTTATACTCTCTGTAATCCCTATATATTGAGGCCTCAAGCTGGTGAAGAATACACAAAAATTTATCAACTTACAACATCTACCGTCGTAGCATTCCCACTTGTATTGACATAGGATAGCCCTTCGGATGTTCAAGGAGAAATTAGTTGAGGTTCTCGAGCAGCACCTGAATCAATGCCACTGTTTGAAGGAGGCTGGCCACAGATATACTGGACCAGAGCCATCTTCAGTGTCCATGTTTGCAGAGGACTGCAATCGAGGTTTTTGTTGTTGTTCGTAAAGCTCTCTTTTACTTCATTAATGTATGTTCGCTATCTCTTGATGTACACAGTCAACATTAATCGATTTTTCTGAAACAAAAGGCCATTGGGTATGAACTTAGCCTTGGTGAGGTTACAGTAGTTTCCAGTTTATGTTTTGGTCTTGGGTCTGGTGATTCTTACATCTCGTCGTTTCTGATTTATTTAGAAATTTCCATTGTAGGTATCTAACCAAGCAGAGGTTAACTCTTGTCTTAGGTATACATAGCCTTGTGTACTGCAGCATTAGTCTGATAGCTGGCAATGATAGACACCTACTAGTAACCTTCAGCAACCTAAGGTCGTTAAATTTTAAGTAGGAAATGCCAGTGACATCTTCCATTAGCCGGCTTGTCCCTATAGTACAAGGCATCTAGTGTTTGTTTGATCTATATATGTGTGTGCATAGAGGTCAATATGAATAACAAGTAGAGAGATGGGATCTACAGAACTCGTCCTCCTCCTGGTAACAGCTCTTTTTCTAATTGCCATGGGATCTTTGAGAAGAATTAGGAAGTGGAGGATCTCAGCTAAACTCCCACCAGGTAGCATGGGTCTACCTTTCATTGGAGAAACCTTCTCCTATATGAAACCTTGCTCAGTAACCGAGCGAGGAGAATTCATGGAGCGGCGCTTGACAAGGTATATGCAATTTTTTTTTTTTTTTTATAACATATCAGAAGTAATAGCAAGGTGAAACTGCAGGTACGGAAATATCTTTGCATCCAATCTTATGGGGTCCCCATTAATAGTCTCAGCAGACGCGGAGCTGAACCAGTTTGTGCTAAAGAACGAGTCGCGGCTGTTTTCATCGAAGCAGTCGCCTGCTCGTGAGAGGATGCTGGGCCGAGGGAGCATATCAGTTGAAGTCGGAGACGCCCACAAGAAGTTGAGATCCCCTGTGCTGGAATTCTTGAATGGTGGGAGGATCAAGACGTCGTTCCTGGAAGATGCGGATCGGATTGCGTCCCTCGTTCTTAGCTCGTGGAGGGAGGGCCTAGCCATCTCAGCTAAAGAGGAGGCAACCAAGGTAGAGAGGAATTAATCAAAATATGTTGGTTTTCATGTGAAAAAGAAGAAGAAGAAAGATTGATCAACTACATATGAACATGTCGCAGTTCTCACTATACATTATGGCGAAAAAGATCGCAAGTATGACACCAGAGGATACTCGGCTTGAGAAACTTCGCAGAGAATATGGCAGGTTCTTGAAAGGACTCCTCTGCTTTGGCCTCAATGTGCCTGGAACTGTATATTGGAAAGGTCTACAGGTACTTTGCAAGCTTCTTCAGTAACTACTACTGATTCTTGAGAAACATAGAATAAATTGTACTGTTTCATAGAAGCAGAAAAGCATAGCAACAATGAGAGACCCATCTTCAATTTACCATAACCATAAGAGCCTACTAATGTGATATTAGATGGTTTCATATATAGTTTCTGGCATTTTAACCAAAAAGGGATTTTATATGTTAACTCTTACGAAGGCGAGGAGGAACATTCTGAGCATTTTCAAAGAAGAAAGGGAAGAAAGACTGAAGAAGGGTCACAGAAAGGAGAGAACGGAAGAACCAGACGACTTCCTCAGCTCGCTAACAAAGAATCCCAACCTCTCCCCAGAACAGGTTGATGACTTATTGCTAGGTGTGCTATTTGCTGGGTACGATACGTCCGCAAAAGCAATAACCGCATCGATCTATTTTCTTGAAGGTTGTCCGAGAGCTGTTAAGCAGTTGCGGGTAGAATGAAAATCTCACCTATGTCAAGCTTAACCCTCATCACCATGATATATTGTTTGTTCTAACAAAATGTACTCCAGGATGAGCACCTTCAAGTTGCTAGAGCAAAAAAGCGGCGGGGAGAGAGTAGACTAGCATGGGATGACTACAAGAATATGGAATTCACAAAATGTGTAAGCACATCTAAACCAGAGGCCTACCACAAAAATAGAAATAAAAGATGCATACTCTCACTTGTATATTAACTCACATTGATATCGGTTAAGGTAATCAACGAGACATTGCGGCTTACGAACGTTGCTTCTTTTCTTCTAAAAAGGGCAAGTGGAAATGTTGATTTTAAAGGTATGAGTGACCCAGTGGCAATGGGTATCCTTCAATTCTCCTATTGATCAAGTTCGGTATGGTTTTCTGGTAAATCTCGCATTCTCTTGGATCAGGTTATGTTATTCCCCGGGGTTACGATGTTTTAGTCAGCACCACAGCAGTGCATTTGGATCCTTCCCACTATGAAGACCCTGAGCAGTTCAATCCATGGAGATGGCTAGTAAGTCACTGAACTGCAGGTTGAGAAATTTAAGAAATAAATTGCTGCCTATCAAGAAAACTGATCCATTGGCAAAAAAGGAAAAAATAAAAATAAAAGAAGGTTGTCTGTCTTTAAGCTAAGGTATCAGTGAGTTTGATCTAATATAGTTTTCGCCGTTTGCAGGGATCACCTGGGACAAAGATGACAAATAACTTCATGCCATTTGGTGGCGGAATGCGAATGTGCCCTGGTGCAGAACTTGCTAGGTTAGAGATGGCAGTGTTCCTTCACCATCTGTTACTGAAGTATGAATGGGAGTCAGCAGAGCCTGATGCTCCTATTAGAAAGCCACTCTTAGAATTCCCCAAAGGTCTCCCCATCAGGGTCCGAGCAATATCTGCTGAATTGTAGATGAGATAATCATCATGCAACCTCCTCTTAATACTCAAATATAGAGCTCGGAGATGTATTTGAGGGAATAAATTCTTTGATGTTTAGTCATCCCATAGTGAGGCTATATATAGTGATTACATCCAATACTAGTACGATATATGATTGTATTCCTATATGATAAGTACTAAACACAATATATTTTTACCATATACAAATATTACAAACAGTTGTACTACCGTATATGATTGTATTCTTATATTGTAAGTACAAACGCAATATATTCCTACCATATACAAAGGGAGCATAAACAACGACCATGTCCAACTTGTCTAGTGAGTGATATAAGATTTTCTTAGAAACACCTTTTTGCAAGAACATCTGCCAGCTGCTCTTCAGTATGAACAAAAAGAAAGCTAATAAGCTTCGCATCTAGCTTCTTCTTTTTTTTCCTTTTGGGATGACGATCAACCTTCACATGCTTAGTGCGATCATCTTGCACTGGATTCTGTGATATCTCAATAGCTGCTTGATTGTCATAGTACAACTTCATTGCAATTTTAAGTTTAAATTCCAAATCTCGTAAGAGATTTCTCAACCACAAAATCTCACAAATTCCATGATCCGTGCCTCTATACTCAGCCTCAGCACTTGACCTTACCACAACCTTCTGCTTCTTACTCTTCCATGTCATCATATTACCTCCAACAAAGGTGAAATAACAAGATCACTACCAGAATAAGTCAAATTAGCGACGTCTAAAAATGTCGCTAAATGGCCAAAAAACGTCGCTAAATAATTTTAGCGACGTATGTAGCGACGTTTCGATGAAGTCGCCTTTAAGCTAGTCGCTGACCGAAAAAATGTCGCAAAACGTCGCTATACCGACATTTTCTGGCATCGTAAATGCGTCGCTATATTAGCGACGTCTAGCGACACAACATTGCTAAATTAGCGACGTGTTGTGTGTCGCTATATGTCGCTAAGTTTTTTTTTTAGCGACGTTATGCGACTCATTTAGCGACATTATATTGACCTGGCAATACTGCCATGTCAGCAGTTTTGCGACGGTCAGCGACGTTTTTAGCGACGTGTATAGCGACTTTTATAACGACGTTTGTAGCGACGTATATAAACGTCGCTAAACGTCGCTATAAATATCGCTAAAGATACAGTGAAAAAATAAAAAAATGAATATTGAATTATTTTCAAACCATTCTTCTTGAAGTTTATGAATTCACAATTTGTACAAATAGACCCGGAGCAACCCTCCGTTGAATTTGCTGGGTTCGCCGACCCCCTTCGGTTGAACACTCAACACCGGTAAATTAACATACATTTAATATGAATAATATATTAAAATTTGAAGAAAACGAAACATTAAGATTATAAATCGAGTTAGGACAAAATCTCGTCGTAAAGAATATAACAAATATTCACACAACTGAGTCTGAAAGCCTCGTCGTAAATAATACAAGAAATAAAGTCTGAAAGCCTAAAAAAATAAAGAATATTCATAAATGACCAAATATCATATGTCTGAAACACAAACAATCAATAAACTATCCTAACTAGGACTACTGCAGATCTGCAGGAGGATGACCACCGGCGCGCATTAGGGATAAAAATATATCATACTGCTCCTATGAAATCGACACCGATGTCGATGAAGAAGGCAGTGATGTCGGTGGAATCTATATCGATGAAGGCACACCAGGAGGACGTATCTGCTCAAACTCTGCTAGTCGATGGTTGTATGAATCCATAGTAGATAACAGCCTCGTACTGCTATGAACCATTAAATCCTGCATCATCGTCAGTCTCTCGTCCATGGACAGTTGTGATGCCTGCAGCTCCGTCACGTTGCGCTCTGTCGACGCTCTAAGATCAGCTGTCATATCCCGGAGCTCCACGATGCTGCGCTCGAGCATATCAAATCGTGCGATGAGCGTCGCATCATCCTCCTGCGGCTGGGACAGGGGCTGCTCCTCCATCATTCGCAGCAACTCGTCACGGAGAGACACAATCTGACGGTCAACGGTCTTCTGGACTCGGGCCGACGACTGTCACGCCCCGGGGCGTCCCCCGAGCCGTGACCGCCGTGCGGGCCTGGAGTTGCGCCCGCACAAGGCTTTTTAATGATTTGCATAGCAAGCACATACTCAGAGTACGCAGATAAATTTAAACACAGATTTGAAACATAGAAAAGTTCTCTTTATTGATAATGAACATCTATTACAAACTCTTGAACGAGTCAGCTAATATGCCGAACGGCTTACAAAAGGGTCGACTCAAAATGAGATAGCAGTCCTGTACATTACATCCTTTTATAAACTCAAAATGATAAAGACCTCCTGGCTGGAGGATCGCTTTGCCACGGAGCTGCATTTGTGTATGAAGAGTTGCAGGCTCCTGACTCCAAAATGCTTCGGGGGCGCGGTGAAGATGCGCCAACAGTTGGACTGGATCGGGTAGACGACTTCGGCTCCTCGCTCGGTTCGCCTTGGTGCGGAGAACCTGTTTCAACGAGGGTCAGCATATCGAAACATGCTGGTGAAGGCGAGCTAGCCTGACTATACCAATCAACACGTTGTTTAGTGAAGCATGCATATTTGGTTGGTTTCTATCTTGCCTTAGTTCATTTACAGTTAAGCAGCATATTGAATTTACTGAAATGAACGTGCCACCGTTCGGTGGATTTTACCTGACCGTCTGAATTACCTGTACAATACTTACCATGCCTTCCCTGAAACGAAGACACAAGTTAGTATGCAACAGGTTTAAATATACATAGGATCACTGGCTTGATGCCACGAGGGACGGGTTATAGTCTCAAGACACAAATGATATACACCGCAGGTGGCGAGCCCCGCTGCATAACACTTTGCCCCATAACATACGACTATACATACGTTCCGTCCGGATCGGATCGGTCCCGGCGCCCCGGTGACCGTCCGCGGAACTCATAACATACCTTGTGCACAAGTCGTCCGTGATCGAGAATACTCATAGAATTTGTTCCATAGCATACAGTTTTGCATAGCCATCCTGACAGTTTATTTCATAACAAGCATATATTTCCATACTTAGCACGATTCATAGAACAGTTATAGACGAACTAGCATACAGGATGATAACCGTTCATG
The DNA here is from genome assembly GCA_036927795.1 of Iris macrosiphon. Taxonomy (NCBI): domain Eukaryota; kingdom Viridiplantae; phylum Streptophyta; class Magnoliopsida; order Asparagales; family Iridaceae; genus Iris; species Iris macrosiphon. The sequence continues at coordinate 176,633,242 of JAYESA010000011.1, read as the reverse complement.
AGTTTGTTGACAAGCATAATAACCAAGTCTATTCTCTTTTATCTTGGTTTCTTTTATTATTATTTGGTATCGTTTGATCGGGGCAAAGGAGTGAGGCTCGGAAGCAGAGCTAGCTAATCGGGTTGGTAGCCACTCACTTGGATTTTGGAAAGAAGAAGGAAAGAGGCGCTTCACGACTCCGTTCGCAAGCCGCCTACTGCTCGTTCACCTGCACACGAACAGCTCGATTAATACTTCTTCCTCTCTTTCCAATCTCGGAATAGAAGTGCAGTTCAATGAACGAAAACAATGAAAACCATCGAAACCGTTCAAGGAAAACAAGCAAATCCCAAAACCAACTCAAAGCACGAAAGCAACAAGCGACATCGAAAACCGAGGCAATAAAAGATAGCAGCGGAGAGGTCCCTCCTGACTCTGCCGCTAAGCCGATCCTTGGGGCGCAGTCCACTGAATATGGGAATCGATTCCGAAGAAACAAATCCATAACGAGGACGAGTTCTTAATTCAATCTATCCCGATCGAACGATACCGTCTAGTGTTTCTTAGCCGCGCTCTCCGCACCGGGAGAACGGGGCGCTACATCCTACCCAACCAATTGGAAGTTTCGTCCCGAAACTTAAGAATAGAACCAACCGTTAGGGGTTATTGGGTTGAGGCAGGAGCTTAGAGGGGAGTGGACAATTCCGAGCTACGTGGCCAGGCCCGCCACAGTTGAAGCATAGACCTTTTCTGCTGTAACATCTCTCCGTAGAGTGTCCTTGTCTTTTACAGAAATCACAGAATGGTCTCGGGTTTCCTTTGTGGCGACCACCGTCTTTATGTCGTTTTGCAGCATTGTTTCCTCCATCGTCGCCTTGGCGTTTGTGATTGTAGGTATGCACAGCGCCGGTGGAAACGTGAGGATAGAGTGGTTCGAGAGATAGGGCATGATTCATGACTTCACGCATTGTTCCGTACTGATTGTTGACTACGTGCGAATAGATGGCAGGGCGTAGTCCACCTTCAAACCTTCTAGCTCGACTCGCTGCATCAGGTAAATAGGCCCTAGCGAACTTCGAGAGTCGGTTGAACTCGGCGGAATACTCTTTAACTGTCATCCTGCCTTGTCTCAGTTGCACGAAGTCATTTTCCATCTTACGTTGCACTGGAGGGGGTATATACTCCTCTTCAAACGCGGCACGAAAGGTCGTCCACGAGATCGCCTCCTCTCCGTGATCAAGTTGGAGAGATCGTCGATGCACGTCCCACCAATCGTGTGCGTCGAGGCGGAGCTGTAGTTGCGCGCAGGAGACGCGCTTTTCTTCGGGGACCTCTAGCAGAGTGAAGTGATCTTCAAGTTCTGCTAGCCAATCTAGAGCTACCACTGGGTCCTCAGTCCCGTTGAACGGGGTGTTGCAGACTTTCTTGAAATGGCCCAAGTTGAAGGCAGTCACGTCCCTCGGCCTTGGGATTTGAGGCGTCTCCACTTCAAGCACGGGCTGTTCCACCGGAGTCGCTGCTGTTGCGGCGGAATGGTTGGCAGCCAAAGTCTGAACGATCTGATGCAGGGTATCGACCTGCTTCTGTTGGACTGAGAATCGGGTCTCTAGATTACTCTCGAGCTTAGCTTGGCGAGCATCGTCTCGTTGTCGTTGCGATTCTAACATCTGCATTAACCGCTCAAGCGGGTCGACTCGAGACATGCCTCTTTGGCTTCGAGAGCTTCCCGAATTGCCCGAACTGCTCTCTTGTGTTTCGATCGGTGGCTGCGCTTCAGATTGCGCTGGATCCATTCCTTCAAAAGAAGGTAAATTACATTAGGATCATAATGTATTATGGACTTATTGCATGAATGTATCTCATTTTGGCCTAGCGAGTTCAAGAGTTCGCACAGGAATTTCGATCGTTAAAGGAACTTTTCCAGCACGAAGTCTAAGGAACTTTGAATCTGTGCTCTGATACCACTATGTCACGCCCCGGGGCGTCCCCCGAGCCGTGACCGCCGTGCGGGCCTGGAGTTGCGCCCGCACAAGGCTTTTTAATGATTTGCATAGCAAGCACATACTCAGAGTACGCAGATAAATTTAAACACAGATTTGAAACATAGAAAAGTTCTCTTTATTGATAATGAACATCTATTACAAACTCTTGAACGAGTCAGCTAATATGCCGAACGGCTTACAAAAGGGTCGACTCAAAATGAGATAGCAGTCCTGTACATTACATCCTTTTATAAACTCAAAATGATAAAGACCTCCTGGCTGGAGGATCGCTTTGCCACGGAGCTGCATTTGTGTATGAAGAGTTGCAGGCTCCTGACTCCAAAATGCTTCGGGGGCGCGGTGAAGATGCGCCAACAGTTGGACTGGATCGGGTAGACGACTTCGGCTCCTCGCTCGGTTCGCCTTGGTGCGGAGAACCTGTTTCAACGAGGGTCAGCATATCGAAACATGCTGGTGAAGGCGAGCTAGCCTGACTATACCAATCAACACGTTGTTTAGTGAAGCATGCATATTTGGTTGGTTTCTATCTTGCCTTAGTTCATTTACAGTTAAGCAGCATATTGAATTTACTGAAATGAACGTGCCACCGTTCGGTGGATTTTACCTGACCGTCTGAATTACCTGTACAATACTTACCATGCCTTCCCTGAAACGAAGACACAAGTTAGTATGCAACAGGTTTAAATATACATAGGATCACTGGCTTGATGCCACGAGGGACGGGTTATAGTCTCAAGACACAAATGATATACACCGCAGGTGGCGAGCCCCGCTGCATAACACTTTGCCCCATAACATACGACTATACATACGTTCCGTCCGGATCGGATCGGTCCCGGCGCCCCGGTGACCGTCCGCGGAACTCATAACATACCTTGTGCACAAGTCGTCCGTGATCGAGAATACTCATAGAATTTGTTCCATAGCATACAGTTTTGCATAGCCATCCTGACAGTTTATTTCATAACAAGCATATATTTCCATACTTAGCACGATTCATAGAACAGTTATAGACGAACTAGCATACAGGATGATAACCGTTCATGAGTTTGTTGACAAGCATAATAACCAAGTCTATTCTCTTTTATCTTGGTTTCTTTTATTATTATTTGGTATCGTTTGATCGGGGCAAAGGAGTGAGGCTCGGAAGCAGAGCTAGCTAATCGGGTTGGTAGCCACTCACTTGGATTTTGGAAAGAAGAAGGAAAGAGGCGCTTCACGACTCCGTTCGCAAGCCGCCTACTGCTCGTTCACCTGCACACGAACAGCTCGATTAATACTTCTTCCTCTCTTTCCAATCTCGGAATAGAAGTGCAGTTCAATGAACGAAAATAATGAAAACCATCGAAACCGTTCAAGGAAAACAAGCAAATCCCAAAACCAACTCAAAGCACGAAAGCAACAAGCGACATCGAAAACCGAGGCAATAAAAGATAGCAGCGGAGAGGTCCCTCCTGACTCTGCCGCTAAGCCGATCCTTGGGGCGCAGTCCACTGAATATGGGAATCGATTCCGAAGAAACAAATCCATAACGAGGACGAGTTCTTAATTCAATCTATCCCGATCGAACGATACCGTCTAGTGTTTCTTAGCCGCGCTCTCCGCACCGGGAGAACGGGGCGCTACAACGACTGCGAGGGCTGTGGCGAATACGCACTTGCCGTGGAGGCCCTAGATGACTGCGTCGCAACAAGGGCGCCATAGGATCCCGTACCGTAGTATGTACCCCTCTGGAGACCACCAGCGGCGGTCACCCACAACTCGTCCGTCGACGGAGCTGGAGAGGGCTGCGAGGAAGTACTAGCCTCTCCCGCTGTAGGTGCACTAGCAGTCGTCCGCTCACGCAGCCTAAGATACTCGGCCTAGAAAAGTTTGGATACTCGATAATTGTCTAAGTTATATTAAAATTAATACAAAGTAAAGTAATACTTACATATGTCTGCGAGGCCCTCTCAATAATGAGATTCCCGTCCTTTCGATGGGTGGCCAGAAAGACGGTCACCATGTTTGCATCCTCACCCATCTGTACCTGTTAAAAATATATTATTTAGTACTAAAATTAAATATTTTATCCTACTACCATTTTATCGTACTTGTATTAAAATAATATATCTGAAATAAAAAACATACCAAACGATAAAAATATTCCATCATCGGAATCGAGCCACCACACCACTTTGCTGCCTTCTGCCTAGCCGCCTTGGCCTTCTTAGACCTTTTCTTGTATCTCGGATCGTCGAATCTAGCCCTCATCACACTCCACTGCTCAGACCTTTTCCCTTTTGGGATGACGATCAACCTTCACATGCTTAGTGCGATCATCTTGCACTGGATTCTGTAATATCTCAATAGCTGCTTGATTGTCATAGTACTGTACTTTGCAATTTTAAGTTTAAATTCCAAATCTCGTAAGAGATTTCTCAACCACAAAATCTCACAAATTCCATGATCCATGCCTCTATACTCAGCCTCAGCACTTGACCTTACCACAACCTTCTGCTTCTTACTCTTCCATGTCATCATATTACCTCCAACAAAGGTGAAATAACAAGATCACTACCAGAATAAGTCAAATTAGTGACGTCTAAAAATGTCGCTAAATGGCCAAAAAATGTCGCTAAATAATTTTAGCGACGTATGTAGCGACGTTTCAATGAAGTCGCCTTTAAGCTAGTCGATGCCCGAAAAAATGTCGCAAAACGTCGCTATGCCGACGTTTTCTAGCGACGTAAATGCGTCACTATATTAGCGACGTTTAGCGACACAACGTTGCTAAATTAGCGACGTGTTGTGTGTCGCTATATGTCGCTAAGTTTTTTCTTTTTAGCGACGTTATGCGACTCATTAAGCGACGTTATATTGACCTGGCAATACTACCATGTCAACAGATTTGCGACGATCAGCGACGTTTTTAGCGACGTGTATAGCGACTTTTATAACGACGTTTGTAGCGACGTATATAAACGTCGCTAAACGTCGGTCGTCGGTAAGAATCACAACATAAGTGATATTTCTATTGTTTATATTTCTTATTATGAATTGTTAAAAAAAATAATCTAGAAAGGTAGAAAGATCACTTAAGAATAGTTACTAGCTTCACATGTTTACTATGTTGATTTTAAGTGAGTTTGTTAATTCGTTGCTCACCACGATACTACAATGTACTGACCCACGTCTCCACAAGTAGCGAGAGACAGGAGGGTATTCAGATGTGCTAGAAACTAGTCCAATCTAGTTGACCTTGTTTAATACCTCGAAGTTTTTGGTTCAAGTTTAGCAGTTTCCTTTTGAAGGTGTTTTGTCTTTTATTTTATTAAATGATATGATGTATAGACATTGTGGCTATTTTTAGTTTCAAAAGAGATGTAAGCCAAGTAAGTATGACATTTTGAGTTGTCCAACAAGAGTATTTTGTAATCTCGTTCAAGTTATCAATAAAAGAAGTTATTTTGTTCATATCTCAATGTTATTATTTGGTTTTCTGCAATAAAGTTCCGCTGCTTCTTTATCTAATGATTCTATTTTGTTATTGTGCAAGTTCATGTCTTGTACATGCACAACTTAGGTTTTTACGATATCACGTCCGGTGGTGATTTTACAATCCTTCGAAATCGGAATGTGACAGTAAGTACTAAATACAATATATTTCTACTATATACAAATATTAACTTAACTCACGCTAATATTAATAAGCACATCCAGAAGTAGTTTAGGGGATGTAATCTCTCCACGTTTTGTGATGTCTGTGAAGATGAATTCCATATCATTAGCGAGATGAGCAACTTTAAAGCATAAACCACACCTTTTCTTTGTAGCAATTACATATAGAACAAGGTTCGCAGTATCCGTATCGGAATCAGTATCGAACCTTTCCTATGAGTATAGGGATCAGCGGTATTGGTAGTATCGACGGTTTCAGATCGGAGTAGCAAAATTTTTGGTATCAAAAGATAAATAATTATAAAAATTAATTTTTTATATATTTTTTGGCATAATTTTAAGCATTTTCTGTGTTGTTTCTTAATAATTTTGAAATTGAATGAAATAAAAGTCACCTTGGTCATTAATTTACATGCGATAAACAAGTTTTCTTTATTTACATATTTTTACAATCTTAATATGTTTTTCCATCCTTGTTGATTGGTCTTTTTCATTCATTTTTTCTGTGGAACTGACTGGGAAAGAGGCCCCACAGCATCCGTATCGGTCAGTATTGGTAGTGGTCGGAATTGAATCGGAACATGCCAAACTGTATCGATATCGTACCGATATCGTCCGATACTGCAAACTATGATATAGAGTTCTTATTCTTGGACAGCCCTTCGGATCCAGGAGAAAGGCATTGAGGTTCTCGAGCCGCACTTGCATCGATGCCACGCCACTTTCTGAAGGAGGCTGGCCATACATCGACTCCATTGCTAATATAGGTTTAGGACAACATATAAACACGCAGTAAAATACAATGTACAGTCTACCGAATAGGCTCAATTATAGGACACTAATTTCAAGCTGCACCCTCTCACCAGCAAAATAGTCGTCTCCGCTCTGATACCCTAAATATATGTCTCAAGGACCACGACATGATACGAGCAGGGCCACACCACCGAGATGGCATATATTTTTACTTGTTCTAGTATATCTCGGAGTATCTGTCTCTTGTTCAATATGTCTGACACGATGCGACTCGAACACAACATGGATTGGATTGTTTGAGTGTCTGTGTTCCCTTCCCCCTACTCCCTACCCCCAAACAGAGTTGGAACTGAAAACTAAACATAATATATGAAACATCGACTATATGTTAAAAATTTTCGTATCTCTCTTTCTCATCTCTTCCAGAGGGCTCAACAAAGCTCATTTTCTCATTTCTCCAAGTGAGGAGACCCAACTGTCTCTATCCGAGAAGCAGGAAACAGAAATCCATAAGTCCAGGAGGACTAAAAACTATCACAGAGCCCGTATCAACATCTTTTCGGTCCAAATCAGTCAAACTCATGTCTTAGAATATATGTCTTAAACTTGTTTCATATATGTGTTGGGCGAACTGTTACGCTTGTAGCTGGTCATTAGAGTATTGTAACCCGTTTGCTTTATTTCAATAAAGAACTCATGAAAAGAAAAAAAAAAATTAAAATGCAAAGTTGAATGATATTAGCCAAAGTAACAAATACTCCGTCAAAATCAAGTAGAACAAGCACATGCATTATCAATTAAAATGACTCAGTTTAATACAAGTGTTCTCCCTTCTGCTAAATATTCCAATGTTCAAAATATAGCAGGCGAAGATGATATTAATAGCAACATAAAGAACCTCGGAGATTTTATCACCACTGATGCATAAACAGAGTATGAAGAAGTAACAATTTTAAGTTGTTATACATAGTAAGAGGCTTTTATATACAAATGAACGTGAAGTATTCTGAATTGAAGGCCGGCCTCGAGGGTTGGATTGCCATAGTCGGAGCTAATTTTGATTGTCCTTTGATCGAACCTCTTGTGAGTTGCTTCTTTATTTCCTGTAGGATCACCCACGATCCTGACCTCTTGCAGGTCACACTGGACCTGGAGGTTGTCCTAAGCAGAAGAAGTTTGTCTGTCCAAACCAAAGTCAGGCTTACTCGTGGACCGGCTCTGTCTGAATTGATAAAGAAACAACATGTTAGCAAACCGGAATTGAAGTACACGATGAGGATCACAAAACCGGTGCCGGACTTTAGATTTTGAGACCGGAGGTGAATTCTAAACGTGGTGTCATCAAAGCTTAATGTTCATTTTTTTTTTCCGTCAACAATGAGACAATAGTATTATCAATATAAAATTCAAAAAATAAATATAATATCCAAATAATATATGTCATAAAATTGCAATGTCTGCTCTGAAGTTTCAAAAGTACTCTATTAGTGCCTTAGTGAGCTTTCTACGACGAAAGGATAACAAAAACATGGATTACACATAGAATCTAAGAATATAAATTAAAAAAATCTAGATTAATTTTTTTTTTACCTAGTTTCATATTAGTGGAGTTTTGCCTTGATTATGTAGGTATGTTGGTTCTCTCTATCTCTACTGTTAATTATTACGATGTTAGCTTAGGGTTGGAAGAGGAAAAGAGAAGAATGTTTGTTTGGTTTTTTGATTTTGGAAGAGAAAGAAAGAGAATAGTATTGAAATGTGTTTCTCCAAAATGTAAAATGAAGTTGTTTTGTCCTCTAATCAATATTGCCTCCGAGATAGAAAATGCTGTGCCAATAACAACGGCCATATTCTATTATTCATGTGGGTCTCCACTGTTCCATATATAATCTATATACCAATATAATGTGGAAATTACCAAATTGGTTCCATGGTCTAGTGGTTAGGACATTGGACTCTGAATCCAGTAACCCGAGTTCAAGTCTCGGTGGAACCTTTATTTTAATTTTTTTTTCATCCTCAGAAGAAAAAATATATAGCTCAAGTTTCCGTAGTATAACTATTTCATCCTCCTCAAAAAAAAAAAAAAAAAAAAAAAGGGAAAAACTCTTTCCAGTCCAAAACGGATGACCGAGTAAAAAAATCGTACGGCCACGTACCCCCCCAATTCCCACTTCCCTTACACTTTCATGTGAGATTCATGTATCCAAACGGCCCCAAACGGTGTTTGGCTGCATGTAACTAGAATTATGCGCCAAATCCGAATGACTCATGTGGTTACCAAGAAGAGGCATAAGATCCTGGCTAGGCAGCAGAAGATCAGTGGATCGAGCCACGAAGGACGTATTGTTTCTTCCATTTATAAATGATTTCATCTCAAAAAAAAAAAAAAAAAAAAACTAGAATTATGCAACTTATCTCTACTATTATAATGCGGCTTGGAAACGGCTCAAAAATAGCCGTCAAGCCGTATGTATATTTTCTACCAAGTAAAAATCACGCAACATAGTCAAAAATAAAATAAAATAATTTAATCCTTCTAACTATCTTAACATATAATAAATCATAAAATATATTCAATATTTAAATTATATTTAAAATAATAATGGTATTATCTAACTAAGTATATATCCAAAATTTTAAAAACATATCTATAATAAATCTTAATAAAAATATATTCAAATCATATTTAAAATATTTTAAAATAATTTGAATTTTTATCTAACTTTTAACAATATCATAGTGTTGATGTAAGTGGATTGTAAATCTAGTTTGTATTTACAAATGTAGATGTTTTTGTATTTACAAATCTAATGTTTGGTTAACTACTTGCATAGAGATTTTGTCACTTCAAAGGAGAGAATATAGAGACATATTCGTAACCATATTTATTGTATTATTTTAATTAACTAGGGTTGAAAATCGAACGAACGAGTTTGAACAAAGTGTGTTCAATTTCGATTCGATTACCTCCAACAAAGGTGAAATAACAAGATCACTACCAGAATAAGTCAAATTAGCGACGTCTAAAAATGTCGCTAAATGGCCAAAAAATGTCGCTAAATAATTTTAGCGACGTATGTAGCGACGTTTCAATGAAGTCGCCTTTAAGCTAGTCGATGCCCGAAAAAATGTCGCAAAACGTCGCTATGCCGACGTTTTCTAGCGACGTAAATGCGTCACTATATTAGCGACGTTTAGCGACACAACGTTGCTAAATTAGTGACGTGTTGTGTGTCGCTATATGTCGCTAAGTTTTTTCTTTTTAGCGACGTTATGCGACTCATTAAGCGACGTTATATTGACCTGGCAATACTGCCATGTCAACAGATTTGCGACGGTCAGCGACGTTTTTAGCGACGTATATAGCGACTTTTATAACGACGTTTGTAGCGACGTATATAAACGTCGCTAAATGTCGGTCGTCGGTAAGAATCACAACATAAGTGATATTTCTATTGTTTATATTTCTTATTATGAATTGTTAAAAAAAATAATCTAGAAAGGTAGAAAGATCACTTAAGAATAGTTACTAACTTCACATGTTTACTATGTTAATTTTAAGTGAGTTTGTTAATTCGTTGCTCACCACGATACTACAATGTACTGACCCACGTCTCCACAAGTAGCGAGAGACAGGAGGGTATTCAGATGCGCTAGAAACTAGTCCAATCTAGTTGACCTTGTTTAATACCTCGAAGTTTTTGGTTCAAGTTTAGCAGTTTCCTTTTGAAGGTGTTTTGTCTTTTATTTTATTAAATGATATGATGTATAGACATTGTGGCTATTTTTAGTTTCAAAAGAGATGTAAGCCAAGTAAGTATGACATTTTGAGTTGTCCAACAAGAGTATTTTGTAATCTCGTTCAAGTTATCAATAAAAGAAGTTATTTTGTTCATATCTCAATATTATTATTTGGTTTTCTGCAATAAAGTTCCGCTGCTTCTTTATCTAATGATTCTATTTTGTTATTGTGCAAGTTCATGTCTTGTACATGCACAACTTAAGTTTTTACGATATCACGTCCGGTGGTGATTTTACAATCCTCCGATTATGTGACAGTAAGTACTAAATACAATATATTTCTACCATATACAAATATTAACTTAACTCACGCTAATATTAATAAGCACATCCAGAAGTAGTTTAGGGGATGTAATCTCTCCACGTTTTGTGATGTCTGTGAAGATGAATTCCATATCATTAGCGAGATGAGCAACTTTAAAGCATAAACCACACCTTTTCTTTGTAGCAATTACATATAGAACAAGGTTCGCAGTATCCGTATCGGAATCAGTATCGAACCCTTCCTATGAGTATAGGGATCGGCGGTATTGGTAGTATCGACGGTTTCAGATCGGAGTAGCAAAATTTTTGGTATCAAAAGATAAATAATTATAAAAATTAATTTTTTTATATATTTTTTGGCATAATTTTAAGCATTTTCTGTGTTGTTTCTTAATAATTTTGAAATTGAATGAAATAAAAGTCACCTTGGTCATTGATTTACATGCGATAAACAAGTTTTCTTTATTTACATATTTTTACAATCTTAATATGTTTTTCCATCCTTGTTGATTGGTCTTTTTCATTCATTTTTTCTGTGGAACTGACTGGGAAAGAGGCCCCACAGCATCCGTATCGGTCAGTATTGGTAGTGGTCGGAATCGAATCGGAACATGCCAAACTGTATCGATATCGTACCGATATCGTCCGATACTGCAAACTATGATATAGAGTTCTTATTCTTGGACAGCCCTTCGGATCCAGGAGAAAGGCATTGAGGTTCTCGAGCCGCACTTGCATCGATGCCACGCCACTTTCTGAAGGAGGCTGACCATACATCGACTCCATTGCTAATATAGGTTTAGGACAACATATAAACACGCAGTAAAATACAATGTACAGTCTACCGAATATGCTCAATTATAGGACACTAATTTCAAGCTGCACCCTCTCACCAGCAAAATAGTCGTCTCCGCTCTGATACCCTAAATATATGTCTCAAGGACCACGACATGATACGAGCAGGGCCACACCACCGAGATGGCATATATTTTGACTTGTCCTAGCATATCTCGGAGTGTCTGTCTCCTGTTCAATATGTCTGACACGATGCGACTCGAACACAACATGGATTGGATTGTTTGAGTGTCTGTGTTACCTACCCCCTACTCCCTACCCCCAAACAGAGTTGGAACTGAAAACTAAACGTAATAGATGAAACATCAACTATATGTTAACCCTTTCGTCTCTCTCTTTCTCATTTCTCCAAGTGAGGAGACCCAATTGTCTCTATCCGAGAAGCAGGAAATAGAAATCAGTCAGACTTAGGTCTTAGAATATATGTCTAAAACTTGTTTCATATCTCTGTTGGACGAACTGTTGTTACGCTTGTAGCTGGTCATTAGAGTATTGTAACCCGTTTGTTTTATTTCAATGAAGAACTTATGGAAAAAAAAAAAAAAAAATTTAAATGCAAAGTTGAATGATATTAGCCAAGTAACAAATACTCCGTCAAAATCAAGTAGAACAAGCACATGCATTATCAATTAAAATGACTCAGTTTAATACAAGTGTTCTCCCTTCTGCTAAATATTCCAATAGGCAAAGATGATATTAATAGCGACATAAAGAACCTCGGAGATTTTATCAAGAGGCAGACAAGTAATGGAGAACATACCCATACATCAGAACACAAGATTTATCACCATTGATGCATAAACAGAGTATGAAGAAATGACAATTTTAAGTTGTTATACATAGTAAGAGGCTTTTATATACAAATGAACCTGAAGTATTCTGAATTGAAGGCCGGTCTGGACGGTTGGATTGCCGTAGTCGGAGTTAATTTTGATTTCCCTTTGATCGGACCTCTTGTGAGTCGTTTCTTTATTTCTTGTAGGATCATCCGCGATCCTGGTCTCTTGCAGGTCACACTGGACCTGGGGGTTGTCCTAAGCAGAAGAAGTTTGTCCAAACCAAGGTCAGGCTTACTCGTGGACCGGCCCTGTCTGAATTGATAAAGAAACAACATGTTAGCAAACCGGAATTGAAGTACACGATGAGGATCACATAACCGGTGCCGGACTTTAGATTTTGAGACCGGAGGTGAATTCTAAACGTGGCGCCATCAAAGCTTAATGTTCATTTTTTTTTTTTCCATCAACAATGAGACACTAGTATTATCATTATAAAATTCAAGAAATAAATAGAATATCCAAATAATATATGTCATAAAATTGCAATGTCTGTTCTGAAGTTTCAAAAGTACTCTATTAGTGCCTTAGTGAGCTTTCTACGACGAAAGGATAACAAAAACATGGATTACACATGGAATCTAAGAATATAAATTAGAAAATTCTAGATTTGAAAAAAAAAAAAAAAAACCTAGTTTCATATTAATGGAGTTTTGTCTTGATTATGTAGGTATGTTGGTTCTCTCTATCTTTACTGTTAATTATTTCGATGTTAGCTTAGGGTTGGAAGAGGAAAAGAGAAGAATGTTTGTTTGGTTTTTTGATTTTGGAAGAGAAAGAAAGAGAATAGTATTGAAATTTGTTTCTCCAAAATGTAAAATGAAGTTGTTTTGTCCTCTAATCAATATTGCCTCCGAGATAGAAAATGCTGTGCCAATAACAACGGCCATATTCTATTATTCATGTGGGTCTCCACTGTTCCATATATAATCTATATATAAATCTAATGTGCAAATTAACAAATTGGTTCCATGGTCTAGTGGTTAGGACATTGGACTCTGAATCCAGTAACCCGAGTTCAAGTCTCGGTGGAACCTTTATTTTTTATTTTTTTTCATCATCATCAGAAAAAAATATATAGCTCAAGTTTCCGTAGTATAACTATTTCATCATCCTCAAAAAAAACAAAAAAAAACAGGAAAACTCTTCCCAGTCCAATGCGGATGACCGAGAAAAAAAATAGTACGGCCACATGACACGTACGGATTGGCTGGCCGTGGGACCCACAAATTCAATTTTTCTGTTAACGTCAGCGTGTGACGGACCTGTCGAATCCACTCACGATATGTGGCGTCGGTTTCAGTCGCTGTCGTCCGTTCGGTCTGGAACGAAGCATTCACAAATATATAGCGCAAGTTTTCCGTAGTATAGCTATAAACATGGAAACGTCATGCTATTGTAAATTTATCTTGTAGAATATTGTTTTTTTTTTTTTTTTTTTTTGTGAGATATCCGACGTAACGTTCAGAAGTTTGTACACGCTTTATTAGATGCATTTTGGACCCACTATTTTTAACTTTCATCATTTATAAATAGAAAAAATAGTACGTTTTCGTAGTTCGACCCACTGATCTTCTACCATCCAGCTAAGATTTTATCTCTCTCTCTCTTCCGTGACCACAAGGTCACTCGAGTTCGAGTATGAATATTGTAAATTGAAACATCCTTTTTCTATAGCTTTCCAGTTACGAGCTATTCTCTGCTCATTCCGAATGTTAGGAGAGGATTGGGAGGTGAACTGGCTAATGTACTGTTAAATCATTGAATGTTGATTCGAGTCACAATAAGATTACAGAGCCTCACTTGCTCACGCGCAAGTGTGCTACGCATCTCCGAGGATGTTGGAATGGTGAAAAATGAGGGGACAAAGAAGTCATTTGTCACGATGACACGAGGTTTTTTTTTGCACCTTCCCTACCACTCTCAAACCAAACAAAATGGTGGGAAACTCCATTCCCACTTCCCTCACACTTTCATGTGAGATTCATGTATCCAACCGGCCCCAAACGGTGTTTGGCTGCATGTAACTAGAATTATGTGCCAAATCCGAGTGAATCTTGTGGTTATCGAGAAGAGGCATAAGATACTGGCTAGGCAGCAGAAGATCAGTAGATTGGGCCACGGATGACGTATTGTTTCTTCCATTTATAAATGATGAGAGTTTGAGTTAGTGGGCCCAAAAGGCATTCAACGCAGCGTGCACGTAATTTCGAACGTTACGTCGGTCATCTCAAAACAAAAAAACTAGAATTATGCAACATATCTCTACTATTATAATGCGGTTTAGAAACGGCTCAAAAATAGCCGTCAAGCCGTATGTATATTCTCTACCAAGTAAAAATCACGCAACATAGTCAAAAATAAAATAAAAAAATTTTAATCCTTCTAACTACCTTAACATATAATAAATTATAAAATATATTCAATATTTAAATTATATTTAAAATAATAATGGTATTATCTAACTAAGTATATATCCAAAATTTTAAAAACATATCTATAATAAATCTTAATAAAAATATATTCAAATCATATTTAAAATATTTTAAAATAATTTGAATTTTTATCTAACTTTTAACAATACCATAGTGTTGATGTAAGTGGATTGTAAATCTAGTTTGTATTTACAAATGTAGATGTTTTTGTATTTACAAATCTAATGTTTGGTTAACTACTTGCATAGAGATTTTGTCACTTCAAAGGAGAGAATATAGAGACATATTCGTAACTATATTTATTGTATTATTTTAATTAACTAGAGTTGAAAATCGAATGAACGAGTTTGAACAAAGTGTGTTCAATTTCGATTCGATTAAACTATTCGAGCTGAGCTTAAGATCGAGCTCAAAAATGGTGTTTGAACTCGGTTCCATTAGAGACTCGAAATGATCGAGGTCGACTCGATTTAGCTTATGAGCTCGGACGAAACACGAACCGAGTCCGAAATATGTTGTATAAATCATCACAATATTACTCTCAAGTCTTAAAGACTTTTTTGTTGTTACTTATCCTCTTTACATCATAAATTTATCATATTATAAAGAAAAAAAAAAGAGTAAAATTTCTAAGACAATTTATAAACATCCATAAAAAATATAACATATAATAAGAAAAGTCCTAATACGAAAAACTGAGCCGAGTTCGAACCCGTTCGCGAACAAGATCGAGTAAAACAACCTATGCTCGAACTTGGTTCGAGCACCACTTCGAACAGAAAAAAAAATCGATTGAGTTCGATACCGCCAAACACTTCGAACTGAGCCGAACGCGATGTGTTTGAATCGTTTTACATCCCTAATTTTAATTTACATTTTCAAGGGATCATTCGAGGTGTACATTTATGAAAGGATCATTTTTCTTCGAACAAATAAATTCACAATCTCAAAACAACGATTGCATATGGTGATGAATCCATTCATGGGCAACCAAGAGAAAGTTTGGCTTCACGTTTTGTTACATCAGCATTTATTATAAAAATGCAGTCTGACCACTAAAGTTGTGAATTGAACAACATCTGAACCAGCAACTGACTATAACAAACTTGACACAATTCTCGCATTAGCTATGCCCCACGGCAAATGATGTCTTCACAATAGGGGACTGATTGGATAAAAGTAACACTTTAAAAGTGATAATTAGTGCATGTTAAATTACAGTACACTAGCAGTAAGTAACATTTTCCAAAATATATTTGGATAGAGTACTTTTTGTCCTCCACAAGTGAGTGAGAAAAATGAATTCGGTTGTTTGGATGGTTGTTTAAAGTGAAAAAAAAAATAGAAGAAACCGAAGTGAAACACTGAACAATCGTTTAGGCATTTAAGGGTTGGGATGCCGGCCTTGACGGATTTTCTTCACAAAAAATAAATGAAAATAATAGCCATCTATACTACTATGGAAAAAAGTTTAGTTTCACACTAAAACTTTTATTTCCAAATATATCTTTACATCTATGTACTCATTTAAATTATTTATTAAGTTAAGAGAGGCAAAAAAGAAATTACAAGAGTTGTCCTTTGATCTTCATCAATAGTCTATATAATAATAATATAATAATTAATACAGTTGTCTTTTAATCTTCCTTAGTACTTTTAATCATAATTAGAATAATTAAAACAACTGTATTTTAGTGTTTCTAATAATAATCTATAAAAGGCAGTGCATATAAGAGTAGAACATAAATGAAAATGTGCTCTAAAATAATCGTATATCAATGTACACCTTCACACATAAACCACCCCTGGAATAATCCAAACACCGCTCAATCATTAGCTAGGCGCAAAAGGAACCAATATATAATCAAAACCAAGCTTAATTATCAGAGTCCACTTTTGTTTACCCACCAATACTTGTGTGGATGATCTCCTCCAGTCAAGGGTTGTCACGTGTTAAACTAAAATCACTGGTTTTCACCTTAGTGGAATGATAAACATCCACACAAGTTTTTTTTTACCACTAGTTTCACGTGTGACAACCCTTGAATGGAATGGAGAACACTCACACAAGTTTTGGTGGGTGAACAGAAATGGGCTAGTCATTGCTTCTCAAAATTCCAAAGTACTAATGTCTGTTCTATTATTTCATATATGATATAAGATGACTCAGTTCAGTTTTAAACAACATAATTAAGCAGCAGCAGTATATACATATCCAGAAGCTGGTTTCAGTTGTGCATTGTTCTTTCTGATTAATATTTACATATTTACATAAACACATGATTACCAGAGTCTGTAGGTCCCTTTCCACAACAGGAAATATACGTTCACGGAACCATGATTATATCCAGCACTATACTCTAGATCTGTCAGAACATAAGACGTCCTCGCCTGTACACGCATGCCCTACTTTCTTACTTTCAAAAATGTTGGGAGGATTGACTCGTCTTTGTCTGACTGTATTCCAAAAAACGCAAAGGACTTTTGTGCATAAGCTTCTGTAATTTATCCTTCTTCTTACGGAACTTGCTCAGTGCATTTGAATGAGCTTCAGTCTCCCTTTCTATTTGTTCACAGGTCATAAGCAAAAGGGCTTTCTTCTTCTCAATCTCCTCTAGGATGCTGATCCAATGCTTTGAGATGCCCTTCTCAACTGCAGGAGAGCTGACTGGAAACCTGATCTCCGGTTCACTGAAGAAAGCAAGAAGGATCAGCTGGAGCACAAGTTCAGATGGAAATAAGGATTCATTCCACCCATAAGAATAGTATATGTTCCAAAATTTAAATGAATTTTATGCAATGAAGTTTGGTAAGCTACTTGCTGACCAAATATCATAACTCAGTTCAACGCAGCTGTTAAAACAAGACTAGAAAGAAAACCTGCAACGAACAAAAATGCAATTATGGTTTACGAGTTGGTTTTGCACATAGCAGAGAACTGGGAAACAAAACAGACTATCCTTGATATTTCTGTTCCTCCAGATGGATGGTTGACCAGTAAATTATACTTATGAGTTAATATCATTATCTAGTAATTTCTATAATAACGCTTATTGCCTTCTGCTTCATTATTGTCTCTTTTCCAGGTTATAGGACTGATCCTCTGTTATCCTCCGGTCAACTGGTTGTGAATGTTTCAAGGCAGTCAAGTAGCTCTATTGCTTCTAGCTACTTTGACAGCCCCAGAGGAGAAAAGGTTTAACAGGAAGCTGTAAAAATCTCAGCCAATTATATGTTGGATCTTACACCTAATCCATTCTGATGTGTAATAGGTTTGGATGTAAGCAATCCGTTCTTCTGCAAGGCACTCATAATTTCTCTTTATCCAGGTACAATCGCTTATTAGCTTGTCAGTTTTCCTTCATATTAGATTTTTGCAGATACCACTTCATGATGGTGCTAGTGATGTAGAGATCTTGATTCAATGTGGGTTGCTCACTAGTAAACAAGAAGTTTGCTCAACAGATTTTATCCCGAATCATGCATGTAATGTCTAACAAGCTATTAAGACTTAGGTGGGTCCTGGACTAGTTTCAATAGTCAAATCAAACGATTACAAAATAATTGTAATATAACTATTACCTTCATACATGTCATGGCCCAATATACAAGCAATACCATTAATATTAATATCTATATCACGTGCTATTCAAAGCAATTAAAGGTGCTAAGATGAAATTTGTTGATATGGTATGTTGGGTGTCATATTTAAGTATAGTATAAGCACATGGGAATATCCTGAGGACATATTTGGGATGCCAGAATATGTCACAGGATATTCCATTATGAGATTATTGTCATAATGATTGAGATCATTGTATTAATGACTGTAAGGCTATATAATGCCAATGAGACAATCAATCAAACACAACTAATTTCAACATGGTATCAGAGCCAAGTTTCCACAAACCCTAGCCGTCACCAAGCTTCCACAAACCCACAGGAGGATTTCCTAGATCTCCTCCACCGAACTCTTCCACGCCCCCCTTCTTCCCCTTCGCTGTTGTTGCCCCGTCCCGCTACTGCTGCGACTGCTGCTGCTGCTGCGACGGTGGCTGTGACATGCGTGTTGCCGCCTCCTCCGCACCAGCACGAGACAGCGCCTAATAGGGATGCCTAGATCTGAAAAAAAGGGGGACATGTTCGGATCTAGGAGCAGACAACGAGGACGAGCGTGAGTCGTGGAGCGGACGTGACGTGATTGGATAGACGACGCATCAATGGAGGAGATCATCAAGAAGCTAGATTCTGCAGAGGTGGCGACGTTGATGAAGTTGTTGACAATGTCGGTTGGTGAGAACACGACACGAACGTCGTCGGAGTTGAAGCTTTTCTCCATCGATCTGAAATTAGATGGACCAGCCACCTATCTGAGTTGGTCACGACGGGTGAGAAGAACCCTCGCAGGAAAAAACATGGAGGAGTTCCTGACGGGCGAGGCGACAGAGCTGGACGAGGGCTCGACAGGACGCGATGAGTGAAAATTCACTCATATGGTGATCTACATCTGGCTTCTCAACTCCTTAGTCCAGTCTATTGCCGCCACAGTAGACGGTATTGAGATGGTAAAAGATGTGTGGGAGAAGTTGAGAAGGACCTATGATGGTGTGGGGAACAACTTACGGGTCTTCCAGATAAAGGGGGAGATTGATGACACCGTACAGGGAGAGAAGACGGTGCAGGAGTATGCCACGGAGTTGGAGCGTCTGTGGTTGAATTATGATCACTCCTCAGATCGGGCGAGCTGCGGGGACCCTAAGTGTAAGGAGAGACAGGTGTGTCTGCAGGAGAGGACGATGAAGTTCCTCAAAGGGCTGACTGCAGCTTTCGCACAGAGGACGACCCTACTTCTAGCCCAACCAAAGATCCCTAGCCTTGAGTAGGCTATCTCAGCCATGATCCAGGAAGAGACACGCATCAGGCTGCAAGCCGGGACAGGTGGTCCCCCCGAAGCAAAGTCAGCACTAGCGATCACCAGCTCAGGAAATACAGGATCTAAGGGAGAGCCCTGGCAGCATAACCGGCAGTGCTACAACTGTGGGGAGATGGGTCATCATCGGTATGCTTGTACCAAACCACCTAGGGAGGGAGATTCAGGTGGTGGACGAGGACCGTTCGGCGGACGAGGATATAATGGAGGACGTGGTCGTGGTCGAGGGGGTAGACGAGGCGACCGAGGAGGTTATCGGACGAACCTCCTGATATCAGAAGGGAACGGAGAAGCTGATGGCACCTTTACTGTGGAGGACCAGGCATTAGGAGACATGAGGAGTAGAACAGAGGAGGCGTCCACCTCATTCTTTGTTAGGGACAACGCTGCCATGTATGCCCATCCATCAGAAGGTACTGACGAATCACTTGCCCTTGCGTCTATCTCTTCCCTTAAATCATCAGACTGGATTATCGACTCGGGAGCATCTCGACATGTGACGGGGAATGCTAGTGAGTTTTCTTCCTACACCCACCTAGCATCAGCAGACAGCATTCAGACAGCTGATGGCACTTTCCAGCCAGTGGTCGGTAAGGGTACTGTTAATTGTACAAGTTCAGTAAGATTATCCAATGTTTTACATGCTCCATCCTTTCCAGTCAGTCTTGTCCATTAGTTCTATAATCCTCCAACTTAAATGCATTGTTTCTTTTGATATTCCTAAGGTGACCTTCCAGGAGAAAGGGACAGGACGAAGACTGGCAATTGGCATGAGGGACTGTGGTACCTAGATCGAGAAGGACTGGACTCAGCATTAGTATCTATGGCAGAGAAGGCTGGCATGGAAGGACTGCAGCAGAGGACTGAGGATACCTTGATACTCCATCATCGGAGGATGGGACATTCTTCCTTTGATACTCTAAGTAAGTTGTATCCAGAGATTTATGCAAAAACAAATAAAGAGAAATTAGTATGTGATGCGTGCGAGTTAGGAAAACTTACTAGGAGCTCATATGTTGGCACGGGTCATAGGAGCACTTTTGCTTTTGAGGTAGTACATTCTGATGTCTGGGGTCCATGTGCTAACACTATGAATGGTTAAAAGTACTTTGTTTCTTTCATTGAGTGTGCCTCTCGTGTTACCTGGTTATATTTGATGAAAAATAAGAATGATGTACCTGCTTGTTTTCGGAATTTCCATAAGCATGTCCAGACTCAGTACAAAGCAGTTGTGAAGGTACTGAGGTCTGACAATGGAACGGAGTATACCAACAGGACGCTTGCAGAATACCTGTCAGCACACGGAATACAGCATCAGACCACCTTTGCATACACACCAGCACAAAATGGAGTTGCAGAAAGGAAAAACAGACACATTCTGGAGGTCGCAAGAAGTATGATGATCGACATGAATGTCCTACAGAGTCTGTGGGGGCATGCAGTGTTGACAGCAGCTCAACTCATCAACATAATGCCCTCGAAGGTCCTCGGATGGAAGTCCCCATGTGAGGTATTGCAAGGCAATAATAGTGGGATACTCCAACTGAAGGTGTTTGGGTGTGTGTGTTTTGTGAAGGACAACAGGCCATCAATTGGAAAACTTGACCCTAGAGCGGTCAAATGCATCTTCGTAGGCTACTCGGCGACCCAGAAGGGGTATGTGTGCTGGACTCCAGTAGAGAAGAAGAAGTTTGTCAGTATGGATGTCCACTTTCGGGAGCATGAGCCATACTACCGCCAGGACGGAACTTCACACAACACGCCTAATACTGCCAGTATTAGGCGAGAGGGGGAGATTGGAGAACTTGGTGGTAACCGATTTAGAAGTTTGGCATGGAGGCACGGAGAAGGGACAAGAAGATGGTGTTAGGCCTACGGCTCAGGGAGAGTTACTTACCTACAGCAGGAGAGAGAAGCAAACTGCAGGACCAGTACCGACAGTGTCAGTGCCAAGTCTCTTGCCTGCGTTCGTCCCAACTCCTGAGGCACCGACACCAACCCCCCTTCAGGTGATACCCCCTCCTTCACAAGATATCATTCCTCCTACTTCTACTCCTCCCACACTACTATCTGTACGGAGGACCACTCGCAGCAATGCAGGAAATCCTCCAAACAGATATGGTTGGGATATTGCTCAGTTTGTTTCTTATGACCATATCCCTTCTTCTCATGGAGCATTTATAGCATCTTTGGATAGTATTACTGTACCTAACAATTGGCAGGTTGCCAAGAACGATCCAAAGTGGAAAGCGGCAATGCACGAGGAGTTGGGAGCTCTGGAGAAGAACCACACTTGGGAGCTTGTGAGACTGCCAGAGGGGAAGAGAGCAGTTGGATACAAGTGGGTCTTTACCGTGAAGCAGAACCCAGATGGACAGGTTGAGCGCTACAAAGCTCGACTAGTAGCCAAAGGATACAGTCAGACGTACGGCATCGACTATGACGAGACCTTTGCACCAGTTGCAAAGATGAGCACTGTCAGGACTCTGATTTCTCTGGCAGCGAATGGTGGATGGAAGCTACACCAACTGGATGTGAAGAATGCGTTTCTTCACGGAGATCTAGTGGAGGAGGTGTACATGGAGATACCACCAGGATTTGGCACCAATCAGACAGTAGGCAAGGTCTGCAGGTTGAAGAAGTCCCTCTATGGACTGAAGCAGTCTCCTCGAGCGTGGTTTGACAGATTCAGAAGGGCGATGATAGGGATGAGATATCAGCAGATCAATGCTGATCATACTGTGTTCTTCCGTCGGAGTGGAGGCCACATCACCATGCTTGCGATATATGTGGACGATATGATTATCACAGGAGATGATGAGCAGGAGATCGCCCAACTCAAAGAAAAGCTTGGCAAGGAATTCGAGGTGAAGGATCTCGGCCTTCTTCGGTACTTCCTTGGGATTGAGATTGCTCGAGAAGCAGAGGGGATTGTTCTCTCTCAAAGGAAGTATGCACTGGACCTTCTCACAGAAACTGGGATGTTGGGGTACAAACCTGCAGCGACACCAATAGATCAGAGGCTCAAGATTGATGCTGAGGCTGGAGAACCAGTTGATCGGGACAGATACCAGAGACTGGTTGGCAAGTTGATCTATTTGAGCCACACACGTCCTGATATCTGCTTTGCAGTAAGTGTGGTGAGCCGCTACATGCATAACCCACGGAAGGGTCATATGGATGCAGTGTACCAGATTCTGAGGTACTTGAAATGTGCTCCCGGGAAGGGACTAATATTCAGGAAAAACAATCACGTGAGCATCGAGGGCTACTGTGATTATGACTGGACTAGTTGTGCTGATGACAGGAGGTCTACCTCGGGATATTGCATATTTGTAGGAGGTAACTTGGTCTCCTAGAGGAGTAAGAAACAGTCTGTGGTGGCCAGATCGACAGCTGAAGCAGAGTACAGAGCTATGGCCTTGGGAGTTGCATAGCTGCTATGGTTGAAGAATATGCTGGTGGAGCTGAAGCTGGATCAAGGAGCCAAGATGAAGCTGTGGTGTGACAATCAGTCAGCTATTAGTATAGCCAACAATCCAGTACAGCATGACAGGACCAAACACATCGAGATTTGATAGATTCTTCATCAAAGAGAAGTTGGATAGTGGATTACTGGAGCTTGGCCATGTTCCAACCAGGGATCAAGTAGCAGATGGACTAACCAAGGGACTTGCCTCAGTGAGCATGATTAGAGGATGTGACAAGATGGGCTTAGTGAATATCTTTCACCCATCTTGAGGGGGAGTGTTGATATGGTATGTTGGGTGTCATATTTAAGTATAGTATAAGCACATGGGAATATCCTGAGGACATATTTGGGATGCCAGAATATGTCACAGGATATTCCATTATGAGATTATTGTCATAATGATTGAGATCATTGTATTAATGACTGTAAGGCTATATAATGCCAATGAGACAATCAATCAAACACAACTAATTTCAACAAAATTTAATCTTATTAGTGTGTTATGGAGTAAAGTCTAATAACTTCACAAGTCTATGTATGTCTAAAACAGTAGCAGGATAAGACTATAACTATCACTGAAAAAAGAAAAAGTGAAACACCACTCACCAGTCACCAAGCAAAAGAACTCCATTGTCCTTCATAATTCCACCATCCAGAGAAAGAGCCCCATGTTTTATACAGGCTTTAGCCTGTTTCATTTGTTCCCTAGTTTCATATACTTGAACCTCCCCAAAGAGCCGATAAAATAAGGTCTCTCGGAGACTATGGTCTGCAGCAGCTTTTGTATTAAGATGACTGTTGTCCAGATTGATCATGTTGACTGCATATCCCAAGAAACCATCAGGGACCTTCCCAGATGGTAAGAGCGGCTTTGGCAACGCCAACAACTTTCGAGGACTATTCTTCATAAGAGCACCTTTATATGGCCTGCCACCAAGAAAGTAGGATCATCATGCCATTATCTAGTGGATAATTATACCTTCTAAATAAGTAGATGCCAGTTCCAACAGAATATTTAATTTTGTAATAAAGTGTATGCATGACTACATCCCTCAAAATTGATTTTCAGGAAATAATTATTTAAGTTGATATTTGGTGCAAAGACTGATGTCATATGTTAGAAACAATTGTTTTCAGAATGATGGATGTATCTCTAACACATTTCCTAATGCAACTACCATAATATACAAAGCTCACCAAGCACCTTGAAGGAAGAGAGGTTCCATCTCTCTATTTGGCCGCGCCTTCTCTCCTACAAATCCTCATTCCATCATCCTCACCCAACATGTCTTTCTCCATGGGAAAAGTGGATTGGAATATGAATGGCCAAAGACACTCAGTATATCACATAGCTTTCCCTTCCGTATCTGATAAACTTTAGCTTATATGATTTGCACAATAATTTTTTTTTCTATTCCGACTTTTATATAAACCAATCTAAATTTCTCATTTTCTCTCTTATGCTCGTGGACCGTCTTAACTGATCAGTATTTTGATCCTTATGTCTTTTGGGGATTGGGGAGGAAGAAGAGAGTCGACAGTGGTTGTGGTATATTATGTTGGTGGCCATTGCTTGGCATCTAGTTACAGCACCATTAGCCAAATAGCTATTAAGAATTCTCTCTGATATAAAATTTTCGGAAGGGTGTGCACCAGGGACAGGACCAAAGAAGCTACAGCTACATTTTCAAAATAAAGCGGGAAGACAGGAAAAGGAAGCTTCACAGCTATCTACTGCTATGATGTCTTTGGATCAAGGTTCAAAGTATCGGTATCGGACCATTCCTATGAATGAGTATCGGGATCGGCAGTATCGGTAGTATCGGCGGTTTCGGATCGGAGTATCAGATTTTTTGGTATCGGAAAGCAAATAACTATTAGTAAATTATTAACATTTTAGAAAATATATTTTATACATTTATGTTAAGTATTTTCAGTGTTGTTTCTTAGTATTTTTGAAATTGAATGAAATAGTAGTCACTATTGTCGATTGATTTACATGCGATAGGTAAGTTTTCCTCTTTTATATGCTTTTACAAACTTACTATGCTTTTACACCCTTACTAATTGGTCTTTTTCATTCAATTTTCTTTGTCAAATTGACCGAAAAAAAGACCTCTAATGTCGGTATCGGTCAGTATCGGTCGGTATCGAATCGGGACATGCCAAACTGTATCGGTATCGGCCGATACTGCAAACTATGCTTTGGATGTTGGGTCTATCTTTTATCTTTTGTACTATCTGTTGGGAAAGGGGAAAGGAAGTAATATTTGAGCTGGATACCTTTTTGTCTCGTTAAACTGTTTTTTTAATGAAACGTAGGGGTTGGGGTGGATTTTTCTCTCCAATCAATTCTCTCTTAAAATAAAAATAAAAAGCATAACCAAAAACAAAACTCTTGATTTATATATCATCTTTGCCGGATTCCAATTATATGCATTCCAAGCTATCAGTTGACTCTCTTTTTCACAATGGTATATGTACTGTAATCCAGTAATCTTTTTTTGGAATGTAAGTAACTTATATGAATTATAAAATGATCTTCCAGTAATTTATAGCGTAAGAAACTCTTTTCCCATCCTAACATAAAATCTGAAACAATGATTATATCCCCTCATTTTTAAAGACGTCATAGACATACCAGAATCCCACTAACTCTGAGATCTGGCCACAAGACTCCCATGGTAGTATCGGTAGGTTTTTCGTCTTTTTGGTTTCTTCTTTGGGTAAGTTTGGTTGCTACAATTTTGTCAGGATTTGCCTACTGTTGGTAACTAGAAAATTTACACTTCAATTTTCATACAGAACTTGTGAAAATTGTTTCACGGATTTGACTGTGTACCCAAAAAATGTGGGTTCCAAATGGTTTGAGAAACAATTCTCTTGAAAAAAGCGGATTTCAAATTGCACGTAGATTCGTGAGACTCCCTCTTGCCCATGGTTTCAAGTTGTTTGTGAATTTGAGTAGTAACCAAACAATATAAATTCCAAATTTGAGTAGTAAGCAAACAATATAAATTCCAATTATCCCATCAACAATTTTCTGGTACATTAGTAACCAAACAATACAAATCGAGGATGCCTTAAGTAAAGAGGGCAATACCCAAGGTTGTAGATGTCGGTTTCATGTCGGATTGGGTCTTTAAATGTCGGACGTCGGATGTTGGGGAAAGGGGTGAGCATTCGGTTTATTCGGTTTCAACCGAACCGAAATAGTCAAAACTGGATAAAACGAAATTCTAAAAACCGAAAACCAAAACCGAACTGAAATTAGCCATAACCGAAACCGAACCGAATAATTGATTCGGTTTGTTCGGTTGGACAATTTCTATTATTTAATGAAATAGGCCCAAAGTTGGGATCGTGGTTAAACTATATTAAAAATTGTAATTTTTATACACACATTTGTTGTATTTCAAAGTTGCGTTCAAAGTTAGACTAGTTGTTAAATTACCAAAGTTGGACTTCAAAACACATACTTCAAAATATACACAAAAATATATACTTTTTTTAATCATAAAATATGCATAAAATTGATATATTTACATAATTGCATAAGTCTTATTCGATTTTTTGACCAAAACCGAAACCCAAAATCGAAACGGAATAAGAAATTTTAGTATTTTTAAAGCTGAAACCGAACAATTTTTTTTCCAATCCGAACCGAATCTTTTATTCGGTTTGGTTTTCGATCCAAAATCGAATAATACTAACCCCTAGTTGCGGACATATTAAATTGTTGAGTATGAGTAAGTTGCACACACACACATATATGTGTGTGCGCGCGCTTGTGATATCACATTTTTTCGGACGCAGAAGCGGCGGTCAGAGTTAGATTTCTTTTACGGGATATGTGATATCAGGAATTTGACTGGGAGCCTACATTCACGTGTGAAAGAGTGGGAAGCGGTTCCATGGATCACATTCGGTATATTGTTGTAGCGGCGGTGATTTGGGTGCTATGAAAAAACAGGAATAAGGCGAGATATGAAGGTCGTGCATTCTCTTCACATCAACTAATCTTCAAGTCTCAGAAACAAATTGCTCAGACTTTTCTCTCCTGCAATCATCTAGCCTGGGTCGAAGGTGTGGTTACCCGACTAACCGACTAAGGTCCCGTTAGACCTTAAGCTTTGGATAGGGATTATACTTTTGCTTTTTGTGTAGTAGGGGTATACTTTTGTTTTTTTCATTTTGCTTGTATACGCCGTACTTCGACCGGAGGGTCTTGGGGTTCTTGCCCGTATATATATATATATATATATATATATATATATATATATTAGTTTTTTAAAAAGATGTGTGTGTGTTTTGTACTTTTCAAAGAGAAAGCATAGACAATAGCAAACCTTATATATACATTTAGGAAAATAGTTAAAATCTATAAACTATATACTTCAAACTTTTACCATCAAATTAAAGCCTGAACTTGAAAAAGATGAGCAATAAACAAAAAGAAATGTTCTTAGCGTCCAATTGAAACTCTATCGAAACTTCAATCTTTCCACTAAAAATACCACATCCCAACAAAACTCGATATTTAAATTGGAATCATATCAAGAAGAATTCAATTAAATTAAGAGACGGAAGAATTTTTTAAATGTTCCTTCAATTTTTCCAAAATTGGATAATACCAACAATAAAAACAACAAAGCCTTTATTCTAAATTTCTGGGATGACTATTTGAAATTTGAATCCCCTTCTTCCATGTGATTCTCTTAAGGACATGTCCTCTGTATTACTTTTAACACTTCAAACCATGTTAGTATATGTCTACCTCTAATCCTAGCGTCTTCATTAACTACTATATTATCGTTCCTCCTTATAGGAGCATCTATTGGATCTTCGTTGCACATGTCCAAACCACATAAGTCAATTTTTTTTCTTATTTTGTCCACAATTCGAAACACATCTAACTTTCCATGAATACACATTAATTATCATATCCTTTAATGTATTATCACTTATCCATCTTAGCAATCTCATCTCGGCTATACTAAATTTTTGGACATATTGTTTCTTAATTGCCCAACACTGTAATCCCATAAAGCATATCATCTTATACTGGTCATGTAGAATTTTTCTTTTAAACTTCAGAGGTATCTTGTGATCACAAAGTACTCCAGAAGTATTCTATTTCAACCATCACGTTTTAATTATTTGAATAACATCCTTCTCAATTTCTCCATCATGACGAATGATTTTTATCCCAAATATCGAAAGCTATCTTGTCGATCTATATGGACTCCCCCTTAGTTTCTCTTTGACTTCAGGTTAAAATTATATTGCATGTACTATGTTTTCATTCTAGTAATCCTAAATTCCTTTGATTCCAAAATCTCTCTCCACACTTTTATTTTATCATCGAAACATTATCTACTCCCATCAACCAACACAATATCATCAACAAACATCATACACTACGAAACCTCCTCCTAGATATGCCTAGTAATAAAGAACGGGTTACTA
The DNA here is from genome assembly GCA_036927795.1 of Iris macrosiphon. Lineage (NCBI taxonomy): Eukaryota > Viridiplantae > Streptophyta > Magnoliopsida > Asparagales > Iridaceae > Iris > Iris macrosiphon. The sequence continues at coordinate 176,604,782 of JAYESA010000011.1, read as the reverse complement.
TCTCCTCATATAGTTCACACAGTCGTCATAACTCGTCATACATATTCTTAATGCTCATACATATCCTTAATGGTCTAAATATAACAACTAGAAACATGTTTCTCCTTCAAAGCCCACAATATTATCTTGCTATGAACTCGATCGTAAGCCCACAACATTACTAAAACTGTTTTGGATCTGAATTCAATGCAAAAGAATTGACAATAGACTATGGATTTTATCATGATTTTAGTGGGGACCCATATCTGGACAGAACTGGTAGCAAAAGGTGTTCAGAATTCAGATATGGGGCTACATTGAGGATCACCTAGGATTTACACCAATTCCTAGTCTGAATATGAAGTGATAGGATCAAGGATTCCAGGGCTAAAAACTAGGGGAATGCCCCTAACCAGAACAAACAAATGAAAAGGGTTCATGTACACAACTCCCAAAATATTTGGGATAAAGGCTATGTTGTTGTTGAAAGTTGAAACTTTCAGGTCTAGAATTTGACACATGGTATGTATGGATACAGATTGCTAGTACCTGGCTTGATTTTGTCTAGAAGTAGTATACCTACATCAAGGACAAAGAAACTATGAAGAGACTTCTAGAAGTAGTATACCTACATCAAGGATAAAGAAACTATGAAGAGACAGCTATTCATAATACCAGGAAAGGAAATTGTTGGTTAGGCCACTGGTGATGCAGTTTACTCTCAGGCAATTAAGTAGAAATCCTTTCTTAGAATTTAGAAAAGAGAAAGTATAGATAGGCGGTGAGAACCATGAAATTTTTGATAAGAAATTCAATTTCTGCAGGCAATTGATATGCATTCACTTAATACTTCAAGAAAATAAGCAGATATTGGGATTTGCAGTTTAGGTACTCCATCTGAGAAAACACAATATTGGGATTACAGTCTGCAACACAAATTGTAAAATTTACCCTCGTTGTAATACTATCTACATAAAAGATACAGCAAGAAAACCAATAGTGACGCATACACAAAAATCAAACTAATTGGAAAGCAATAATTAATTCTCTATGAAAATTCTACTCCATATACATTCTACTCTAGTTTCATTCGAGATATGATAATGATGGACATATAATAATGCAAAAGTAGAAACTAGGAACAATAAACAGAACCTTATCTCCTCCAAGCAAATAACAGGAAATCGCCTCTTTATTGTGATGCATTGATTAGCTGCAACTTCATGAAGTGCGTAATTGTGATCCACTTGTCCATTCTCCCCATACTTCTCCAACGCAGTTGCTGCATCATATGATTTGCAAACAATTGCAAGCATGTATTTTTCACCTACATATTCTGCAAAAACACTGGAACTAACAGAAGTTAGATATAAAATCCGAAAGGCTACATCAGTGGAAGAATAAAACAGTCTTGACTGTAAAGCACTTTTACCTACTAAGCTTGTTATTGCTAACTGTGCCAAGAAGAGCAACAACACCGACAATGCCACACATGAACGGTATTGGTTGGTCTCCAAGTTGGATTGCCTTAGAAAGGTTGCAGAGAACAGCAGCGGCACTATCACCTTTTTCTTCTATTTTCTTGACCACTTGTTCATTGGAATTAACTAATGAATCAGTTTGAGTCAAATACTGAGGTTCCAGTGAACCTAGAAATCACATTGCCAGGTCATATTGCATTAGTCAGGTTATATATTACCAAAGATATAAATTTAAATTCACAGACAAAGTGTGAAAACTCTAATCAAAAGTATATAGAAAAAGACATAATTAACATTCTCTACATGTCATATTTGAAAATCATAAGTTAGAAATAACTTCATTATTCAACAGCCAAATGTATATTCCAAACAAGAAATTCTAAGCATAGTGCAAAAGTTGTCAGGAAAAACATACAATATAAAAATGTTTTCATGCGTCATAAATCCATGAAACTGACAGAAGTATCACACAATGAAGTAACAAAAAGTGCATTGATCTTTACTACAAGGTTTAAAGTATCGGTATCGGAATCGGTATCGGACCATTCCTATGAGTATCGGGATCGGCGGTATCGGTAGTATCAGCGGTTTCAGATCGGAGTATCGGATTTTTTGGTATCGGAAAGCAAACAACTATTAGTAAATTATTAACATTTTAGAGAATATATTTTATACAATTATGCATAATTTAAAGTATTTTCAGTATTGTTTCATAGTATTTTTGATATTGAATGAAATAGTAGCCATCCTTGTCGATTGATTTATATGCGATAGATAGGTTTTCCTCTTTATATGTTTTTACAACCTTATTATGCTTTTACATCCTTTCTAATTGGTCTTTTTAATTCAAATTTTTTTGCCGGATTGACTGGAAAATAGACCTCTAATGTCGGTATCGGTCAGTATCGGGTATCGGTCGGTATCGGATCGGGACATGCCAAACTGTATCGGTATCGGCCGTATCGGATCGGTATCGGCCGATACTTTAAACTATGACTACAACACATAAGAGTTAGGTTTTCAAATGACAAAATCCAAAAGGTTCTTGAGGTTAAATAATTCTCAAATTGGAAAAAGTTGCTATCCTAGTATATCAATTAGATTGATGGGTCCAAGCATACTTTGAATTGTTTACCAGTGGCTTTAGTGGGTGCTAGTTATGGATGATATACTTTTAACATAAACTTGCACCCATCGGTCACAACTAATTTCAATAAATAATTATGAAAACAATTCTTCCTTGGATGATAAGTATAAGAAACCAAGATTCTATCAAGATTGGAATTAACTTCGGAATGCATACCAGTATCAACAGGTTCCGCGGAACCGGTTCCATATTTGTTTTGGATAGTGAAAAAATAATAAAAATAGAAGGAAAAAAATAGAAAAATATTTGATACATTTAAGTGATTCTTTGTTTCCCGTTAGCATTGATTCAAAAATATTCAACGTTGATGAATAGAATAGTTCACAAGCAAGAGACATTATCTATTTACGTGGTTCTAGCCAAAGAACAGATGCTATAGATAGTTTTCAATGGAACAATATTAGGATGGATCAATGTTGTCAATTTATTGGTAAACAACTTCAACAAATGGAAATGGTTACTGTGATGATAGGAACTGTAACATATCGATCTACTACACGACTGTATCATTGTGTCAACATTATTTTTGCCACAATGTTAGTATCCACGGGGGTCATACGTGACCAAAACTGATAAGATATGACCAATACGTATTAGTATAGACAGATTCCGCAAACCTTAAAAAACAATGGATCAAAAGGAAATGTTATTTTGGAAAATTTTCAAAAGAGAAAAACAATATGGGGCATGAAACTAGTCATAAACCTAATAATGAACTTGAAAAAGTAACAAATACATTTATTTATATTTGGTGGGGTTGGATGAGGTAATAAAAACATAAAAGCTGAAATAATAAGATCTCCATGAGTAGACCATTAAAATTTGATTCACGAATTTGACAAATGGAAATTACTCATCATAGAAACAAAAATGAAAGAACTAGCTAATAAGACAATCACAAGGCAAATTAAATTTCAATTCTCTTGAATGGAAGAACAATTTACTTTTTATATATGCTACTCAAGTTAAAACAAAAATGGAATGGACTCAAAATGTGTTTATAAGGCCCCAATAGTGAAGGATCATTTCCACCATGAACTTCCAAATGACTTGAGGAGTTATGTGTAATTACTTCTTAATTGAAGAATACAGCATTGATTGCATACTATGAATACAGTCGCATTTTTTTCTTTTTTGAGATAAGGATACTCATTAATTACCATCCTTTTGTCCTGGGCTACTAGCCCCAAGACCCCTCCGTTTCAATTAAAATTTTGACCAGCTGGGATTTTAACCCACGCCAACTCCTCCCATACCTTACCAGTGCTAATACTGGACCATCCCTTTGGCGGTTTGCGCATAGCTCTTTAAAATCGTTTGCCATGCACTTAATTCACTACCTGCTTCCAGCATATAAATGAACAAACTTTGCACCAATGAGAGCACAAGAAGGTTTTCATTGGATGTGGCTTCAAACTCACAGAAGATAATCAACCTTCAGTAAATCTTGTTGTGTAACTTTGGAAGGTTGCACCAATCACCAATCTTTACAAGATATGCTAGAATCTTTTAGGCGGATTTGGGCATAGTCCATACAAATTTGTTTTTATTGCCGTTAATCCAGAAGCCCGTTTGAAGCATACAAGCCCATTGAATTTTGCATCATGCAAGCACAATAAGGGTTTTAAAGGATTTAGCCTCAAATTCACACATGAAGGTTTTTATTTCCACTTTCAGTAAGTCTTGTCAAGTAGAACCGGAAGGCCACCAATCTCCAATCTTTCCGAGATCTGGTAGCAACTTTCAGGCATCAAGAAGTATGTAAATTAATTAGCAAAAGCCATATCATATTTCACATGGGAAAGAGGATGGCTTGGGAAACTGTAGTAAAAAAAGAAGTAAAGAATGTTCTAACCAACCTGTAAGGTTTTCCACTACCCAAGTGAAGCTTCTTTTGCCTATCAAAGGAGGGAGAGGATGGGAAGGAAGGAAAGCCAGGCGAGATGGAGTCGAGTAAGGTTCGCATCTATGTTCTATGTAAATGGAAAAATGACGTCATCAATGTTGCACAGACATGGGAAAATGGCGTCTGTCTCTATCGTGTATGTACCCTTATCTATGTTTGTATTCGTACAACATAATATGTACCCTTATCTGTGTCCGTATACGTGCAACATAGGTGACTACCTTTACCTTGTACCTAATTAAAAACTTTTGTATCTCATTACCTTATCGAGTCCTTATCCGTATTCGTGCAACACAGGTTCTCATCCAAACTTATATGATAAGGACTTAAATATTGTCATTAAAAGATTATGATGTTACAAATTAGATCATTAAAGGGGGATAATGTTAACAACGATGTGTCTAAGAGATGATAATCTTTTACTAACATCTTAATGGATTGTGATTTACTAATGATGCCATTATAACAGCATATCCTTTATTCCAAGATTTTTGGGTCATCTTAAGGACTCTATACCTCACATGAGCAAAATACATTTAACTTTCCACACTTAGGTTGATACTGAAAGTTGTATGGTTTTGCTAATGGGAAGCAAATGATTATCATCCCTCTTGTTCTCTGCTTTGTGACACAGTCACAGTCATCAACTACCCATAACACATTGAAGATGGATAATAATACTTTAGTACGTTTATGTACGTGGGCTAGCTGTAGCACTTAAAGAAAATAAATCTGCTGCTAGCAAGAATGCACTGTTATGATATTATCGTTTATCTTTGCACTAGGAAGAGCCTCTATCAGCTATAGGCCAAATAGACCGATTTAGTGGTATTCTTTAGGATTGTGGTATTCTTTAGGATTGTGCATTTCCTTGTTTCATAAATCTCTCTTATAGGTAAGCACACTGGTAAGCGAATAAGGTAGTTCTACATATCTTCATTACATGAGAGCAAGAAACAGGTAGTCGTTTCCGTGGAAATGTCAATATTAGTAGTGATATTTGAAACTTAAAGTGACAGGTAAAACATAAACACAAGGCAATGATACCATGCGCCATGTGACGATGTGACGATACAATTAATAATCACATACTCCATCCAATTAGACATGGTTACTACCTTTCTTCAAGTTATATTTTAAATTGATTAACCTAAACTAATATAATAAAGACTCCTTCAGAAAATGAAGTTTACTTGAATATCTGGAATCTACTCATCATGGAAGTTACCCATTTCAACTCAATCATAAAAGCATACCAAGAGGAGAGAGAGGGATTTAAACCTTGTAGACTGTTTATTTCTTCCTCAATTATACCCTTCTTATTATTAAGTTCCTTTATTTTGCTCTCGTGCTCTCCAACTAGTCGTCCATATCCCGCACTCTGTTCATCAAGCTTCTGCAAAAGAAATCCATTAATATTTTTTCACTTCTTACCATATACCAATATGAACTGCAGGAATTATCTTAAGCTGTTACTCCAGTGCATTGTAAAGTAATTAAGCATATGGTCACAATTACAACGAAAGCATATGTCTATAGAACTATCTTAATGAGCTTCAATATGCAACATGACATATCTTCATCTGAGCTACATCATCTAAAATGAACTATTTAGAATCTGTTATGTATTGGGAAGCAAGGATGCTAAGATAACAAAGTTCAGTTGTAATTTATGTTTGTCTGCAGATACAATAAAGTAGATGGATATAAAGGGCTCTAACTGTGGTAACAGTGGCCAGTGTGTAGTTAGAGAACACGTGGTCATCTTCTTCTTCTTTTAAAACGAAATTGCTATCATGGTTGACCAACCTAGGAAAAACATTAACCTAATTTATAAAGTGACAGCAGACCAAACATCAATCCTTTAGTTGGTTCCAAGATCAGAGTTCCAAGTTAAGGCAATTACGAATAAGATAGACTACCTAAAACCTAGAGGGATATTTCGAGAGTAGATATTCCAAATGTTACTACCAACGAAATTTAATCTAAAGCAAGAAGAGAGACCCTCTGAATGCCCAATCCTACAAAGACCTAGTAGGACGAAGAAAAGGAGAGATGAATAGGGAACTTCCAGAAACCACTTTATGATCATAATTTTGACACACAAAAGATTTGGTTCATGCAGTTGATCCAACCAAAAACAAAGATGTCCATAATATTCAATTAAAAGTACTCCTAGATATCCAAAAAAAACTATATTATCATAATGCGACACCCTTGTAAGTATCTCTCCAACTGTTTCTGGTCGGACTGTCAGATTCTTCATTTTGGAAAACCAAAAAATCATTAAATGACTAGGAAAATATGATACATTTAAGCATAATATCATATATTATTTGTTTTTTTGTAGTTAGCTACAAATGGAATTATATTCATTGGTATATTTGTTGGTATATTAGAATATTCTTGGTATATTTGTTGGTATATTAGAATATTCTATAGGGGATTTTAATGGGGTATTAATGTAAGATGAAGGGTTGTAAGGCTATAAATAGCCAAGAGATTATCAATAAAAAATATAAATTACTCCAAAATATTCTACATGGTATCAGAGCCCAAACCCTAGCCACCACCTCCCAAACCCTAGCCGCCGCCGCCGCCACCGCTGTCACACCGCCCGTCACCACCGCTGCCGACCGCCACCACCGTTGTCGCGCCGCTCGCCCCCCACCACCGTCGCCGCTCGCCCGCCACCAACACCGCGAAGCCGTGACTCCCGCGGATCCTTCTGCCACGGTTCCTGACATCTCCCGCGGGTCGTTCCAGACGTTGACATCGAAGGTCTAGATCTGATGGGGGAGAGACATGATCGGGTCTAGGACAGGACGAAGAGGGCGAACGTGAATCGTGGGACGGGTGTGAGGTGATCGGAGAAGAGGGTCGATGGAGGAGATCATCAAGAAGTTGGACTCTACGGAGGTCGCAACGTTGATGAAACTGTTGGCTAGTGAGAGCGCGACACGAACATTGGCGAAGTTGGAGCTTCCACCCATCGATCTGAAGCTTGATGGACCGGCCACCTACCTGAGTTGGTCACGACGGGTGAAAAGAACCCTCGCAGGAAAGAACTTGGAGGGTTTCTTGTCAGGAAAGAAGACAGAGCCGGATGAGGGCTTGGCAGGACGCGGCGAGTGGAAGTCCACTCATATGGTGGTATACATTTGGCTTCTCAATTCTTTAATCCAGTCGATCACCGCCATAATGGATGGCCTTAAGATGGTGAAAGACGTATGGGAGAAGTTGAGGAGAACCTACGATGGTGTGGAAAATAACTTAAGGGTTTTCCAGATCAAGGGGGAGATCGACGACATCGTACAAGGAGAGAAGACGGTACATGAGTATGCCACGGAGTTGGAGCGCCTGTGGTTGGATTATGATCACTTCTCAGATCAGGCGAGCTGTGAGGACCCAAAGTGTAAGGAGAGATAGGTATGTCTGCAGGAGAGGACGATGATGTTTCTTAAGGGGCTGGCCGCAGTGTTTGCTCAGAGGCCAGCACTACTTCTAGCCCAACCGAAGTTTCCTACACTTGAGGAGGCTATCTCGGCCATGATCCAGGAGGAGACTCGTATCAAGCTACAGGCAGGGACATGTGGTCCTCCTGAAGTGAAGACAGCACTGGCGATTGCCAATTCAGGCGACACAGGACCTAAGGGAGACCCCCGACAGTGTTACAACTGCGGGGAGGTGGATCATCTGAGGTATGCTTGCACCAAACCACCCAAGGAGGGAGATTCAGGTGGCGGACGTGGACAGTTTGGAGGACGTGGCCGTGGTCGTGGGAATCGATGGGGTGGTCGAGGAGGTTATCTGACGAACCTGTTGGTAGCAGAAGACGAGGAGTGAGCTAATGGTGCCTATACCGAGGACGATCAGGCACTATTGGACATGCTAGAAGTACTCAGGAGAAAGCAGAGAGCGTCAAACGATGGAGACAGGAGGAGTGGGACGGAGGAGGCGTCCACCTCAGTCTTCGCCAGAGGCAACGCTGCCATGTATGCCCATCCATCAGAATATACTGATGACTCATTCGCCCTTGCATCTATGTCTTCCCTTAGATCGTCGGACTGGATTGTCGATTCGGGTGTATCTCGACACGTGACAAAGAATGCTAGTGAGTTCTCTTCCTATACTCACCTAGCATCTGCAGACAACATTCAAACAGTCGATGGTACTTTCCAGCCAGTGGTCGATAAGGGTACTGTCGATTGTACAGGTTCAGTAAGATTATCCAATTTTTTACATGCTCATTTTCCAGTCAGTCTTTTGTCCATTAGTTCTATAATCCTCCAACTAAAAGCATTTTCTTTTAATATTCCTAAGGTGATCTTCCAGGAGAAGGAGACGGGACGAAGATTTGGGACTGGCACTTGGCATGGTGGATTGTGGTACCTGGATTGGGAATGACTGGATTCGACATTGGTGTCTGTGGCAGAAAGGGAAGGAATGGAAGAACCAAAGATGAGTGCCGAGGATACACTGATACTCCATCACAGGCGGTTGGGGCACTCCTCTTTTGATATTTTGAGTAAGTTGTATCCATCTATTTATGATAAGGCAAATAAGAAGAAACTAACTAGTATGTGATGCATGTGATTTAGGCAAACTTACTATGAGCTCATATGTTGGTGCGGGCCATAGGAGCTCTTCTGTTTTTGATATTATACATTCTGATGTCTGGGGGCCGTGCGCCACAACTACTATGAAAGGTTACAAATATTTCGTCTCTTTTATTGATTGTTTCTCTCGTGTCATCTGGCTGTATTTGATGAAGAATAAGAGTGAAGTCTTTGCCTATTTTCGAGACTTTCATAAATATGTCCAGACTTAGTACAGAGCAGTGGTGAAGGTACTAAGGTCTGATAATGGAACAGAGTATACCAACAAAGCACTTGAGGAATACATGTCAGCCCAAGGGATACAGCATCAGACTACCTGTGCATACACACCAGTACAGAATGGAGTAGCAGAAAGGAAGAACAGACACCTTCTGGAGGTGGCAAGGAGCATGATGATCGCCGTGAATGTCCCATAGAGTCTGTGGGGGCATGCGGTGTTGACAATAGCTCGATTGATCAACAGGATGTCCTCGAAGGTACTGGAATGGAAGTGTCCATGTGAGATATTGCAAGAAAATAATAATGGGATACTCCCATTAAAGTTATTTGGCTGCGTATGTTTTGTGAAGGACAACAGACCGTCTATTGAAAAACTTGACCCCAGAGCAGTCAAGTGTGTATTCGTGGGCTATTCGGCGACTCAGAAAGGGTACGTGTGATGAAGCCCAGTAGAGAAGAAAAAATTTGTGAGCATGGATGTTCACTTCAGGGAATTTGAGCCATACTACCGTCAGGAGGAACCCCATCCATGAGCAACTCACCTGATACTGAGAGTATGAGGCGAGAGAGGAAGATTGGTGAGAATGTGGTGAGCCGCTACATGCATGACCTAAGGAAGGGTTATATGGACGCAGTGTACCAGATTATGAGATACTTGAAGGGTGCCCCCGGAAAGGGGTTGATATTCAGGAAGAATGATCACTTGAGCATCGAGGGTTATTGTGACTCTGACTGGACAAGCTGTACTGATGACAGGAGGTTTACCTCGGACTATTGCATATTTGTAGGAGGCAACTTGGTCTCTTGGAGGAGTAAGAAATAGTCGATGGCGGCCAGATCGACAGCTGAAGTGGAGTACAGAGCTACGACCTTGGGAGTTGCAGAGCTGCTATGGCTGAAGAGTATGCTAGTAGAGCTGAAGCTGGATCAAGGAGCCAAAATGAAGCTGTAGTGTGACAACCAGTCAGCCATCAATATCGCCAATAATCCAGTGCAGCATGACAGGACCAAACACATCAAGATCGATAGGTTCTTCATCAAGGAGAAGTTAGACCGTGGACTACTGAAGCTAGATCATGTTCCAACCAAGGAGCAGGTAGCAGACAGTATGACCAAGGGACTTAGCTCTGCAGATATGATTAGAGGATGTGACAAGATGGGCTTAGTGAATATCTTTCGCCTCGCCTATCTTGAGGAGGAGTGTTGGTATATTAGAATATTCTTGGTATATTTGTTGGTACATTAGAATATTCTTGGTATATTTCTTGGGATATTAAAATATTCTACAGGGGTTTTTAATGGGGTATTAATGTAAGATGAAGGGTTGTAAGGCTATAAATAGCCAAGAGATTATCAATAAAAAATATAACAATTACTCCAAAATATTCTACATGTTGAATGCCGATCTTCGACATGGCCGAATTATTTTGTTGTAACTATTTCTTCCATACCTCTCTTTTTCTTTACTGAATTATCTGAGAAAGAGGTATCGGCTATTGTTAAGCAGTATTAAGGAAGGTCCAAACCAGTATAGGTCAATATTTAATAGAGAGTGGACAAAACGGTATGATACTACCTATACCTATCAGTATGTCATTCAACAAATTATGCTCTACATGCATAGAGCGCACCCCCCACCCCCTCCCGCCTGGCCTGGAATAGTACTTTATTTTCTATGTTAGAACCGGTTTGATGATCCAAAAAAGACCTAAATTGAAATAAATTGCTACCTCCTTTTACATAACGTTCTTAAAAGGTTCTATATAAACTACACTTGTGCGTTACCTATCTTGTAGATGAGTTACGAATAAACATGATAAAAAGCTATAAGACATGATGCTATTCCTATTGATTTTTGGAATTTTTTTTAGAAGATAAAAGATTGATGTGGCTATTATTCAACCAAATCCCAAGGGCAAGAAAATGCCTGATTACAAAATATACCAAGTGCATTATAGGTTTAGGAATCAATTTGGCTGTCCGAGAGATTTCTATATCGCTTAACTAACAAAATTGAGAGAAGAGGAACATGGATATGATTTTTATCCAATTATAAAGAGAATTATGCTATAGTACCATGGGAGATAATGTGGTCGGCCATGAAGAAGAAACATGTCTACAATAACTATATGGAGATTACAAAAGATATATATATATATATATATATATATATATATATATATATAATGGAGTTATGACTTCCGCCCGGAACATTAGAGGATAAAAAAAAACACCAGTTCCAATTGTTGATGGATTACATCAAGAACGATCAACAAGTTCTTTCTTTTGTACTAGTTATCAATTAACTTAATAAGCATATCCAGGATGAGGTTCACAGTGTATGATGTTTGTTGATGATATTGTGTTAGTTAATGATTGTAGAGAAATGTTTGATTCTAAAATGGACTTACAGAAACTTTGGAATCTAAGGGGTTTATAACTAGCAGGCTAAAAGCGAAGTATATGAAATGTAATTTCAAACAAAAAAAATCCAGAGAGTATATATTGATGGACAATTGACACCCAAGTGATTCTTTTTGGTATTTAGGATCAATCATTCACCATAGAGAGATTAAGCAAGATGTCGTTCACAAAATTGAAATAGGCTGGTCAAAATGAGGCGCTTCGATAGCAGGACACACTCAAAGTTGAATAGAAATTCCATAAGGCAACTATTAGAGTATCCATGTGTTGTGGGTCACATAATGTTGGAGGTACTAGGTGCAGTAAGAAATTAGTGTATCCATAACATGTGCAATGTAGCCCACTAGGTGCACCAGCTAGAAGTAGCAATAATATATACCAAATGAAGTTGTTAGAACTATGGTTAGCCTGAACGAACGAACTTGGATTGAGAATGTAAAGAACTAGCTTTTGTTTATGTTACAAAGAAACATGGGCCATGACAGAGCTGGATGGAAGAAGAGGATTAGAATGCCCAACCGCAAAAAGTTGGAATAAAGGTTCTGTTGTTGTGACGTTGCATAAACATACCCCAGATTATCAAATTTGAGAAATAGGTTGTAATTTTTACTGGCATAGTATACCCTTGGTCTTTTTTTCCAGCAAGGTTTGCAACTGGGCCGTGACAAGAACTATACCAGCCTGAACCAAGGTCATTCTCTTAATCGTTTGAGTGCAAGCAATTTGCAGTCTAAGATTGTTTCTATACAGGTAGCGCATTTCAATGGATTATTCAATAGAATCTAATTTACCCCCAGTAGGTCCACCAGCTAGGAGTAGCAATAATATATTAGCAAATGAAGTTTTTAGCACTAGGGTAAGCATAAATGAACTCGGATTGAGGATGTAAAGAACTAGTTTTTGTTTATATGACAAAGAACATGGGCCTTAACAGATCTGGATGGAAGAAAGAGGATTAGAACGGCCAACCACAAAAAGTTGGAATAAAAGTTTTGCCGTTGTTATGATGTAGTGGCTTAAACATACCCCAGCTTATTAAATTTGAGAAATAGGTTGGAATTTTCACTGCAATAGTGTGCCCTTGGCCGTTTTCCAGCAAGGTTTGCAACTGGGCTGTGACAAGAACTTTACTAGCCTGAGGCAATGTCATTCTCTTAATCTTTTGAGTGCAAGCAATTTGCAGTCTAGGATTGTTTCTATACAGGTTGCGCATTTCAATGGATAATTAAATAGAATGTAATTTACCATCATATCATCAGTTATGGTTTTCATCCAGAAGTCCAGTTGACGAGGGCTTATTGGTGATGAGTACTTTAAGGGTGATTTCCCCCCATTTGATTGCTGAGATTGGAAAATATCACCATCTTGATCCCATTCTAATTTTGGTGCTTGATTAACACAAACCTGCAGCATGAAGTTTCATGGAAAAGTTCAGAATTTTCACTGATGGATCAAAATAGCATTTGTCCTAAATAGTTTCAAACAATGGCTTCTGACCTCAATGGTTATGTGGATGTTAGGGTAACGAGTATAGTAAGCTGAAAACTGGAATGTCCCTTGTCGTTCCGGAATTGGGATGGCAGGTACAGTGCACTTACCACGCTTGAAAGCATACTGAACGGTTCCATCTATTGCCAATATATCAGATGAAATTGTAAGCGTGTGATAATCGCCATGTACCATCTCATCTATCACACCATCAGAATCTACCATCCCAAAGATAATGTTAGTTATATGGGAACCTGCTTGACAGTACTCAGGTACCTGCAATACAAAAAGAAGTCCACAAAAACTTAAGTGCCAAAACCCTACACGAGAAAAGAAGATTATGGAAATGATAAAAACTCACCCCTGATAAAGCTTTCAGCTCCCTCTTTGCAACTTGAAAGAATTTCTCAAAGACCTCTTTATCACCCACAGAGACAATAAGCCTTGCTGCAAGGTGTTATGAAATTTGAAAGAAAAGAAAAAAAATCACAACCATGCTTAGATTCTTATTCTTATTATAATTTTGAGAGAGAAGTGGGGGAAGATGAATCTCTCACCCTTGTTTCATTAAAGAGAGTTTTAATAAAACAATCAATAGCCTAAAAAGCATAGTTTGCAGTATTGGACGATACCGATCCGATACAGTCGATACCAATACATTTTGACATATCCCGATCCGATACCGACTGATACCGATACTGACCGATACAGACATTGAGGGTCTCTTTTCCAGTTAATTCAGCAAAAAGAAAAATGAATGAAAAAGATCAATCAGCAAAGGTGTAAAAGTATAGTAAGGTTGTAAAAACATGTAAAAGAAAAAAAAAATTATCTATCACAGATAAACCATCCGTAAGGGTGATTACTAATTCATTCAATTTCCAAACTACTAAGAAACAACACATGAACTACTTAAAATTATGTCCAAATATATAAAATATTTTTCTAAAATTTAATAATTTATTAATAATTATTTGTTTTCCGACATCAAAAAATCCGATACTCCAATCAGAAACCATTGATAATGTCGATACCACCGATCCGATACTCATAGAAAGTGTTCAATACCGATACTGCAAACCTTGCTAAAAGGCCTCTTACAGTTTCAACCCAAACAAGGACAAATGTGCCCAAAGCAAGAGTTGAACCTTAGATTCTCATATTCTGTAATAAAAAATTGTGCAGATTTGATTCCTTCTCCTTGAACCATTAAGTAACTTTTCCATCTCTATACTCATTTAATCCTTATAACAATATCATATTTAGTATGGTAAACTATATTTTGGTCAACCTACAGGCCAACAATATGCAACAGTGGCAAGTCAGTTTAGACTCTAGACCCCACATCACCCCTGGAAATTCCACAATTTTGGGTTTAACAACATACGTGTCCCTCCCTCTCTTCCTTACAAACTAGATTCCGACTTCAGACCCAGTTTAAGACAAAGAATACAACAGTTTCAAGTCTGTAGCCACACACACCCTCAAACATATTTCTTCTTTTGAGATGACAGTAGCCGGCTGGCTACCAGGCACTTAAAAAGGACTGTAAGACACAAGAAACATGATAAAACTGCCAAACATAGGGGTACACGAAAGGCTAAGAATAGTAGAAAACAAACAAACACAGGCAATCACTGAAGCCACAATAACTAGGTGGTGGCAGAAGTGAAGCGGAGTAGGCCCCTTCCTACCAGAGCGGTCCTAAGCTTGAAATGGAGAGATGTCCAGAATGAGAAAGCAGCACATAATATTGTCAGATAGTAATCTGACATTATAATGAATACATAGCTGTTCCTCTCCCACCCAGTCAGATGGTCCACCCACTAGCCTGCCCCAAACCCACATCGAACGTTCATACAGCACAAATATGTGCGCATCATCTTCTCGTACATCTTAAAAACTACTTGAACCTAAAAACAGAAATAAGATCCTTACAAGATCCTCACAACATCATGAACATAACAATTACCCATTGCTCCAAACATATCTAGAATGAACATGAATGAACATCCTAAAGGGGTACATAACAATAATGAAAATAAACTTTTGTATCTGCATTAACTAATTTCTCATTTGTAATTTTCTGGCTATAAAAATCATCGCTTACTACCAACACTAGAACCTTTACTAGACATCAAGCAAATCATTATATTGATTTATTTGTTGTTAACCACTAACAATAAAGCAAGTAATTATATTTGTCTGTCCAGCTTAAGGCAATTTTTCTTCAAGTTTGCATCTTCACATGTGCACAACAAATAATGCACATAAACCACATATATCTTCAAGAATAAACAAAAGCTTTTTTTTTTCCCTCCATTACTATATTCTAAAATGGTAGTAACAGGACATTAACTGAATGAACATCAAAACTATTCCAAAGCTAATGTAGCTGAATGCTTTAATTCATAATAAGTACAACACTATTAAAATAAATAAATAGATAAATAGATGAGCCAAGTACACACCTCCGGATCCATAACCAGCTGTTACTTTCAAAAGGCCGCCAAGGTCAACACATCCTTGATCATTCACCTAGTTCAAAGAAATTAAAAATGTCACTATTAGTGGCAGATAACTATAAAGTTCAAATGCACAAGTGTCTCCAATCGGTAAACTCTAGAAAATAATTTTAAGTAGGCAACTTAGCAGTACATACAAGACAATTCAAAATAATACAGTTTGGTCATTGTTACAATCAACTAAAATAATTACTTTATCCCAATTTTTTTGGGTTGGTCATTTGAATCCTTTTTTCGATTCAGCTCTTTAACATCAACAAACGGAAAAACAAAAAAGGAATGCAAATAAAAATAGACACCATCTATTAACCATAAAATAAATCGAAAAGTTGAACAAGGGGTGAACATTTCTCGGTTCCAAGCAGAAAACCGACCTGAACCGGACAAAAAATAGTCATTCGGTTAAGTTTTCTAAAGTACTGTTCGGGTTTTGGCTTTGGTTTTTATAAGTTTGGTTTCTAGGTTCGGGTTTTGGCTTTGGAACCCAACCTAGACCAAAAGCCGAATTAGGTGATCAAAATTACCTATATACCTTCACACACACACACATGATCCAGCCCAGATTCAGAAAGGCAAATTTTATAGATAAACACCAATATTGAAGCTATGATCCAGCCCAGATTACAAATAGGTCATCTTGGATCTAGGATATCTATGTCAGCATCTATATTTCTATGTACAGCAAAAATACTGAGGAAAAGACCCTCAAAGATACGCCGATTCCGTTCCCTCCACATATGCCAAACCACTGCCTCAAAAATAAGTCTGAAACGTCGGTATCCTCTCGCCCCGCTACCTTTGTGAGCTTTAACTTCATTTATAACAGAAGAAATGTCTCTGCTTAAAGCGGTGGGAACCCAAACTTAGAACTCCGGGAGCTCCAAATATTTCAAATGAAGTCACAAGCGAAAAACATATGATACCTAGACTCATCCTCAATTTCGCATAAACAACACTTCTTATCCTCACAGGGGATCCTAAACATGGAAAGTCTGTCCCAAGTAAAGAGTATGTTCCTGATCGTTTTGTAGAGGCGCAAAAAAATCTTAATCGTCGTCCCTTTCGTCCACACCACCTACGTCCAATCAACCTCATCATGATAGGTCCTAATCTGGTTCACTATCGCTCGGAACTTGAAGGTGCCTCTCCATATATTTCCAAACTCAGTAGTCTTTCATCCTCTGCCTATTAATCTTTACCGCACGGATGTCTTCCGCATGAGCAGCCTTGATCAAATGGTCATGCACCTTTCACTCCCCTTCATGAATAAGGCTACTCACCCTGTCAGTAGAACGCATCAGCTCAAAACATGTTAGTCCTCCCCCTCAATCAAATGCTGGTTTGTGCCCGAGAGAAAATAACCCTAGTCATCTTGTCCTTAGTCCTGAACCTCGTAGCCAAAAGCGATTTAACCGTGACCGGGTAGTTATTGTTACTAGTTGACCAAAAGTCCCCTTTCAAAAAATACCTTCCCTTAACACAGTCCGCCCAAAGAGACTTCTCGTTGATCTCGAGAAAATTTTGAGGAAGGTCATTTTTCTGAGGAGGGGCAAGGATCTCAGCCCAACTCCTTCCTCATTTTTAGGCGGCATAATCCCTCCCAACTAATAGCATGCATGTCCGCTCTCCACAAGAAGTCCGCACATATTTGTTCTATCTTTTTTATAGTACTTTTGGAAAGCTGGCCTACAACCAATACAGAGCAAATGTCGAAATGACAACTTTGATAAGTTCATTTGTGCATGCCATCCCTCCGGTCTCGATTGTGTGCAGTTAAGAAGACCCTCACACTCTGCATCATAGTTAATCAAGAGAGGAAGGCCCAAGTATTTAATAGCAAATATCCCTTCCGTTATGTCCATCTTGGCCAGCCAAGCCTCCTTATTCCTACAAGAACGATTCATGAAGATCTAGCTCTTATTTTTGTTCAGCTGGAATCCCGACCAACTTCCCAAGGTATCGAAGATGTTCTTGAGCGTGTCAAGAGATCTATTTGATGGCTCCATGAAGACCAGCAGATTATCAGCATAAATAAGGTGAGAGATCACATGTTCCGTCTTCCAAGATAAGAGGGTAATCAGCCCGTCTACTATCACATCATCCAGCAGGCAAGTGAGGAACTCCATCACAATCGCAAAAGGATAAGGACATAGGGGATCCCCTTGTCTCAGATCTCTGCCGCTGCCAAAAAAAAACCTTCGCCTGATGGCTGACCCCTAACAATAATGGAGAAAAAGAAAGAACAGACATATTCACTAACCATGTTTACCCACCATTTGCCAAAATCCATATAGAACATGATGTGACAAAGAAGTCTCGATTAAAAATATCATAAACTTTTCCAGCTTTAGGCACGTTTTGTTTCCACCGTGCTTGTTAAAATCCTTCACAAACTCGTGGGCCAGCAAGCAGTTATTTGAGATAGAGCTCCCTTTGATAAAAAGTCGTCCGATTAGGAGAAATAAACTCATTCATGACATCTCTTATCTGATCACACATTAGGTGGATGATGATCTTGTATAAGAAGTTGAAGTACGCAATAGGTCTGAAGTCTCCAAGGAAAATCGCTCCCTCCACCTTTGCAATCAAGACCACAAAAATATGGTTAAGCTCCTTAAGCAGCTACCAGAGTTGAAGAACACTCCATCACCGCTTCTAGAACATCCTCATTGATCATATACCTGTGTTTATTGATCGTATACCTGTGTTTCTTGAAGAAAGCAGCCTAAAAACCATCTGACCCTGACAATTTGTTAGGATTCACCTTCTTAACAATATGCTCTCTCTCCTCTAACGGACAAAGGCGCCTGCAACACAAGGTTACCTCGCCTAATTATCAGCTTCTTGAAAGTTCAGAAAACTAACCGAGTAGGAGATCTGGTTGTAGAGGTCGTGGTAGAAACGAATTGCTTCATCTCGGATACCATCAAACCCAGTAATAAGCAACCTCTTATGATCTAGCAACTCATGAATGACATTCCAATTCTGCCTAACTTTCACCTAGCATAAAAGAATTTAGAGCATCTATCACCATCTCTGAGCCAGTACCAATTAGCTCGTAGTCTGACTTGGACCTCATCCAAAAATCTTACCCTGTGCAGCCGATGTTGGAGAGCAACCTCCTCTTCCGTAAGGATAGGGTCAAGTGGATCCAACTAAACCCTATATTGAATGTCAACCAGCTTAACCTCCAGCTCCTGGAAAGGAATAGCAGGTCTCCCCTTGTTCCAGGACTTAAGAAGCCCTTTAATAGACTTCAACTTGTGCACGAGCCTATATTGAGCAGACCCACTCACCTCCTTGCTCCAACCTTGCTTGACCACCTCCTCATAACCCTCCATATAGATCCAGACGTTGCTAAATCTGAAAGGCCTCCCTTTGATAACTGACAGCTCCGCCAATTTGATGACAATAGGGGAATAGTCATTAATACCTGAGGGTAGACATTCCGTCCGACACAGTTAGAACATATCCAACCACCTCCCATTACAAAAAGAGCGGTCCAGCTGGATGACAATCCGGTGTAGGATCGTCCAGTTATTCCAAGTCCAGATGTGCCAAGTCTTAGCCATACAGTCGAGCCCATAGAATAATAGACAATGTTGAAACTCTGAGAGAATCGCTTGATGTACCGAACGACTATTCTTTTTCTCATTAGCATATAAAATATCATTGAAGTTTCTCACAACAACCAAGGGCCATATGTCCCCAATATGCGTACTAGTAATGGTAATCTCTCCGCAACATTGCTCCCACCAATATTTGAAGACCCCCTTTCATGGTGAATTTAATAGTGAGGAGTTGGTCCGAGCATTGAATAACATCTCCCAGCCAAACCTTGGGTCTCACATCACCCAAATGCGAGTCATATTGCCACAATCGAGGTTGTGGACATAATACCAGTTTGACGGTGTCCGCTAAAAAATCTTAGTAACTGATCTGATTTTAGACTCCAGAATGTTGATAATAGAACACCTAGACTTCTTAGCATACTTCATAATATCCCCCCACCTATCTATCGAATTCGCCTCTCACATTCTATGTGAAAATAGTCATAGACTATTGTGGTTGATTCCCTTGTTAACATACAAACTCTCTCTAGAGGAGAGAGTCCTTCATGCCGAGAATTAAAAGATTTACCACCTTCCGCTTTAGAATCAACTTTAGCTTGCCAGATGAGATTCACGTAGGCCTAAGGTTCTTAACTAGGTTGTGCCCCATCCTGGCGCACCGCATCTTCGTCTGAGTCATGAGAGAAGCGGTCCCCCGGATGAACGATACAAAGCACTCCTCCACTTGCTAGTCCCGTCTGAACTCTGTCGTTGTCCTTTTTTGGCTAACAATCTTGGCCCTGAAGATAACCAAACTTGAATTTTATTCCTCACGTTGCTTGTCCTGTCCAAACGCCACCACTTCTTGTTGTGCCTCGTTGTATCCTCCCTCACCCCCTTCTTTCTCATTCCCTTCTCCCATCATTTTCCCCAAAAGAGATGATTGAGGGGACCTCTTGTAAGACCGATTCATCCGTGTCCATGTTCCTTCGTTCCGCAGATATGTCATCCTCAGCTCCCATAGTGCTAGGGAGAAATGTGTTAGCTCCCGCTGATACTTTGGGTGTTGGCTCCTCTTGATTAGGACGAGGGACTCAATTAATAACCTGAGAAGGTGCTCAAACGTCCGGGCACTAAGAGATGATGTGCCCAAAGCTACGACAGTAATGACAGCGTGGCGGAACCCACTCACTCTACTTTCTGAAAGATATTATCACACGTCGAAAGCTCGATCTCCAGATTGTTGAGTGTGTCTGCCGCATTAATCTCAACAAAAATCTTAGAAAATGGCAAATGTTCCCTTCTAGCCGTGCAATTGTCTGTACGTAAGGGGATACCAACTCCGCTCGCCAACATCATGATTGTCGGACCACCCCAGAGTTGAGGTGAGAGCCATGATAACCTAATCCATATAGGAACGGTGGCAAATCGATCATGTTCAAAGTTAGAGGACGGGTCCCATCTTTTCAAGACTATCAATCTTCCATGAAAGGTCCAAGGGCCATTTTGAATGAGCCTCTCTAGGTCTTCCGTCATCCCTAACTTAATGAAGTAGAAACCATTCTCCTTGGAGAATATGTCCATGCTTCCTTTTGGCTTCCATATCCGCATGACGAAGCCCTTGAGTTGACCAAAATATGGTCGAACTCCCATGACGTAAAGAACAATCGTGTTCTTCCAAAAGACCTCTATTTCGGCGATGGCGTCTTTGAATATAGCTATAACCTTCCTTCCATGGACTTTTTAGGCGCTATGAAGTGCATCTCAATGTCCTCCCTTGCCAAATCCGGACTACACTGGTCCGTCCAGGTGGTAGGGGTGTCACCCGTAGTCATGAAGGGGTTGGGATCCCTCAACGGCATTCCGTCGAACACTTGAGAGGCATGTCGTGCCACCGGAACTGTAGGCTTAGGGGACACGAGCATTTCGAGAAATAGTAACCGTCTGGCGAAGGTGACCACTCTTCCCCGATAGGGGATGACCCACAGAGGGAGTAGCTCTCCTAAGCCCATACGCATGAACCATATATTTCTTATCTTTCCAACGACGCTCCACTGTAGTCCAACCGTCGCTGGAGAGGGCAAAAAATGGTTAGGGTGAGAGGGAAGGGGGGTTACTGGATCGATTGCGGCTGCCGGCGCCAAGGGCGAGGAGGCAATTGCGCGGCTCCAGATCTCGATGTGCAGGGCTCCTCTCAGGTCGCGCCAAGAGAGAGGGGAGTGGCATCGAAGGAGGAGGGGGACATGGGCGTGCGCACAGGATGGAGGTGCAACGACGGCAAGGGGGGCAGTGGTGAGCGCGCGCAGGGGGGTGGGTTCTTATGTCGTGCTGGGGGAGCTCGCGCAGGAGACTTAGACATCTATCCTCTCTCTCTCTCTCTCTCTCTCTCTCTCTCTCTCACACACACACACACACACACATATATATATATATATATATGTGTGTGTGTCTTTCCCCAGCCCTAACCCTAAACTTCTCTCTCCGAGGAGTGAGGACCGAGCCCTAAATATTTTCATTTCTCTCGCTTCTCCCAGTTCTAAATCATCTTCTGTCTTCCAGTAGTCGACTTTGAGTGAGGGACTCCCTCGTTTACCGTTCCTATATTGCCTTGGGTTCCAAACGAGGTCTCCATCTCTCTCCATAATTCTTGACATTTTCAGTTTATTGAGGAAAATTGCGAATTTGTGACATTTTTTTTCTGATTTTTTGGTGTACTTAGTGATCAACAAGGTCGATTTGTCGGCTTCGACTGTGCTATAGATGATGAAGGTGATGGTGAAGCTGATGGTGGTCTATCCCTTTGGCGACAAGGTGGATTCTGATAATGAGTTTTTTTTTTCAATCTAGTGGATTCTTGTTGGATCTGGAGTTCTGAAATCCTAACATTATTGTTTTCAGGATTAATTTTATTTTTGTATGGTTTAGTCTGTTTTAGATTATTACTCAGTTAAAGTTGGTTTGAGATTCATTCTCTCTAATTTTGATGAGGTTTGTTTGGAACTAGAGTTAACAACCCTAATAACGGTAAATTAGTCGATCGAGGAACCCTAGATTGTTTGTTTTGAGTTAGTTTTGTTTACTTCTGATATAATTTGCTTAGATCTTGGTTCGATTGGTTTGGTTTGATTATGAAATGTCCACATTTTTTCTCCCACATTATTTGGTCATTAATATCCTGTGCAATGGTGCTTATTGGGTCATTAATCTCTACAACGTAATCTCTACAACGTTTTGTAAGTTCTCTAGTTATATGATCTCTTTTAAACCCTATTTTTGTAAATTTCTGACCTGTGTTGTCTTACGTCCAACTTTATCTCCAATTTTTTTAGTTGAAGAGAGCAACTATGTTTCAAAACCCCTACAAAACCCTCGATCATTTCTTTCCTTTATTCCTTCTAAACGTCAATCTAGTTTTAGCTAAATCACAATCATTTCTATAATATATGTTCATATTTTGATTTATTTATTTTTTAGGCTGTTTTGCTATATTAGGAACAAAGACAGGCATTTTTTTTCAATATACTTAATTTTCTTTTGGCGGGTCTTGGCAAATTTCATTGATTTTAACACGAGGGGAGGCTAAAGATGACAGCTTTTTTTGTACAATTACTTGGTTTTCTTTAGGGGGTGTTAGGAAATTTTACTGGTTCAGTGAATATTCAATGCAGATGATGTGTTTGTTAGAATGTGTGGGTGGATGAATTCTATTATTTGATGAATGTTTTTGTGATGTTGTCCATTATTTATCGATGTTGATAGTCTTTCGTTATGAAAATTAGACTCTTTAACAAAAAAAAAGCTATTTAAACTCGTGTGTTCAATGTTTATATGATAACTATGTAGTTTTCGCCATGAGAAGAGGTCAAAGAGGCAGATTTTTTGTAAAATATTTAATTTTCTCATGGCGGGTGTCAGTGAATTTCATTGATTCAATTGGAGAAACAGTTGGTCACTCTCCTTCAATCAATGGAAAACCAAATTAGGTGCCTAGAATTCCTCTGGCTCTTTATAACTTGATTTTTTGGATTTGGATCATGTCTTTAGGTAATTTGGTAAAGTTGGTCATTTGTAATAGGCTAATAGCTAGCTAGTAATAGTCTTTAAGCACCCTATGATCTCTCTTTAATTTTATATTTAAAAATTAAATGTACTTATATTATATTTTCGTGTATGGCATGAAATAGAATGCAATAGATTATATGTCTGTTTTTATGAAGATTAGGCATTTTCAGCTAGTCAGCTCTTCACAGATATAGGAAGCTTATGAAGCATCATAAGACTTGAATGTCAAGACCCTTACGAATAAACACATTGCGTTTGGCGGCTGTCATTGTGAGAGAACATGGTGTTTATTTATGCAAGCAATTGGGATATAGATCATTAGGGAAATGCTTTACTACCACAGTATTTCTCAAAAGGCAACTTAGACTTGGTTCAAGAACAAGTCTAATAAAGTAAAAATTAAAAAAGGATCATCTCTTGTTTTATGAGCTATTCTAAATCTATAATATTTGTTCTTCTGTTTGAAGGAATAATGCCAAACCCTAGTGCTGTCAGTTTTGAACTTGTTAGTATAGACTATAGTGTTCCTTGCTTCCTTATTGTATTTTTTCTTCTCAACTAGTGTAATTTTATATATTGTATTTTTATGTAACACAATTAGCTGCATATTATCTTCTTCTCAGCTGCAGTTTTGAACTTTGTATTTTTCTCTTCTAAACTCCTGGTAGTTTTGTTATGAGTTGGTCACTAGGTTGAAACATTCTTTTGGTATTTGTAAAATTTCATATAAGTTGGGTAAATCATTAAAATGCTTATAATTTTTTTCTGGACAAGACAAACCATGCTCAAATTGGCCTAAATAGAGGCTCAAAATTTACATTTTTATGCATTTTTATTCTACTTACTAGCCCGGCCCACTAATAATACGGACCAACAAACCGAATTAAACCGAAAATCAAACCATTTTTGGTCATTTGGGTTCTTTTCGGTTTCATAAATTTTCGGTCTGTTTCGGTCAAACAAAAAATAGTTCGGTTTTAATTCGGTTGGAGAGAAGTCCAGTTCGGTTCAATCGAACCGACCATATGCTCATCCCTAAATAGAATTGTTGGAAGCATTTTCAGCAAGAAATCTGCATGTAGGTCCTTAGTTACAACCAACTAATGTAGTATTTAGCAACTAACTAATAATTCATTATGGGAATAATAAATGCCACCTACTACTAACATGCACAACGATTCAACAAACTAGAAACAAAGAAAAAGAAAGGAAATATGCACGTAAGATGTCTTCACTTTAATCTTTACAGGATTATACATGAGAATGCTTATGAGATAATATCAAATGTGTCAAATGGTTTAAATTGTAAGACCCTTAACCATAAGTCTTGAACGTCAGTACAAATAACATGTGAAACTAGATAATAAATTGATTCAGATAATGGTAAAGTTATGTCATGTGAACACAAACAATAAGAATGTCATAAAATGTGTAAGAGCATCATTAATCTCCAAAAAACCAAAGAAATAAACAAACAAACCATCTTGCAACTTATCAATAATAACTTGGGGAAAGAAGGTTAGCCAAGCGCCCCCCCCCCCCCCCCCCCTTCCCCCCCCTTTCTCCAAATCTTTTTCTCTCTCCAAATCTTTTTTCCTTTTGAACATAGCCCGTAGGATTACAAAAAGGGAGGCTAAAAACAACTTTAAGGGACAAAAACATCCCAAGAGGAACTTCCCAGAGGGGAGTGTTGTAGTTTATGTGATCGTGTGAGCATGGCATATACAGGAAAGCATAGGACATGAAAGAGAAATGACATAGGATATCCCTAGTTAAGGAGACAAAAAATTCGATAGGAAAGGACAAAATATCTTCCCAATTGGCAAATCATTTCTTTATAATGATGGACGAGTTCAAGCCGAATTACAGAATTACCTCTAAAAAACTTAGAAAATAACCAAAACTTACCTCCAAAAATTTCATCCCCAACTGAACATTTCTGTCCACCCCAAACTCAGGACTCCGATTTAGTGCAAACCAGAATTCCAAACCAAATACCTATTGTCCAACGAACCCCTGAAGTTGTATATGGAATATGGACAAGTTGGGCATTGTAAATTTTATGTAAACTCGTCTTCAAGTTGAATGTGGTTGACAAGCATACTAAATCTCGAGCTAAACTATTGTCAGTATTATGGCATGGTTCTCTCATTCTCATATCTACCTTGGAGGTGTCCTTCGTTGCATGAGATTAACCTGCAATCCAAAAGTTAGGTCCACCTACCTGGCAACTGACCACCTAGGTTTTATGGCATGTCTCTCTCAATCTCATATCTACCTTGGCAAAGAATTTGGCACCAGTCACCAACATAGAGGGTTACCCCAAGTCGACAACCGGTCATAAAAATTTGTTAAACCTTGTATGGAGCTTTCTTATGCTCCACGGATGCCCCATTCTGAGAAGGCTTGGATAAGGAGGATGATGATGATGACAAAGGTACAACAGCCCATTGCTCTGAGTATGACAAGTCAGGTGCAAAATAATGAAAAAGGGAGAGAGATTTCCATATAATGGGTAGCAATAGAGGTTGTTAATCTACATTGAGCCAATCCAGAAAATTCAATCTAAACTTCCTGGTAAGGAGATGAGTTTCACCATGGTAAAGGGACTACAATTTTATTTGGCATCGATTTGAATTTATCTCACATTCAACTGGAAAACAAAATACTTTTCAGTCTGAAGAGATTTAGAGGTCAAATACATAAATTTTACGGTATAAGAAGTTTATTGAAACTGTATCATGTCACAGTGCCTAGAGGCTTAATTATACATATATGATGGCACATTTCTACTCTTTAACCATAATATAGTTTGACAAATAAGAAAGAGCTAATATTACTACAACTGTAAATGCACAAATATGAGAATGCATATGGGTTCCATGTAATATGAATAAGCCAGTACTTACTGCAATCTATGTTACCTGGACTCGGGTACGAGTGTCGGGTACGGGTACATATCCAAGAGTCGGGTCCTTCAAACTCATAATTGCAGGACACACGGACTCGACTTAAAAGGATCCAAATTTTGGATACGGGTACGGAGATATGACTATGATTTCATAAAAAAATATTATGTAATTATAAACTAGTAGTAAACTTTACTGAACTAGTTGAATAAGTCCCTAAGGGACCGTCCATTCAACTCCCCTACTACTTTACTACCGGTCTACCATATTAAAATAAAGTATCTACTTCCCTACCACATTAAAATAAACTATCAACTTCACTACCAATCTCCTGATTGTCACAATGAAGGATCTGATTGCCACCATGGAGGATCGGATACAGATCACATACCCATACCAATGTCCTATCGGGTCGACACGGGTACTGCTCCTTAAAGTGGAGAGTCCAGGTAAATAGAACCAGATTGCCATCTTAGTCGTTATAAAATACTGGTTTAAGCAAGTTTAAATTCATAACTCAAGGATGTAAGCAATGATTTCTGGCCAATAGTGTTCTTGGGAACTATTAATTTTACTATGAATTATCATCATAAACATAAGCTAGCAAATCATATTCCTTTAGAGCTAACTATAAAAATATTGTTATATACACTAGCAACAGTTGTCAGATACTACCTACTAGACAAGACCAAGTGGAAAGCAAGACTAGAGACATTTTGTTTAATCATAAGCAAGATACTAAGCAGAATATCAGAACAAAAATTACCTTACGCAGTGAACCTATGTTATCTTGGAAACAAAAACCATCAACATAGACGGAAAGTTGCACCCCTTCTTCTATATGGTTACCAAAAGCATCCAACAACTGCATTATTGCAGAATAAGTCAACGAAATGAGCAACAAACAGATGCTAAAGGAAATTTATGCGATAGTGCGACTTATTTACTTTATGAATTCAAATTTTAATACATAAATGTAATTCAAAGAAAAGAAAACAGAATTGATTTACCGTTAGTCATGAGACTCAACAGAATTGAGATGGAGAGGGAAGATGGCATGGAGACGGAAGAGGCTCATTGAGACCTACTGTGGAGAATGTTTATGCAATATTACAGTCCAACAATTTGCAGGTATCTGATGCCTTAAGAGAGGGGAACCGCACAATAGACTAGGTTAGTGGCCCATGGACTAGGTTAGTGGCCATTGTATGGAGTTATCTACATCTTTTGGCAGTCAGGTGACATGGACAAAGTTTGTAGCCAATAGATGCAGCAGCTAACCAAAAACTCAAGAACAAGTTTAACCAAAAATAAAAATTCTAATGTGTCTTGGTCTTCAATGTGAAGAATCTGCAGAATTTTTTTAAGACAAATACAACCACCAATTCTCAAATACCTTGTTTCATGGATCATAAAGTATCCTGCATTTCCTAAAGCTATGACTTAATCTAGTGGCCATAAAAGAGGATCTGCTATCCACTATTTTGGAGCCAAAACAAGGACATAATAAATTCCACTCATCTGCCACCATCTCAAATGTTACCTTAATATACTTCCCTCCTTTCTTGTAGATAAAGACTTGTATGCCCCGAGCCTCCAAGGTGTCTTAGTTTCCTCTCCAAGAGTCAGGTCCACATCTCACATCCTCCACCACCATTTCCTTACAAAGCCTACTTCATCTATTTTAAGTCCAATATGTGTAGATCCAGTCCCATTCTGAACAATGAACCCCTTCCCTGCTCTCCAACTCTCATGAAAGGAACCTTCTCTTACCTTATATCAATTTTCCTTACAAACCATTTCAAGGAAACATGAAGGCCCTTAATTTCCTTTATGTGGGTGTGACTCAAATGAAAAGCAGTGTTCTAGCCATAGGACAAAAAGGATTTCGACCACACTAATCCTAGTGGCAGGCATTCTCTCATATGCATAGTCAGATCCCTCCAATGCATAAAAAAAAAACACTCAAAACTTAAATGCAAGTGCAAAGAAAACTTAACCTGTCAAGATAATCTAAAATCATTTAAGCAATACTTTCAAATACAATATAAAAATACTAAAAAGATGAACCCCATACAGGCCGAAGTTCTAGATTAATCGCAGGGAATTGGTATCGGAGTGAGTGGTATATGCCAAGAACAAGTGTCTTCTTAAAAGCTGATTTTGTCTCCATGCCCCAGAAAGAATTTACCCACATTAAAGAAAATGTCCAGTACTTTGGATATGCCCAACCAAACTCTTACATGGTAGTTGAATTCTTGTTTCTTTCTCCAAACCCCCTCCCTACCTCCATAGCTAACATGAATTGTCTCAACAAAGTTGCTTCTATTGGACGACCAATTTTCCACCAAGATTTGGCTAATAGGGCTTTATTCGTATCTCTAAGTTTAACCACTCTCAAACACCAATTCTCTATGGTAACCTTCTCCATTCTCAGCACTACCCCTCCAGAGAAACCTTCTCGAATCTTGTCGATATGCTTGATGACCCATTGTGGCATCTCATAGTAAGCAAGGTAGTCTAAAGTATAGCAGAGAGAATCGAGTTGATGAGTGTAACCCCATCTCCTATCAACAAGACCGTGTTAATTCTTATTGTGCTGCATGCTGTGAGCATGCATTCTTATATTCTCGTGCAATGACTCACCGTCAAAGGTTCCAGAAAACAACCAATAAGATTATTTAAACACAATATACAACCAAGATCTGTGGGATTAAATCTTTAACCTTCTTTAGTTACGTATCACCAAAGTGATGCGTCCTAGAGTGCATCTGTAATTCAAGTTTTAAAGCAAGATTTTTTTTCCAATTTTATCTCTATTATTTGCTTAAAGAACTCATACGATGTCAGAATCTACATGAGATTTCATTTGATTTTGCTACCAATATTGCAAATAGCAATCAAATGTTACAAATACCATTCAATTATAGTAAGACTAAATATTGCATGCAAATCTGTAAGATCTCAAACTGGCATTGAACAAATGAAAAATAATTCATACTACCTCTAGTACAATCTCCTCAACCACAATTTCAGGTCTTAAATTCCTTTCGAGTTCCAGGGAGCAATGCAAATTCACAGATGATATAGGTCCTGGCATGACTAGATCAGATAAATTGAAAACAAGTTAATGAGAGATTTGAAAAAGAAAATGCCTAAGAAGATAACTCAAATGAAACCGATAACAAACAATTGTAACTACAAGAGGTGTTATGTCAGCTGCTCGATAGCCAACCTCTGACAGGAACTTCAGCCATGCATTCACCCTCTGAAGAACACACTTGCAATGCAGCATCAAACTTCGGTCTGATCATATCTAATTTACTACTTTCAATCAGCATGTCCTATACAACATATACATCCTTACAAATGGTAAATCATGTGTAGGACAATATAGAACTTGTGCTTAACAAGATTGACATTGCAGTGGAATCATCCATACCTTAATTTCAATGGATAGATGATCCGAAGACAGGTCAACCTGAATTTTTTCAATATCGGCAAGAATAACATCTCCTGTCCTTATTTGGACTTTAACAGGGATATCCAGTATTGGAATTCGGTTGGAGTATGGATCATAACATGCAACATATATATCTGAAATACATGAACCGGCCCTGCTGAGGATAATAACATTGTAAGAATAACTAAGTCACCCTTATGAACTTTCAAGAAAGCTAGAAATAACATTTCAGATACATTTACAGACCAAAAAAAAAAAAAAAAAAAAATTAACAGACACATCAAACCATGGTAATAGCTAGAAGGCAAGAAGAGGACAAAAAAAGACTTCTATTGTAAACCTATCAAAAGAGAACCAGTTGTCTTACATGTATCCAGTGTAGAAATTGGATTTTTAAAAAATAAAAAGTGTTCATTTCCATTAACTGTCTCAAAGTGATCGCCATAAGAAGAAAGTTTTGGACTTCTGAAGAACTTAAAACTATTATAGTATCTACATGCTCAGAAATGATAAGACATGTGCTGTTCTTAAGAAACAGTAATATGTCTGCTTCCATATACGGATCCTATGTGTTATTGAACTGAATATTCTCCTTTTCAATGGGGCAGGGATGTAACATGCTTGATAATACCAATATTTAAATCGAAAGGCTCCAGTTTCGTCTGCTAAAGTTCTAAGAATTCCTCAAGAAAATGAGTCCGATCAGTACAAGATGGTCTAGGTTCCCTCTTATGAGAATTCCTCAGAAAATGAGTCTGATCAGTACAAGAGGGTCACACCAAGTGGTGAGAACAAGCTACTCTATGCATGCTTCCCTGTTATGAGGATCACAACAGCATTGTGAGGAATCTCATATTTAAGGGTGATCCACACTAGATACTGTTCACTGTTAAGTCAAAACACGGACATGCATGTAATAAATGACATCTTATATTAAAGTAAAACAGAACTTTGGTTTTCAAACTTTCTTAAAAATAATAGAAAAAAAAAATCTTATGAAGTTGCATTAAAATATAAGAAGAAAGGCATAGCCAGAAGTAGGTTATTTTATCTTTTTGTTGATGTTACTAAAGCACTTTTTTTATTGTATGCATTAATCAAGCATTCATTTAAGCTTTTATTATGAACTCCATTCTGGTACATGAGAATAAGAGTAAAGACATTTACATAACACATTTAAATAAGTTTTCTCCACCTAGGACAGAAGTTCTGGACTATAAGAACAGTAGGAGTTGCTACTGTCTGCTGGATACCACCCCTTGGTCATCTAGAAGAAGGGTCATAAGGATATGCAATAAAGATTTTGCTATCTAAAATGACCGGATACATCTTCTTATGCACAAAACCATCGACTTCCCACTAGACTGTGCACACTATAAGCATTATGCAGACAGGATAACAACTGAGAGGTATAAGAAAAGGAGACATGACTGATTCAAGTGGAGTAGAAACCTTTTCTAGGGTAATCCAAAAACTAATAAAAGGTTAAAGAGACCTCAGAAATTGGGCAAAGAGAGGTTTGCTGACCTAGTGAGAAGCATACAGGATGAAAGACAAGAAAGGAGTTAATCCTAGTCACAGTTAACTGAGTGGATGATTTGAACCAATAACTCTGGATACATACTGTCACAGAGGAAGGAGTGACAGTACAGGAAGGTAACAAGATGCAATTTTCTCCAACAAGGCAATAGAAGTTCAAGGCATACTCTCAACTGGTGACAACAGTGCCAGAATGCTGAAATATAATGATAGGTTAAGAGGTATGAGAGAATAGTCAGTACTTAGAAAACTGTAGCAGCAGGGCTTCCACATCGCTAAGTTTCGTAAGGAAACGGGAAGAAGGATCTTAAGGATGTCACACCTAGGAGAATGTTAACTAAAATATCCTCTTTGCTATCCTGAAGGGTGGTTGAGACAGAAACCAAGAAAGCTTAAATGATGACAAATACATCTATTGCATATATAATATATAGGTTACATGGGTTTAGTGGAAGGTGACAAGAAATTCTGTGGATTCTGTATGTAGGTTCTAAAGTGTACAAATACAATATTGCATCTTCTCTTTATCAAAAATGACTTTCTGCAACTTCATCAAATAGTTGACCAGAGAAGTATTCAGACTAAAATTGGGGATAATTACAAAATGTTAACCAATTTTTTTCATTAAACAAATGCAAATTTTAATCGACAAGTATTCAGCTTGCTGATAAGCTACTAAGGATATATAATAATAATAATGACAAAAAAAACAGCATATTTGGAAGTTAAACTAGAAAGATTGACCTAATATACCCCTAAGAGAAGCCATGGAATTTAGTGAATTTGTTTTGGCTAAATAGAAGTATGCATCACTATGATCCATTTCTCAGAATATTTATACAAAACCCTCTATTATACACTCTCCTAATTTAGTTCGCCTTTTGGCATCAACTTCTTCCCAACATAATCACCCGATTTATGGAATTTTCCTCTGCAGCAAAGGAACTAGAGACAGAATTATGTGAACGTCAAAGGAACGAAAGTTACATAATCCATTTGTAATTTTCAACACCTCTATGTTGAGAACATATTCTTCTAGAAAATATTGTCTAAATTCTAAAGGAATACAAAGAAAGCATTTAGAGCTATGCCACAGGCTTAGTATCAGTAAGAGCCTGCTTTACTTTAGGAATGAGAAAAAGAAAAGAAAGCCCCCTTCAGCTCTAGATGCAGGTGTAAGTCCACTTGACAAATAGTGGAGCTGACATTTATCAGACGACCAAAGCAATGGAAGATTTTGCAAAAGTTTTTAAGCGATAAATGCTAAACTCCAACCATATAGGTAGGAAAACTACTCAGCTTTTGAAGGAAACGTAGGATTTATTCGAGAAAAGCTAACAGTGGCAAGTTGGATAGAAGAAAACATTTACTTTTAGTAGAAAGAGTTGGTAATGACCCTGCCTCATAGAGCTTTTAAAATAATCTTCTAGTACAAGAATAAGGACAGAACACATGATTGTAATCGGTAAAAGTGACTTAAGTATAAATAACAGGTGGCAGATTCCTCAGACTGACAGCCGAGGGACACCACTTAGTATCATAGCCACCTAGGTGGAAGGCAATCTTCTATTGTAATATCTAGTCTTAACAGATAACCTCCAAAAAGTTTCATAAGAAGAACATATAAATGTATCTTTAAAACTAAATGTGTTCAGCAAAAAGAACTTTACCGAACGAGAAGAGAAGAGTTGTCACTACGAAAGCCTTTCTTGTCACATAAGTTCCATTGCCCAATGTTTGAAGCAGGTCTTACAATTACTTTCACTTCCTTCAGCATACAACCTGATTCTTTGCAAAACTGTATCCACGTGTGAATGTTAAAACATAACTACTAGACACCAAAGAGCTAAATATACTAGAAGAAGATAAGTAGAAACATACAACAGAGAAGGAGAATAAATAAATGCCAGCTACATTGAACAACTTGGGTTTCTTTCGTCGCAAAAAGAAGATATATAAACCATGGAGACCATTACGTGAGGACGGTTTTACTCGTTCTGCAAAAATTAACTGTCCACTGCCTCGAACATCTTTACTTTCACTCATATATTTAACTTCCATGCTCATCTCAAGATCATCGTTGACAATATACTTCTGGTCTAGATTACTGGAAGTGCTAACAGTATAAGTACTTGGTCTAATAACAGCAACAATTTCGGATGGGGGATCATATCCTGCAGATACTTCAGGAGGTAGTTCCTGAAACACAATGAAACAGAAATGTGTAAAGCTAAATAAAAATAGATCAAGTAAATAAAAAAAACGTAAACTGACAACTAAATTATGATTCTCTTCAACTGACCCCCTTGATCTGTATCGCACTACATAGTTCATTACTCAATATTTCAATTGACGAAGGAACCTTTTCCTTCTTCTTTTCAGCTTGACAAGTCCAAGTAGCATCATCTACTGCTTGAAACTGTCATCAACAAGATCAATGCATGATCATACAGTCGTGAAGCTATTAAGATAAAGATAAGCACACATTTTAAGCATAAATGAGACCCAACCTGCCCTCTATCAATCACGCTAATAGGAAAAGTTAAAGAATCATGAACGACTAAGTTTGCATTCCCATCATTTATGAGAAGCAAACAGCCTTTATTATCTGGGGAACCAAGTGGCCTTTTCTAGCCAAGAATAAAACTGTCAGATATCACAAAAGAGAACTATATGAATTTGATTCTACAGAAAATATGGAAGACGGGAATGGTACCTGCAAACTAGACGAGCTTCCCCTGTTCAATTAAAAGAAAACCAGAACAAATAAAAAACCATTGAAACCACAGATCTAGAGAATGCATCACTCTTGGAAAAATAATAATGCTAATAAATCACTAGTGCATCAAAACACATTGTTGTATGGCATTTTATTTTAATGTGTCTTCTTCAACAAACAAGTTTTAGGTTCATGTGGAAGATTCTTGGAAGAAAAACACATACAGAATCAGAAGAATAGACATCTAAAATTGTACTTACCACCTGCATCTCCACGAAACCCTTCAAGCAAGATATATTCAAGTGTAGCATAAATATTGCTTTTCCAACAGCCAGGTGCTCCTTTAAGAATTTTAACCTTTTGGCCTGACTTCCAGAGTAGACCCTTTCTGCTTATGACTTTGTGTACTCTCACAACTAGAATCAAACATACCAGCAACGCATTAGAAAATGATAAGTAAAAAAAAAAATGGAGAAAAGTATGATAGACATTAATTAGAACTTCCTCGTGCCCTACCATCAGACGATATCCCAAGTTGCTTCTTATTGGATGGACCAATAACAAGAATAGGTTCATCCTCACCACACTCTACTTCTTCATCATACGCATCGTGCATCTTAAGTATCCAATCTTGATATTCCTTTTCCAGTTGTAACAAACTTAGTGGTTTTTCATCTTTAGATATCTTAACAGTTGCTTCTACAAATTTCACAAATGATAAAAATTAAGGTATAAGTTCATAATGTGAGAAGAAGCAAAATTATCAGCATGATAAACTTGTAGTAATGTTTGCACCTGAGTCTTTACCAGACGGCTTATTCCCAAAGTTCCTCAGTGATGTGGTAAAAGCGTCATGATACGCCAAGTCAGTCTGTAAAATGAAATGCATTCAGAAAAAAAAAATGTATATAGGGAGTTTCAGCACTAGTATTAAGAGAAGAAAATCACACAGATTATGCTCTCTGAACAGAACTTATAAGGGTGAGGAAACTAAAACATAATATGTCCCTTGTAAGAAAGAGAGAGCTAACAATAAACAAATAGCAACATAAATTATTTTCTTCAAACCAACAAAAATCCTTATTATACTTGTTAAAGTCTCTGCCTCTATGTTGGTATATTAGAATATTCTTGGTATATTTGTTGGTATATTAGAATATTCTTGGTATATTTGTTGGGATATTAGAATATTCTACAGAAGATTTTAATGGGATACTAATGTAAGATGAAGGGTTGTAAGGCTATAAATAGCCAAGAGATCATCAATAAAAATATAATTACTCCAAAATATTCTACATGGTATCAGAGCCCAAACCCTAGCCACCACCTCCCAAACCCTAGACGCCGCCATCGCTGCCATACCGCCCACCACCGCTGTTGCCGCGCCGCCACCACCGTTGTCGCGCCACCCGCCACCACTGTTGTCGTACCACTCGCCCGCCACCACCGTCGCCGCTCACCAGTCACCATCAATGCGAAGCCGCGACTCCCGCGGAGCCTTCTGCCGCGGTTCCTGACGTCTCCCGCGG
This sequence comes from Iris macrosiphon, assembly GCA_036927795.1. Taxonomy (NCBI): domain Eukaryota; kingdom Viridiplantae; phylum Streptophyta; class Magnoliopsida; order Asparagales; family Iridaceae; genus Iris; species Iris macrosiphon. The sequence continues at coordinate 176,569,222 of JAYESA010000011.1, read as the reverse complement.
GTAGTTCCAGACGTTGACATAGAAGGCCTAGATCTGATGGGGGAGAGACATGATCGGGTCTAGGAGAAGACGAAGAGGGTGAACGTAAATCGTGGGACGAGTGTGAGGTGATCAGAGAAAGGAGGATCTATGGAGGAGATCATCAAGAAGTTGGACTCTGCGGAGGTCGTCGAAACGTTGATGAAGCTGATGAAACTGTCGGCTGGTGAGAGCGCGACACGAACATTGGCGAAGTTGGAGCTTCCATCCATCGATCTGAAGCTTGATGGACCGGCCACCTACCTGAGTTGGTCACGACGGGTGAGGAGAACCCTCGCAGGGAAGAACTTGGAGGATTTCTTGTCAGGAGAGAAGACAAAGCCGGATGAGGGTTCGGTAGGACGCGACGAGTGGAAGTCCACTTATATAGTGGTATATATTTGGCTTCTCAATTCTTTAGTCCAGTCGATCGCCGCCACAGCTGATGGCCTTGAGATGGTGAAAGACGTGTGGGAGAAGTTGAGGAGAACCTACGATGGTGTTGGAAATAACTTGAGGATTTTCCAGATCAATGGAGAGATTGAAAAAACCGTACAGGGAGAGAAGAGGGTACAAGAGTATGCTACGGAGTTGGAGCGTCTGTGGTTGGATTATGATCACTTCTCAGATCGGACGAGCTGCGAGGACCCGAAGTGTAAGGAGAGATAGGTATGTCTGGAGGAGAGGACGATGAAGTTTCTTAAGGGGCTGGCAGCAGTGTTTGCTCAGAGGACAACACTACTTCTAGCTCAACCAAAGATTCTTACACTTGAGGAGACTATCTCGGTCATGATCCAGAAGGAGACTCGTATCAAGCTACAGGCAGGGACATGTGGTCCTCCTGAAGTGAAGACAGTATTGGCGGTTGCCAATTCAGACGGCACAGACAATAAGGGAGACCTCCGGCAGTGTTACAACTGCAGGGAGATGGGTCATATGAGGTATGCTTGCACCAAACCACCCAAGGAGAAAGATTCATGTGGAGAACGTGGACAGTTTGGAGGATGTGGCCGTGGTCGTGGGGGTCGACGGGGTGGTCGATGAGGTTATCGGGCTAACCTGCTGGTAGCATAAGGCGAGGAGGGAGCTAATGGGGCCTAAACTGAGGAGGATCAGGCACTACTAGGCATGCTGGAAGTACTCAGGAGAAAGTAGAGAGCGTCAAACAATGGAGACAGGAGTGGGACTGAGGAGGCGTCCACCTCAATCTTCACCAGAGGCAATGCTGTCATGTATGCCCATCCATCGAAAGGTATTGATGACTCACTCGCCCTTGCATCTATATCTTCCCTTAGATCGTCGGACTGGATTGTCGATTCGGGTGCGTCTCGACACGTGACAGAGAATGCTAGTGAGTTCTTTTCCTACACTACCTAGCATCTGCAGACAACATTCAAACAGCCGATGGTACTTTCCAGCCAGTGGTTGGTAAGGGTACTATCGATTATACAGGTTCAGTAAGATTATCCAATGTTTTACATGCTCCTTCTTTTCCAGTCAGTCTTTCATCCATTAGTTCTATAATCCTTCAACTAAAATGCATTGTCTCTTTTGATATTCCTAAGGTGATCTTCCAGGAGAAGGAGACGGGACGAAGACTTATGACTAGCACTTGGCATGATGGACTGTGGTACCTGGATCGGGAAAGACTAGATTCGGCATTGGTGTCTGTGGCAGAAAGGGCAGGAATGGGAGAACCAAAGATGAGTGCCGAGTATACACTGATACTCCATCACAGGCGGTTGGGACACTCCTCTTTTGGTATTTTGAGTAGGTTGTATCTATCTATTTATGAGAAAGCAAATAAGGAGAAACTAGTATATGCTGCATGTGATTTAGGCAAACTTACTAGAAGCTCAGGAGAAACTAGTATGTGCTGCATGTGATTTAGGCAAACTTACTAGAAGCTCATATGTTGGTACGGGACAAATGAGCTCTTCTGTTTTTGATATTATACATTCTGATGTCTGGGGGTCGTGCGCCACAACTACTATGAATTGTTACAAGTATTTCGTCTCTTTTATTGATTGTTCCTCTCATGTCACTTGGCTGTATTTGATGAAGAATAAGAGTAAGGTCTTTGCCTGTTTCCGGGACTTTCATAAACATGTCCAGACTCGGTATAGAGCAGTGGTGAAGGTACTAAGGTCAGACAATGGAACAAAGTATACCAACAAAACACTTGAGGAATACATGTCAGCCCAGGGGATACAGCATCAGACCACCTGTGCATACACACTAGCACAGAATGGAGTGGCAGAAATGAAGAACATACACCTTCTGGAGGTGACAAGGAGCATGATGATCGCCATGAATGTCCCACAGTCTGTGGGGGAATGCAGTGTTAACAGCAGCTCGATTGATCAACAGAATGCCCTCGAAGGTACTAGGATGGAAGTCTCCATGTGAGATATTGCAAGAAAATAATAGTGGGATACTCCCACTAAAGGTGTTTGGCTGCGTATGTTTTGTGAAGGACACCAGACCGTTTGTCAAAAAATTTGACCCGAGAGCAGTCCAGTGTGTATTCGTGGGCTATTCGATGACTCAGAAAGGGTACGTGTGCTGGAGCCCAGTAGAGAAGAAGTTTGTGAGCATGGATATTCACTTCAGGGAGTTTGAATCATACTACCGTCAGGAGAGAACCCCATCCATGAGCAACTCACCTGATACTGAGAGTATGAGACGAGAGAGGAAGATTGGTGAGAATGTGGTGACCGATTTAGGAGTATGGCATGGAAGAACGTTTAAGGGGGAGCAGAAGAGTGAAGAGGAACAGGGGGAGGAGATGAGTGGTGTTAGGCCCACGGCTCAGAGGGAGCTACTTAACTACAGCAGGAAAGGGAAGCAAACTGCAGGACAGTGACAGTGCCAAGTCTCTTGCCTGCGTCCGTCTCAACTCCTGAGACACCTACACCACCACCACCAGATTTTCCTTCAGGTGATATCATTCTTCCTACTCCTCCCACACCATTATCAGTACGGAGGACCACTCGCAGCAATGCACGAAATCCTCCTGATAGATATGGTTGTGACCTTGCTCAGTTTGTTTCATATAATAATATCTCTTCTTCTCATGGAGCATTCATTGCATCTTTGGATAGTATTACTGTACCTAACAATTGACAGGTTGCCAAGAACGATCCAAAGTGGAAAGCGGCGATGCACGAGGAGTTAGGCGCTATTGAGAAGAACCACACTTGGGAACTGGTAAAACTGTCATAGGAGAAGATGGCAGTCGGATACAACTGGGTCTTTACTGTGAAGCAGAACCCAGATGGAAAAGTAGAGCGCTACAAGGCTCGACTGGTGGCAAAAGGATACAGTCAGACGTACGGCATTGACTATGATGGGACCTTTGCACCAGTAGTGAAGATGAGCACCGTCAGGACCCTGATTTCTTAGGCAGCGAATGGTGGATGGAAGCTACACCAATTGGATGTGAAGAATGCGTTTCTTCATAAAAATTTAGTGGAGGAAGTGTACATGGAGATACCACTAGGATTCTGCACCGATAAGACAGTGGGTAAGGTCTGCAGGTTGAAGAAGTCCCTCTATGGACTGAAGCAGTCTCCTCGAGCGTGGTTTGACAGATTCATGAGGACAATTATAGGGATGGGATATCAACAGATCAATGCTGATCATACTGTGTTCTTCCGTCCGAGTGGAGGCAACATCACCATGCTTGCGGTGTATGTGGACGATATGATTATCACAGGAGATGATGGACAGGAGATTGCCCGACTCAAGGGAAAGCTTGGCAAGGAGTTCGAGGTAAAGGACCTTGGCCTTCTTCGGTACTTCCTTGGGATTGAGATTGCTCAAGGAGCAGAGAGGATTGTTCTTTCTCAGAGGAAGTATGCGCTGGACCTTCTCACAGAGACAGGAATGTTGGGATGCAGACCTGCAGCGACGTCAATCAACCAGGGGTTCAAGCTGTGTGCTGAGACTGGAGAACCAGTTGACCGAGACAGATACCAGAGAATGGTGGGCAAGTTGATCTATTTGAGCCACACACGTCCTGATATCTGCTTTGCAGTGTGTGTGGTGAGCCGCTACATGCATGACCCAAGAAAGGGTCATATGAACGCAGCGTACCAGATTCTGAGATACTTGAAGGGTGCCCCCGGAAAGGGGTTGATATTCAGGAAGAATGATTACTTGAGCATCGAGGGCTACTGTGACTATGACTGGGCTAGCTGTACTGATGACAGGAGGTCTACCTCGGACTATTGCATATTTGTAGGAGGCAACTTAGTCTCTTGGAGTAAGAAGAAGTCGGTGGTGGCCAGATCGATAGCTGAAGTGGAGTACAAAGCTATGGCCTTGGAAGTTGCAGAGCTGTTATGGCTGAAGAGTATGTTGGTGGAGCTGAAGCTGGATCAATGAGCCAAGATGAAGCTGTGGTGTGACAACCAATCAGCCATCAGTATCGCCAATAATACAGTGCAGCAAGACAAGACCAATCACATCGAGATCGATAGGTTCTTCATCAAGGAGAAGTTGGACCGTGGACTACTGGAGCTAGGTCATGTTCCAACCAAGGAGCAGGTAGCAGACAGTATGACCAAGAGACTTAGCTCTGCAGATATGATTAGAGGATGTGACAAGATGGGCTTAGTGAATATCTTTCGTCCATCTTGAGGATGAGTGTTGGTATATTAGAATATTTTTGGTATATTTGTTGGTATATTAGAATATTCTTGGTATATTTGTTGGAATATTAGAATATTCTACAGGAGGTTTTAATGGGGTATTAATGTAAGATGAAGGGTTGTAAGACTATAAATAGCCAAGAGATTATCAAAAAAATATGTAACAATTACTCCAAAATATTCTACACTATACATCTAAACTAGTGTTAGTGCGGGCTGACGGATATATACATATATCATTCTAACAACACTATCCACCCAACATCATGATATAGCAGGTGCTTTGGCAAATCCCAAACTCGCACGAATTGAAGAAGAATTTAACTGCCAGTCCAGGAAAATCCATATGATTTTGGATTGGATGGATTGCTTTCTCATATAAGCAAGGGGAGACTCAAATTTATCTAGTCACGGCTGAGGTTATGCAAAGAAATTCCATTACGCGCTCAGTCCATAGACACTTACAGCCTGAATGGATTAGTGGCTGCTTCATGACAAATCAGAAAATTCTCACCATAAAGCTACCAAATACCACATAAATTATCTTCTTCAAACAAACTAAAATCCTTATTATACTTGTTAAAGCCTCTGCCACCACACCTAAACCAGTGTTAGTGAGGGTTGACGGATATATACTTATATCATTCTAACAATACTATCCACCCAACATCATGATATAACAGGTGCTTTTGCAAATCTCAAACTCTCACGAAAGGAAGAAGAATTTAACTGTCACTCCCAGAAAATCCATATGATTTTGGATTGGAGGGATTGCTTTCTCATTTAAGCAAGGGGAGATTCAAATTTATCAAGTCACGGCTGAGGTTATGCAAAGAAATTCCATTACGCACTCAGTCCATAGAACTTACAGCCTGAATGGATTAGCGGCTGCTTCATGAAAATTACAAGCCACAACAATTTTGCTTAATCAGCCATGGATTCAGTAGCCTGCTTAAGATCGATATATGGGCTTAGAACACTAGTTATAAACATAAAACAATACCAATATGAAAGATACACCATTAAGAGGCACCTGCTTTGACAGATTTCTCTGTGTTTGGCAATACTCCATGACTCACATCATAGACAAGTACTCTCTTCGACCATTATGCCAAAATCAGCTCAGAAAGGGACATACTACTGTGTAAACATGTTTACTTTTTCTTTGCATTGATATTCAAGAAGAAAATGATGGACACCACATAAACATAGGATCTGCTTAGTACATAATAGCATAGCCTTCATTACTGAGGGCAAATGATTGCTATATGTGTTTTCAACAAGCATCATATATGGGGAACAAAAGTTAAGTCTGTGCAGGATCATGAGATTACCAAAAGGCAAGAAGAAAAAGTTATTTGAATTTCTTAGGAAATGGTGTTCAAAAAGAAACAAGAACAGACACTGTAAAAAGAGGATTAGCCAGTAATTAAAAGGACTAGTATAGAGTAGTAAATCTGATTAACTGATTTTGCAAGTGGCCTCAAAATGCAATTAATTGACCATGTACTCCACAATTAGCTGGTAAACCCTTTCGTGAACAACATCACAAAATCGATAATATAACAATAATATTGATAACAGATCCATAAATCAAAAAAAGAAGGAATAATGTAACTATAAGAACTTAAAAGTAACTATAAAACTATATTAGATATATAGAAGAAACGTATGTGCATCTTTTATGAAAGCTTTCAAGCATCGGCCAAAATTGACACGTTTCGGCCGTTTAGAATCAGAATTAGAGTGTCGGAAACATCTGAAACCGACTGATTTAATCCCCCAGAAACTTCAGAAACAGATACTTATAGGAAGGCTCTAAAACCAAGCTTATGAACCTTGCTTTTATTATAACAAAGGCAGCAAGAAAATGAAGAATGAAACACTACAGCCAAATAATTAAATGGTACACTGGCAAGAGATTATTTACTAACATTAGTTGCTTACCTTAGAAGGCGTAGGAGAAAAACCAGCATCTGTGTCTGCAACCAAATGAAAGAAAGGGAGTTTGTTGAAAGAACAATACAACCAATAAATAACACAGATCAAACCTAGTAAATGGTAGGCACGGATATGGTAAATCAGTCAAATATAAACAACACATTACCCACAAAGCACTTAACCCTCTGGCAACACCTCCTCAGTAATTGGCCTCTATCGCCCTTCTTTTGTTTAAATTCCATAAAAGGAAGCCCTCGCTGTGGATAATTAAAATCAGCCAACAATTCATACTAAATTTGGAATCTAGCTGAAAAATAAAGTCAACCTCTAGTCTAAAAAAATTTCAAGAAATCAACGAGTAACCAAGTATAGATCATCCATATAAGATAAGACAAAACTGAAAGACAGTTCTGAGGCCGATTTAGTACGAAAACCGAGAAAGATGTTACTTTTAATACGGTGTAGTATGCTCCAGAAGAGTATGATCACAAATGCATAACTAGTCAGTAAAACATAGCATTTAATGACAAACTATATATTAGCTTGCTAACACTTCAACCCCATATTCCAAGCAATTCCCTGATCTTTCCCATTTCTCATTCCCCAATTCCGCAGTCAGGAGAAGCCTTCAATTAGATCATCATCATTATCCAAGCCTTCTCCCATTGTACTTTCGATGTTAAAAGCAAACAGGAAGCATGACCAAAAAAACTATATAGCAGTTGTAGCAAATGTTGATATTAGATGATAGAAGTCTTTGTTTTTGAAAAAAAAAAAAACTTAACAAATAAAATTGAATTGGATTACAGTTTCATTTTTCTACAAGTAACAATTAAGACAGTAAGCCCCTCTCAACACACCCCCCCCCACCTCCCCCCCCCCCCACCCCCACCCACCCATCCACATGTGTCAAGACAGGACATAATCGTGACGTAACAAATCTCAAAAGTGTTCTGTTTCGTCTACATTTTTCTGAAAGAGAATTACAAACTATCTGCATTAAAAAGTTGGCAGAATCTAAAATTACCAATTGGTAAATATTTAAGAGTTAGATTAACTCTGCTTCCAACAAGGTTGATGGCTTAAATATTGATGTCTAATATGGAACACCTTACTTAGAATCAGAGGTACAATTTTCCATGACAGGGCATGAAATCAGCAAAAATTCTCCGAGCATTTTTTTATGCTCATCAGGGCGACGGTAGGTTATGTATTTCAGAAATAGCAGACACTAGCAGTTGAAGCAAGTCTAAACTCTAAAGAGAAAATATTGTTATCACTTAGTAGCTAATGCTCTCTTCACAACCTCCACTACATCCACAAAAGCAAGACATTGAAGTCTCACTCAAGGAAAAACAGAACAAAAGACGTCATTTAGTTCAAGGATTTTACTGTAAAATACATCAATCAAGTCCATTCTTCCAATCAACTTGTAGAGAGGAATAATTGGATGAGTTATTATTGAGAGAGGTTACATATATATAGGAGAGGATTGGCCTCTTCCTTATTCTCCTACCCGATGTGGGACTAAAATCCAACACATAATAATACGTATACTAAACACCCTCCCTCGAGCTGGAGCATAGATATCAATCATGTCCATCTTGTTACATAGAAAATGAATCCAAGAACCTAAAAGAGACTTCGTAAAGATATCAGCTATCTGATCGCCGGTCCTCACGCGCTGAAATGTTATCATTCCCCTTTTGATACTCATCACGGACGAAGTGGATGTCGAACTCAATATGTTTCTCCTTTAATGGAATACGGGATTTATAGCAATATAGATAACATACTGGTTATCACACCACATATCTGCTGCTTCAGATACTGCTTTTTCTTCCAGCTCCTTTAGAAGATGCTATAATATATCACATTTGTTGTGCCATGAACAATAGTTCGATATTCTGCTTCCAAACTGGATCGTGAGACTCTTCTACGATACTAAGTTTCCGTCAATAAATACCGAATAGCCAGATGTAAACCGTCTATCCGTAAGACTAGCATCACAGTCAGCATCTGTAAAGCACTCAAGATGAGTGTGTCCATGATTCTCCATCAGATTTTTTTTTCGGATTCAGTGCTAGATAGTGCTGACGCAGTTAGAAGTTCTTCACCCCTACTGGCAGATTGGACTTGGCACGACAATTTCAGAACCTCCAGCAGGGGAGTATGTCAGTAGAGGAGTACGCCGCGGAATTCGACAGGCTGAGCCGATACGAGGAGTATATGGTGCGAGACCCGGATATGAGAGCGAGTCTTTTCCGGGAGGGTCTGAACTGGGAGGTGAAGGTCCTCATCTCATCTAGTCATGAGACTTATTCAACGATTCTTGCCGAGGCACGCAAGGTCGAGAGGGATCTAAGCTTGAGGCCCAAGAAAGATCGCGATATCTTTGGTGGGACTAGTAGCAGTGCAGGACCTTCCAAGCGTTCTCAGCTCCAGCAGAGATCTTTTCAGCAGCCACAGCAGTTTCAAGCTCCAGCTCGGACGCCAGTTCATCAAGCACCACAACAGCAGCAGAGACAGACAGCAAACTCCTTGTCATTCCTGCAAGAAGCCAGGCCATATCTGGGGGGTTTGCAGGAAGCGGTTGGGAATATGCTTGTATTGTGGCACCGAGGGACATTAGATGAGGGATTGTCCCGTGTCTCCTCGTCGTGCAGCTCAGGGAGCAACTCCAGCTCAGAGAGCCTCAACGAGACCACCTACAGTACAGCCGAGGGGACCACTTCCGACCCAGCAGCAGCGTTTCGCCCAGCACCAACATCAGAGGGGTGCACCTCAGGGTACAGCGTTCGCCATGGCGCTCGAGGACGCCAATCCCATCAGAGACGTCATCACAGTTTCTGTTCTTCTTGACTCTATTCCAGCTTTAGCATTGTTTGATAGTGGTGCTTCTCATATTTTTGTATCTGTTTCTTTTGCTTTCAAGCAACATATTGTAGCAGAGCCTTTGAGTAGGACTTGCAAGATCATGACCGGGGGAGGCATTATCCTGGACAGTGATGTTTACAAGGATCGAAAAGTTACATTGGGAGGCCGGTAGCTGAGTGCGTGTCTACTCGTAATGCCACTTGGTATCGGGTGCAGAGCCGATTTCACAGCATGTCTATAGAATCAACAACAGTGAGATGGCATAACTGAAGAAACAAGTGGATGAGCTGCAAGATAAGGGGTTTATCAGATCCAGTTCTTCATCGTGGGGTGTCCCGGTATTGTTTGTACTGAAGAAGGATGGATCGGTGCGTATGTGCATCGATTACAGGGCTCTGAACAACCTCACTATCAAGAACAAATACCCGCTGTCGAGGATTGATGATCTTTTCGATTAGTTGAGCGGAGCGAAGATGTTTTCCAAGATAGATCTGAGGTCAGGCTACCACCAGGTGAAAGTGAAGGAGGCCATTCTGAAGATTGCTTTTCGGACTCGGTATGGTCAGTACGAGTTTCTTGTGATGTCGTTTTGTTTGACTAATGCCCCGACAGTGTTCATGAATTTAATGAATAAGGTGTTCCACCAGTACCTTGATAAGTTCGTGGTGGTGTTCATCGATGATATTTTGATCTACTCGAAGACGGAGGAGCACCTGGGGATTATATTGGAGACTCTCAGGAAGGAGAGGAAGGAGAAGCTGTATGGAAAGCTGTCGAAGTATCAGTTCTTCCTGGACAAGGTGAAGTTCTTGGGACATGTTGTGACTGGTGATAGAATTTCAATTGATCCGAAGATCGCAGCTGTGGAGTCTTGGCCTACTCCCAGTGGCAGAGATTGGGAGTTTATTGGATCTGGCAGGCCACTATAGGAAGTTTGTGTAGGATTTTCACAGGATTGCCGAGCCAATGATCAGACTCACCAGAAAGGATGTGGAGCTTGTTTGGACGGAGGAGTGTCATGGTGCCTTTGATGAGCTAAAGAAGTTGACGTCGGCTCCTATTTTGATGTTGTCATCAAGGTCAGGTGGATACACTATCTACAGTGATGCTTCAGAGAAAGGTTTGGGTTGTGTTCTTCAGCAGAATGGGAAGATGATTGCATATGCATCCAGACAATTGCGTCCACATGAGAAGAACTACTATACCCATGATTTGGAGTTGGCAGTAGCCATCTTTGCTCTGAAGTTGTGAAAACATTACCTGTACAGAGAGCGTGTGGAGATCTTTACATACCACAAGAGCTTGAAGTACATGTATACACAGAAAGAGCTGAACATGAGACAGAGGGGGTGGTTTGAGCTGATGAAGAACTTCGACATATCATTGCAGTATCACCAAGGAAAGGCCAACATATTTTTCGATGCCTTGAGCAGGTATCCGGTAGCTATGTGCTTGACGATGGATAGATACTTGTTGGCAGATTTGGAGAGCTTGGGTATTGAGGTGGTGATTCCTGGTATTGAGATACATATGTGGGGTTTGCAGATACATTCAGAGTTGATGGATAGGAACAAGACATCCCAGTATGAGGACGAGTCTCTAAGGAGCATCAGAGCACAGGTTCGAGCCGGATTGGTAGATTACTTCACCATTGCTGAGGATGGTTCTTTGCGGCACGGTGCTAGATTGTGTGTGCCTAGTAGGGAGTTGCGAGAAGAGGTATTGCAGGAAGTGCATCGCTCTCAGTATTCCATGCATCCAGGTGCCAACAAGATGTATCGGAATATGCGAGAGAGTGTGTGGTATGGCATGACGCAGGAAGTAGCACAGTTTGTATATAGGTGCTTAGTGTGCCAGCAGGTGAAAGCAAAGAGGCAGAGGCCAGGTGGATTACTTCAGCCATTACCCATTCCAGAGTGAAAGTACGAGCACATTACTATGAATTTTGTGTCCGGACTTCCACGATCTCCAGGAGGGAAAGACGCGATTTGGATCATCGTTGACAGATTGGCCAAATCGGCCCACTTTTTGCCTTTCAAGGTGGGTTTGTCTACGGAGAAGCTGGCAGAGATGTATGTGAGGCAGAATCATCATGCTACATGGGGTTCCCGTAAGCATAGTCTCGGATCGGGATAGTCGTTTTACTTCTCACTTCTGGAGGAGTTTGCAGGCTAGTTTGGGCACACAGCTCAAATTTAGTATCTCATATCACCATCAGACGGAAGGACAGTCGGAGAGGACTATTCAGACTCTCGAGGATATGCTTCGCACATGTGTGTTAGATTTCGGGGGACCTTGGGAGGACCATCTATGCATTTGATAGTTATATTGTTGATTTTTGGACTCAACTTGGAGAAAATCTGAATTGTGTCCATGTGTTGGTTGTGTCGTGTCCTCAATAGGACAAATCGAGTCTATTGTGATGTGTAATAGGTTCTACGTGTCCACAATTGGACACGGGAAGTGCGTGTCATGATACACTGTGACACGGGGTTGAGAATTGGTGTTTTCTTCATAGTATTGGTGAATTTGGTTCCTTGTGTCCATATACTCATAGATCTATTATAATTAATGTACATTACTTAATTATAGTTATAATTTATATATTTTATGTGTCCTTGGTGTTTTAGTTTAGATTGGAATGGTGGAGAGTGTATATCAAGTGCGTATTGGTGTATTTTGGTGAGATACTTGTGCACACAGTTTGATGAATTGATAGTGTATGTGTGTGGAGTGAGGCTATTGTGCTGTGTTGCACTGTGTGAAGGGGATGTAAGTTGGAGATGGGGAAGGATCCTGCAGTCAGCAGTGGGTAAGTGCCATACTGCACTTGGTGCTAGTGAGCTCGAGTGGGAGTCAGGTGTAGTAGTTGAAGTGTATGTCTAGGTGTTGAGGGTCGAGTTGCGTGTAAAGGCAGTGTCGGTATGGGTATATGCTAAGGTGTTAAGTAATAGGTTAGTGTTGAGTTTGAGGATAAGCGAAGTATTAAAGAGAAGCATGAGGTATCCTAGTAATAAGGAGTGGGTATCAGGGTAACTAGACACCAAGTATATTGATGCTTATATATATATAAGGTATATATATAGAGTCTGGATATTAAGATAATGTAAGGTATTGATATCTTGGGTACAAGATTAGGGTATTGATTTAAGTACTAGAATATTAGTGAGATTAAGATATAGATTAAGGTATAGGGTAATCTCAAGATACGGGGTAGGTTTGTGATACAGGCTACCCGTAATTGCATATAGACTATAGGTAATAGAGATACTATAAGTATTAGTACATAAATAGTATAATTAACTAGTTTGACTTAGTTTGACCTTAGTTTGACCTAGAAATGACTTATAGACTTAGTTTCAAGTTAGTATAACATGTTTTTAGTTCCAAACATTATTTTGACTTGATATTTCATATTTAGGTCATTGAGGCACTGATTCAGATACTGTTTGACATTTCACTCCGGATTCCAGGCGAGTACATTCTCTAATAGTTTTTCGTTTATGATATCTTATATGTTTTTTGTATCTAGTGCAGTTATACTTGATTTCTTGACACATGGTTACATGGATTAGTATTTTTCGGATCCCGTCATGAGATGGTATTTCCTGAGATGTTATTTCCTGTAAACCCTGTGCATGTCCTGTGATCTTGTATATGTATAGACACAGATTCATGAGAAGAAGATTAGATCCCTTCTCATAGAATCTCATGCCGTAGCATGTCATGGTTGGATCCACTATAACAGTCGGGGGCGGGGAGTGTTAGTTAGATATGTGATCACACCCCTCCATGGGGATGTCCCTGTGAGTGTTAATCATATACCTTACGTATGATTAACCAGGCCATATTCATGTGCAAGTTCCCAAGCCGATCATATGTCGAAGTGTCACCAGCATGCGTCCGTCCATCTTGTTAGATGCATGACTGATCATTACACAAAGTGTTCTGAAGCTAAGCGCTTGAAAAAGTCCTAAGTGACAGAACTCCTTGTGTTTCACTTGTTGAACGAATGAGAAATCCGCTAAGTCCAAGAGGCATCTATGCGGCAAGCAAACTTATGCGACCTCTTCTCTTCTGGACGCGTAACTCTGTTTTGCACTTGCACATTTTTCTATGAGTTTGTCTTTTCCTTCCTGACACTTTATGGCTTGTCACATTCATCGCATCAAGTCACTTCTCTGACTTGTAATTAATGACCATCACTCGGCAGTGGACTTTGCCTTGACCCATGTGGCCTGACCCCTATGCGGCACCGACCTCAATGCGGCCTTGACCTATGCGACATTGATCTCATGCGGCCCTGGTTCTTATGCGGCCCCATGTGCATGTTTTATTGTTTTGCTTAGTTTGGATGTTTTATTGGATTGTGATTCTATGCGTGTTATATTTGATTGTAAATGCATGAGAACTAAGTGACCATGTGTTGTACCTGACTATATGCTTAACCCGACTATGAGTAAAATAGATTATGCGGTCAAGTGACTATGACTACCGATGTGCCTGAGTCAACCCATGTGTTGCTATATGCTAGAACTCATGTGATTTACCAATGATTGGTGACTTGACTCAACTATTGGTATCCGTGCTGATACACTTACTACGTGCTATGTGTTCCTACGTGCTAAACGTTCCTACGTGATTATGTTACATATTTTACACCGAGGTGTACCTACGTGATATACGACATGTGATATAATATAATTCCTCCAGCATGGACATGATAGTTGGTTAATAACCAAGCGTGGCTAGGACTTGTGTTGATTGTTTCATCACGTTGGGATGAATCCAAACTGAACTGCCAAGTGACAAAGTGGATTCATATCTAGCGTGCCCGTACTAAGGTACGACATGTAAGGAGAATAACATATGACCACGCCATGTGATTTCAGCTAACCATAGGGTTAACTAGGCAACTAAAATATGTAGAGCATTGGGAGGAACGGAATCCCGAGATCGTGCTTAACTAGCCACCCTCAATCATATGGGGAGTGAAGACTGGCCCCCATGGATATTGTTTAAATCCTCATTAGTGGATGGCAATATCCGATTATTATATTGTACTATGTGTTCTATGCGATCATAGCACGATGGTCTTCCGAGGGACCGGTGCATACTACTATGTGCTACGCGGCGATTCATGGCACGGCTAGCCCCTGCTAGACTCGACCTGAGGATTCCTATTATATGCATAATATTTCTGGGATAACCCAGACTCCACCTAGTAAGCCGTATAAATGATTGGTCGATTTTGTAAATGAACTTGTTTGTGTATGGTACCTTCTGTTAAATAGTGTAGGGACATGGACTATCATGTTGCGATGGTTAAATAGTGTAGGGACATGAACTTGTTTGTGTATGGTACCTTTTGTAAATGAACTTGTTTGTCCTTGTTTGGTGGTAGGGATAGATTGTTGTATCACGATAGACTATGAACCGAAACTACGAGACAGGACTATATATATATATATATATATATATATATATATATATTCTTCATGGTTTTGTTTTTTCATTCGTGCTTCTTTTGTGGTACTTGTTATTTGGGATCTAACCTCAATGGTTTTGCATGGCCAGGTTTAGAGCCATCACCCGAGGATCAAGCGTACTTTCCCCTGAACAATGGCGTGCACCAGGCGGATGGTTGTTGAGAGACACGAGTGGGTTTCTTGATCACTGCTCGTTATTGCACATTTTACTCTTTTGAGTGTTTAGCCACCGACACTTATTAGCCGTAAATCTGGACATTTAGTTTTATTACATTATTGTAATTAATCAGACTGCAGTTGATCATGGTCATATACTTTTGCTACCTGTCAGCTTATTATTTTGTATGACTAGTTTACAGAATATTATGGTAGGACGTTTGGGACGCCTTATTTTCTTGTCATACATGTTCTATGTTTACTATTCTTACTTGACTGATTGAGACATTAGATGTTTTATGTGACCCTAAGTGACTTGCTTGTAGTATACATCCCATTTTCTAGTTACAGTCGTGACCGTCGTACGACGTTCTATACCTTGTACGGGGGAGCTGACCATGTCCGCCTCTGTATTCCGATACTGGGACGTGACATGAAGCTAGTACTCACTCACTTAGATAGCTCTCTATTCCCTGATTCTTGAACATGATATTTATTTACTCTTGTACTTACAGCATTTCCATTATCAGTTCTTGCCATTATTTCTGTTCTTGTTTCATTATCTTGTATTTCTCTCTATTTACTGTTACATAGTCGTTATCATTTATTGGAACTGTTGTTAGAGTTTTGTGTTTCGCTCCAATCTTGACTGGATATATTTTTCAGATGATGTTGAGGATTAGTATCCTACACAGTATGGACCTCAGGATGTGGTAGTAGAGTTGGAGACTTTGGCTCAGGAGGGACTAGTACCAGTCAAGGGAGATGACACAATAGTTGTAGCTCAGTAAATTAGCTAACTCTTATTGTACTGAATTTGTCTCCAGCTTTGACATTAGTAGTATATATCTATTTTGGAGACTCATTTGGATATTGATAGCATTTAGACTTATATTTTGAGCATAGTTTAAAGTATCGGCCGATACCGATCCGATACGGCCGATAACGATACAGTTTGGCATGTCCCGATCCGATACCGACCGATACCCGATACTGACCGATACCGACATTAGAGGTCTCTTTTCCAGTCAATTCGGCAAAAAAAATTGAATTAAAAAGACCAATTAGAAAGGTGTAAAAGCATAATAAGGTTGTAAAAACATATAAAAGAGGAAAACTTATCTATCGCATATAAATCAATCGACAAGAATGACTACTATTTCATTCAATATCAAAAATACTAAGAAACAATACTGAAAATACTTTAAATTATGCATAATTGTATAAAATATATTCTCTAAAATGTTAATAAATTACTAATAGTTGTTTGCTTTCCGATACCAAAAAATTTGATACTCCGATCCGAAAACGCCGATACTACTGATACCGCCGATCCCGATACTCATAGGAATGGTCCGATACCGATTCCGATACCGATACTTTGAACCTTGAATTTTTGAGTTGTATTTGACTTTTATTTTCTTGATTCTCTTTATATCATATTCGTGCGTTGTTCCATCTTATAGAATTATTGTGATAAGAGTATTTGAGGTATTGTTGACAGGTGATATTTTATTGTGGATTATTATTTTTAGATAGTATAGATGACCTAGACAGCGTTCTACCGCCGATGTTGCGGCATAGGCTGGACGTACCGACGGCCCATGCCTTATTATTAGGGGACGGGTCGTGACACTGTCTGCCAATGTGGAACTCGTAGAGAAGCCATAAATCTACTCGCGACACTTACTGCAAAGGAGATGTCTAGG
The DNA here is from genome assembly GCA_036927795.1 of Iris macrosiphon. Taxonomy (NCBI): domain Eukaryota; kingdom Viridiplantae; phylum Streptophyta; class Magnoliopsida; order Asparagales; family Iridaceae; genus Iris; species Iris macrosiphon. The sequence goes on along the minus strand of JAYESA010000011.1, from coordinate 176,552,377 downwards.
CGAGGCATGACTGCCAAGTAGTTGAATTTTTCAACCACTCGACGATATTGGTCTGAATTGGTCATCACTGTCCCTTCGTCAGGGAGTAACTTTATCCCTGGATCCGTGGGGGAGGTTGCTCCACTAGCTTGCATCATTCCTGCATCGGATAGGACGTCCAACACATACTTCCTCTGAGACATTACAATGTCTAGCTTACCCCGTGTGACTTCAATGCCCAAGAAGTACTTCAAGGAGCCAATATCTTTAGTCTGGAACTGTTCACCCAAAAACTTCTTTAGTTCTGCAATTCCCTGACTGTCGTCTTCCGTTATCACAATATCATCGACATAGACACCAAGTAGTATTCGTCCGGCTGATGTCTGTTGGTAAAAAATCGAATGATCCTTCTTCCACTGACACATGCCAAACTAAGTAACAATATGTGTAAATCATCCGAACAAAGCACGAGGTGACTGTTTGAGGTCGTAAAGGACTTTTCACAGATGACATACTTTATCCTCCCTTGCAATGAACCCATGAGGTTGTACTACATAAACTTCCTCTTCAAGGTCCCCATGAAGAAATGCATTCTTCACATCCAACTGAAGTAGGGCCCGGTCATAGCGAACAGCTAAGGCTAGGAGCACTCGCACAGAAGCCATCCTGGCAACCGGGAAGAATGACTTAAAATAATCCTCATTGTATGTCTAAGAATACTCATTTGCTACAAGACGAGCTTTCAGACGATCGAGAGTGCCATCTGGTTTTACCTTAATTGTGAACACTCATTTCCTCTGCAGAATTGGAGATCTGAATCCCGTTAATAGTAGCTACCAAGGACTGAGTCTGATTCGCGAGCCCTTTGTAATTCTCAACATACAAGGGATGGTCGCGACATACACGACGGGGGCGAGCCAGTATATCAGGTGGTGAATCAGTGGAGCTGGAGGAAGATGATGGTTCTACGACCATGGGTACCTTTAGAGATGCGTGGTCTGGCGGAGCTGGTTCTGAATGAGCCGGTGTTTGCGGACCATCTGACGGTAAGCCTAGCTCAGTAGGAGAGGACACCCTTACAGGGGCTCTTGTGGTTAAACAGGGTACAAAAGGAAGTTCTATTTTATATATACTCTTGGAGCTGAATCTGTATTTGGAGGAGGTGGTGGAAAATCGGTCTCAAAAAAATTATATCCCGAGATATAAAATATATCTTCAACGTTAGAAAAAACAACGATACCCTTTCTGATCTTTAGGATACCCAAGGAAAATATATTTGATTACCTTCGGGTTTAATTTAGAAAGAGTAGGTCGAGTATCCCGGACATAACACAAGCACCCAAAAACTTTGAGTAGCAAAGAAAATGACAATTGATTGGGATATAATCGAGAAAAAGGAATGGCTCCATTAAATACACGAGATGTCATACGATTAATAAGATAACAAACCGTAATGACCGCATCCGACCAAAATTTTCTGGGAGTACGTGAATGAAACATAAGAGCACGTGTTGTTTCCAAAATGTGACGATTCTTGCGTTCGGTTACACCATTCTGTTGTGGTGTGTAAGGACGAGAAGTTTGGTAAGATGATGTTATGTCTAGACAGATGAGAATTGGACTCACGAGACAAATACTCACCACCATTGTCACTTCGAAAAAACTTAATAGAAACCCCAAATTAGATTTTAATTTCCGCATAAAAATTGCACTAAAACATCAAATAATTCGAAACGATTTTTTATCAAGTAGACATAGGTTACTCGTGAGTAATCATCAACAAAAGACACAAAATATATGAACCCCATAACCGATTCAACAGAACATTGATCCCAAATATCCGAGTGGACTAATTCAAATGGGGCTGATATCAAAGTGGAGTAATTCAAATAGGGCTGAAACAGATTTATCCAAACTCACTGGATAAGATGCACGATGATGTTTGGCAAAACTACACGACTCACAATAAAAATGGGGCAAAAATCTAGTGTTGTACACAATTTTTGGAGAGCCTGGATAGACGGATGGCCAAGCCGACAATGAACTCAAATGGATCTTGACGCACACTGGCACAAGCAACGGAGGAATTCAAATCAACCAGGTATAAGCCTCCAGCCACATGCCCCCTACCAATAGTCTTTTCCGTCTTCAGGTCCAGAAAAAACACAACCATTAAAGAAGAAAGTTACAGAACAGTACAAATCCCGAGTGATCCGACTAATGGATAATAAGTTGAACGAGTTTCCAGGTGTATGTAAAACTGATGTAAGTGGCAAGAAGGGAGGAGATGCACGCCCTCTTCCACGAACTTTCAGAGAACTGCCATTTGCAATAGTAATATCGGTCACACATAAATAATTATGTAACATATTGGCATCCCATGTCATGTGATCCAACGCACCCGAATCGATCACCCACTGCTTCGACTCACGTCGTTGAGTATCCGACTATGGATCCAAATATGGAGGTTTCACCTGTCAACAAATTTTGCATGTCTCCACAGTCATGTGTACAGATCGGCCACCATCATCAGGAGCATCTGATACAACATTGGCAGCTAGAGCTTTATGACACTGTCACTAAAAATGACCTTGTTGTCCATAGCTGAAGCATGTGCGCGATCGTCCTCCATCACGACCGCTATTGCCTCGTCCACCATCACGGCCAGCATTCCGGCCACAATGTCGACCACTACGACCACCAAGAAATCTCCCACGAGCAGCACCCAAGACAGATCGATCAGCAGGGACATCATCCGTAGTAGACTCAACGACTTTCGATGTCCGTAAGACATGAAAGTGGGCTTCCATCAAAGACGGAACCTCGGCCTCAGCAATGATGAGATCGTGTAGAGTCTGCATCGGGACGGAGAGAGAAGATACACCATAACATAGAGATGTTGACGCCGAGTTCTCGCCTCATTGATATCCATTGTCAGGGGTAACACACGATCAACTTCATCAATCAGTGCTTTAAAGGTACGAAAGTGGTCCTTATGTGATTTGTCTCCATGATCAGCTCGGTAGACATCAATAACTAAGTCATAGATGCGAGACAAGTCGCATTTGTCATCAAACACAGTCGCAAGGACATCTCATAACTCCTTCACGAAATTCGTGTTATGAACCATGGCCTCAACTGAGGGTTCCATCGAATTCATCAACTACGTAAACAATCGACTATAGATTGTTTCCCACTGTTCATATGTGCATTCATTGTTGGGGGATTGTCAGTCAGATACTTTGACAACCTCATGCCCCGAAGGGTCTTCTCGGCCTTCATGTGCCACGTAGAGTAGTTGTCTGGACCATCCAGCCTCCGATCGACCAGTCGAATCAAAGATACCATTGTACCAGTGATAGGTGTTTCAACCTCTGTGTTCCCTATACTGGTGCTACTGCTATTCGCCGCAGTGTTCGTCATATTTAGGATGCTGAGTCGATCTGCATAGCCCGATATTCACATCAACCTCGCCAATGCGCAATCAACGTCGTCAGACCCGGCATGCGCAATGATGGCAGAGATTCGAATATGGATCACATAAGCCAGAACAGAGAGACAACCCATGTTGCTTTCTGTTAGATCATTATGTGGATACTAGGTCAGGACAGAGATGCAACCCAGATTACACAATGTTAACTCGTGATGTCGTTGTCGAGGTTCAGAGGTTCACACAAACTATCATAGTCTACCCTCGGAAGATCTCAATGCCGACGATTTTTTTAAATCTGGAAAGTGGCGGTTGTGGATCCGAAAGAAAGGGAATTAAGGTTTGGAGTAGGCGGCTGGAGTGGCATAGTTAGGTTTAGGGTTAGGGTTTAGAATAGGAACATGGTGGTGGTAGCTAAAGTAAAAGGAAATTAGGGTCAGGGTTATGGAAAACTGAGATGGAGGGGGGGCGGGCAGCCTGAGGGGCTGGAGCGGGGTGGCTGCCTGAGGAGGGCAGCAGAGCAGATGCAGCAGCAGAGCAGATGCAGCAGCGACAGTAGCAGCCGATGCATCAACGGGTGGTCGGCAGGCGAACAGGGTGGCGGGCGGAGCATGGGGTGGGGGGCAGCATGAGCGTGGGATTCCGGCTTAACCCTTACAGGGGCCTGGAGGGGGAAAAGTTGGATAGGATTTTGAGAGAGAGGGAAGAGGGGAGGGGATTCGGAGTTTTGACTCTGATACCATGTAGAGAGGAATAATAGGATGATTTATTATTGAGAGAGAGGTTACATATATATATATATATATATATAAGAGAGGAGCCTCTTCCTTAATTCTCCTATCCGATGTGGGACTAAACTCCAATACATAATAATACTTATGCTTAACACAACTAAACCCCCCTTGCAAGCAATATCTTTACACAGCTTCATACCAACATCATCCAAATGTTCGCCTATTAGTAAACATGACTTTTTGATGTTAATCCATCGTCATAGAAATTTTTGCTCCTTACTAATTCTGGGGCCTTCTTGAAGGTCAAGACAAAAAAGAAACGGGCATTCCTCTCGGGAAATATTTTCAGTTTGAATTCAAACCTTAATAGCATCATTCGGGTACACTAACCATACTTAGAGAACAGCAGGCATGCACCCAACTATTCCAAGAATAAAAATCCCATAAATAATCAAAGAATTTTATGCTTCCTTCCTACCCACATGTTCCTAAAAGGCTAATCTAACAAATAGTTTTTATATCTGAAATGAAACCAACCAGCAATACCAGAATGCCTAAGAATCTTCAGCTCTGTTGAAGTCGCTCACACTACATCAGAACTCTAGACTCGTGATGAGGATTTAAGATTAACACACACCCGAAGGTCGAAATCCAGCTTATGGGCTGACGACCGGATTCGTCAAGTGGTACAAGTTTTTTTTTTATAACATTTGCTTAAAGTGTGTGCAGAGGAGACTTGCACCTTGGTTGCTAGGCTACCATGTTGAAGTCCCTGCCACTACACCAACATTCTAGAGTTATGATGAGGGTTCAGGACTATATATTTAAATTATTCAACAAGTTCTATGCCAGAAACATAATCATCAAACATTTACAAAGAATAACACAAGTCCATATGAAACTAAAGGTAGACCACAATCATCATCATCATCATCATCATCATCATCATCATCATCCAAGCCTCCTTCCATCATAATGAGATTGTCTATGGAACATAAGAGAGATCCATAAAGGATTTGATAGTGTTTTTATGACCGGTTGTCAATCTGACCTCAACCTTCTATTTTGGAGCCAAATTCCTAGCCAAGATAGCTATGTTGGTGGACAACAAAATAACTATTTTTCAAATGACTCATTATTTATGACTATCGAGTCTTGATCATATGAAGCCTAATGTAGCTCCTCCAAAAGTCCAAAGGCCTCACAAGTTGTAGGAGAAAATAATGATCAAACTCTGCAAGTTGAAGAGAAAAAAGTTGGGCACGAATCAATTGGTTGGCAGAACTCTTTAATATTGTAAGAAAAAATGTAACAACTAGATGAAAAGTGTACAAGCAACCCAAAAACATGGCACTACATAGTACACCGCATAGTTTAACACCGCAATTTGGTCATTCTCCTTCAGATCCGGACATTCAGAAGGTTCTATTAGTATCAAACATGATGATTCATAGACCTATGTCCTCGTTACCCTTAAAAACGAGGAGAAATGTAATATGTAGTATCTGAACAGGCCAAAGAACTAGAAGTTGGAAAAATGTTAACGCAATGTCAAATGTTGAACAAGGCTGGCCCCTTTCTGAGCCAAGTCAAGCAACAAAAACCAGCTGCCAGGTTCGATCAGGACAATGTTGAGTCGAACCCTATATACACTGACAGCTTACATTCAAAAAAGCTATATAAACTGAACATACGGTTACTGAAGGTATGTTTCCAGATATTAGACGGTCACTAAGAACCAGAGTACAAGTTTGATAACTAAAGCTAATGTTAGTGCCAACAAAAATTAATCGCAAAAACATAATATATATATATATATATATATATATATATATATATATATATATATAAAGCATTGTTGTGCAGGATTATATAACTAACATGCCAAATATCACATCAAAAGCATCAGGTAAGCCTTGAAATAAATGATGGGACAAAGCAACTCACCCATCTAGCATCTGGGAGCAATCGACCTAGTCTCCTTATAGATAAATGAGTAAAACTACTAAAATCTTCTTTTATTTCGTGTCCGCCTTCCTCTAGCTTTTCCAAAATTCTATCAATGCTCTCTTTTCCCTGAAATGACAATACCAATTCATGTAATCATATAAAACAATACACAAAAGCTTAGAAAGAGCATACCTCAACAATCGGAAAGTAAACACATTTTAAACGTGCATTCGCTTGGCGGCAAATCCTGGCACCTACAATAATTTAGGCAAAAAACCCTAGTATGAAGTAAATGCTACACACTTAATTCCAAGATTAATTTCACTGCAGAAGCATTTGACACACACCCGTACTTTTAGAAGATTGATCTCCATCGTTAAGAACAAAGTGCAATTGTATAACAAAATCAGGCCCGTTACAAGAGTGCATGTTGGTGACTGCAATCTCTCCGCCTTCAATTTCAGCTAAATCAATGCCATTTACCTAAAACAGAAAATCATAAATTACATTGTTCCAAAAGACATTTCTTCACGTAGTATGTCTTCATGCATCTTCAGATAGTTGGTCATATTATATGTCCTTACCATTCCTTAAGGTTAATCTTTCAGTCCGAAGCTTTTGACAAAATAAATAAATGGCAAAATAATTCATAGAGCATAAAATATTGGATCAGCCTTCAACAAAATCTCACATAAAGTTACACAAGGGGATGGTCAAATGCTGCAACCCAAGTTTGCTAACTTTATGAGAAAAGATCAAATCATGAATCATCTATCAAATCAAATCAAATCTGAAGAGTAAAATTGATCGAAGACAAATGAATTTGAAACTGAATGAGCTTCAAATTCTTGTAGCCTCTTTGGTTCCTAATGAGGCTGCATCATCCTGAGAAGATCAATGACAGAGAATGTTGACTAATAAGTTCGTAAAACAGTTTTTATGAACCTGCAACACAAATAATATTGGCAACCAAAAGCCTACTTGATCAAGCAGTGGCTGCACAATCTCATCGTTTTTAATTTTCTACTTTAATCATTTTTAGAAACATGTTACAGGAATAATAGTAATAAATCCTCACCAAAGCAAGCTCACTTGACTAAATTTTTGCATATTCAATAAGACGAATCCGCCATGAAAAACATTAAAACCACAGTGCTCCTTGACATATTACAGGCAACAACACCATAAGCAAAAGGTGGCCACTTTACACTACAATCCAAAACTCAAAGTAGGAGGCAAATATATCCTATTAACAGTTTAATACTGCAAAAAGAAAGCAGCTACACGTATTTTGGTGTGGTTCAACAAACTTCCAACATCAAAGAGCTCTTACAAAGTTGCCAAAGCCTGGCACATGATTATTTCTAAGAATTTACAATATCAACAAATAAGTTTAAAAAAATCAGGCATTGAGAAGTAAATAAAGCCAAGAATAAGCAAAAGTTAGAAACAAAATTAATGGTTGGTCATCAATAAATCTACTATGAAAAATATTGTCATTACTTAAACTTTTTACCCATGGTTATCTAGGTTACAGTCTAAATATACAAGGGTGGAAAGAAGTATGTCCACTGGTTAACTCTATGTCAAACTGTTGAGTCATAAGATACAGTCTTGGTTGTTAACCTTGAAAATAATTCCAAGGAAAACTAAGAATGGTCATCCCCTTATATTTATATCTTCATTAATAAACAGTTACTTGAAAATACTTTTACAAAATGTACTGCTTCGTAAAACAATGATTTGTGAGCACAACATATGTGCTTCTTAAAAAATTCACGTATAAGCAGATCTAACACTGTAAAAATTAATGAAGAGATTTCAATAAAGTAGGTGGAAGATGAGCAATAAGGCACATAGCTATAAGCCAATGAAACAAAATGGAAGACTTTCTAAAGATATAAAAATTAGACACACAATCTCACATGGAAATTGAAACTACAAATTACTATACCTATTATCCAGTACTCCAAATTAAGATTAAAAACACAGGCAACCTTCTCCACCTAATGAATATTTAATTTTACCAAATATGAGTAATGAGCAGTAATTAATATTTTTCCACAATAACAACCATCGGTGGGACTGTGATTCCATCTGCATCTGACTTGAATTGTCGCCTTGGACTCAGGGTAAACTATAGCATTCTTTTTCTTCTCCCCTACCCATCTAAGCATTTCCCTAGTTTATGAAAAATGGTTGATTAATAATTCTATAGACTTTATTGTGCAAGAAACCATGTCCTATCCGTCAATCAGAATTTAGGATTTATGGCAATGCATTCTCTTATGAAAGATTGATGGTGGCTACAAAAAAGTGAAAAACCACACTGAATTAATTAAATTAAATTTATTGGAAACAAGCAAAGAGTACTTTAGGTATCAACCATGATGCAATCTTTCAAAAAACAAAACATAAAATAAACTCTCTAAATCTTTCTCACAAACCCCAGCAATCGCTAATGAAAAGGAATATAGTATAAATCAACATATAGCAAACCTAACAGATATACACAATTAGAGTGAAATCCCCTTCAAGAAACATATAATCTCAATCAAAAACCCTACGAAGAAACAATAATATGCAACAAAATTTAATCATATCTAGATGACATTTAATCAGGACAGACAAAATTAATCCAAATTTGCCTTAGTTGTGCTTCATTAAAGCTGAAGCGTTAGATCAAAGTCGTTGAAGCTTATCATTTCACTTTCTTTTTCTTTCTTCCTTCCTTTAAAGTTTATAAACTTATTAGTTATTATCGTTATCTTTATTTATTTTAAGACATGCTAATCCACGAAATTGTAAAAGACCTGAACTTCTGGAGTTGCTTGAGGAACATCAGTTCTCGACTTCGTAGGCGATACAAATCAGGTACTCAAATTGATACCTTAAGAACATACTACTCCAGATCCATATCCTCCCTTTACTGTCTATACTTTAAAACTGCCCACTATTCGTGCTTTTCTTCAACTCATGCTCAGCCCATCTCTTTGCTATTTCTATCCACCCTGATATTTGGTCCATGAAGCCTATTAAGGTTCAGGTGGGTTAAGTGCAAAAAAAAAAAAAAATTTCGCAAGATTTACACTTTTAGGGAAAGAAAAAAAGACTATAAATTTTTTGATCAATTAAACCCTCGCATTTCGGTTACTTTGATCAAATCACCCCATTCGTCCACCGGTCGTTAAAATTTGAACGTTATAGTCAAATTGAATGAAAAAATGCTTGAAATATCCAAAATATTCATGTACATGTCCATTAAAAATTGCAACGGTTTTACCATCCTTCTATATATAGGTTTAAAATATTCCATATTTTACCATTCTTTCCATTTTATCTACCATGTTTCAGTCCGTTCCTATTTTGTTTCACATTTGTATATTATTTGTTTATTTTCTTTGCTGCGTAAATAACCTAAATAAGCCTTATTGACGGTAAATTGTATGTCCGTTGACATCGTCGTTCAATTTGGGTATAAATTGCACCAAATTAAAAATTATAGGGGCATTTTAAACTATGAGTATTTTTTTACTAAGCGTAACTTCGAACCTACTTGCGAGGGTTTTTTTGCACTTTACCCGGTTCAGGTCGAACAATTTTTGCCACCGTTTTTCCCATAATTGCTTCGTTTCACTCCCTCTAGAGAAGTCAAGCAAGGGTAACTTCGAACCTACCATCGAGCTTGCCCTTCCCGAGTTTAGCAATCCTTAAGATCTCAACATCGCTTACAATTGGTAGTAAATGAATGAGGATACTTACTCATGCGATTTCGATGAATAGGTATTGGGTTCCTCTGAACCATTTAATAACATTTATGGGATGTGTTTCTGCATCACCTCATGATAATTACAAGTGCTATCAGAAACATGAACACCAATGGGTGTTACCATGAATAAGGAAAAACGGAAAAGAGGCAATAGGAGGTTGAGAACTTCCCTTGGAAATGGAAAAAACCCAATTTTAAACTTGTTTCAGGGTTGGTCAGGGGGTGTTCATGGTCCAAAATGAACAAAAACTGTAACTTCAGGAGTGTTGAATGACAAATGAAAAATATGCAAAGGGCGGTTTGGTACAGCTAACTGGGGCAACTTCTGCTTATTTTTCTCAAAACCAGTATTCCCTTTTATAACCTAAAAGGAAATAAAACAAGCATAAACCTCAAAAGATTGATTGCAAATAACTAGATTTTAAAGAAAAATGGTATAAAGTGAGGATATGGAATTGTATCTCGTTTTTCTAGTGAATTACATGTACAAGTATGAACCTTTTAAAATATAAAAATATAAAGAAAAAGGCAGTTCAGAAAGTAGCACTATATGATTTTTGTTAGTGTTACAAAGGACATAGGCCCTTAACAGAGATGAATGGAAGAAAAGAATTCGACAGCCGACCACAAAAATTTAGGATAAAGGCTTTTTTGTTGTTGTTGTTGTACATTCAGCAAAGAACCACAGCAAGAATCCTTCTCTACTTTGCAAGATTAAGAACAAGAAACAGTTTCATACAGTAATTAAGAAAAACAAACTGTGTAACCAGGATTTAGTAACACAACAAATTCTTCATATACAGTATAATCTTGGTGGACTGAACCAGAACAGCCAGTCAACCAAACCCAAACAATGAACCAGTTGAGCTAGAAGCCTAGAACTACAGGTAGGACTTGGGTCAGGAAATATAAAACCTGAACATGGACTAAGTGGGAGGATACAGACGAGCCTAAAACCAATCTTCGCCAAAGCAACCGCAGAAAGAGGTATGACCATCCTAATTCTAACATCTACATAAGCATGCATAACTAAGTTACATATAGACACATTTAATTATGATAGAATCAACAGTGAGATAATTTCCATCAACAAGAATGCCCTGCCACATACCGCCAAAAGAAAAGGTGATGTTTTGCGACAACTCAGGATCTCTTGCCTACTAAATCAAACTAGTAGATATTATAATTTCCATCCTAATTCTCATCATGTCTCATATAACCTTCCATGAATCAGAGGAGGGGCGCTCATCCATCACCTTCTCTCGTAGATGCTCTGCAGTTTTGGAAGCGTCTAAGGAAAGCTCAATTGTGTTGCTTCACAAATACAAAAATAAGTTTAGGTTAATTTAGTCCAAGGTTGGGTCAGATTGGATTCAAGACAATGATATCATGGCCGACTTGGGCTAGGGATTGAATCCAGGAGGATCTCCTATTAGTTTCAGGATTATTAGGGTTAGGATTTCTACTCCTAAGTTTGAGGAATATGATTCGTATGGCTAATTTTTAGGATTAGGATTCTTTTTAGGATTATCTTTTCTTATCTTGTTTCCTTTTAAGTAAAGTAGTTAGTATTAGTATTCATCTCTACCATCTTGTTTCCTTTTATAGAAAGTGTTAAGAGATAAGTTAGGATTTCTATCTTACTGTTTATAAGATTAGTTGTTCCTAGTCTCAGTAGAAATCAGTAGATATTGGAGGTTGCCAACGAGTATAAAAGGACAGCCTCTATTGTAATCAATTATTTACGAATTCTCTCACAAATAATTTTTTGTGCTCTCTTGCTTTCTAATTAAAAGACACGATTTTTATAGTTAATAAAAATCTCACGTGTCAATTTTTCATCGCCATCATTCACAAGTTTGTCCTACCACAATAAAATTCCCAATTTGATTCCTTGTTCTTCAAATTACGAAAATCATAAACCACAATTTGATCCTCAACCAACACCATTATTAAGTTGTGAGGGAAGTAATCAAAAGACATCGAAAGATAAGGGGTTTAAACCAGAATGTTACTGTTTTTCACCCTTGAGCACCTGCAAAGGGCCTTGCAGAAGTTTGACGAATGACTGTAAACAGACGGGGTAAAACTACGCATTTAAGTTTATCATAGAAGTGCCAAAATGTTCACAGAGAGATTCTAGTCCTCAAAATATAAACCCTCCTTGAGCACCCACAAAATATCCTCTTAAATAGTAAAACAACATGGAAGACAGTAAATGGGCAACAAATAAGACATGTTTGACCCTCAAAATAAAACCAACGGCAAGTACTTTTAAATTGGCTAAGAGACCACTGCAGCTGAACAATATTTTCCCGAATAAAAGATTCCCCAAGCCCTCACCTATATCTTGCAATTGTAGAATATTTTGGAGTAATTGTTATATTTTTTATTGATAATCTGTTGGCCATCTATAGCTTTACAACCCTTCATCTTACATTAATACCGCATTAAAACCCATGTAGAATATTCTAATATCCCAACAAATATACCAAAAATATTCTAATATACCAAGAATATTCTAATATACCAACACTCCTCAAGATGGACGAAAGATATTCACTAAGCCCATCTTGTCACATCCTCTAATCATATCTGCAGTGCTAAGTCCCTTGGTCATAATGTCTGCCACCTGCTCCTTGGTTGGAACATAACCTAGCTCCAGTAGTCCACGGTCCAACTTCTCCTTGATGAAGAACCTATCGATCTCGATGTGTTTGGTCCTGTCATGCTGCACTGAATTGTTGTCGATACTGATGGCTGACTGGTTGTCACACCACAGCTTCATCTTGGCTCCTTGATCCAGCTTCAGCTCTACCAGCATACTCTTCAGCCATAACAGCTCTACAACTTCCAATGCCATAGCTCTGTACTCCGCTTCAGTTGTCGATCTAGCTACCACCGACTGCTTCTTACTCTTCCAAGAGACCAAGTTACCTCCTACAAATATGCAATAGCCCGAGGTAGACCTCATGTCATCAGTACAGCTAGCCCAGTCAGAGTCATAGTAGCACTCGATGCTCAAGTGATCATTCTTCCTGAATATCAACCCCTTTCCGAGGACACCCTTCAAGTATCTCAGAATCTGGTACACTGTGTCCATATGACCCTTCCTTGGGTCATGCAGATAGCGGCACACCACACTCACTGCAAAGCAGATATCAGGACGTGTGGCTCAAATAGATCAACTTGCCCACCAGTCTCTGGTATCTGCCTTGGTCAACTGGTTCTCAAGCCTCAGCACACAACTTGAACCCCTGGTTGATCCGCGTCGCTGCAAGTCTGCATCCCAACATCCCTGTCTCTGTGAGAAGGTCCAGCGCATACTTCCTTTGAGAAAGAACAATCCCCTCTGCTTCTCAAGCAATCTCAATCCCAAGGAAGTACCGAAGAAGGCCAAGGTCCTTCACCTCGAACTCTTTGCCAAGCTTTCCCTTGAGTCGGGCAATCTCCTGCTCATCATCTCCTGTGATAATCATATCGTCCACATACACCGCAAGCATGGTGATGTGGCCTCCACTCCGACGGAAAAACATAGTATGATCAATATAGATCTGCTGATATCTCATCCCTATCATCGTCCTCCTGAATTTGGCAAACCACGCTCGAGGAGGCTGCTTCAGTCCATAGAGGAACTTCTTCAACCTGCAGACCTTGCCCACTGTCTTATCGGTGCAGAATCCTGGTGGTATCTTCATGTACACTTCCTCCACTAGATCCCCACGAAGAAACGCATTCTTCACATCCAGTTGGTGTAGCTTCCATCCACCATTCGCTGTCAAAGAAATCAGGATCCTGACGGTGCTCATCTTCGCCACTGGTGCAAATGTCTCATCATACTCAATGTCGTACGTCTGATTGTATCATTTTGCCACCAGTCGAGCCTTGTAGCGCTCTACTTTTCCATCTGGGTTCTGTTTTACAGTAAAGACCCAGTTGCATCCGACTGTCCTCTTCCTCTCTGACAGTTTTACCAGTTCCCAAGTGTGGTTCTTCTCAAGAGCGCATAACTCCTCGTGCATCGCCGCTTTCCACTTTGGATCGTTCCTGTCAACCTGCCAATTGTTAGGTACAGTAATACTATCCAAAGATGCAATGAATGCTCCATGAGAATAAGATATTATTATTATATGAAACAAACTGAGCAAGATCCCAACCATATCTATCAGGAGGATTTTCTGTATTGCTGCGAGTGGTCGTCCGTACTGATAATGGTGTGGGAGTAGGAAGAATGATATCACCTGAAGGAAAATCTGGTGGTGATGTGGGTGTCTCAAGAGTTGAGACGTACGCAGGCAAGGGACTTGGCACTGGCACTATAGGTATTGGTCCTGCAATTTGCTTTCCTTTCCTGTTGTAGGTATGTAACTCCCCCTGAGCCGTGGGCCTAACACCTCTCATCGCCTCCCCCTGTTCCTCTTCACTCTCCTGCTCCTCCTCAAACGTTCCTCCATGCCATACTCCTAAATCGGTCACAACACTCTCACCAATCTCCCTATCTCGCCTCATACTCTCAGTATCAGGTGAGTTGCTCATGGATGAGGTTCCCTCCTGACGGTAGTATGGCTCAAACTCCCTGAAGTGAACATCCATTCTCATAAACTTCTTCTCAACTAGGCTCCAGCACACGTACCCCTTCTGAGTCACCGAATAGCCCACGAATACACACTTAACTGTTCTGGGGTCAAGTTTTCCAACAGACACTCGGAGACCAGCTAGGCGAGATTCTGCTTTGGTTGCTTCCTCTGTGACTTCTTTAGCTGCTGCTGCTTTCTCTCCATTTGAGTAGCTGATCCAGCCCCGGGGGTATTTTTATCTGTTGTCCTTCACAAAACATACGCAGCCAAACACCTTTAGTGGGAGTATCCCACTATTATTTTCTTGCAATATCTCACATGGAGACTTTCATCCCAGTATCTTCGAGGGCATCATGTTGATCAATCGAGATATTGTTAACACTGCATGCCCCTACAGACTCTGTGGGACATTCATGGCGATCATCATGCTCCTTGCTACCTCCAGAAGGTGTTTGTTCTTCCTTTATGTCACTCCATTCTGTGCTTGTGTGTATGCACAGGTGGTCTGATGTTGTATCCCTTGGGCTGACAGGTATTCCTCAAGTGCTTTGTTGGTATACTCTGTTCCATTATCAGACCTTAGTACCCTCACCACTGTTCTGTAGTGAATCTGGACATGTTTATGAAAGTCCTGAAAACAGGCAAAGACTTCACTCTTATTCTTCATCAAATGCAGTCAGGTGACACGAGAGGAACAATTAATAAAAGAGACAAAATACTTGTAACCATTCATAGTAGTTGTGGCGCACGGCCTCCAGACATCAGAATGTATAATATCAAAAACAAAAGAGCTCCTATGGCCCGCACCAATATATGAGCTCCTAATAAGTTTGCCTAAATCACATGCATCACATACTAGCTTCTCCTTATTTGCCTTCTCATAAATAGATGGATACAACCTTACTCAAAATACCAAAAGAGGAGTGCCCCAACAGCCTGTGATGGAGTATCAGTGTATCCTCGGCACTCATCTTTGGTCCTCTCATTCCTCCCCTTTCTTCCACAGACACCAATGTTGAATCCAGTCCTTCCTGATCCATGTACCACAGTCCATCATGCCAAGTGCCAGTCCCAAGTCTTCGTCTCGTCTCCTCTCCTGGATCATGGCCGAAATAGCCTCCTCAAGTGTAGGAATCTTCGGTTGAGCTAGAAGTAGTGTTGTCCTCTGAGCAAACACTGTGGTCAGCCCCTTAAGAAACTCCATCGTCCTCTCCTGCAGACATACATGTCTCTCCTTACACTTCGGGTCCTCGCAGCTCGTCCGATCTGAGAAGTGATCATAATCCAACCACAGACGCTCTAATTCCGTGGCATACTCCTGTACCGTCTTCTTTTCCTGTACGGTATCGTCGATCTCCCCCTTGATCTGGAAAACCCTAAAGTTATTCCCCATACCATCGTAGGTTCTCCTCAACTTCTCCTACACGTCTTTTACCATCTCAAGGCCATCCACTGTGGCGGCGATCGACTGGACTAAAGAATTAAGGAGCCAAATGTATACCGCCATATGAGTGGACTTCCACTCGTCGTGTCCTGCCGAGCCCTCATCCGGCTCTGTCTTCTCTCCTGACAAGAAACCCTCCAGGTTCTTCCCTGCGAGGGTTCTCCTCACCCGTCGTGACCAACTCAGGTAGGTGACCGGTCCAACAAGCTTCAAATCGATGGATGGAAGCTCCAACTTCGTCAATGTTCGTGTCGCGCTCTCACAATCCGACAGTTTCATCAGCTTCATCAACGTTGCGACCTCCGCAGAGTCCAACTTCTTGATGATCTCCTCCATCGATCCTCCTCTTCTCCGATCACCTCATACCCGTCCCACGATTCACACTCGCCCTCTTCGTCCTCTCCTAGACCCGATCATGTCTCTCTCCCATCAGATCTAGGCCTTCGATGTCAACGTTTGTAACAACCCGTGAAAGACGCCAGGAATCGCGGCAGAAGGCTCCGCGGGAGTCGCGGCTTCGTGGTGGTGGTGGCGGGCGAGTGGCAACGGTGGTGGTGGGCGAGCGGTGCGGCAGCGGTGGTGGCGGGCGGTGTGGCAGCGGTGGTGGCGGCTAGAGTTTGGGAGGTGGTGGCTAGTGTTTGGGCTCTGATACCATGTAGAATATTTTGGAGTAATTTTTTTTTTATAATCTCTTGGCTATCTATAGCCTTACAACCCTTCATCTTACATTAATACCCCATTAAAACCTCTGTAGAATATTCTAATATCCCAACAAATATACCAAAAATATTCTAATATACCAACAAATATACCAAGAATATTCTAATATACCAACAGCAATGCTCCAAACAACCCTCCTAGAACAAAAGACAACTTTGCAAGCAACTATGGACATCCTAGAGCAGATCTTTCTTAGATCATAAGAGACTAAAAAGGACAAGAAATAGGGGGGGACTAATAGTTTATATGGGTTGTTTGGACCAACTGGTACCTAGGTTCTCGGTAAATCGGTTACCTCTTACAACTGCTTTTGTGTACTACCTATTATTTAAAGAAAAAAAAAACTATGTTGACATTACCATTAAGGGATATTAGGGAAGACTAGTTGATGCAAATTCAAAGTTTACAATTGTTTAGTCTTAATCAATAAAATGTTACATAATATATTGAAATTGTTTAGTCTTAATCAATAAAATGTTACAGAATATATTGAACAATAAAACTTTGAGAAATTACCAAACCTGAAATTTTATAGGCATTATCGTTCTCCCTGAGCTGCGTTCCTCATCATACTGTACCACAAAAAAGAAATTTAGATCATGGATATTAAGCAAATAATTTACATAAAGACATTTAAATGCATTATATATTTATATTTAAACAAAGTAACATTATGTTGACCACGTGGATTTTAGCCATACGTAACATTATAATCCAGTGTAATGCAAGATTTGGATTACACCAAAACGTGAAGATTATGACAGATCAGAATACAAAACATAAATGCAATGAGCCAACAGGAACTTGTTCCAACAGTCTAACATGTAGGACTATGGCAGAATCATAAGCAAAAAACAAAAAAACAAAGCAGGAATAGAGCAGGAATAGACTAACTAGTGAGGAAAAAACTCAGTATCACGCAGATACTAAATAATTATAAGACAACTGGCATATAAATGTATGTGTGTATATATATGATGCAGGATTCAGTGTTAAGTCCCCTTTTTCTATAGTTATGTCCTTACCTTTTTGCGATAGTTATGGATAAAGTTACTAGGCATATTCAGAAGGAGGTTCCATGGTGTGACATTGTTTTGGTTGATGAGGATAAAGAAGGATTAGATGCTAAAATAGAAGTATAGGTAAAAGAAAAACTTCGGATCTAAGGGATATAGAATTAATAGAACGAAAATAAGTATGAAATATAAGCCAAACAGAAATGAGGGGGGAGTCCATATAGATGGACAAGATATGTAATGCCCCGTTCCACGCGGAGGCATTGTGTAGGATCGTTGGCTTGTATAGGCTAATTGGATTTGAGCTGTGAGAGAAATTACGTTATTTGAGTGATGATGTAGACTTGCTTAACTTGGTAAGATTGGATGGTTTATGGAGCAAGACTCGCCTATACGGTTATACCAATTACGAAGATCGTACATCACATCAAATCGTCTCTTTGAGAAATCGGACGGTATATACGCGATCGGGACAGAAAGGCTCCTTCTTTTCTTTATCTTCACACTTAATAAAAGAAATTCATTTGCTTCCTTTATATGATATTGATAATGTTTTAATAATAGATAAAGTAAAAGAAGTTGCTTAATTATTGTTGTTTGTGGAAATATTGGATCGGAAACAGTTTTGCATTTATGTACGAGGATGGGGTATATGGCGCTCGAATGGGTGTTCGGTATTGTTGTACTCGAACTTTCGTAGAGAAAGCATGATAGATGGTTTGGTACCAGAGAATAGTTGGGATGCTTTGGGACCAATGAATCGCCAATCAGAACATCGAATGAAAAATGAGATGTCGCGAGAATAAACGGTTATACAAGTAGAGATTTCATTGTATTTACTTTCAGTTTTCATTATCATGCACACTATGTTTCTAGCTATAGAGCATACGCATTTGTATGGTTATGGACAACTTGTGCATAAGGTTTGGTTTTCTCGAACGGTATTCGGAACACTAGAACAGTATCGGCCTAGAAGAAAATGAGGAAAGTGCCTTCTCCCAGTCAAGAAAATAGGCACAGGTGCCTTCTTTGAGAGAAAAGAAGAGTACGAGTGCATTTGTTCGTAAGAGAAGAATAGCACGGGTATTAGAGTCCACCAGTAAGACTGCCTACCTATATTGGGGATGTCGTAATACCAGAAATCATCTATAATGGTGTATCACCAATGATCGTCATGTAGTTAGGGTGCATAATAATGACAACTTTTATGCAGGCTTAACGAAACTGACGCATAGACGATTTTGTGATATTCAATTTATGATATCTAAACCTTATTTGCGAGATGGACAAATGAAATGTGGGTAAGAAATCATTAATAAGTGATGTGAATATGTTATTCCTGCTTTCACTTTATGTTGTTAAATATGAAGATATCAATATGATTTCATGTTTCCATTTTATACCATCGAATATGAACTGTGAATCGACCCTAGTCCTTAATAGTAAGACAATTTAATTAAAATTGTGTGCTCACACGATTACTGTGTTGGTTTAGGTGGTTAGGTTGGCCTTGCTCACCAGTACATTACTCAATATGTTGTCCCCCTCCTCCACAGATACGGAGAGTCGTCATTTGGACAGTTCTGAGACATCGGAGAATTGTTAGACGAATGTTCTCTCAAAAGTGCTATTTGTGATATAAATGACATAATATACAAAACAATGTAAATCATTTGTAATCGTAAGTTGTAATCCTTAGTTGTAAGCCAAATTGACAAGTTACAGTTGGCTATTATGAGCCTTTATATTCCGCTGCAATTATCAATAAAAGATATTCTTTTAGTATATTCAGTTGTGTTTCAATTTGTATGTTTATTAATTGTACAAATCAATGTCTTGTACAAGTACAATTTAGACTTGTACAACATCACGTCCAATGGCGACTTTTCGATTCTGCGAAACCGAGACGTAGCAAGATATACCTAAGAGTAATAGTTTTTTATAGTTAAGATCTATCAATTATCAGAAAGGAGATATTGAGAAAAATGTCATGCATATAATTTTTTTTAAAAATGGTTGAAATAGAGAACTTATGGAGTACTTTGTAATAGCAAGATACCTCTAAAGTTGAAGAAAAAAAAATTACAAGACTTATAACACCAACCATGCTTTATCAATTAGACTATTAGCAATTAAGAAACAAACATGTCCAAGAAGTTACTCTAGACAAAATGAGAATGCTAAAATGGATGAGTGAAAATAATTTAAACAATAATAAATGAGTATATTCATGGGAAGATAAAGGTGGTGCCAATTGAGGACAAGACGAAAGAAAATCGTCTTAGGTGTTTTGGACATGCAACGTAGACCAACAGATGCTTTCGTAAGGATGAGCGATAATATAGTAGTTGATGGAACTACAATGACTAAAGGTAGGCCTAAAGAAACATGGTTCAAAGTTTAAAGAAGGATATGAATTATGTTAGTATTACAAAGGAGTCAGGACATGGGTCTTCACAGAGCCCAATGAAAGAAGAGGATTCAAACATCTGATGCCAAAAATTTGGGATAATGGCTTTGTTGTTGTTGTGTGGATATATTGGTGTTAGTACAGATTTTATTATGTGAAGACAGCATGCACTCCAACTATTCCGGATCAGTTTCTAAGCACCTAATTGAAAAATGGTCATCCATATTTAATAACCAATCCTAATTGATTTGTTAAGGATCTTTTTTCACCAAGTTTCATGAATTCATGAATGGATAACTATTCCTCGTACCAAAGAATATATATATATATATATATATATATATATATATATATGAAAAAGGTTATTTTATTAATAATTTAAATAACGTATACATCACTATCGAGTCATACAACTGACATCGTACTCAATATTATGCAGAGCCCTATTTGGGTAGTATTCAGACACTCAAATATGCGCATATTCTTTTCTTTCCATATATATCAGACGCCTGACACGTGCTTGCTTGAGCCACCTGGAACTCCTGCTCCGCTAACGAAATATGTATTCAATCTATTCATGTAAATTTCTGGAATCACATACCAATAAGTTCATCTTGACACACTGATCACACCAAATACCTCATGTAAAGTTGCATTGCAAAAAACAGATGCGGTGAAGATTCCTCAGTGTGCTGGCATAGTTTGCATCTCTGTCCTGTAATTTGTATTCCAAACCTGGAGAGCCAATCGTCCGCGAGAAACTTTGAGCATGTTTAATTGCATTTTGTTTGCTAGCCCTTTGACCCAGATGAATTCTGCACGCAATAAAGGTGGTGAGTCACTCGAACATGCTGATATGCCGAACGAAAATCAAAGTGGCCATCGGAGGAGCTGCCCCATATCCAACGATCACGACCTCCATTTGGGTCCCTACTGACTCCTGAGATTGTTTCACTCATCATCCGTCCAACAAGGTGTGACGAAAGGTGCCAGGTATTTTCGTGTAGTAAACAGCTAATTGCTTCATGACTTTTCGATTGGAATGATTGCAGTCGCATCCATCAGAACTTGTTCATCCTCAGCTTGACTATATACTAGTTCCAAATCTTCCTGGATTAATGCACCCACTGTCGATGAAGTTTGTTTCGCAGCGCATGGGAATCTCCTGGTTGGATAACCAAAACATCTACATATATCACAAACTGGAGGAACTCATTCATATTCAACTGTTTGTGATAATATTTCTCCTGATGGTATTCGATATTCAAGTTCCTGTGGTAGAACATTAGTCGAATCTATTTCCACAAATACTCATGCATATGCGAGTCGAGATTTCAAAGCCATCGCTTCATCCGATTTAATTGGATAACCAATTAGACTAGCTAATTTCATAATCATGAGAATGCTCCAATATTGGGTCAGTAGACCATGCAGTCGAATCCATATAGGAACCGTATGAAGTAGGTTATGCTCACACTTGACGTTCATCTGCCATTGATTTATAATGATCCACGGACCACCATGTAAAATACGCTCAGCATCCTCCTGAAAACCAAATCGAGTGAAGAAAAAGCCATTATCCCTGAAAAAATCTCCATGCTACCACGTGGATTCCATACCCGGTTAACATATGCGCGGATTTGGTTATAGAAAGGTATGTTGCCTAAAACATAGAATATCAACATGTTTTGCCGATATTCGACAGTTTCTTCCAAATCATCGTCAGTAAAATCGGCAACCCTACTATGTTCATTGATCATCTCCGGTTCAACATATTGCATTTCTACATTAGCTTGTATTGTTGTTGGTTTACAAAGATCGGCCCATGATTTTTCCCAAGCAACTGGTTTGACCGGCTCTTGTCGACCCTGCAAATCTCGTTGGACCATATTCCTACTATGAGTGCCTCCATTAGACCCGTGTTTGTCAATATCCATCAAAGCATTGGAACAATAGAATCTCCCATTTACTGGTCCTTTCAAAGTTTTGGAAGCATTATTGGAAAGACTACGGTTTACTTGTTGAGGGAGCCGTCGATCATCGCCCCTCCATGAGCGATCGGGCTTACCGGGAAGGCGTACCTTTACAGACCCTTGCCAACAGGTTGCTCTCCAGCGCCGCCGCAGGCTAACAGTGGAGCACCCTCACCCTCCCGCTACTGCTATTGCCTGAGGTCCAGCGCTAACTGGAACCTCCCAACCGCTGCAATGCGCCTCGCCAGGATCACAACCGCCGTCTCGTCTCGCCGGGAACCCAGCCACCATCTCGTAAGACGCGAGGTGCAGACCTGCTCCCAGGGAACTGAAGGTTACCCTTCCCACCGCCACCAAGTGCCCCACTAGAGTCACCGCGGCTGTCACGCACCTCATCGGGGTCAGAACAGCCGTCGTTCAAGCCATCGTTGCCAGAGGCTCGACAATAGGTCTTAGGGTTTTGGTCCCCACCGCTGCCGCGTGCCTCAGCTGGGTACCAGAGACGGTCACGAGCCTCGTCGGGGTCCCAACCGCAGTCGCGCAGGCTGCCACGGCTGGAAAAAACGGCCAGGGACAATCAGGTTCCCCTGGGTTCGAGAGACTTCACCAAGTCGGAACATGTTTTCTTTATATATATATATATATATATATATAAAGAAAAGGGTATTTTATTCCATTAATCAGCAATAATATGTACAATTTAAATCATGTTTTAACATCAAATTCGATGTTGTGTAGGATTCCCACTAGCGGGGTACTCAAGCCTTCAAAAATGCGTTTTTTACGTTCTCTCTAGACGTGCCAAGTTGCTGCCAACAGTCTAACCCTGGCGTGTCTGAACCACGTACTTCCCCTTCCCCGCTGAGTAGATATAGCCTCAATCTGGCTATTCATGCTTCTGTCAGTCGATGCAGGCATTTGCAGAACAATGCACTGCTGATTCCAAATTTCCCATGTGACCTCACATTGAAAAAAATAAGTGATTGTATGTCTCCGGATTATGACGACATAATTGGCACCCTTGGTTATTAATTTGTATACCAAAGCGTGCAATTCTATCAGTTGCAAGTAACCGGCCTTGGAGAGCCTTAAGCATATGAAGCTGCATTTTTGTAGCCACTTTTTTCAGCCATATAAATTCGATGTTTGCTGCTACCGGACCATGTTGTCGGACGGCGTTGTACGCTAGACTGAAACTAAACTCCCCATCGTGTGATCCTTCCCATGTCTACTCGTCCAGACTTCGGGTAGGATCGATTATTATCTTCCTTATGTCCTCCGCATACCGCCTGCCAATCTGGTGAACCGTAAGGTGCCATTGGCCATCCCGGATCAGTGTATCCACTGTTTCATTTCTCCGCCAACCCTCTCTATCAATGAAGCTTATGTGGTCGAGCCACGGGTCCATCCAAAGCTGGGTGTTCCTCTACCAAACTTGCGATTGATCAGTGGTTGAATAGAATTTCTAGTACGTAGAATCGTCTTGTACTAATTGAGTAATTATTATTCAACCGATGTCACCAAAAATTATCCTCCTTTAGATATTTACCCTTCATCCACTAAGCCCATAATGACCGCCCTTTGAGAAATTTCTACGTAAGACGAATAGCTGTCACATCCCGGAGGGAGCAAAGTGATCGCAGGCCGACACCACCCTCGGCTTTAGGCAGAGGGAGATCCTTCAAGCAATTGTATGTAGTAGTCCTCGCCATATAAAGTTAGCACATAATTTTCCCACTTTCCTAACGATAGCAAGTTGATATAGCCGTTAAAACATAGCGTACTAGCTCTATTCTCCCCTCGAAGGAAAGTGTATAAGCCTGCCAGCCCTCAATCCGACGACGAACATACTCCACCATGTTTTGACAATCCTGCGCACGAGAATAGTTTACTATCAACGGGAGACCCAAATATTTCATTGGTAGAGTCCCTAGCTCTATCTGTAGTATATTCTAGAGTCCGTCCTCATCTGGACAGTGTAGGTTGAAATAAATCTTGCTTTTCTCCATGTTCAAATGTAAGACATACATCTCCCCGAAGTCATTCATTATCTGTCACATATGTTGCAGCCCCCTGTTTGAAGGAACAAAAAACACTAAAAGATCATCAGCATAAATAAGATGTGAAACAATGGAGGATACCTCCCGATAGAGAGGTATGATGCGCTTGTTGTGGACTGCCACATCCATCAGACACGTGAAGCATTCCATAACCAGGGTGAAAAGGTATAGTGAAAGCAGATCCCCGTCGCAGGCCTCGGATGCTCGAGATAAAACCATGCAGTTGCCCCTTTATTAGCATAGAGAAGGAAGGTGTCGTAATACACTCATGAACCATGTCCAACCATACTATGTCGAAACCCATCGCCTTCATGATATGGCAAACAAACTCTCGGTTGACTGTATCATAAGCTTTCCGCAAATCAAGCTTGATACAAGCTTTTTGTCCACCAACTTTGTTGAAATTTTGCACCATTTCATGAGCTAGTAGATTATTCTCTGCAATAGATCTCCCTTTGACAAATGTCGCTTGGTTCTGGGATATGAGCCCTTGCATGATACTCTCCATACGTCGACCCATAATAGAGGTTATAATTTTGTACAGAAAATTACAGCACGATATTGCCGAAAGTCAGCAAACGATGTGGCACATTCTTTTTTGGGAATAAGTGTGAGGAAAGTGTGGTTGAGCTTCCGTAGAAGTCGTCCATTATCAAAGAAATCCTGGACAATATTTAAACCTTATATTTCAGCATTTTCCAATGAGCTTTAAAAAACTGATTATTGAACCCATCTAGGCCAAGAACTTTGTTGGGGTCTTTTGCATGCTTCACCATACTTTCTATCTCCTCCATGCATATTGGTGTACGAAGCCGACGATTTTCCTCCTCGGATACCAACTTCTTACATATAATATCTGGAAACTTCGTGCGGTAATTAGTTTGGTTGAAGTATTGTTGATAGTAATTAACTGCTTCATCCCTGATTTCTTCCATTGCCGACTTAACCCGACCCTGAGCATCAATAAGCTTATTGACACAGTTTCTGTGTTGCCTTGTACGGATAATGTCATAGAAAAATTTGGAACAGTGATCCCTATCCCTTAGCCAAGAGCATTGACCTCCTCCATACATACTAGTTGTATTTCTTCTGGTAATGATAGAACATTGGCCTCCTCTTGAAGTTCCTTTTCATGTATTGTAAGGAGAGGATCATGCATCCTTGCTTGCAATTGCCCTCCACGAGAATCTCTCGTTTTAATTGGTCCTTCCTGGGCATGGGCATCTCTTGTAATCCATCCAAGCGGTCGAATTGAATTGGTCGCATCTGCCTTCCCGCTTAGTGAATCTCTAAGGGGCGTAATTAATCCAATCTCTCAATCGGTTGGTCAAATGCATTGTCATTGGCGCATTGAATTTCTTCTTTTCCAAAAGCTTCCTTCGGCCGCCTTGCCGCTGAGTATGCCCTAGTTTTTTTTCTTCTCGAGGAGTGAATTCTACGTAGCGCTTCCTCTTTAATGATAGAACATTGACCTCCTCTTGAAGTTCCCTTTCATGTATAGCAAGGAGAGAATCATGCATCCTTGCTTGCAATTGCCCCTGAATTCTACGTAGCTCTTCCTCCTTGTGCGCCAAGCAAGGTCGAGGGCGAGCCTTGTTCCAGCGCCGCATGCATTTTTTCGTCGCCTTAAGTCGTTGTGTGAGACAGAACTGTCGCTGATTGTCCTGTACTAGCGTGTGTAGACCTTCCTCTACAGCCGCCTGGTATCCCGGGGCACCAATCCAGGAGTTGTTGAAACGAATAGGCCTATTGTGCCTCACCGTTTCTTAAACGAGCCTGATTAGGACCGCGGAATGGTCACTGGTCAGCGGTGCGAGGCACTCCGCTTTAACCGACGAGAATGTTTGAAACCATCTATTGTTGCCAAGTGCCCAATCCAACTGGCACACAATTCGATTACTGACCGCCTTGTTGTTCCATGTCCACACGTGACATGCTCTTTCCAAACATTTCAGACTAGCTTACTGGAGGCAGTTTTGAAAGTCAGCCAGGATAGAATCTGGAACTCGTCATATATATATATATATATAATATATATATATATATAGAGAGAGAGAGAGCACTATGTTATACTGGGTACTAGGTAAGGCGAGGCGAGGCGACAGGCCACCCGTCTCGCCTAGACACGCCTAGGCAACACCAAGGAGCCTGCCCATGATTCGTTGTCTTTGAATCAAAAAATTCTGTAATTATGCATACAACGGATATGTAGTATAATAAGCATCAAGCAATAAGCATAAAAGTAATATATGAAGCAACAAATATGAAATAACCAATATTCAACATCAAATAAGGATAGTAAGCATAATTGGGCGACCCTATGCGCGCTTTTTTTTTCCTGGACAATCCTAGACGGACGCCTAGAAGAGCAAAACCTCACCCAGGAGAATTTTTTTCGGGTCAAGACGAGACCACTCCAACATGCACGCATAGGCAGCATAGGCGCGCCTAAGCATCACCTGTGACAACATAGATATAGAGAGAGAAAGAAATGTAATATTTTTAGACAAGCTTCACCAAGTAGGAAAGCATGATATGTGGGAAAGTAAGACTATGAAGCATGATTCATAAGAGGGGCATTTCACACGTGTTTAGTGGCAAAGACAATAAAGTAAGCAAGAAAGAGAAGGGGGAGTGGGGGACAAAAAAAATATGGCTTCGACTTTCCTTGTGAACTACATTGCAAACTTTAACTTCCAACTTCTCACTCAACCTCATTTTTCAAAAAATTGCTAAGGAACTTTTCCACCTTCATAAATGGATACCTATTCCTTATAGCAAAAAATAGATTAACTTCTTATATCAAAGATTCACAAATTATAAACCAACTTCATGAATATCAAGTTTTTCATCTTGATACCCTAAATTTTAAAACTAGACAACTTAATACCATTAGCTATTGAATATTTTCAAGTTGATACCCTACCCCCCACCCACCCACCAACCCCGCTGCATCACCCAACCACCCCCCACCCGCCCCTATTGCATCCTCCCACTCCGTCACAGCCACCCCCTACCCCCACGTCGCAGCCACCCACCCCAACCCTGCTACCGCACACCCCCCCCCCCCCCCCACCCGCCTGCCCCAACTGTCGCTCCCCTGTCCCATACCACACCTCCCCCCCCACCCGCCTGCCCCAACTGCCGCTCCCATGTCCCATACCACCTTCCGATCCCCCCCCCCCCCCATTGTTACTAAAGAGAGAGGGAGGGAGAGAATAGGAATATTTTGGTCATTTAACAATTTCCATGACTTGCTTCTATAAATGTATCAAGGCTTCTCATGTTTTATTCATATCAACAATTAAAAGTTCTCTCAATGTTTCAGTATTTTCAGAATATATTTCTTTAAAAAAAGGTTGGAGAGGAATGATGGGACACAATTTTGAAACGTATTCAAATTCAGATCTCGATTACGAAGTTATGGTAATGTGGTAATTCAGTGATATCTCCTAGCTCTTGAGAGTGATATCTCCTAGCTCTTGAGCATTCTATCCCGATTTGGAAAATAACAAAAAGTTCTACGACACTTAGGGTCTATTTGGAAATTGTTGGGGTAGCAGTTAAGAGCAGTTATAAGGGATCTGGTTTTGGACGATTTTAAGTAGCGGCTTTTATAACAATTTAATTCATGATTGGTAATTCATTAACGAACGGTTCTGAAAATTTTTTAAAGCAATAAAATTACTTATATGCACATATATAAACAAAAGTCCTCCCGAAGAAAGATTATATCATTGCTCTCCAAAACAATAGCTTATACAATCATATGACTTGCAAGCATAAAATGGCTTGACAAGTAGTAAATCATAAATGTTGATAGCAAAGAATTTACTACAACATCAAATTGATCGCAAAATTTAAATAACTCTTTTAGGGTAGTGGGTACGAGATATTTTTAGAGTAACGGTTATGAGCAGTTACGAGGGATCCGATTTTGGATGATTTTAAGTAGCGGCATTTAAACCAGTCCAACCCATGCTTGATAATTCATTAACGAGCGATTCTGAATTTTTTTACATGAATATAATTACATATATGCTCATATATAAATAAAAGCTCTCCCAAGTTTTATTTCTCATGCCAAAATCTATTTGATTTTATGAGCATTCCCGGGGCGGAAACTGTCACCCAATCCACGCCTCGATCAGAAGGTAGAAGTCAATATTTGATCAAAATAATAGAAACACATGAAATAATAGAATCGTCTGGGTGAAACAGGAGAGAGATTTTATGAACTTATCGGAGATGGTATCCGTAGTTTGGAAGAAGTAGAAGAGAAACAAAGATGAGAAAGAAAAAATATGGTAGGATATTTGTGGTTATACTTATATATTTTTTGTGAGGATATAAATGGAAAAAAAATAGTAAAACCTCTCAAAACCCGCCAATCTGGAGTCTTTATAAAGACACCAAAAATTATATTACACCGGTTTTGGGAGGTTTTTGAGCCGACAAAAATCAGTGTCTCAAAAAATTACCAAACAAGGGTTTTTAAAACACGTCATAAACGGTTGGTTCAAAAACACTCCAAAACCGATGAAAATACAATTACCAAAGAGACCCTTAGTATTCCAGAGGTCTATGGATTCTGATATTAGAGATTTGAATCTGCTTTGGAAGTCATAATATGAATTTTGAGCATATTTAAAACACTTAGTTTTTGGGATTCTTTTAGATATACATATTTGAATTCGAGTAATATTTAGGAATATTATAATAGGATGTATCTTGTTTATCATTTACTTTAGGATTTGATTTGTTAAGAACTTTGGATAAGGTTTGTTTGACCTGGATATGGAAACATCTTGGTTAATCTACATATAATGATTTTTTTTAAGTTGGATCAGGATTCATTTTAGGGGGGGCTATAAATAAGATATTTTCTATTGAATTGAAGTAAGAGTTTATTATGTGAGAATTACTCTCCTCCTTGAGATTTCTATGGTCTACCTTGCAGTCACAACTATATCTATACTATGTCTTCTGCTACGCCAAGCCATCCATGTAGATGTCTCCGCAGAAAGAAGAAACAAAGCTAAATGGAATAAAAGAATTCAAAATTTCAAACAGAAGACACCCAAATTTTGGGCTAGAAGCTTTTATATATATATATATATATATATATATATATATATATATATATATATATATATTAAGAAGGCAAATATTATTGATAAGCAATAATTACAACTTATATCTATCCCAAATTACAAAATGTGTCATCTGGAGTCTAAGATATGGGTATGCTAGAATTACAACCAAATGCCTACAACTCTCTTACAACCGCCACGTGGCGGCCGTTCATTGGAGGAGGGGAGAGAGGTGGGACCCGGTGGCTGTCTGGGTGGTAGCCACGTAGCCGGAACGCCACGTTGCGGTCGTTCATTGGGGGAAAGGTGGGGCCGGGGGGTGGCCCACATAGCAGGGGGTGAGAGGGTTGTAAGCATTTGGTAGTAAACTTAGTAGTATTACTGAGATATCTATGTCAGCATCTATGTTTCTTTGTACAGCAAAAGTACTAAGGGATCGCCCCTCAAAGATACGCCGGTTGCGTTCCCTCCAGACATGTCATACCACCGCCACAAAAAATAATCTTAGTCGACGATAACCTGGCTCTCACTTCACCTTCTGAGCTTTGATATCATTTAAGACCGCAGCCAACTGTCTGCAATGTCCATAGGTTTGCCCTAATTTTCGTCTTTGTGCATTCCAAATCTCCCAAGTAGCGTCACAAGAGAAGAACAGATGATCCCTAGTCTCATCATGTTTACCGCATAAGCAACACTTCATGTCATCACAGGGGATGCCAAAATTGTTCAGCCTGTCTCGAGTAAGAAGCCTATTTTTGATCATTTTGTATAAGCACAGCAACATCTTGACTGCAGCCCCTTTGGTCCAAACCATCTCTGCCCAATCAACCTCCTCATGAGCAGTCTGTATCTAATTCATGGTTGTTCTGAAATTGAAAGTGTCTTTCTCCATGTCTGCCCATGTCCAGTAATCCTCCACCGGTTGTTTATCAATCTCCACTGCTCGGATATCTTCCGCATGTGATGTCTCGATTAAATGTCCCCGAATATTCCACTCCCCTTCCTGGATCAAGTTGCTGACCGTTTTCATAGAGCCTATCAGCTCATACACATGACATCCCTCCCTTTCAATCAGGCTAGTGTGTCCAATCCAGGGGTCATGCCAAATGCTTGTTTAGGCCTATGAGCCTATGACCCTAGTCAACTTACCCTTAGCCTTACTTTTCGTCTTCAATAGAGCTTTAACGGTGACCGAGAAGTTGTTGTTGCTGCTAGCTGACTAGAATTCCCTTTCGGAAAGTATATTCCCTTGATCCATTCAGCCCATAGAGACTTTCCATTGACGAATCTCCATAACAGTTTGAGGTAAGCAGTTTACCGGAGAAGCCCCAAAGATCGCAATCCAACTCCACCTTCCTTTTTAGGCCGACACAACTCCTCCCAACTGATTACATGCATGCCTCATTTCCACAAGAAGTTCGTACAAATGCTCTCGATTTTCTTCATCGTACTCTTAGGCAGCATAATGGCCTGGAGCCAGTAAAGAGCAACCGGCTTTATTAAGTTCAATCATCCCTCCAAAGGACAGCATCTGCGCCTGCCATCCCACTAGTCTCGATTGCGTGTAGTTGAGGAAATCTTCACACTCCGTATTAGCAGCATAGTTGATTGATAAGGGGAGACCCAAGTATTTCATAGGAAGCATACCTTCCACGATGCCCATTTTAGCCAGACATGCCTCATTATTCTCACAAGTACGATTCAGGAACATCTAGCTCTTGTTCTTGTTCAGTTGTAAACCCGACCATTTTTCTAATATATCAAATATATCATTTAGAGTGTTTAGAGATCTGTCAGATAACTTCTACAAACACCAGCAGGTCATCAGCATAAATTAGATAAGAAACCACATGATTCACCTTCCGAAATATAGGGGTAATCAAGCCATCCAGTATCGCATCATCCAAGAAACAAGTGAGAAATTCGCAAAAATATATGGAGGGAGGGGGTCGCCTTGTCTCAGTCCTCTGCTACTCCCCAAAAAATCCTCCAGGTGACCCCTAACAATAATCGAGAAATATGCAGAGCATATACACTCACTTACCCTGTCCACCCACCATCTGTCAAATCCCATACAGATCATGATGTGACAGATTAGACACGCTTTTTTGCCCCCTCCCCCCCCCCCCCCCCCGCTTATTGAAATCTCTAACAAGCTCATGAGCCAGAAGACAATTCTCCGAGATGGAGTGCCCTTTGATAAAGGTCGTCTGATTATGGGAGATAAGCTCTCTCATCACATCCCTCATCAGGTGACACATTAGGTGAGTTATAATCTTGTATAAGAAATTACAGCACGCTATCGCAGAAAGTCTCACAGTGAAATCGCACCCTCCACCTTGGCAATTAAGACCACAAAAGTGTGATTAATCTCCTTGAGCAGCTTACCAGAGAAAAAACTGTCACCGTTTCCAGGACGTATATCTTTATCATATCCCAGTGTTTCTTGAAGAAAGTCGCCCCAAATCCATCCGGACCTGACGATTTGATAGGGTCTGCATTAATAACAATAAAATGTATCTCCTCCATCGACACTGTTGTCCGTAAGACAGCGTTACCTCGCCGAGAGACCTTAAAAACAATGTGAGAAAAGAAGACCGGATATGACTTTTGGTTGTAGAGGTCCCAAAAATACCGTACCGCCTCATTCCGGATACCATCATCCCCAATAATGAGACTTCCATCAGGATCCAGCAATCCGTGTACGATATTCCGACTCTGCCTAGCCTTGACAGTAGCATGGAAGAATTTAGAATACCTATCTCCATCTCTAAACCAGCTGCATTTAGCTCTTTATCTGATGTGGATCTCATCTAAGAAAGTTTCCTTGCGAATTCGATCTTGGAGGGCTATCTCCTCTTCTGTGAGGGCAGGGTTGAGCGGGTCAAGCTGAACCCTCAGTTGAATGTCAGCCAAGTTGTTTTCTAGTTCTTGGAGAGTAGTAGGAGGTCTGCATTTATTCCAGGTCTTGAGTCGGCCTTTAATCGCTTTCAACTTTTGAACAATCTTGAACTGAGCAGTTCCAGTCAAGCCAGCCTCCCAACCTTGCTGAACTACCTCCTCATAGCCATCCATATGAATCCAAGCGTTGTTGAATCTGAAAGGCCTCCCTTTGATAAGAGGCACTTCTGCCAGTCTTATAACAGTAGGGGAGTGATCACTAGCTCCAGGTGTTAAGCATTCCGTCCTACAAGACTGGAACGCTTCCAACCATCTCCCGTTGCAGAGAGCACGGTCAAGCTGAACGACAATCCAGTTAGTTAACGCCATATTATTCCACGTCCATATATGTCTAGTCTTATCCATGCACCTGAGTCCAGAAGATAAGAGACAAAGTTGAAATTTCGCTAGAATCGCTTGTTGCACAGGACGGCCTCCTATTTTTTCATAGGCAAATAAGGTAGCATTGAAATCTCCCACGACAACTAACGGCCATCTATCTCCAATAAGCATGTTTATCATGGTTATGTCATTCCACAACCCTAGACGCTTGATTCTGTCATTATGATCGTACACCGCTCCTACCACAATTTAGAGTCCCCCTTTGTTGGTAAATTTAATAGTGAGGAGTTGGTCTGATCGTTGAATCACATCTCCCTGCCAAATCTGGGTGTCCCACATTACCCAGATGCGAGCTATATCGCTACAATCTAGGTTGTGGACGAAGGCCCAGTGCATCGGAGTACGCCTATTAATCAAAAATTTTGATCTTACTTTGGATTCCAAAATGTTTATGATAGAGCATTTGGATTTATTGTTGTACCGCAAAATATCCCTCCACCTACCTATCGAATTCGCCCCTCACATTCCATGTGAATATAGTCATAAATTACGTTGGTAGGTTCCCTTGCTGATACGCGAACTCTCTAAGGGGTTGGGAGAGTCCATCCTTTTGTCGGTTATGAGCTTTGACATCTCCTGCTTTGGATTCTACTTTTGCCTGCCAAATGGGATTCGGGTACGTCAACGGTTCCTGGCTAGTTTGTTGTCCGTCGAGTTGTCCGTCATCTTTGCTAGGGGCCTTTGAAGATTTGTCCACAGGCGAAACTATACAGAGCGCTCCTCCACTTGCTAGTCTCCTCCTAACTCTGACATGACTACCTTCTTGGTTAACAGCCTCAGCACTAAACGTGACCAGGCTAGAGTTATCTTCCCCCTGTTGGTTCTCAACAGCAAACACTACCATCGCATGTTGTGTCTCCTCATTTCCTCCCCCTCTCCCTTCTTCCTCATTCTCCGCTTCCATTCTCTTCCCCAGCATAAAGGATTGGGGAGCCTCCCGCATGTCACGACCCGATCCCGTAGGATCGTTTGAGGCGTCCCCCGAATCGTGACCGCCGTGCGGGCCTGGGGTTGCGCCCGCACAAGGCTTTAATGATTTATGCATAGCAAGCACATATTCAGAGTACGCAGATAAATTGAAACACAGATTTGAAATATGGAAAAGTTCTCTTTATTGATAATGAACATCTATTACAAACTCTTGAACGAGTCAGCTTATATGCCGAACGGCTTACAAAAGAGATGACTCAAAATGAGATAGCAGTCATGTACATTATATCCCTTTACTAAACTTCAAAAGATATAGACCTCCAGGCTGGAGGATAGCTTTGCCACGGAGCTGCATTTGTGTATGAAGAGTTGCAAGCTCCGGTCTTCAAAATGCTTCAAGGGCGCGGTAAAGGTGCGCTAACAGCTGGACTGGATCGGGAAGACGACTTCGGCTCCTCGCTCGGTTCGCCTTAGTGCGGAGAACCTGTTTCAACGAGGGTCAGCATATCGAAACATGCTGGTGAAGGCGAGCTAGCCGAACTATACCAATCAACACGTTGTTTTAATGAAACATGCATATTTGTGGGTTTCTATCTTGCCTTAGTTCATTTACAAGTAAGCAGCATATAGAATTATACTGAAATGAAGGTGCCACCGTTCGGTGGATTTTACCTGCCCGTCTGAATTACCTGCAAAATACTTACCATGCCTTCCCTGCCACGAAGACACAAGTTAGTTGCAACAGGTTTAAATATACAAGATGATCACTGGCTTGATAGCCATAATGGACTAGTCTGTGACGAAGATGGTTTGCTACATGCTAGTACGTGAGGCGTCGCATACCACCTTGTCCAAGTACGTGAGACTAAACGTGAGTTCCGTCCGGAGCCGGAACGGTGCCAGTGCCCCAGCAGCCGCCCGCAGGAACTATACCTTGTGCACAAGTTGTCCGTGATCGAACGTTAACAATCATTCATCCGGAGGCTACGTGAACAATCATTCGCCCGAAGGCTACGTGAACACAAGACAAGTAGTATTGCATGATTCGTTTGTACATTGCATCTACGTTCCATTCATGCATCAGGATAATAAAAGAGAAGCATACATTCAAACTTGTATCTATGCATATAATGAACATTCCGAACGAACAAGCATGCAAAGATATAACCGTTCACAAGTTTGATTAACAAGCAGTATTATTCAAGTCTACTCTCTTTTATCTTGGTATCTTTTATTATTACTTGGTATCGTCTGATCGGGGCAAAGAGAATGCAAGATTTTAGGATGTGAAGCTTGGAAGCAGGGCTAGCTAATCGGGTTGGTAGCCACTCACTTAGATTGTTGGAAGGAGAAGGAAAGAGGCGCTTCACGACTCCGCTCGCAAGCCGTCTACTGCTCGTTCACCTGCGCACGAACAGCTCGATTAATACTTCTTCCTCTCTTTCCAATCTCGGAATAGAAGTGCAAGTCAATGAACGAAAACAATGAAAACCATCGAAACCGTTCAAGAAAAACAAGCAAATCCCAAAACCAACTCAAAGCACGAAAGCAACAAGCGACATCGAAAACCGAGGCAATAAAAGATAGCAGCGGAGAGGTCCCTCCTGACTCTGCCGCTAAGCCGATCCTTGGGGCGCGGTCAACTGAATATGGGAATCGATTCCGAAGAAACAAATCCATAACGAGGACGAGTTCTTAATTCAATCTATCCCGATCGAACGATACCGTCTTTTGTTTCTTAGCCGCGCTCTCCGCACCGGGAGAACGGGGCGCTACATCCTACCCAACTAATTGGAAGTTTCGTCCCGAAACTTAGGAATAATGCTTACCGTCAGGGAACGTTACATTAAGGATGCTTAGCAGAGTAATTGGGGCAGTCACGCATTTTGTAGCTTGTAGCACCACAGATGAGGCATAATCCTTGTCTCAGACGACATTCGTTGGCCAGGTGCCCTGGTTTCTTGCAGAAGTGACATAGCTGCCCTCTCTGCGGACCACCGTTGTTACGGCGCTTTGTAGCGGTGTTTCCTTCTTCGTTGCTTTGGCGTTTGTGACTGGATGTATGCACAGCGCCGGCAGCAACATGAGGATACCATGGTTCTAGCGATAAGGCGTGATTCATGACTTCACGCATTGTTCCATACTGATTATTGACCACGTGCGCATGGATGGCAGGGCGTAGTCCACCTTCAAACCTTCTGGCTCGACTCGCTGCATCAGGTAAATAGGCCTAGCGAATTTAGAGAGTCGGTTGAATTCGGCGGAGTATTGCTTCACTGTCATACTGCCATGCCGCAGCTGCACGAAATCATTTTCCATTTGACGTTGCACTGGAGGGGGTATAAACTCCTCTTCAAACGCGGCACGAAAAGTCGTCCACGAGATCGCCTCCTCTCCGTGATCAAATTGGAGAGATCGTCGATGCACGTTCCACCAATCGTGCGCGTTAAGGCGGAGCTGAAGTTGCGCGCAGTCGACGCGCTTCTCTTCGGGAACTTCGAGCAGAGCGAAGTGATCTTCAAGCTCGGCTAGCCAATCTAGAGCTACCACTGGGTCCTCAGTCCCGTTGAATGGGGTGTTGCAGACTTTCTTGAAGAGTCCCAAGTTGAAGGCAGTCACGTCCCTCGGCATTGGAATTTGTGGCGTCTCTACTTCAAGCACGGGCTGTTCCACCGGAGTCGTTACAGTTGCAGTGGAATGGTTGGCAGCCAAAGTCTGAACAATCTGTTGCAGGGTATCTACCTGCTTTTGTTGGACTGAGAATCGGGTCTCCAGATTGCTTTCGAACTTGGCTTGGCGAGCATCATCTCTTTGTCGTTGTGATTCTAACATTTGCATCACCCGCTCTAGCGGGTCGACTTGAGATATGCCACGCTGGCTCCGCGAGCTTCCCGAAGTGCCCGAACTGCTTTCTTGTGTTTCGTTCGGAGCTTGCGCTGCAGATTGCGCTGGTACCATTCCTTCAAAAGAAGGTAAATTACATTAGAATCATAATGTATTATGGACTTATTGCATGAACGTATCTAATTTTGGCCTAGCGAGTTCAAGAGTTCGCACAGGAATTTGATCGTTAAAGGAACTTTTCCAGCACGAAGTCTAAGGAACTTGAATCTGTGCTCTGATACCACTATGTCACGACCCGATCCCGTAGGATCGTTTGAGGCGTCCCCCGAATCGTGACCGCCGTGCGGGTCTGAGGTTGCGCCCGCACAAGGCTTTAGTGATTTGCATAGCAAGCACATATTCAGAGTACGCAGATAAATTGAAACACAGATTTGAAACATGGAAAAGTTCTCTTTATTGATAATGAACATCTATTACAAACTCTTGAACGAGTCAACTTATATGCCGAACGGCTTACAAAAGAGATGACTCAAAATGAGATAGCAGTCCTGTACATTATATCCCTTTACTAAACTTCAAAAGATATAGACCTCCAGGCTGGAGGATAGCTTTGCCACGGAGCTGCATTTGTGTATGAAGAGTTGCAAGCTCCGGTCTTCAAAATGCTTCAAGGGCGCGGTGAAGGTGCGCTAACAGCTGGACTGGATCGGGAAGACGACTTCGGCTCCTCGCTCGGTTCGCCTTAGTGCGGAGAACCTGTTTCAACGAGGGTCAGCATATCGAAACATGCTGGTGAAGGCGAGCTAGCCGAACTATACCAATCAACACGTTGTTTTAATGAAGCATGCATATTTGTGGGTTTCTATCTTGCCTTAGTTCATTTACAAGTAAGCAGCATATAGAATTATACTGAAATGAACGTGCCACCGTTCGGTGAATTTTACCTGTCCGTCTGAATTACCTGCACAATACTTACCATGCCTTCCCTGCCACGAAGACACAAGTTAGTTGCAACAGGTTTAAATATACAAGATGATCACTGGCTTGATAGCCATAATGGACTAGTCTGTGACGAAGATGGTTTGCTACGTGCTAGTACGTGAGGCGCCGCATACCACCTTGTCCAAGTACGTGAGACTAAACGTGAGTTCCGTCCGGAGCCGGAACGGTGCCAGTGCCCCAGCAGCCGCCCGCAGGAACTATACCTTGTGCACAAGTTGTCCGTGATCGAACGTTAACAATCATTCGCCCGGAGGCTACATGAACAATCATTCGCCCGAAGGCTACGTGAACACAAGACAAGTAGTATTGCATGATTCGTTTGTACATTGCATCTACGTTCCATTCATGCATCAGGATAATAAAAGAGAAGCATACATTCAAACTTGTATCTATGCATATAATGAACATTCCGAACGAACAAGCATGCAAAGATATAACCGTTCACAAGTTTGATTAACAAGCAGTATTATTCAAGTCTACTCTCTTTTATCTTGGTATCTTTTATTATTACTTGGTATCGTCTGATCGGGGCAAAGAGAATGCAAGATTTTAGGATGTGAAGCTTGGAAGCAGGGCTAGCTAATCGGGTTGGTAGCCACTCACTTAGATTGTTGGAAGGAGAAGGAAAGAGGCGCTTCACGACTCCGCTCGCAAGCCGCCTACTGCTCGTTCACCTGCGCACGAACAGCTCGATTAATACTTCTTCCTCTCTTTCCAATCTCGGAATAGAAGTGCAAGTCAATGAACGAAAACAATGAAAACCATCGAAACCGTTCAAGGAAAACAAGCAAATCCCAAAACCAACTCAAAGCACGAAAGCAACAAGCGACATCGAAAAACGAGACAATAAAAGATAGCAGCGGAGAGGTCCCTCCTGACTCTGCCGCTAAGCCGATCCTTGGGGCGCGGTCCACT
This sequence comes from Iris macrosiphon, assembly GCA_036927795.1. NCBI lineage: Eukaryota > Viridiplantae > Streptophyta > Magnoliopsida > Asparagales > Iridaceae > Iris > Iris macrosiphon. The sequence goes on along the minus strand of JAYESA010000011.1, from coordinate 176,514,189 downwards.
GAATATGGAAATCGATTCCGAAGAAACAAATCCATAACGAGGACGAGTTCTTAATTCAATCTATCCCGATCGAACGATACCGTCTTGTGTTTCTTAGCCGCGCTCTCCGCACCGGAAGAACGGGGCGCTACACCGCAGGGCTAGCTCATCCGTGTCCATACTCATTTGCTCCACAGTTAAGTCCACTTCCTCTCCCCGCGAGCTAGGGATAGCCATACTGGCTCCCGTATCACAAGTAGGTGTTGGCACCTCTGTACTAGAGCAAGGTACTTGCTTAGTGGCCTCCGGAACAACTCTAGTGTCCGGACACTGGACTATGATGTGTCCAAAGCTTTGGCAGGAATTACAAAAAGGCGGGACCCATTCTTACTCAACTTTTTGAAAAATGGTTTCGTATGTCGGAAGATCAACCTCCAGCTTGTCAGGAAGCTTATCAACCGCACTGATCTCAACAAAAACTAAGGTAACCTGAAGTCGACTACGACTTGTCATTGTCCGTCCGAGCGGTAGGAAAAGAACAGTTCGGTCCGTTCTCGTTGGACAATCGAGCTCTATCAGTCGTGTATTTGTCTGGCCGAAGGGAGATTCCAATTCCGCTAGCCAGCTTCATAATAACCGGGACACTCCATAGTTGTGGTGAAAGCCAAGGGAACCTAATCCAGATAGGGACAGTTGCCAACCGATCATGTTCAAAGTTAGTAGAGGAGTCTCATCTTCTTAGGACAACTAATCTCCTATCGAATGTCCAAGGGTCATTCTGGATCACCCTTTCTAAGTCTTCCGACATCCCAAACTTGATGAAATAGAAGTCATTCTCCCTCGAGTAGATGTCCATGCTCCCTTTAGGTCTCAATATTCGCAGTGTGAATCCTTTAGCTGACCGAAGTAAGGTCGGGGTCCCATACAGTAAAGGATAATAGTGTTCTTCCAGAACACTTCTGTTTCGGCGATGTCCTCTTTGGTGATAGAGATGACCTTTCTTCCTTCTTTAATACTGGGTGCTACGAAATGCATCTCAATTTCATTACGAAATGCATCTCAATTTCATCCCTCGCCAGGTCAGGCCTGCATCGTTCTGCCCAGGAGATAGGAGCCTCCTGAGGTCTTAAAAGTGTTATGAACCCTATCCGACATTTTGTCGGGTGCTTGTCGCACCGAAAATTTGGACATGACCGTTGGGGAACCGGAAGCACGGAAAGGATTGGCCGAAGCCAGATGGCGAGAGCCGCCTCCCTTCTCCGTCCTAGGGAGACCCACCTGAGGTGCAGTAGACGAGGCGGAGGCATTAAAACCTTTCCCGCGTCGAGTCACAGTTGTCCAACCATCATTGGAGACGGTCACGGTTTGCTAAGAGGCCGCCGGACGCCTAGACGCCACTGGAGGCCTGGCGGCCACAGGTCTGGATCCAGATCCAGAGCCCGAACCCGGCGCGGGAGATGAGAAGAGGAAGATTGGGGGAGGGGTGGAGGAGGGGGGGTGGTAGCAGCGTTGGAGGAGAGGAGGAAGGAAGCGGGGGGGGGGGCGACCGGAGGCAGGAGGAGGGAGAGAATCGGATGTGTGAAGGCGCGCAGAAGGGAGAGGGTCGGGAAGGTGGAGGCGCGCATCAGTCACCCGCGCATTCGCGGGAGCAGGTGCGGGGTTCTCATGCGCCATTATATATATATATATATATATATATATATATATATATATATATACACGTGTGTGTATGTGTGTGTACAAAATCATAGACGCAATAGAATAAAGAATCTGCATATGTTCACACTTAGATAATAAAGTAAATTATATCAAGTTACTCATCAGTCTACTAAAAATTTAAAAAAAAGTAAAAAGGAAATGAAACTATAAATCTGAGAAAAATGCATACAAGATATATTTGCTTCCGAATAGAAGTTAAAAAAACCAATACTAAAAAAATTGAAAACAAAAAATAAGTATAAGATAGATCTACTTTAATGAAAGCAATAGATTCTAGATGCGGCAAGCATCATCTAGCCAGCAGAAGGATCCGTCTGGTTTCGTTACAAAGTTTGTAAGTTGTGGTTCTCTTATTTTTTTCCTAGGAGTTAACTCCTTGTACGTGAGTCTTTCTTTCATCAATTAGCATTAATGGAACGGGGAATGTCCCACCTTTTATTCCAAAAAAGAAAGGAAACTATTAAAAACCTAAAAAGAAAAATAAACACAAGATATATTTTCTCCTTAGTTGAAGTTAAAACTAATAGTAAAAATTGAAAACGAGAATAAGTCCAATATAGATCTACTTTAACGGAAGTAATATTCTAGCTGCAGCAAGATTGAACTAGCGGACATAGCGTTCCGATTGTTATGAAATTTGTATGATGGTTTTTTTCCTTATATTTTTTCAGGAGTTATCTCCTTGTACCTGGGTCACTAGGCCAGGGCCTTGGCCCAGTTTACATCCTTGGAGCCGAGGACCAGGTTGTTATGTGTGCTTCTAAAGAGTGGGCCAAGATACTTCATGTTTGCTTTGTATATTGAATTACATTTGTAAGAGTATCTTACAGTAAAGTGTCCCAAGGATGTAACTACTTGGCCAACGGTCAATGTATTCCCTTAAATATTGGAGGTTGGGGAATCAAATGTAAGAGAATGAGTCTACTATTATTTTTGTCAGTACGGTTCTTATCTAAATCAAAGGCTAGATATATATTGAATATAACACCAAACTATACAGCCCGAGCTGGATTGCTTTAACATTGGGCCCTAGCATCAGGATGTCCTTGCATCCCATTCCAGACTCAGGCCAACTTCCAAACCAAATGCAGAATAACGAAGAACTCAACAGATAATTAATCAAAGCCGGCATACAGAAAGAAAAAACAGCACAAACATAAACATACAAAGTTTAAAAATAATGTCTGTAGTTGAACTTAAACCAGAGGAGAGACCTGAATGTATGGAAAATACACATCCTTCAACCTGCACTGAAGTTTAAAAGTCTCCATACATTCTAATTTCAGATCCCGAATTTCCACCTGTTGAACCAATTACAAACAAAGAAATTCTAAGCTTAGCCACTGTAGACTTTAAGTAATTTAAATAAGCTCAAGAGTAACTTGTACCGCTAAAGGTGCATTATGCACTCAAAAATAGAACTCTCTAGTAAAATTAGAAAAGATGCCTATAACACAGTAACTATATCATTAAAAAACAGAAACTGAAAATCCCAAAACATTAACAGTAGACGGCAGCTATCCAGAAAAAGGCTACAAAGAGAGAAAAATCTTAGCTGCAGGTACCATAATGAAAATGAAGATTGATAGAAACCAGAATGAGTTATTTCCTACAAATTGGTAATGCCATAAGAATCAGGATAATTCTAAGGAAAACAATCAAACAACTTCAAAACTTAATGAAGCGTCAATTTCAAGAACTACAAGAGCACAACATATAAACTGCAGCCATTTCCTAAATTTATTAGAAACAGTAAAATCTGACCAGGAAGCATGATTTGGCAGCAGTGACTATCAAAAAGCTCGAAAGTCAAAATGACAATGCTAGCCAATTTGAATATGAAGCAGAAAAAGGTTTAGAGCATGTGTGCCAAAAATTAGCAGAAGTTTAGAGAGCAAAAAAATTTACCTGGGTGTAGCTTCCATGAGGTGATAATTCAATTTCTCCTTCTAAAGGATCCCTAATTCCGCCGTCAGTCTACAATCCAGTAATTTAAGTATGACATAAATGTGTTGAAACTGAGCATAGTATAGTAGGCCACAAATAACTGGTAGCAGTGATAACATGGCTTTAAAATTATAACTCACCCTCCAGATACACTTCCCAGAAGCTCTAGATAGCAGTGCCTCCCTTGAAAGATGAAGAGTATACACTTTCCGTGACTCTTTGGTTTTTGAAGAAACTATCGCATACCTATTTAATTTTTCACTCAAAGAAAGGGGATGAGAGTTAGTGACAACATTTATGGACGCTATTGATATATTAAATAGACTCTACGTTAACATACCTTCCCAGATGCATTGAAGCAATTGGTCCTCCATAGCCAAACATGCCAAAGAAAGGCTGCATGAATAACAATTTAAAAAGAAAAAAAAATTTAAGACAAGCTTGAAATAAGCAAAAAAAATAATAATAATTACTCATGATAATATGGCATCAAATTCTATTCCAAGTTGCTCACGATAATATGGCATCAAACAGTAACTCTATTTACAATAGCTATAAACAAAAACAATAATGCTAAAACATGTCCAGAACTATGTTGTCACAGGCGACGCCTAGGCGCACCTAGGCGTGCGGGTTGGAGGGGCTCACTTCGACCTGAAAAAAATTCACTGGGTGAGGCAATGCTCGCCTAGGCGCGCCTAAGGTCGACCAGAGGGGAAAAAGGAGGTTTGGTCAGGAAAAAAATTCACTTGATGTTGAATATTGGTTATTTTATATTCATTGCTTCTTATATTGCTTAATGTTTATTGCTTATTGCTTCTTATATTGCTCATAGCTCATAGTATACATAGCTCATAGCTCATAGTCTTTCTGTTTATATACATAATTGCAGTTTTTTTGGAAAATAGTAGTCGGATTCTGGGCGAGCGCCTACGCGAGGCGGGTGGGTTGTCGCCTCGCCTAGCCCCCATTACAACATAAGTCCAGAAAATGAGCATCGCTGAAATCAGAATGGCTAAGATGGGTAGAGAGGCAATACAATGAAAGATAGTACAAGTCTATAAGAAATGAGTGTATCCAAGGGGGAACTGGAATGTTGAAGGTCAAACCAATTAAGGATAAGATGACACGAAAACATCTCAGGTGGCTTAGACATGGGTAACGTAGGCCAAAAGGTGGTCTAAACCATAGTTTGCAGTATCGGCCGATACCGATCAGATACCGATACAGTTTGGCATGTCCCGATCCGATACCGATTGATACCCGATACTGGCCGATACCGACATTAGAAGTCTCTTTTCTGGTTAATTCGAAAAAAAAAATTGAATGAAAAAGACCAATTAGTAAGGGTGTAAAGGCATAACAAGGTAGTAAAAGCATATAAAAGAGGAAAACTTATCTATTGCATGCAAATCAATCGACAAGGGTGACTACTATTTCTTTCAATTTCAAAAATACTAAGAAACAACACTAGAAATACTTAAAATTATGCATAAATGTATAAAACATATTTTCTAAAATGTTAATAATTTACTAATAGTTATTTGCTTTCCGATACCAAAAAATCCGATATTCTAATCCGAAACCGCCGATACTACCGATACCGCTGATCCCGATACTCATAAGAATGGTCCGATACCGATACCGATTCTGATACCGATACTTTGAACCTTTCTAAACATGTTACGATAGATCAACAGATGCACATGTTAGGACTTAGGAGGAACGATAAGATATTATTATTAGCTAGCCTAAAAGAACTGCTAGAATTAGGGGCATGCCTTGACGAACATGGATTGTGGCTGTAAAGAAAGATATTGATTTTTTTTTCAATGTTAAAGAAGACATGGAGCAGAAAATAGCCAGATGGAAGAAAAGGCTTCAAATATCAGACCCCGACAAATTTTGGAATAAAGACTTTGCTCTTGCTGTGGCTTTGTATGGCCTCAAACAGTTACGATAATTATTATCTCAGTCAATACAATAATTTTGTGAAAAAATCACCTTAAAGCACTACTGCAAGCTGCTGACCATATCTATGGTCCAAACAAAACATATCAAACTATCCACTGTGAAATGCAATGCCATGCTGCCAGACAGCTAAATTTGCCCTACCTACCATATTTCATATTTGTATTAACAAAAAAGGATCAAAATTTTCAAAAAAGATACTGCACTTCTAGTAAGTGACGAGAAATGGATCTCATAGAAATAATGTACAACATTAAACCATATCAGATTTGGACCAAATTGATGAAGAACGAACACATGTCTACCAACAATTTAATAAGTCCAATGGCCAATACTTACGCTAAACATATTATACTGAAAACATTGAATTTTGGTCAATAAAATCATGTGTGTGATAAGAATAAGGTGTATTGGACAGCTCTAGTGCATATTCTTAATAGTATCAGAACATTTTATGTCTCATAAGTCATAACTAACTCATAGCCTTTATGAAAACAAAGCTTGTAACAAGAAGAGGTATGTTACTAGAACTATTGTCAATTTATGGACAACTCTAGTACTATAGTTCCAGTGTAGATAAATGCTCAAACCATAATTACAGCAATGACTACCCATCCACAGTAACAAAAAGTAGAGTACCCACACTACAGTCCATTTTTAATATTGTTACTAGAACCATTATCTGACCATATTTATCTAAAAAAGGCAAACTGGCCAAACTCACAGTACATAGTTGCAAAGAATCCATCATATTTTGACCTTGTTTCATAGCTAGAATTTTCTATGAAGTCCTTAATTTTGCCAATTCATGTTAATTTTTGTAGTCCACTAAATAAAGACACCTTAAATGTCATCCATCACTATATTTTTATTTACTGAAAGATCATGAGACCACCACCATAGAATTGCTCGGAATAGTTACAATCTTTAGAGGCATTACCAACCTCCACTCAGTTATAAATCACCTATTTCAATGAAACCTATGAAGATATGCTAGATCTCAAGTATAAAAGCTGACAATTTTAAATCATTAGATAAGTAAATACATAGTTTTATTCAGCAACTATGATTACGAGAAAAAGTATTACCGTCAAATATGGAGCTTTCCCACCAATGGCAATTCTCCTATATGACCTGTGGTTGGATGAACCCATCTTTCCCCTACATAAGAGTTCCAATATCAATGGATGGGAATAAATCTTCATCAAAAGGATATATTAAAAAACTGGTGAAAGCAACAATACAAAGTGTTACTAATATATCTGGAAGAAGGTACCCTGAGCACCACAAGACTCACCTAGGAAGAAGTTATTAGTTATATACAAGCTACTGAAAAAGGTCTAATCAACAAGTGGCAGTCAATACTAGAATATAAAAAAATGAATTTCTAAGGAACCACCATCTACAGGATTGATCAACAAGAATGTAGCGAGTGCAAAAAGTCAAGACAACAAGCAAGTACTACAATATATATATATATATATATATATATATATATATATAACACACACACACACACACACACACACACACACACACATATATATATATATATATATATATATATCAAGGTTAGCAGTATCAGTATCGGAATCGGTATCCAACCATTCCTATGAGTATGGGGATCGGAGGTATCGACAGTATCGACGGTTTCGGATCGGAGTATCATATTTTTTGGTATCAGAAAGCAAATAATTTATTAACATTTCAGAAAGTATATTTTATACATTTAGGCATAATTTTAAGTATTTACATAGTTGTTTCTTAGCAAATTTGAAATTGAATAAAATAGTAATCACCCTTGCCAATTGGTTTACATACAATATACAAGTTTTCTTCTTTTACATGCTTTTACAACCTTAATATATTTTTACACCCTTGGTGATTGGTCTTTTGCATTAATTTTCTTTGAAGAATTGACTGGAAAAGAGACCATCAATGTCTGTATCGGTCAGTATCGGGTATCGGTCGGTATCGGATCGGGACATGCCAAACTGTATTGGTAACGGCCGATACTGCAAACTATGGTGTGTGTGCGCGCGCGTTGCGGACGGATTTGCAGGATACTTATAGGGGGCAACTCTCAGTTCAGTTTTGTTATGAAACTAAAAACAGAAGCAAGAGCTATAGGTGTGGAGAATTTCAACACATGCTCCAGTGATCTCAAAACTTGAAAAGGAGTTGAGGGAGATGCAGAACCGGATCCAACAAGACCCAGACGATAGCAAACTCCTGTCTAAGGAGGTAGCTCTGCAAGAGAGAGTCCGTAACGCCAAACTTCGTAAGGAGATCTCTCTCCTTCAAAGAACTAAATGCTCTTCGCTTAGGAATGGGTGCACAAAAATTGTCCATACAACTATAAAAGCCAGACAGAATCGCAACAACATCCGATGTGTTATTAATAGTGAAGGGAAGGTGTTGTCAGCCGCTGCTGAAATTCAAGAGGCAGAAATACATTTTACACCTCACTTATAACCAAGCAGACTATGAGGTAGAGCCTCCCCCTTTTGTGTGCAAAAATCTCGTGCCAACTGAAGGAAATAGATACTTGCATAAGTATGTTACCTTGGAGGAAGTCGAGCATGTGACTAAGAAAGTGGACCCCAATAAAGCCTCGGGGCCATATAGGTTTGGGGCGATGGTATACAAAAAAAACTAGGCGGAAATCAGGTATAAAATACTCGCAATTGTCCAAGATTTCTTTCAAGACAGAATCTCCTGAGGGAATTAAACCACACTTTCCTCACTCATACCGAAGGTGGAAGAGGCGAGCAAACTAGAGGAGTGTGGCGACTGTCGGTCGATCTCTTGCTGCAACTTCCTATATAAGATCATTATTAATATTATGTGCGGCCAAATGCAGGAGGTCACGATGCAATTTCCTTTATAAGATCATTAAGGGGCGCTCCATAGCGAAAAAGTGCCTTACCTCCTTGCCCATGAAATTGTTCGTGATTTTAATAAGAATGGTAGGAGTAAGGAACGCCTTCAATTGGATCTGAGAAAGTCTTATGACACTATTAATACGAACTTTCTTTGCAGCATCAAGCAATGTAAGGACTTTGACTCATGGTGGGTGCAGTACATTCAGGAATGTATCACTTCCCTCACATTCTAGATAGCGATAAAGGGCCAACTGCATAGGTATTTTTCTAGCAACCGAGGTATTAGGCGGGGAGGCACTATCCCATACTTGCTATCGTCAAGGAGTTTTTCTCCCGTCTTATGGAGTTTAATGTAGCAGCATCAAAAACAATGTCTTTATTCAAGCGAGTCAAATTGGTGGTTTTCCACATTATCTATGTGGACGACTTACTATATTTTATGGAACCCTCGAATTGGAGCCTTAGGCCTCTCACTCGCGTTATGGCACAATTTGGGAAGTCAACGAGATTGCAGTTGAATAAGGAGAAGAGCCCAGTCTATTTCACTTGTGAGTGACAGCGCAAGATGTTGTGGCAAATCACGCTAGGGATTAAGGAGGACAGGGCCAGCCCTGAGTTCATAGGGCCCTAAGGCGAACTTTTAAAATGGGACCACCATATATAATTGTAATTTATTTTAAAAAACTGAAAGCAAATAAAATTAAAAAATGTTGCCGCCAAAAATTGAACTAAGACCTCTAGTATACAAGTCTAGCGTAATAACCATTACACCACAATTGTTTTATGTTCAAAGAGGCCCATAATAAATACTAGTTTTATTTTAGATACAAGTATATATATATATATATATATATATATATATATATATATATATTAAACTGGTTTTTTGAGCCCTCCTGGTCCGTGGGTCCTGGGCGGTCGCCCTGCCTGTCATGGGCCAAGGCCGGCCTTAAAGGAGGGTCGGTTGCCGATCATGTACCTTGGACTACCTTTGTCTATTAACTATGCCAATGCTACATATTGTAGGGCGCTACTGAACTCGTACATGCAAGGCTCGAGGGGTGGCAAGCTTAGCTTCTATCGTTCGGATGGAAGCTCGAGGGGTCGCAAATTCAGCTTCTACCGTTCGCATAGAGGCTCGAGGGGTCGTAATCTCAGCTTCTATCATTCAGGAGGGATTGAGCTAGTGTAGGCAGTCATTAATGTGATTGTCCTGAGTCTCGGTAAAAAACCATCCAATTGATATTAAGGAAATGTGCAGATTTCATATGAAGAGAGAGAGTCCATACTATCAAATAGGAAGAATTATATCGTACTAAGGAAAGGGGGAGTTGGATAGCGGTCTCTTTGGGTGCTTAGGTGTTGTTTGGGTTGGTGAAACTACATTAAAAGTGGCACTTTCATTGCAACTGCCCCTATGTGTAGCCACAATGTGGAGACAGTTTTCGTGTTTTGGTTGACATTTCAACTCTATTGCAAGTCGATGTGATATAATATTTCATTGCAACTGAAAGTTTTATTTCTTTATTTCTCAGTTGCAAGATAAATGGATTGCAACTCCATTGCAAGTAGCTATGCTCTCAACTTTTTTAATTCTCATCTGCACTTTCATGTTGCCATCCAAACAAAATGGTTTAAAACTCCTAACTTACAAGGGATAAAAAACTATATATCCAAACATATTTTGGAATGTGATACATTGACACTTTTATTGCAAGTGTACTGCATTACAACATGTTAAAAGTGACACTTTCACACTTTCAAGAAGCTACAAGCATCCAACCATACCCTTAGGGATATGGCTAACTTGAAACTTCTATGGAGGTTTCTCACATGCAAATCTTTATAGGCAGAGTGACTTCGAGGGCGTTATCTAACTCAATCGAATTTTTGGACTCAACAACTAGGTAATAAGTTTTTGGTCACTTTCAAGAACATCCTCAATTTAGGAGCTCATGCCCGAAAGCTTATGACCAAGGTGATCGTGAATGGTGAGAACACGGATTTATGGTTTGACACGTACAAGACCAGCCTTGTAGAGCGTACGGGTTGGCCTAGGTATGAACTAATAGGCAGTGAGGAACGGTTAGTACTCTCATCCAGGAGATTCGGATGGGTCCCGATGGTTCGACCTATAGGTAATTTGTAGAGGAAATACAAGGGATCCTCATTTCAGTAGGGGAGGAAGCAGACTAGTGAGTTTGGGAGGGCTCCTCTCATCACGGGAATTTTCATTTGAAGCGGCTATGGAAAGCATCTAGCTACATTACCCAACGGTTGGATGAATGGAGTTTGTCTGGGTCAAAGGTGCAGTGGATAAGATAAAGCTTAGCATGTACAAAGTTGTGTACAATAGACCATTGAGCAAAGATCGGCTAGTGAGATTTGGAACCAGGTGGAAAACCTAACTTGTGCTTTGCCAAAGGGCCGTTGAAAGTAGAGATCATTTACTCTTTGAATGCCAAGTGACTTCGGAGATAGGAAAAAAGTATAGGGACCGGTTTCATTTACAGGAAGGCCGAGACAACCACTCTTAGAAGTGTTGGAAGAGCCGAGAGGTTTGCGCACAAGAGGGGACAAGACGTACAGAAGAATGCGAGAGATGTTGGTAGATGCGATCTGATATGTATGGCGGGAAAGGAACTAACAGATTTTTGGGTCATTTATCACCCCCATAAAAGGATTGCAACATAACATAGAAAATAATGTGAACTCCCTCCTCCCACCATGAAGAGGAGCTTGGAATATTATCTTTGGGGATTGAATTGCATATATAAATTTGTCACACATTTTAATAATATATAAAATTACCTTCTTCGATATATATATATATATATATATATATATATATATATATATATATATATATTCGAAAAGTGTTAATTAACATTAATCGCAAGAAAAGCCATCTACAAACTCAAGAAATCACATTTCAGTTCCGACCCTACGGCAAAAGGCATCGGATTACAACTCATATCAACACAAAACCTATTATCAAGGGAACTCGGCGAGTATGGGTACCTTGGTTATTCTAGAGCTCGGGGGTCGCGTAGTTAGCATCTTTTTGAAGTCCCATCTTCCTTATCCTTCACGCTTCTCCGGTCACTTTTCCTCCTACAAAGGGTTGATCATAGCTAGATCCCCGTCATAAATAATTGAAATATTTTGCAAGGGCCTCGTCCACCCAGGTGACCCAGGAGAGGCACAACATGTTGCTCTATCAGGGCCACCCAATCGTGACCCCAGCCTAGCTCAGGATCCTAACTTCAGCTCCTTCTTGCTCATCGTCTAGCACGTTGAACTTGTTCTGGGAGTCGTCCTGAACGGCCGCTGAACCAGACACAAATTGCCCATCCAATGAACCAATACCCGAGCTCTTCTTGCTTGGGACTATCATTTCCTCGATGGGGCAGTTAGTCTGGAAAACATCCTGAGGTAACACTACCTGCTCCTCTCTGATACTTGTTTCGTGTTGCTTTTGGATACCAGCTTGTGGAGGAGTGCAAACTCCCCTATCATAGTTTCAATCCATATCCTCGTTATTTGCGGAACTCGGAGGACAGTCCGAGCATTGTGCATCCCGATGTCCAAAACTGCTACATTTGGTTTAGCGGACCAACGCCCATTCATACTCAATGTCTCGTCTAATGTCATCCGAACCTGAACTTGGTGGAGAGATCGTCAGCTGCGTCGATTCGACAAAAACTCGAACAAACGCAAGCCAGTGTCTTTGAGTCATAGGAAGATCTGTCTTCATCGGGGTGCCAATCAGACTGGTCATCTTCATAATGGCGGGGGCATTCGAGAGCAAAGGGGATAGCCAAGGAAACCGACTCCCTATCGAAAATCTAGAGATTTTGCTCTCTCAAAGCTCATCAATGGATCCCAGAGTCACGGGATGGCCAACCGTCCGTGAAACGTCCAAGGCCCTCTTCCAAAATGCAATACAAATCATCATTCAATTCAAACTTGAAGATGAAGACCCAATCTCCTGGGAGTGTATGTCCATAGCTCCTTGTGATTGCCAACGTCTCGTGCAATAGCAGTTACCACCCTGTAATGCAACCGAGCTCCCACAAGGTACATGACAACAGACGTCCTGCGAAAGTTCATTGTCTCCACGGCATCATCTTCGGAGATATCTATAGTCTTCTTGTCGTTCACCATGGTCGGCTCGACATATTACAAATCGGTTGGGGCATGCCCTTGTTCCTACGTGCATATGGACACCCAAGAAATAGGAGCTGCTCCTGAGATTTACAATGGAGGCTGAGGGTTGAGGGACGACTCTATCCTCCATTCACCACCTTGGCCTGACCCCCGGTCTAGGCAGAATTTTGTATCCCCTTTAGACCCAAGGGTGGGTCTGCTGTTGTCTAAGCCTCGAGCTAGACGTCCGAGCCTTCCCATCTTCGGAGATATGTGCAGTCTTCTCGCCGTTCACCATGGTCGGCTCGACATATTGCACATCGGTTGAGGCATGCCCTTGTTCCTATGCGCAAATGGACGCCCAAAAAATAGGAGATGCTCCTGAGATTACCAATTAGGTTGAGGTTTGGGGGACGACTCCATCCTTCATTCATTCACCACCTTGGCATGACCCACGACCTAGGCAGAATTCTGCATCCCCTTGGACCCAAGGGTGGGTCTGCTGATGTCTAATCCTCGAACTAGATGCCATAGCTCCTATCGTCACCCGGACGTAGCTCGGTTGTTCTGTCTCAGATACGTGATCTCACGCCAGAGGACGCAGAACCCCTGAGCGGACGTCCAGTCACTCTCTAGCCGTGGGAAGCACCCTCCCCCAATCTAATCTCCTCATGCGTGGAAGACCTTTTCCCGCCTCCACTCAGCTATCTCATCCAGCGGTAGACGGTCGTCCAGCTGTTGTCACTCGAGGAAGGAGCCAAGGGAAGGCTCCCTTCCGTCGCCGCCATCGAATACTTAGGATCCATATGGAACCCTAGCTCCCGACACCTCCTCTCCATAAACGCTCTCCATCTTATATATATATATATATATATATATATATATATATAGGTAACAAAATTATTGATGGATAAAGGAAACAACTAATGTACAACCATCTCTAAATACTACTACTACTACGGTGCAAATGGTCTACTTTCAAAAGCGTTAAAGAAACCCCCAAATTTTAGTATAAAAAATCAAATTTGGCTTCTTACTCTTGTGTTCTTCCTCTTCCTTCCGAGACCCCTAAACCTTAATCCATGTCTTTTTAATAGTTTAGTAGTAGATACTTTCGTTTGGGACAACGAAAGACTGCAGTCCTATAATGAATTAAGACTGCCCGAAGACTGACTTCTCTGTCATCGGGACTGTTAAAATTTTGGCAGTACTAGCAATGCATAAGAGTGCCAAAATTCCGGCGGTCCTTGCCAAAAAAAATTGGCAATCCTGTTTCTAGCTATCACTAACTAAATGTGGTGGTAACCTACCTATCACTTCTCATCTAACTAAATGCGGTAGTAACCTACCTATCTCCATAAAAGATAACACATGAAGTTAATTATTTCTTTATAATGTTATAACATGAGCTACCAGTTTGCCACAAAGGATTCTCCGACTAAGACTGAATTTGGGAGTTATTTATCCTGTTTACTTTTTGGAAAAACAGTCCCAAAATATTTATTAGTAACAATTGTTTAACAAAAGTATCAAAACTTCAAAGAGAAGCTTAACTTTAGGACTGCCAAAATTTTGGTTGTCCTAAATACAGAGAAGTTTGCCTTAAAGACTAAGACTGCCAAAAAAGTTCATCCCAAATGGGTTGTTTAAATTCCGAAGCTTCGAATCTCCATTAATGGAGTTTGAAATTTAGAAAATAGCGTCGAAGTGGGCTACCTATTACGAAACTATTAAAATCATGAATTACACAAAATCTAAAATTCTAAACAAAACAAAAAGGATTTGGAAGAGAGCATGTCTATTGGAAATGTGTTGCCCCCAAGTAGTTTTATGTGTTGTCCCTAACACTTTTGTAACTTATTGGTGTTGCCCCCCTAACACGCGTCGCCCCCTAACACTTCTGGGGGAGCCTTTAATTGTCTTTAAAAAAGAGATGTCTATCCTCTCTAGAGGATAAGCATAGTTCACAGTTACCCACCACTGGGATGCCAAAAACTGTTCGGCCTCTCTTTTGTAGTCTAGCCTTGATTACCCTATAAGCACAACAAATCATTTTCATGCATTGTCCTCGATACCAGATGGCCTTTCCACCGATTCACCTCCACGTCATGTGAGTGTAGTAGAATAGAGCAAGTCCAAACAGATTTGGTAGAAAAGTCCCCAGTTACAGAAATCTTGCAATCCTAAGTTTTCTTGTGTCACTCCCCATTCCCGATATACATATTTGGAACGTATTTTATTTTAGCATGGTTGCATGTGCATAGAAACTAGACTCATTCTTTGGTTTAACCTGGTTCATAGTTCATTTAGTGGGTTGGTTCAAGTCATGAGAACCCTTGGTTCAACCCTCAACCCTACCATATAAAACCAAATATTTTTCTTCTCTCTTCATTACTTCATTACTTCATTTCTTTCTCTTATGTTTTCTCTCCTCTTTCCATAGGCAAGTAGACCTTGCATGAGAAATGGAGAAACCCTCCATATTATTGTTCCATTATGTTTGTTATGTGTTTTTAAGCACTTTTAGAACTTGGAGTTTTCTGTTTTGATGGATGGTTTTGAGTAGATCTACATTTCTAACTTAGGATTTTATGGGTTTTATGAGTTTTTTTTGTTTTGATCTATTAAACATGTATTTTCGAAAACCAATTTTTTGCTACATGATAGAGCTTTCAATTTCAAGCGTTTTGGCTTTTGGTTCACTCGATTTAGATTTAAAATGAGAATTTTATGGACAAAACAATATTTCAGTTTTTGGAGTTTTCGCCATAGCCGAGCCTGCTGTTTGGAGAAGACGAAGTCTTCATGCGGCCAGCGAGTTATGCGGCCGAAAGTGCTATACGGCCTGAGAGGGCTATGCGGCCTGAACTTTTGTCGCATATGTTGAACGCATGACTGTCATCACACAAGTATTTTGGAGCTTATCATTGAACTCCTTGTGTGTTCACTCGCTGAACGAATGAGAAATTCGCTAAGTCCGAGAGACCTCCATGCGGCATCGAACTCCATGCGGTACCAACCCATATGCGTCAAGCAGGCATATGCGACAAGCAGAGCATGTGGTCATTTTTCCTTGGACGCATGACTCTGAATCTTGGCACATCTTTCTATGGTTTTGTCTTTTCTTCCTAACACACTTTATGGCTCGTCACATCAATCACTTTATATCACATCACTGACACTTCATTCATTGTTCGCCACTTCAACACTTGTCCAAAGGAGTAGACTTTAACCTTGAGCATGCGGCCCAGACTCCATATGCGACCAAGTGGTTCATATGGCCTGACTTCATATGCGGCCTGTCATGCGGCCCTGACTTCATATGCGGCATGGACTTCACATGCGGCCTAGAGACACATGCGGCCTTGCTTGTTTGGTTGAATATTTTCTTATTCTTTCGTAACCCAATGTATAATTGGTAATTGGACTCGAATACTGTATCCGTGCTGATACCACTATTGCCTGATATTTGTCCATGATTTAATGTGCGCCGAGGTACGACACATCGTGTCACGTGTTAAGTGATTATATTTGGGTTGTGCATCGAAAATGTTTCCAAATTCTTGAACGCGTGATATTATAAATATATATTGTTTTCCAGCACGAACATAATAAACGAGTCAACTACCAAAGTATGACTAGGATATTGATTGACTGAATATTGCATACACGCTCGGTGAATCCAGATTTGACTTCCATGGATTCGTATCTAGTGTGCTCGTACTTTGTACGACATTTAAAAAAAATTCTCATGTGACCACGTCTTGAGATTTCGAACACAACATAGGGCTAATTAGGTAACTAAAAGTGGTAGTAACATTGGAGGGAACGGTATCCCGAGATCATGCTAACGAACCTTCCCACAGAGATTTATTCTAAGTGCGCGGTGGGCTGGCCACCACAGATACTGTATATCATTTGCCTTAGTGGAGTGCAGTATCTGACCTATTATTATGTCGAGCCACTGTTTCACTACAGGAACACTGGAACCGCTAATATCGTATTTTGAGCGCAATGGCCCTACGGGGAACTGGTGCATCTCGTTAATACCTGTTTTATTCATCTATTGGTTCGGTTAGCTCATGTTCGGCACTGACGTAATCTGAGGATACCTATTATGCATTATTTATGAGATAACCTCATACTCCACAATTAGCAAGCCGTACAAGTGATTGGCCGATATAAAAAAATGGACTTGGTTGTGATTATATTATTTCGGTTAGTAGCCTAGGGAAACGGACTATCATAGTGTGATGGTTCAACCCTTGTCCTTGTTTGGCTGTAGAGTTGGACATTTGCGCTAAGATATGCCATGGACCTAAGTTACGACACTGACCCTATGTATTATTATGTAACTTTTTCTTCTTGGATTTTTGTTTTTTTCATTTCGTGCTTCCTTTGTGGTACTTGCTATTTGGGGTCTAACCCCACTTGTTTTGCATGGCCAGGTTTCGAGCCATCATCCGATGATCCACTGTACCTTCCCCCTACTCATGGCACGTACCAGGAACATGGTCGCAGGTGATAGCGAGTGAATTTTCTTCTTCCCTGCTTATCATTAAACATTTACTTCTTTTGGGCGTTTAGCCACCGGCACCTGTTAGACGGCTCGTCTGGACATTAGTCTCCTTACATGATTGTATTAAATCGGACTGCGGCTGATCACTGTCATGTACTTTTGTTACTCTTCTAGCTTTTTATTTTTGCACAGCTGGTCTCCAGAACATTTTGAGAAAGCGTTTGGGACGCTTTATTGCTTTATCATATATGCTCTATGCTTACTGTTTCTTGTTTGAATGATTGAGACATAGAAGTTCTTGACCCTAGGAGACTTGATTGTCGCATGCACCCCCTTGTCTTATACAGCCGTGACCGCCGTATGACGTATAGCACCTTGTACGGGGTAGCTGGTCATGTCCGTCTCCGTATTCCGGTACTGGAGCGTGACACCTTGTCTAGATCAGTATGAATCTGAATGTTATTAATCTTACCCTGTAACTGGTTAGTGGTAGTTAGTTTACCGAGATTCAAGTGGCCATTCTCCAAATTCTCTAACTTGAAAGTTCTCTTTCATAAGTAGAGATAATCCCACCAAATCTATATATAATCCTCCCCCTTGGCAGCCAAGGATCAAACCAAATAGCTTCCCTAAGAGCAAGCAACAGTTTCCAGATAGTAGATGAGTTGTTATGAATACTCATATCCCAGAAGCTGTGATTCTTCTAATATATTCCTTCCTCTCATCCAAATAGCCCACAAGCCCTCCTGATTGAGGAATTTCCATATCTTATTTAGAGTAAAAGTCTGAGCCATGTTCCTCAGCTTCCTGATGCCCAGCCACCTTCATCCTTAGGTCCTGTTACCTTCTTCCTAACCGATGCAATGTATGGATTTGTGCCAGAGAAAGTTAGCACAAGCTTTCTCAATAACACTCAATGTCTTCTTTGGTAATACTGTATCCGTCCATAGCTAGCTAACTGTCTGACAATCTTAAGGGCCTACAAGAGGAGGCCTGAACATTGGCAGCAGGGTAAATCACCATAGGTGAGTGGTCACTAGCACAAGCTATCTCAATAACACTCAATGTCTTCTTTGGTAATACTGTATCCTTCCATAGCTAGCAGATTTAAATCACCATAGGTGAGTGGTCACTAGTACCAGAGCTTTAAATATTCAGAATTTGAACCACGAAATTGAGTTAACCAGGCCATACTCACAAGGCCTGTCTAGTTGACGCACTATCCTTAATGAGGGTTTATCCCAATTCGACCAAGACCAACACGTGTGTGTGTGTATGTGTGTGATTAAATCTGAGAGAGGGAAGCAGGAGAGAGTGAGATGGGGTGGAGAAGGGACAACAAGCAAAATCAATCAAGCATTGCCACATGTGGGGAGAGAGAGAGAGAGAGAGAGAGAGAGAGAGGGGTGGGCAGCAATCATCAATGTCCGCTACTGATGCTAGGGGAGCCCACTAGTGATGCTAGGGAGAGGAGAGAGGAACAAAAGGGCCTTCCTCATTTTATTATAGAAGGCAAGCATCCATTCTACCGTAGTTTCTTAATTGTAGTGTTTGTGGGCGGGGGAAGGGGCAAAGTTTCCAAAATCCAAATTATTATGAGAAATGTTGAGGGATCAAGTAATTTACCATTCAAACTTTTATAACAAATATATCAAAATTTAACATTCATTATAGCAAAATAAATAACTTTATAAAAAATACTGTGTGACAATTCTAGTAGTTTATAAACATGACTAAGAAATATTGCATTTGCATACCACTTTGATATAGAATTTTCTTCACTGCCATCCATTCCTGGGCCACTATCGAAGATCACAATTTTTTCCTCCTCGACTGTCACACTGTACAAAAACATTTGAATTGATAGCCATTCCATGTCTAGACAGTGAATAGTATACAATTGTAAATAACAAATTTATTTCTAAAAGGAACAGGAAATTGTACTAATATGATCAAACTTTGCATTAGCTACATTCATAAAGAGATTACAAAAACAAAAGCTGAGAAGTTTCCTTCCTTGACTGTCACATTGTACAAAAATAGTCATAATGATGCAAACAACATCGATCATTGTCTTAGTGAACCATAGTTCAAATTTTATGCTGCTCTTTGGTCTAGCATAGCACCAGGTTCTTTTGTATTTATAAGAAGTTCCAAGCTTAGTTTCTTTTGCTCTCACTCCGTCTTGGAGGTATGTACTCTAACCTTCTTCTATTATTTGTTGTTTCATATTAATGAATCTTGGCTGGGATCTCTTTGATCCCAGCCTTCTTTAAAAAAAAAATGGTGCGTTAAACTGAGAGTTGGTTAATTTGGAAATATAATCAACTTGTGTAAGAGCACACATACATTTAAAAAAGGGGTAATAAAGTTTAATTAACTTAATAATTTTCCTAATTGCAAGAATTCTCTACCATGGTTAGCAACAGAAAAAAAAGGGGGACCCAATAGCTGCAATAATATAATTCATCATCACCATCCAAGCCTTCTCCCATCAGAATGGGATCGGCTATGGAACATAAGAGAGCTCAATAAAAGATTTGACAATTTTTATGATTGGCCGTCAATATGGAGTCAACCCTCTATATTGGTGCCAAACTTCTAGCCAAGGTAGCTATGTTGGTGGACCACAAAATAACTTATTTTCAAATTACTCAATATTGATCACTATCAAGTATTGATCACATGAAGCATAATGTAGCTCCTCCAAGGTCAAAAGACCTAGAGAAGATAATGATCAAACTCAACAAGTTGACGAACAAAACTGTTGGGCATGAAACAATTGGTTGGCGGAACTCTTGCATATTGTAACAAGCTTAGAAAGTTGAAATATCGGAACATTAAACGAGTCTTAAACTCTTTAGTGTACTTAACCTATATATTCAGTTTCTAGCAAGTATCCTCTCAAGCTCCATTCCTTGGTTCCTCCCTGCCTATGTAAGTAACATAGTTAAGACGGGTGTGCACATTTGGATGAAGGATGGTCTCTTCTTCCAATTGCAGCACACGGTAAAGCACACGGCAAAACATAAGTTCTTCTACACTCCATAATAAATAATGACCTTTTAGACATTGTAACTGGCACATAGACACATTATGTTAGGACTGGCAACAAGAACAGAGCACAAAAGTCGAAGCCATATTCCGCAGACTACATTACCAGCACTTCCTGATATATAGCTGTGGGCCTGTGGCTATTTTACAACACTTTCTGGATAAGTAGTGTTTGCTATACTATCCAGAACCGCCTCATAAACATACTCTTTAATTAGACTATCTATAAGAAGAAACCCAGCCACATGTTGGATAAGCAGGCCTGGCTATACTACAAGCACCTTGAAGGTGAAAAGTGAAGGACCTGAAGATTTCAATCAAGAAAGGTCACAAGTCTCCTTTAGAATTGATACAGCTTAAACTTTCTCACGTTTGAGTAACTCCAGGGAGCTGAGATGTCTACTAAGTTCCACTAGTGCATATCTAAAGCATTTCCAATTTGCACTAACACCTAAGAAATGCCAAAGGGACAGACTAAAACCATATCTGTATAGTTCCAACAGGCTAAAACACTACCAACATTCTCAATAATAATGTGAGTTTCAAGTATTAAAGTTATTGGTGTTTATTGAACATGCAAGAAGTCCATCTCCTCAATATTTTTAGGCAGGTCATAAAGAATGCCCATTATATTAGAATTACAACAGCTGGTACATCATTATCCTCAGATAACCTTAACAGGGAAAGGCTTGTCCCTCACAATACCTCAGTTCATATAGACAAAACCCTACATCAGAAAATGGTTTGACCATTTTATCTTTGTGTGGCATTGGATGAGGAAAAATTGGAACAATTATCAACTGCTACTGCAAATCATAATTTTGATGGGAAATGAAACAAACTCGGACATCTTTAGATGTTTGACACAGATGGACAACTACAAAACATGTCCAGAAAATGAGCATAGCTGATAAAAATGCCAAGATGGACGAGTGTCAACACGTCGAAAGATAAGATAAAGTATGTCTGCATTCGTGGGAAGTTAGAGGTGACACAAATTGAGAACAAGATGAGAAAATCGTCTCCTGGCGGTTTGGACATGTGCAACATGTACTAATATATGCACTGGTTAGGAGCAATAAAAGGATCGCTATGAATAGACCAGATGTCCTGGGTTCGAAAGTTCGAAACCGACGGGACAGTAAAACTTGTGCTTATTCTCAAAAAAGAAAGTAGGGGTAGGCTTAAATAAACTAGGATTTGGTTACAAAGAAGGATATGATATTTCTCAATGTTACAGAGGCATGGCCCTTATGGAGCTAAATGGAAGAAAAGATTCAACTAGCCTACCCCAAAAGGTTGGAATAAAGGTTTTGTTGTTGTTATTATTGTATTAAGTGTTGACTGATTAATCTTATCCATAGTATAGTAAGTTCACTGCTTTTCCTTAAAATCATATCTTAAAGATCCAGTATACTAACATCAGAATATTATGTGATATCCACTGTCCCTCTGTGTTGCAATCAAGAATAGAAAATAAGAGGCTATTATAAGAAGCTGCTACACATGACAGGGATGAAGAAAAGGTAAGCCTTGATGTAGGACCAAACTCGTCATTTTATTGACTTGTCAAGACAAGCATAGATGATCCCGGTATTGTTGCATAAAATATCATATCATAGGCTTCACATATTTTCTCCAAAAATTGGCCGGTATCCAAATTGAGATTATAAAAAAAAACTATATCAAACGAAAGGAGTAAAAACTAGGCATAATAAATATAAATATTTAGTTATTTACAAAAGGGAACAATATTAAAATTAAGAAATACATAGATTTTGTACTAATACGCTTACTTGATCAGCCTCCTCTCAGCTGGATCATTAGACCAAACTGCTTGCAATGAATTGTCCTAGTAAGCCATGAAGTAATATGAAAGCTATCAAGAGATGGAAAAACTGAACATAGGGAATTTAAACAATAAAAAGAAGAAAAAGACACTTTCCAAGCATGACCTTTCAAACTTACAATCAAGTCAGCAAGAGCAGTTTCAAACGTATACTCAGCAGGAAGTTCCGCTAGAAGGTCAGTATCTGGTGTCAAATCCCACATATTCTGAAACATGGAAGAAAAGAAAGCCACATCTATCATAACAAGGGTCAAGGGATTCGTGCAAAAAAATGATTCCTCCTTTAAGAAGATTAAAAATATAGAACAATACACGACCGACCTGTTGAAAGAAGGCCATACTGACTATATGCATATGTAAATTTAGTAGATACACGCAAAAGATAAGAGAATAATATGCTAATTATGGGCTTGAAAGTGAGAACTTACATGAAAAATATCAGCAGAGTTTCCTGCGCCATCCTATGAAACATTAAATAATGAATAGAAAACACGTAGAAATCAGAAGCATTCTTTAAAGAAGAAGAAAAAAAAGCAACAAATTAATTAGTAAAAAAATTCATAGGTATACTGGTTGGTAGCGGTGGGCTCTTTCACATTCCATCATCCATGTGTGTGGACAAATATAAATGGATATTACACAATGTAATTTGGATAAAATGATAAACGTACATGAAGTCTCAGCATGTGACACTTATTGGTTTTGAAGCGTTTGAGATAGATTTTCTTCCTGATCTTATCCCCATACATATCTTCCAGATAGATGTCTTCATTCCATAGTACTTTCCTTCCCACCCCTTGTGTTGCTTTTGCACTTCTCTCCATCTCCTTTCTAATAGCAGAAACAAATTCATTAATGAACATCTCGTCTCCTGGATCGTGCAATGTTAAACGTGTGGTCGTGCCATCTGGCAACAGAATCTGGAACTTATATGCTTTATCAGCATCATCGTCATCTCCGTCCAAGAATTCTACAAACTCTCGCTTGCATGGCCTCCTATTTGCCATTTTTATCTATGTTCTGGGTTATGCGAGCCTGCAGGTATCTGCAGAATTGCAATAGAGAACGATATTATAGAAATTAAACAGTTCATTGATAATGATGATGTTATAATGTCTATCTTAAGTTGAATCAAAAATTATATGTGAACCAAATAATCAACTTAAATATGACACCTACAAAGGGTTAGAAATCTTAAAACAGAGCCATGTAAAATGAAGTAAACCCGTTAAGGGGAAAAAAGTATCAAAAAAACATTACCAGGATATAGTTTCAAAGTCATAAGAACAACATGATACTTGTTTACTATAGGTAGGTAAACATAGAACACAAGCATAAGCCAGAGAAATAACACTATCTAAAGTTGAAACCTGATGAAGAATAAATTAATTAAAATTCATTATGTTTATTCTTCAACAAAACCTTTGGTGAATTCACAACTGTTGACATGATTTTACCTAGGGAGCATGGACGTTCGGTGTCGTATACGTGTCAGAGTATCAGACGTGAACACTCCGAATGACACTAGGTCACACTGAAAACAGTGGTGTGTACATATTGTGTCCGTTGTCCATAGGATGTCATCAATCTGTTCATCATATTTTGAACTTAAAGAAATGGAAGTATCGCACTGAGAAAAAACTGCTTCTTTTCAAGTCATTTTCATATCATATTCCATACTATCATCATTTCACCCGATAAGAGGAACCCAACTTTTACTGAGTTCCCTAATTTTTTTTCCTATTTACTTGTACATTTGCCTAATTCGAGGGAAAGGGAAAGAAAGAAAAAAAATACCAACATGAAGAACCGCATAATAGGACCAAAGCAATCACTCTACATTTCATCTAGGAAGCAATGACACCCTGAGAACCAGTGCCTGTGTCCGAGTCGCGTGTTTCCCGGACATGTATCAGATGCTACTCATACACTACAAAATATACTAAGACACACCAAAATCGATCTAGTGCCCATGTCGCCGTGTCCATGTCGTCTCATGTCATAGTCATGCTCATGCAGCATAGCATACCATAAGCCAACATTTTACATATCATTCAGGAAAAACAGACACTCCGAAAAGCGGTGCTGTGTCCGTGTCTCGTGTGGAACAGGACACAGTAATGAACCCTACAGATGTGCCTCCAAAATACACTAGGACACACACCAAAATCGATCTCTTTCCCGTGTCTTCACGTCCGTGTTGCCTCGTGTCACTGTCATTCCCATGCAGCATGGCATGGCATACGATCTAAGAAGCCAACATTTTACACATCATCCAGGAAAAAAGATACGCTCAGAAAATTGGTGCCGTGTGCGTCTCTCATGTGGCACCAGACACGTAACGAACCCTACAAATGTCTCCAAAATACACTAGGACACACACAAAAAATCGATGCCCGCGCCCGTGTCGCCGCGTCTGTATCGTGTCGTATTCACATCCGTGCAAGCATATCATTCATAAAACTAGTAAACTACACTATAATCAAGAACAGAGGATCAACATGCAAACACAAATTCATCAACAAAAATCTATAATATAACATGAAAACAAATACTAAAACCCTACAAAAATCTCTACCGGCTCTTATAATCTACAAAAAGTAGTATTATGAAATGCTTGGTAAAAAAAGAAGTAAAAATGCTACATATATATTTACCAATAATGGAGATAAAATTTTCCAAGACCAAGGGTTTGGGAGAGAGAGAGGGAGTGGAACTGTAGAAAAACAAGAGATGGTAAAGTAGTGTTCTTTTGATTTCCTTGTGCAGCAGTTTCCTGTTTTTGAGGATTTATTTTGTTTTAACCTTTTATTTTCTGTCCATATTTGGAAGTTTAAGTGTTTTTGGTGAGACGGATAAATAAAGGCTGCACAGTGTCAGGGAAGGCATATAGGTTGGTTACATGCAGATGAAGCTTGAGTAGGAAGCTTTGTTGGGTTTTGGCTGGGTTTGCTATAGTTTATTGTGGTGCTTCTACTTTTGATAAATTATTATTATAAATTTTGAAAAGCACTTCTAATAATTGTTTTGTAACAAGTTCCTGTCAAAGGTTTTTGGAAAGTCATTGGATCGGGTTTATGGTTGTTGCTTTTCCAAAAGTGACGACCAAAACAACTTTTCTAAGTCGTTTACAGCAAACTCTTAATTGTTTTCAAAAACTATTCCAAAATTGCTTCGTGATTATATTTATTTAGTTTTTTGATAAACAACTATTAACAAACAACTTTTTAGGAATTTTTTTAAAAAATATTAATAATAAACAGAAACAACCTTGATAAGTAAGCTCAACTAGAAGATTGTTGTCAAAAACTACTCATAGTGTCATATTTTAAAAAACAACAACAATTTTAACTTCGAATCCAAACATAGAGTTCATGTAGGACTTTGAGTTATATATTATTTTTTTAGGTCTTTGTCATAGATGGGATGTAGGACGTCGAATATTATTATCCTCTATAATTATCTTCAATGAGTGAAGAAGATATAAGAAGTTTCTAAGTTTTTTTTATACAAGTATTTAAATCTGGGAGGAGTGTTGTGAAAATAATGTATGGATATGTTATAGTATTTGAGTTGCAAGAGAGGTTAACAATGGAGGTTGAGATACTCTTGTTCATTGTTTTTTTGTTCTAGTGATCCTTCTAATGGTTTAACTTTTTTATTGTATGTTGATGGCAGGTGCTTAGATCTATCTTAAATTCTTATACTTTATTATATATAATAAGGGTGTGTTTGGTGCAACCAGTCTAGCCATGTGATTTTGGGGTTTGTGAAAGGATAAAGCCAGACATACAATCTGAGTTGGTTGTAAGCTTTACAACTGCCCACGTGACGCTCATTTATTGGTCCCCCTCCCCCTATCCCACAAGGGGAGAGAGAACCAATTGATGGGTGATGCAGAATGAAGATCCAAAAAAAAATTATTAATATGAAATTAGGGATTTGAGATGATTTGGGTGTGGAAGCTTTAATTGAAGAGTGAACAATCAATATTATTAATTTATCACAAAAATTACAATAGAAATGTGAAATAATAATTAGAAATACCAATTAGAAACGTCAACGTCGGAAGCGGAAAAGAAAATAAGATAGAGAGATCCACTTTAGGATTTTGGTATTGCACCATATATATAAACTAAAAAAATAGGTTTCTCATTCTCAATTCTTCGATTCATAACTGTCACGTCCCGATCTCCCGCACCCTGTAAGCAATCTGGTGGGTTATCAGTACATGAATGCACTGGTGGGGAGGCTTCTCGTCCGCTCGACAAATCCAAACACGTTATATAGGTTCCGTGCGCCATATATTAAGTTATCTTTCTAGTCTTGCCTTAGGATCAGTTTGATGGCAATGATGAAAAGCCTAACTCGTATGGCAGTGCGTCGTGCGATATAAGGAACACGGTGAGACTTACCAACTTACCATTCGTCCTTCCCTACCCATGGCAAACCAAGTTAAATCAAACACGAGCACATCATATATGATACTAAATGAAGTAGTGCACGAACAAAGCCTAGGGATCCAAACGAGTTCTTGCCTTAATTACGTTACGCTTACTAATTAATGTATACTGCATCCATATCTCTGAGTACAAAGTGGTGTACGGCATTCTCTTTTATCACAAGTTTTAAACGTTCTTCTCAGAGTTACTCACGTGTGTTCAAATGTACAAGTTACTCGTTTTGATGCAAATAAACCCGGACGCGGATTGACGCAATCGAGCCAACTTAGTCTATATGAACAAATGGTCACTGGCATAGCCATAAATGACGAGTTATAGCCTATGAACGGATGGCTGCAACGTTGGAACCATGGAGCTGTCTGTACTATCATGCCCGAAACGAACGGCTATCGAAATTTGTTCCGTCAAGATCGGATCAGGCCCGGTGCTCCGGCGTGCCGTCCGCAGGAACACAAAATACCATGTGCACAGGTTGTCCGTGACCGTGCGAACACAAAATCTTCCAAATCTCATATCACAACTTATCGAATCTCGAATCACATAAATCATAAGTTAGCTCCAATCTTGTCCATGTTCACAATCGAATTGGCTCTCAAAGCCACCAGAATTAGGTCCTGAACAAATGTTGCTCCCCGAGCCGTCTTATCATAATTCTTACTCAAATTATCGTTCTACAGTCCCCTAGTTCGGGAACTACCTTGGTGACCTAATGGTCCCGAATACTTTCATGTTCAAACTTGCTCGAAACGACTAATTGATAGTCTCCCGGCCAAACTAAGTGAGTCATGTTCCGAGTCATGATCTAGGTCGTTGCACGACTCTACGAGATAAGCATTTCACATAAAGGTGAACATTATACCTGCTCAAATGAAGGTATACTTGAACCATAAACAGTACGACTTAGCACGAGTATGAAGGTGTCATTGAGTCACTGCATAATCTCTAAGACGAGCAGTATAAGCAGGTGTAGCAGTATAGTACGAAGAGTATATAATGGTCTACACGAAGCATAGCGGAGTCTACTTGAACGAAGTAAAGTTAGCATGCGAGGGCCCAAGTTATAAGCCAAGTTTCATTTCCATGTTCTAACACAAGAAATACAATATGGGATTATTTCCTTAGCTATGTGCGTTGAATTCTTTATTAGCATGCAATGGTGATTCACCTAGCGACTAGCATGTATCATCCATATTTTAAGTGTGCTGGCTAAGCAAAGAAAAGTTCATCGTAGCCACCCACCATAGCGATGATTCACCTCCGTCGAGCAATATTCCGAGCGAGCCTTTGAAAGTCTAAGTCCGAACTCCTGAAGGGCTAAGTCTGGAAATCCTTTGCCTCAAATGAGTATTCTCGCCGAGCAAAGCAGGTCGGGTCGTTGCACTTGCATCATTTGAATCGGTTGTCCACTTGAATGGAACGGATCGTTACAATAACTTATGAGGTTACAAAATATCTATAGGCTTTAAATAAAAAAGAAGAAGATAAAGTCAATCTCTAAAGACTTGTCTAAGATAACCTAAATCATAACCGATAAAACAAATAAAAATAATTACTATCTAAAATAACCAAAATTAACTACAAGATAATAGAAAATCTAAATTTGTTTTCCATTATTCTCCCCGGCTTCGAAAAATTCACCTTATGGTGAATCATGTAAGCATGAAATCCAAGAATGATGTTATGGTGATGTCCTCCAAATTGGCCATGGCAGAGGCCTTTGCTTTGACAAGTTAGTCAACATTGAAGCTTCTGACAAAACGATAAAACTCTATGACGTTACTGACGGTTGTGGAAGTGGAAGAAGCAGAATATCCAACACGGACATATCATCAAGCTCTCAAATAACAGGCGTGTGTCGTAATGCGTCCAAAGAAGCAAAATAATCGTCCCTACAATCAATTATTATTTTCTACAAATTATTATAATTATTTGCAATAAAAAAAATAAAAAAATTTGTTCATCGAATTGATTATTGGGACATGTTCAAGATATTTGGAAGACTCAATAGGTTCTTTAAATTTATTAAAATAATCAAAATTATTTAATTCTTTTATAGATGATATATAAATGTCAAAATTGATTAATAGTTTAAATTTAGACATAAACTCATATATGGATCTAACTGGTGACTCATCTACAACAAACTCTGTAGGTTCTACTAATGATTCCTTTAAGGATATATGATCATCTTTAACAATAGTTTATACTTTATTATGAGTGAAAAATTCTTCAAACATAATTTTTATTTCCGCAAGCATCTTATCATATATAGCATCGATTGTCGACAAAATTGTTGCCAGAAATTTTGTGTAGATAATTTTTTGGGGTCTTACCTACGTATAAAAAAAAATTCTAAACCAGGGTTTAGCTCTAATACCAATTTGACGCGGGACGAAGACCTAAAAGAAAGATGTTTTTTATGAAACTTGGAATTTATAAAATTTTGGACGCAGAAGCTTTAATTGAATAGTGAACAAACCACTATTGATTTATGACAAATAAGTATAATAAAAATATAAAAATATTAACTGAGAATACCGTTGGAGCTGTCAACGTCGAAAGTGGAGAAGAAAATAAGATTGAGAGATCCACTTTAGGATTTTGGCATCGTATCATACAAACTCAAAATATATTTTTCATTCTTAATTATTCGATTCCCTAACTTATGAAGTTACAAACTATTTATAGGCTACAAAAGACGATAAACTAAATCTCTAAGTACTTATACATAAGATAAGTCAATCTTTAACCCACTCTAACCAACTCAAGAGATAAAATTCTCTTTATTTTGGTTTATCCTAACAAACAAACTAAAGAAGTCCTACATAACCAAAAATTTAAGTTGTTCTCCATCATGTAGGCAGTTGTAAAACTTACAACAAACTTTGGTTGTAAGCATAACATTGCCCTTTGTGAAAAGGAGGTGCATGGTATGAACTTGTTATTTTTATACAAATATAATAAATCCATATTATATATCAATAAACATGATAAAAAAATTACTAGTAAAATATTATTTATTTTTTAAATTGTATTCTTTATAATCATAAATCGAAATAATATAGTTCTCGTCCATAATTTCATACATATCCAAACTAAAAAAATTATAATAAATTTTATATCACTACATAAGTCATATAAAAAAAGTTGTCTAAAATTATATTGTTATCCCGTATTGTCAAAAGCATAATTTGAATGTTTTAATACGAGGGAACGAGATAGAATATAGAGGGAAGGAGGGGTAAGGAAGCGAGATATGAGAGTTATGAGTCATATGATCCATTTTTGCGTTATGAGAAAAATTTAAATTGAAGTGAAAGATTGCTAACTCCATCTTTGGAGTTTGTTTTGGAATCATGGTTGAAGTTTACCAAAACTCCAAAATACTTTTGAACATAATATAACTAATAAGTAATTTGGAGTTTGGAGATCTAATTCCACAACACACTATTTTTTGTAAGCGTTGATTCTAAACACATCATACTACTTTTCATATGTCAAACAATCTTACCTCTCTAACTCGAGAAAGAAAGATATATCACTTGATTAGTCATTCATGAAAATGACAAAGCATTAACTATTATCATAATTACACAAACTAAACAACACAAGTATGATTTTTTTCCAACATACAGAGGATGAGGAGGAGGAGGAGGAGGAAGAAGAAGAAGAAGAAGAAGAAGAAGAAGAAGAAGATGGAGGTAATTATATCATCGGAATGTCAAAAAATAACCCTTAAATGTCTATAAGTTATCATTTTATGATCCAGTATTAACAATAAAAAACATCTTGCCCAAATTTCTTATATTTACATATTCATAAAAATTCTATAAATGATACAATAATTGAATGGTCAAATTCGAGCTTATAATTCAATAATATCTCACCGTACACATTGTCTTTATTACTATATTACAATCGTAAAGATCCAATACAATGAGATACAATACAAGAACATCATAAAATCACAAAACATACACGATATATCTAAACATCTAAAAATTATGAAACATATGTAACATACCTATTATATGGCTAATAAAGCAATTAACCCATTGTAAGCAACCAAATATAGAATCCACCAAGATAATATTTTTGAGGCGGCGGCGACATTCCTTCCGTATATACAACAAAACCCTAATGGGCCAATAAGTCGAAAATCAATTAGGTTGATAGGCCCATGTCATTACTTCAACCATGTCGAAGTTTTGACTATGTCATCGGTAGAATATTTGGCTTTAAATTTTGTCACGATATTGGTATTTTTGTGTTTACTCTCCTCTTCGTATACTTGGTGTAAACTAACTTAGAAAAACATATATGGAATGAGAGAAATAATGGTATAAAATATTTGAATATTAAAATTAAAATCTAAATAAAAAAATGAATCATAACACTTAAGTTACAAATTTTTAATTATGCAAATAGAAAGGCACGAAAAATCATAATCATTGACATATTGCCAATTATTTAAATAAAAGTCCTAAAAAAACTTTTGTACGACCTTAAAATGAAAACTAAAATCATTTTCATAAAATAAAACTTTCAACTGTAGATGGAGAAAAATATATGTCGGTTTGTTGTGGAAGAACGTTAGTACACATGGTAGATTGGGTTAGAAAGGATGGCTGGGTTTAAACTGGATTGGCAATTGCTTATCATGTGTCTGCTTCTACTTATTATTATTATTATTAGTAGTAGTAGTAGTAGTAGTAGTATTTGAAAAAAAAAAATCTCCATAGTTATTTTTTAGTAAACTCTTATAAATTTTTTTGGAAAGTCAATTCAAATTTGAAGCAGATTTTAAAAGCACTTGGGCATGGTATGGGATTGTTGTTTTCAAAATATAACAACATTTTTTTTTAAGTGATAGACAATGGACTCCCAATTGCTTTGAAAAGATATCCCAAAATTGAATTATTTAAAAAAAATCTTCATAAACAACTTTTGAGAGTTTTTAAAAAAATAGTAATAATAAACATTAACAACCTTTAATGAGCAAGCTCATATGAGAGGTTGTTGTTTAAAGCTAGTCCTAGTGTCATATTTTAAAATATAACAACAATTCTAAACCATGACTTGTATTAGCTGGGAATTAATTTAAACATTCAATCATGTTGGATATTGAGTTATATATGTATTATTTTGTTAAAACTACGTCATAAATGTAGTACATCAAACTTTTTTATTATCTTCTCTAATTGTCTAGAAACGACGAAGAATCTAAGATGCTTCTGTGTTTTATATAAGTATTTTAACGTAGGGAGGAGTGCCTAATGTTGAAATAATGTATGATTTTTTCATATTATTTGGGTTACAAGAGAGAGAGAGAGAGAGAGAGGTTAACAATTAAGATTGAGATAGTCTTGTTCATGGGTTTTTAGTTCTATATGAGCTTCCTAATGGTTTGACTTATTTATTGTATGTTGTTTAGTTCTATTTTAAATTTTATACTTTGTCACTTATAATCTTACAACCAGTTCAACATTGATTTCGTGGTTTGTGAGTATGATCAAGATTTGCATAATAAGTGATTCATATTTGGTTAAGTTGCTTTCTTGGATTGAAAAATTATTGAGAGATGGAACGTGTGGATTGATTCAATAGTAAAAAAATTAGATAGTAAAATTCTTCTATAACTAAGCATGGATGTGTAATTATGGTCGGGACTTTGATGCAATCATGTTTGACAATTTGATGGATGATTGTATTTGATCTCTTGAAAATAGTTTGGATTGTGTAAAGTACAATACTTGAAATTTGAATGGAGATATCGTTTGGCTTTGGCCATAAGTGTATTTATATTAGTTGGATAAGACTGGATAGTATGATAAGTTTCTTGCGATACTTATAAGAAATTGAGATAGATTAATATTGATGGATAATTGTAATATAGATGGCTTAATAAAAATTTGATCTAGTTGGGTTTGGTTGTGTTCCTTTGATTCATAATATAATGGTGTAGTGCCTGGGCAGGTTTGACTTGGTCTGAATTTGTTTCCTTGATGCTTGTGTTTGCAACTAGATTAGCTAATGATATTTTGCCTAGTGAGTTTTAAAAGTTTGGTTTTGTATAAGGTGCACTAATGGAGTTAGAGAATGTTGATGAAGTTTTGAAAATTGTTTGATTGAATATGGTAGTATTAAGTCATTCGAAGTATTTGACTAAGGCGTGAGTGAGCTTACGTTTACCGAGAAATGATGAAAAGTTGTGTTTGAGTGACTTTTAAAGTTTTGCGAGGTGTATTCAAGTTGGACAAGAAGGAAAAAACTTATAGAGTTCATATGTTTGAGTATTTTGGTATAGTTATGGATTAAAATACTAGGCATTGACATACGCGGAGAGAGTTGCTACACGTGTATTTGTTATGTGTTGAAAATCTTGCTCAAGTGTGTTGATAAGATATATAAGATGATTTAAATTTATTTTGGACCTTGATCTGCATATTTTAATAGTCATTCAATTGAGGAATCGACGTAGGAGTTTGAATCAAAGATTGATTAGGAGTTCCCTTCATAGTCAGTTGATGCAGATGAAGGTGTATGTTCTTTTAATTTTTAAGGTTTTTTTTCTAAGTGGTGTATTATGTAACGCATGTATTGTATGGTGCATTGGGCTTGTTTGTTAGCTCGAAGGGCATGGTTGGACCTGATTTCATACGGAGGAATCATGCAGAGTTCTATGTGATCAGTATAATACCTAGTTTCAGACGGAGTTATTGTGTTGGCTTCTTGGATTGAATATGTTGGTTGGTTTGAGCTGTACGAGAAATCGTAAAATTTTAGCGGTGATGCAGACTTGCTTAATTTGGTCGGATTGGATAATTTATGGAGCATGACTCGCTTGTATGGCCGTACTAATTAAGAAGATCATGCATCATGTTAAATGATCTCTCTGAGGAATAATTTGAAATCTGCCTGTTCGGGACAAAGTTGATTCATCTAATGGTGGGTGGTTTTGATCATTCTCTCTTTTACCATCATGTTTTATAAAAAGATGTTATTATATTTTTTGTTTCCATGTGCTTATTAATGCTAAGTAAAAAAAAACCAAGATAAAAGAGAATAATTTTATTGGTTTAACTTGGTGTATAAAAATATGGATTATGGTACTGTTGTATAAGCATAAAAATTATGCAGACCGCATAAGAGCTCATGCACCATAACATGAAATAAGCCGCATGGGATCTATGCGACCAGAATAGCCAACCGCATAGATGGCCTGTATGCGGCCTGAACATCCTCATAGTATGGGGGCCGCATAAAAGAGATATTGATCAAAACAAAACAAAAAAAATTATTTGCAAAAGGGGGGTCACAACATGTATCCATCAAGGCCCATACAAAAAAAAAGGAAAACACGATCAGTCAGATGAGCTACGAGCCTCACGAAGCACGACGGCAACCTCCTGGAGCGAACGTATGCCTGCACGACAAAACAGGCGGCACAGTCCTTTCCTCCATTCCAACGTCTCCCTCTCCTCTGGAGTTATGGGCAGCAAGGCAAAATTCAGAGTGAGCTCTAGAGACCTAGCAAGAGCCTCCAAAGTTAACCCCAACGAGGACAAAAAATTCTCAGCGGCGGATAACTTATCCCTGACCTGTGCTCTCTTTGCAGGATGAGATATTGCAACAGCCGGCGGAGAACCAATATCTCGTCCCTCACGAGACCCTCCAATTTTGGGTGGCCAGGGTTTCCAACTAGAACCTCCCTTGGACGACATGTTTCACAAAGTGGAGCATGATGAACCATGACAGTGGTATTTACAGAAGATAACGACGATTTGCATGACTGCAATAATTGGATAGATGAACCTAGAAGGGTGAATTCGACGATTTAGCCTCCAAGAAGTCTGTATACAACCGACGATTTAGTTTCCAAGAAGTCTGCATGCAAAAGGTGGATAGGCTTCCTCAAAGATTGAGCCAAGTCTTAAAAGTGCTAGCTCCACAGTATGCATCCATGCATCTAACAAACCATGCGTCCCCTAAGCAGACTCAGCAGAAATTAGGCACAGAATTACCTGCGGCCCAATAAGGCAACACCCATGCATCACAATCAGACGAAGCAGCCTTAGCGGAAGATGGACCTGATATGGCGTCCCGTCAACAGGATCGTCTCTGACACAAAATTCTGACAAAAAAGATTTTTTCTAATTGCCTCAAAAGATGTGAACACACAAAACGACAACAGCCTCACATCATCACAGAACTTCACTCTCGACGGGTGTGCAGCGCCATGTGTACAGCATAACAAAGACCCCATGTGTCCCACACTCCATACGTCTCTGGCCCCATGCGTCCCATACTCCATGCGTTCCATGTGTCTCTGGCCCCATGCGTCCCAAACTCTATGCATTTCATGCGTCTCTGACCTCGTGCGTCCCAGACTCCATGCGCCTCATGCGTCTCTGGCCACGTGCATTGTAGCACCCCGTTCTCCCGCAGCGGAGAGCACGTCTAAGAAATACAAGACGGTATCGTTCGATCGGGATAGATTGAAACAAGAACTCGTCCTCGTTATGGATTTGTTTCTTCGGAATCGATTCCCATATTCAGTGGACCGTGTCCCCGGGATCGACTTAGCGGCAGAGTCAGGAGGGACCTCTCCGCTGCTATCTTTTTATTGCCTCGAATTTCGATGTCGCTTGTTGCTTTCGTGCTTTGAGTTGGTTTTGGGATTTGCTTGTTTTCCTTGAACGGTTTTGATAGATTTCATTATTTTCGCTCATTGAACTGCACTTCAATTTCGAGATTAGAAAGAGTGGAAGAGGTATTGATCGAGCTGTTCATGATGCAGGTGAACGAGCAGTAGGCGGCTTACGAGCGGAGTCGTGAAGCGCCTCTTTCCTTCTCCCTTCCAACCATCTAAGTGAGTGGCTACCAACCCGATTAGCTAGCCCTGCTTCCAGTCTTCACACCTAATAAATCTTGCATTCTTCTTTGCCCCGATCAAACGATGCCAAGTAATAATAAAAGATACCAAGATAAAATAGGAATAAATTTGGATTGTATTGCTTGTCATTCAACTTGGGAACGATTGCTTATATTGTATGCTTGTTCGTTTGGGAATAAATCATGAATTGTCGCTTGTCTTGTACTCTTGTTGCCTTAACTGCATAAATTGTTGACTTGTAAACATACCGTTCAATCACGGACAACTTGTGCACAGGGTCACGGTCTCGCGGACGATGCTGGGGCACTGGCATCGATCCGGTCCGGGCGAGGCCTATTATTTTAGTCTCTTATTCTTGGCAGAATGGCTTGCAATGCCTCTTGTACTTTCGTTGTATACCATTCTTGTCAAAAAGACTATATCGTCCATTGTGGCATACGCTAGTGATCTCTTGTATATTTAAACCTGCTGCAAACTAACTTGTGTCTTCGTGGAAGGGAAGGCATGGTAAGTATTGTGCAGGTCGTTCAGACGGACAGGTAAAAGTCACCAAACGGTGACAAGTTTATTTCAGTAAATTTCTATATGCTGCTTACTTGTAAATGAACTAAGGCAAGATAGAAACCCACAAAATATGCATGCTTCATATAAACAACGTGTTGATTGGTATAGTTGGGTTTAGCTCGCCTTCACCAGTATGTTTCGACATACTAACCCTCGTTGAAACATGTTCTCCGCACCAAGACGAACCGAGCGAGGAGCTGAAGTCGTCTTCCCCATCCAGTCTAGCTGTAGGCGCATCCTCTGATCGCGCCGCTTTTGAAGTACTTGAAGAAAGAAGCTTGCAACCCAAGCATAATGCAGCTTCGTGGCAAGGCCGTCCTCCAGCCCGGAGGTCTATATCATTTTGAAGTTTAGTAAAGGGATGTAATGTACAGGACTGCTATCTCATTTTGAGTCAACACTTTTGTAAGCCCATGCGGCAAATTAGCTGACTCGTTCAAGAGTTTGTAATAGATGTTCATTATTAATAAAGAGAACTTTTTCATGTTTCAAATCTGTGTTTCAATTTATCTGCGTACTCTGAATATGTGCTCGTTATACAAAACATTAAAGCCTTGTGCGGGCACAACCCCAGGCCCACACTGCGGTCACGGTTCGGGGGACGCCCCAACAATTCTACGAAATCGGGTCGTGACCTAATGGTATCAGAGCACAGATTCAAGCTCCTTAGACTCTCGTATAGAAAAAGTTCCTTTAACGATAAATTCATGTGCGAACACTCGCTAGGCCAAAATGAGATACGTTCATGCAATGAGTCCATAATACATTATGATTCTAATATAATTTACCTTCTTTTGGAGGAATGGTACCAGCGCAATCTGCAGCGCAAGCACCGGACGAAACGCAAGGCCAAGAAAGTAGTTCGGGCACTTTAGGAAGTTCAAGGAGACAGCGAGCCATGCCAAGCATCGATCCCATCCAGCAAATATTGCGAATGTTGGAGGCAAACCAACAAAGGGACGAGGCTCGCTACGAATGGGCCGAGAAGCGGGCGAAGGAGAGTCGGCTCAAGTTTTAAGACAATATAGAAGCTCGATTCTCAGTCCAACAGAAGCAGGTAGATACCCTGCAACAGATCGTGCAGACTTTGGCTTCCAACCAGTCCGCGACAACGCCAGCGACTCCGGTGGAACAGCCCGTGCTTGAAGTAGAGACGCCGAAAATTCCAAGGCCGAGGGACGTGACTGCCTTCGACTTTGGCCACTTCAAGAAAGTCTGCAACACTCCATTCAACGGGACTGAGGACGCAATCGTGTCTCTAGATTGGTTGGCCGAACTTGAAGACCACTTCGCTCTGCTAGAGGTACCCGAAGAAAAGTGCATCGCCTGTGCGCAACTACAGCTCCGACTCAACGCGCACGATTGGTGGGACGTGCATCGACGATCTCTCCAATTTGACCATGGAGAGGAGCCGATCTCGTGGACGACTTTTTGTGCCGCGTTTGAAGAGGAGTTTATACCCCCTCCAGTACAACGCCAGATGGAGGACGAGTTCGTGCAACTGAGGCAAGGCAGCATGACAGTGAAACAGTACGTCGCCGAATTCAATCGTCTCTCCAAATTCGCTAGGGCCTATTTACCTGATGTAGCGAGTCGAGATAGAAGGTTTGAAGGTGGTTTGCGCCCTGCCATCCATGCGCACGTGGCCGTTCATCAGTATTGGACAATGCGTGAAGTCATGAATCACGCCCTATTGCTTGAACCACACTATCCTCATGTTTCTGCCGGCGCTGTGCATACCTACAGTCACAAACGTCAAAGCAACGAGAGAGGAAACAACACTGCAAAGCGTCAAAATGACGGCGGTTCGTACAAAGTGAACATAATGCCCTACTATAATTTCTGCAAAAAGTCGGGGCATGCAATCGACAAATGTCGTCTGAAACTTGGGTTATGCCTGGCCTGTGGCGGATCAAACCATTCAGTTCATGATTATTCATTGAGTCATGATCGCCATCCTCAACGTAATATTCCCTAACGGTAGGTCCAATTCCTAAGTTTCGGGGATGAAACTTCCAATTAGTTGGGTAGGATGTAGCGTCCCGTTCTCCCGCAGCGGAGAGCACAGCTAAGAAATATAAGACGGTATCGTTCGATCGGGATAGATTGAAATAAGAACTCGTCCTCGTTATGGATTTGTTTCTTCGGAATCAATTTCCATATTCAGTGGACCGTGCCCCCGGGATCGACTTAGCGGCAGAGTCAGGAGGGACCTCTCCGCTGCTATCTTTTTATTGCCCCAGATTTTGATGTTGCTTGTTGCTTTCGTGTTTTGAGTTGGTTTTGGGATTTGCTTGTTTTTCTTGAACGGTTTCGATAGATTTCATTATTTTTGTTCATTGAACTGCACTTCAATTTCGAGATTGGAAAGAGTGGAAGAGGTATTGATCGAGCTGTTCGTGATGCAGGTGAACGAGCAGTAGGCGGCTTACGAGCGGAGTCGTGAAGCACCTATTTCCTTCTCCCTTCCAACCATCTAAGTGAGTGGCTACCAACCCGATTAGCTAGCCCTGCTTCCAGTCTTCACACCTAATAAATCTTGTATTCTTCTTTGCCCCGATCAAACGATGCCAAGTAATAATAAAAGATACCAAGATAAAATGTGAATAGATTTGGATTGTATTGCTTGTCATTCAACTTGGGAACGATTGCTTATATTGCATGCTTGTTCATTTGGGAATAAATCATGAATTGTCGCTTGTCTTGTACTCTTGTTGCCTCAACTGCATAAATTGTTGACTTGTAAACATACCATTCGATCACGGAAAACTTGTGCACAGGGTCACGGTCTCTCGGACGATGCTGGGGCACTGGCATCGATCCGGTCCGGGCGAGGCCTATTGTTTTAGTCTCTTGTTCTTGGCAGCATGGTTGCAATGCCTTTTGTACTTTCGTTGCATACCATTCTTGTCAAAAAGACTATATCGTCCATTGTGGCATACGCTAGTGATCTCTTGTATATTTAAACCTGTTGCAAACTAACTTGTGTCTTCGTGGCAGGGAAGGCATGGTAAGTATTGTGTAGGTCGTTCAGACGGACAGTTAAAAGTCACCAAATGGTGACAAGTTCATTTTAGTAAATTTCTATATGCTGCTTACTTGTAAATGAACTAAGGCAAGATAGAAACCCACAAAATATGCATGCTTCATATAAACAACGTGTTGATTGGTATAGTTGGGTTTAGCT
Organism: Iris macrosiphon; assembly: GCA_036927795.1. Taxonomy (NCBI): domain Eukaryota; kingdom Viridiplantae; phylum Streptophyta; class Magnoliopsida; order Asparagales; family Iridaceae; genus Iris; species Iris macrosiphon. The sequence continues at coordinate 176,475,007 of JAYESA010000011.1, read as the reverse complement.
CGCCTTCACCAGTATAATTTGTAAACTCCCTCGACCAGATTTCAGCTTTTAATATTAATTTAGGATTATTTTACCAATTTAGGATTTATCAGATTTTTTTTTAATTATTTATTTTGCTTACATATCCTATTAACTTGTGCACATGTCCATCACCTAATTAATTAAAGTATTACACTGACTGTTATCCCCAAATAAAGTTCACATACCTCTCCTAGACATGTTAGTCTATTTTTTTGAACTTTGTGCAACTCCCAGATACTCTATTTTGAGCCTCGTTTTAGTCGCACAAATATCGTTACAAACGTCCGTATTTATTTTCTATTTAATTTTTTGATCTATACCCATCTTTGTTCCCATAAAGAATAGAGGCCAAACAGGCACCTATTTTGCCCAAACAAAAATACGATAATATTCTACACTGAGTATACTACATTTAGTATATTGACACCGCAATAAAATTATGGCCCTACCTGCCTCTAAATAATTAGAGAACACCGTACGCATTAATTATTAATTAATTAATACGGTGACCCGTATCACCCAGAAACCAGGCCCAGTCCCTGCCCAGGCTCACCCCCACCCCCTCAGGGCCCTCCCACAGCTTTTCCCTACAGTTCTGTGAAATTTAGCATTTTTAGGAATATGGTGTTTTTCCAGACAAATTGCGTAATTACGCAATTTCCTAATTAATAGGACTTTATGCAATTTATGAAATTGAAGGGGTTTTTCTGCAAATTTTAGTGTGAGGTGTCACCCCCCTATTGGCCGGTGAACGTACACCGTCCATTTGGCAATGGGGCTCACCTGAAAATATCAGAAAAATATCCTAAAATATCTAGATAATTAAATTACATAAATACCCCTAAATAATTTCCTTTTTACAAAAATACCTAAAATCCTAAACCTATATAAACTACCCCAGCCCCCCCATTCCGAACTCACCCCACCACCAGCTCCGCCACCCCTCGCCCCTCCCCCAGCTCCCTGCCGGACCACCGCAGCTCCGCCCTGGCCGCCGCCAGCGCCGCCGGCAGCCCCAGCAGTGCCCCACACCCCTCTCTTCGCCACAGCACCCCCGACCACCCCGACGCCCCTCACCGCCACCCCGGCCACCGTGGACCACCGCCACCAGCCCCATCCGCTTTGCCCCGACAACCTCCACCGAACTGACCTGCCACCACCGCCCCACGACCACTCCAGCCGCCGCCATCTCCCCCGCAGCGTCCCCCGACCCTCCCCCGACCACTGCAGACCCGAGCACCCGACCGCCTCCAACTTCCCTCCCGGCTGCCTCTGACCACCGCGACCACCACCGAACTCCTCGCCACGACCCCCTCCGTCGACCTGACCGCCTGCACCGCCGCCTCCGCCACCGCTTGCGTCGCCGCAGCTGCTGCAAACTGCCGCTGCTGTTGTTGCTGTGAACTGCCACTGCTGCTGCCACCGCCTTTCCGGCCAGCCACCGGCCGCTCCGCCGCCATCCTCCCGCCGGCGACGAGGCTGAGCATTCTGTCACGCCCCGGACCCGCCCGGGCCGCCGCTCCGCCCTGCCCCGCCCCGCGCGGCCGGGAATCAACGAACCGGGCACGAATCACCGTGCCTCGGCGCGCCGGACGCGAATCACCGCGCCCGTCCCGCGGGTGCGAGGGAGGAAGGGGAGCTATGCGAATGGCCCGTTCGAGCGTTCGGGGGACGTGATGCCGCACGGGCCTGGGGTTGCGCCCGTACAAAGCCAATCGTTTAAGTTGATAGTTGGCTATCATCGCATCAATCGAGTAAGCAGCGGAAAGGGACTTGTTGCAATGCAATGCATTAGCCAACTGAGTGTTCGGGACAATCGAGGCAACTTGGGTTTCCTTTAGCAAAGGCACACGTTCGTTCCATACATTATGCCCCCTTATACGATAGCATTCTCGGGGCAACAATCGAAACCAGGATTCCGGGTCTTCGGGACTGTGGCACGCCTATCGCTTCCTCGGACGATCCAGTACCTGTGAACAAGTAAACTGTTGGTGGGTCAGCACTTTATACAAGTACTGGTGAGATAAATCAACTGAACAGAAATAAGCATTCACTCAAACAGGCACTAAGTAATCATGTTATAAAATATTACATTACTAGTGATCTTTCTAGTTTTACCTAGGTTCGTTTCATGCAGTTCTAGCAGAGTCGATTTACTTGTTTAGAAACATGTTTGGAAACAGAGTTTCATATTCTAAGCAGGCAAGCAAACCGTTCATGTTCCAGGGTGTGCGCAGTGTGTCTCGTGCGACTCGAGGGTCAGATGCAAAGCTAGACACACAATACACAATCTTAGGGGCAGTCCTCTATCCAAGCCAACTCAATGACTTAGCTATATGAATGGCGGTCCCCGAGTATTCAGGATCGGCAGCTGGGGGAACAGCATACCAATGACTCTTTTATCTGATGCTAATGGCAGCTGTGACTCATGGTTGCTTTGCACTATCTCTGTAGCAGCCGTGACACATGCAGTTCAGTTCTGCACCAAAAGCCATTGTTCGACCGCGTGCGAATGCATGGAACACTATCAAATAAATTCTTAGTATGCAGACGAGACGAACCATCTATAACGCAAAGCCTTGTTCCCGATGCGGAGAGCGCGGCTAAGAAACACAAGACGGTATCGTTCGATCGGGATAGATTGAATTAAGAACTCGTCCTCGTTATGGATTTGTTTCTTCGGAATCGATTCCCATATTCAGTGGACTGCGCCCCAAGGATCGGCTTAGCGGCAGAGTCAGGAGGGACCTCTCCGCTGCTATCTTTTAATGCCTCGGATTTTGATGTCGCTTGTTGCTTTCGTACTTTGAGTTGGTTTTGGGATTTGCTTGTTTTCCTTGAACGGTTTTGATGGTTTTCATTGTTTTCGTTCATTGAACTGCACTTCAATTCCGAGATTGGAAAGAGAGGAAGAAGTATTAATCGAGCTGTTCGTGTGCAGGTGAACGAGCAGTAGGCGGCTTGCGAAGCGGAGTCGTGAAGCGCCTCTTTCCTTCTTCTTTCCAAATCTAAGTGAGTGGCTACCAACCCGATTAGCTAGCTCTGCTTCCAGCTTCACTCCGTTGCCCCGATCAAACGATACCAAGTAATAATAAAAGAAACCAAGATAAAAGAGAATAGACTGGGTTCATTATGCTTGTCAATAAACTTGTGAACGGTTATATCTTTGCATGCTTGTTCGTTCGTAATGTTCATCAAATGCATAGATACAAGTTTAAACGTATATCCTGATGCATGAATATAACGTAGTTGCAATGTAAATGAATCATGCAATGTTGCTTATCTTGTTCACGTGCCTCAACTGCATCAACGTTAACGTGCCACGAACGATTGATCACGGACAACTTGTGCACAAGGTAACGGGTTCCGCAGACGGTCGCTGGGGCACTGGCACCGATCCGGTCCGGGCGGAACTTCACGATAGTCTCACGTGCGAACGGGATGGCGTACAGCGCCTCACGTGCTTTGTTGCACACCATCTTCGTTCAAAGACTAAACGGTCCACTATGGCTCCTAGCCAGTGATCCCAACGTGTATATTTAAACCTGTTGCATACTAACTTGTATCTTCGTGGCAGGGAAGACAAGGTAAGTATTGTGCAGGTAATTCAGACGGTCAGGTAAAATCCACCTAACGGTGGCACGTTCATTTCAGTAAATTCAATATGCTGCTTACTTGTAAATGAACTAAGGCAAGATAGAAACCCACAAAAATATGCATGCTTCACTAAACAATGTGTTGATTGGTATAGTCAGGCTAGCTCGCCTTCACCAGCATGTTTCGATATGCTGACCCTCGTTGAAACAGGTTCTCCGCACCAAGGCGAACCGAGCGAGGAGCCGAAGTCGTCTTCCCGATCCAGTCCAGCTGTTAGCGCACCTTAACCGCGCCTCGAAGCCTTTTGAAGCCAGAAGCTGCAACTCTTCATACACAAATGCAGCTCCGTGGCAAAGCGATCCTCCAGCCTGGAGGTCTTTATCATTTTGAGATTATAAAAGGATGTAATGTACAGGACTGCTATCTCATTTTGAGTCAACCCTTTTGTAAGCCGTTCGGCATATTAGCTGACTCGTTCAGGAGTTTGTAATAGATGTTCATTATCAATAAAGAGAACTTTTCTATGTTTCAAATCTGTGTTTCAATTTATCTGCGTACTCTGAATATGTGTTTGCTATGTAAATCATTAAAGCCTTGTGCGGGCGCAACTCCAGGCCCGCACGGCGGTCACGACTCGGGGGACGCCTCGGGGCGTGACATAGTGGTATCAGAGCACAGATTCAAGTTCCTTAGACTTCGTGCTAGAAAAGTTCCTTTAACGATCAAATTCCTATGCGAACTCTTGAACTCGCTAGGCCAAAATGAGATACGTTCATGCAATAAGTCCATAATACATTATGATCCTAATGTAATTTACCTTCTTTTGAAAGAATGGATCCAGCGTAATCTGCAGCGCAACCACCGATCGAAACACAAGAGAGCAGTTCGGGCAATTCGGGAAGCTCTCGAAGCCAAAGGGGCATGTCTCAAGTCGACCCGCTTGAGCGGGTAATGCAAATGTTAGAATCGCAACGACAACGAGACGATGCTCGCCAAGCCAAGCTCGAGAGTAATCTAGAGACCCGATTCTCAGTCCAACAGAATCAGGTCGATGCCCTGCAACAAATCGTTCAGACTTTGGCTGCCAACCATTCCGCCGCAACAGCAACGACTCCGGTGGAACAGCCGTGCTTGAAGTGGAGACGCCTCAAATCCCAAGGCCGAGGGACGTGACTGCCTTCAACTTGGGCCATTTCAAGAAAGTCTGCAACACCCCGTTCAACGGGACTGAGGACCCAGTGGTAGCTCTAGATTGGCTAGCCGAGATCGAAGACCACTTCACTCTGCTAGAGGTCCCCGAAGATAAGCGCGTCGCCTGCACGCAACTGCAGCTCCGCCTCAACGCACACGATTGGTGGGACGTGCATCGACGATCTCTCCAATTTGATCACGGAGAGGAGGCGATCTCGTGGACGACCTTTCGTGCCGCGTTTGAAGAGGAGTATATACCCCCTCCAGTACAACGTCAAATGGAAAATGACTTCGTGCAACTAAGGCAAGGCAGGATGACAGTTAAAGAGTACTCCGCCGAATTCAACCGACTCTCCAAATTCGCTAGGGCCTATTTACCTGATGCAGCGAGTCGAGCAAGAAGGTTTGAAGGTGGTCTCCGTCCTGCCATCCATTCGCACGTGGTCAATAATCAGTACAGGACAATGCGTGAAGTCATGAATCATGCCCTATCGCTCGAGCCACAGTATCCTCACGTTTCCACCGGCGCTGTGCATACCTACAATCACAAACGCCAAGGCAACGATAGAGGAAACACCGCTGCAAAGCGCCCTAACCACGACGGTCCACAACGAGCAAACCCAGGGCCTTCGTGCAATTTCTGTAAGAAACAAGGGCACACGTCCGATAAGTGCCGCAAGAAACTCGGGCAATGTCTCATTTGCGGTGACTCCACCCACCGAATCCGTGATTGCCCAAACTATTCTGTTCATCACCCATAATGGTAAGCATTGTTCTTAAGTTTCGGGACGAAACTTCCAATTAGTTGGGTAGGATGTAGCGCCCCGTTCTCCCGATGCGGAGAGCGCGGCTAAGAAACACAAGACGGTATCGTTCGATCGGGATAGATTGAATTAAGAACTCGTCCTCGTTATGGATTTGTTTCTTCGGAATCGATTCCCATATTCAGTGGACTGTGCCCCAAGGATCGGCTTAGCGGCAGAGTCAGGAGGGACCTCTCCGCTGCTATCTTTTAATGCCTCGGATTTCGATGTCGCTTGTTGCTTTCGTGCTTTGAGTTGGTTTTGGGATTTGCTTGTTTTCCTTGAACGGTTTTGATGGTTTTCATTGTTTTCGTTCATTGAACTGCACTTCAATTCCGAGATTGGAAAGAGAGGAAGAAGTATTAATCGAGCTGTTCGTGTGCAGGTGAACGAGCAGTAGGCGGCTTGCGAAGCGGAGTCGTGAAGCGCCTCTTTCCTTCTTCTTTCCAAATCTAAGTGAGTGGCTACCAACCCGATTAGCTAGCTCTGCTTCCAGCTCCACTCCGTTGCCCCGATCAAACGATACCAAGTAATAATAAAAGAAACCAAGATAAAAGAGAATAGACTGGGTTCATTATGCTTGTCAATAAACTTGTGAACGGTTATATCTTTGCATGCTTGTTCGTTCGTAATGTTCATCAAATGCATAGATACAAGTTTAAACGTATATCCTGATGCATGAATATAACGTAGTTGCAATGTAAACGAATCATGCAATGTTGCTTATCTTGTTCACATGCCTCAACTGCATCAACGTTAACGTGCCACGAACGATTGATCACGGACAACTTGTGCACAAGGTAACGGGTTCCGCGGACGGTCGCTGGGGCACTGGCACCGATCCGGTCCGGGCGAAACTTCACGATAGTCTCACGTGCGAACGGGATGGCGTGCAGCGCCTCACGTGCTTCGTTGCACACCATCTTCGTTCAAAGACTAAACGGTCCACTATGGCTCCTAGCCAGTGATCCCAACGTGTATATTTAAACTGTTGCATACTAACTTGTGTCTTCGTGGCAGGGAAGGCAAGGTAAGTATTGTGCAGGTAATTCAGACGGTCAGGTAAAATCCACCTAACGGTGGCACGTTCATTTCAGTAAATTCAATATGCTGCTTACTTGTAAATGAACTAAGGCAAGATAGAAACCCACAAAAATATGCATGCTTCACTAAACAATGTGTTGATTGGTATAGTCAGGCTAGCTCGCCTTCACCAGCATGTTTCGATATGCTGACCCTCGTTGAAACAGGTTCTCCGCACCAAGGCGAACCGAGCGAGGAGCCGAAGTCGTCTTCCCGATACAGTCCAGCTGTTAGCACACCTTAACCGCGCCTCGAAGCCTTTTGAAGCCAGAAGCTGCAACTCTTCATACACAAATCCAGCTCCGTGGCAAAGCGATCCTCCAGCCTGGAGGTCTTTATCATTTTGAGATTATAAAAGGATGTAATGTACAGGACTGCTATCTCATTTTGAGTCAACCCTTTTGTAAGCCGTTCGGCATATTAGCTGACTCGTTCAGGAGTTTGTAATAGATGTTCATTATCAATAAAGAGAACTTTTCTATGTTTCAAATCTGTGTTTCAATTTATCTGCGTACTCTGAATATGTGTTTGCTATGTAAATCATTAAAGCCTTGTGCGGGCGCAACTCCAGGCCCGCACGGCGGTCACGACTCGGGGGACGCCTCGGGGCGTGACATGGGCCCCCCTGTCAGACAGGTATACCCCCCCACCCTCTAAATATGTATATACGTATAATTTTATATATGTATGTATATATGTATATATATATATATATGTATATATATATATATATATATATATATATATATATATATATATATATATATATAAATATTAATATATATATATATATATATATAATATATATATATATATATTATATATACTTAATTATATATTAATATTATAATTACTGTATACAGTATATATATATTATTATTATATATTTAATATGTATTTAAATATGTATATTTATGTATATATAAATATATCTATGTATATTTAAACATATATATTTACATATAATGTATTATGTATATATTTATATATATATTATGTATTATATAATTATTATTATATTATTTATTATATTATACAGTATATATACAGTATGTATATACTATTATTATATATGTGTGTATATATATGTAATTTGTATTATATATATATATATATATATATATATATATATATATATATATATATATATATATATATATATATATATATATATATATATATATATATATATATATATATATATATATATATATATATATATATATGTATGTATTATTATATAAATATATGTATATATATATTCTATTTTATATATTATACAGTATATACTATATACTACTATATACATATATATGTATTTTATATATATATATATATATATATATATATATATATATATATATATATATATATATATATATATATATATATATATATATATATATATATATATGCATTTTTATTATTTTATTATATATATATGTATATATAAATATATTTATATATACTAAACTATATATATTATATATGTTATATATATATATATATCATATTTATATTTATACACATAATATATATTATTAATATATATATGTAAGTTGTATTTTATTTTCCTTTTATATATATATAAATATATATGTATAATATATGTATATATATATATATATCATGAGTTATTATTATATATTATGCATATATTACTTATATTATTATATATATTTTGTATTTCTATGCATATACAGTATATGTATATATATAAATACTATACCATTAACCTTAACCAATGACAATTCCTCTAACGATCCTAATTACTGGGATTGGACACAGGATAAAAATGTTCGAGCTATTATTGTTCAGGCTTATGATGAAGAAATTCAATTCAAAGCTTGGTTTGAAAAGAATTATACCCTTGATCAAAGGTATGAATTCAAAGATAAATATTATGCTCATCTCAAAGAGATAAATAAAATCAAATGGTTTGATAAATGGTTTATTGAGAACTATATCAACCAAGAACTCGCTAGCATTAACATGCTAGAAGAGGGTTATAGAAATTGGATCACTGATACGGGAAAACGTGTCCGTGCTTTATATCCTCCTAATGGTCCGCTCGTAGCAAACATAAGCATACGATGTAACTGATCACAGATCTGTTTATCAGAACATCCATCTATGTTCCATTCATAGATGTTTCCTCCACTGTAATTATTTTGAATGATATTATCATTCTCTTCATATAAAACATCCATAGGAGTTGGACGTTTATAATAATATTTTTGAAGATTAGGCTTCTTGTGTTGCTGCTGCATAGGCAGAATCATATTAGAAAAAATACTATACCATTATATATCATGTATTATTTAAACAATGATCCCACCAGCCTTTTAATACTCCGGTAAAACCGCAAGTAATAAAACTAGCAATGGTTTTGTCAGTATTCTTGTTTGTTCGGCAAACCGTAGCAAACATAAGCATACGATGTAACTGATCACAGATCTGTTTATCAGAACATCCATCTATGTTCCATTCATAGATGTTTCCTCCACTGTAATTATTTTGAATGATATTATCATTCTCTTCATATAAAACATCCATAGGAGTTGGACGTTTATAATAATATTTTTGAAGATTAGGCTTCTTGTGTTGCTGCTGCATAGGCAGAATCATATTAGAAGTCTGATGGATATTTTGATCAATATCTTCAAAAGAATTTTGAAGAGCATGAATCTGAATAGGATCCATTTGATCATCAGAATTTTGAGAATAATTTTGGCAGGATTCAATATCTGAACCATCAGCCACGGAAGAATTTCCGTCAAGTACCAAAATGGTATTTTGAGCAGAGCTTTCGCCCTTTTCTTTAGAGGATTGTTTTTCAACCAAGGAAGTATTCTGAAGCTTCTCAATTAAGCTTTGAATATCTTTCTCAGTAACTTCAGGAGAAGATAATTTAAAACCAGTAGTATCACTAGTAGGTTTTATTGGTATATTTCCTACCTTCTTTAAAGTAGTATCTTTGGGCATAGATTTTGGTAATTTGAGGATAGAGTTGACCTTGAGACTTATGATCCCACCAGCCTTTTAATACTCCGGTAAAACCGCAAGTAATAAAACTAGCAATGGTTTTGTCAGTATTCTTGTTTGTTCGGCAAACCGTAGCAAACATAAGCATACGATGTAACTGATCACAGATCTGTTTATCAGAACATCCATCTATGTTCCATTCATAGATGTTTCCTCCACTGTAATTATTTTGAATGATATTATCATTCTCTTCATATAAAACATCCATAGGAGTTGGACGTTTATAATAATATTTTTGAAGATTAGGCTTCTTGTGTTGCTGCTGCATAGGCAGAATCATATTAGAAGTCTGATGGATATTTTGATCAATATCTTCAAAAGAATTTTGAAGAGCATGAATCTGAATAGGATCCATTTGATCATCAGAATTTTGAGAATAATTTTGGCAGGATTCAATATCTGAACCATCAGCCACGGAAGAATTTCCGTCAAGTACCAAAATGGTATTTTGAGCAGAGCTTTCGCCCTTTTCTTTAGAGGATTGTTTTTCAACCAAGGAAGTATTCTGAAGCTTCTCAATTAAGCTTTGAATATCTTTCTCAGTAACTTCAGGAGAAGATAATTTAAAACCAGTAGTATCACTAGTAGGTTTTATTGGTATATTTCCTACCTTCTTTAAAGTAGTATCTTTAGGCATAGATTTTGGTAATTTGAGGATAGAGTTGACCTTGAGAAGAACTTCATCAAGGGCAGTTTCCATTCTAACCAATTGAGAACCAATGGTTTGAATATAAGCATTAGTATAGTTATTTTGCTTCACGATTTTCTGAAGCTCTTTTATTTGTTCTTCCTTATGATCGATAATTCGAATAAAGGAAATAGCATCAATCTTTTCGGTGTCAACCAAAAGTTTGAGCGGACCATTAGGAGGATATAAAGCACGGACACGTTTTCCCGTATCAGTGATCCAATTTCTATAACCCTCTTCTAGCATGTTAATGCTAGCGAGTTCTTGGTTGATATAGTTCTCAATAAACCATTTATCAAACCATTTGATTTTATTTATCTCTTTGAGATGAGCATAATATTTATCTTTGAATTCATACCTTTGATCAAGGGTATAATTCTTTTCAAACCAAGCTTTGAATTGAATTTCTTCATCATAAGCCTGAACAATAATAGCTCGAACATTTTTATCCTGTGTCCAATCCCAGTAATTAGGATCGTTAGAGGAATTGTCATTGGTTAAGGTTATAACGTTAAGAGAATGAGTGTCAAAACTAGCATCAGAAGAATAAACAGGATCAATGGGATCAGCCCATTCTGTTTTATATTCTGGCTTGACAATGTTATTCTTGATTTTCATATTTTTAATTTCATCATCTTTCTCAGAGGTTCGAGAAGAGTTTTCCCCCCTTTCACTAACTGAAGGAGTACGAAAACTGGAAGATGAAATTCTAGCTTTTATTTGTGGAGTAAATCTAACTTCCACATCTCCATCTGGAGTTTGGATTATCTGATCTAACTCAGTATCCATTATGGGTCTAGGCGGAATTGCCTGATTTAAAACCCATCTATCAGGGAATTGAATTTCATTCCATTTGATTATTTTATTAGCAGCAACATTCGATGTCAACAAATTTGTTTCAATCAAAGTTGTCTTACCAGGTTTGGTAAGATGTCTAGCTTTAGGAGCTAAAGTAGACAATACTTTAAAGTGTATTCGGTAGAGTATTGCAATGGTTTCAGAACCTTGCTTAAAGTTATAGCCATAAGTCTTCAGATTAAAAGTTACTGCATCCAGTAAATTTGTATCTGTAAGGGAAAGACTTAAATTGGGATAAACATTAAAGTAGACTGGTCCATGGCAAAGACTAGTCTGCATAACGCCCATAAGAGATGGTTGCCAATCAAGACATCTAGCATCTCGTAAAGAGGATATGAATGAAGCATTTAAACCCTGAAGAGTAAGGGGTTTTAACGCAACCTGAATTAATCCAATATGGATAAAATTATAAGCATCATTCCCTATGTAGGGTTCAAGGTCTTCTTCAGAAAGAAACCTGATAGAATGCTCAGTATCATTGACCTGAACGGTCCTCTCCATAGTTTTTATAGCAATTGATGACTTGAAATCAAGCCAACCAATTTTATAGATATCCTTTGGCTTAACGCCTGGGATAGTCCATTTATTGAGTTCCTCCAGATCTGAAGGAAACTCGCTCAATTGAGCATTTTTGATTGATTTGCCCTTTAACAGGGTCTTTTTGCTGTCACCAATGGACATTGTACTGCTCATCAGAGGATGAAAAAGGAGGATCTTCTACTCACTGTTCCTGCAAGAGTTAGTCAACAATAATATGGGACAATACTATTAATATTACTATTATATAGATAATAAAATTTAATATAAGTAAGACATAAAAGTTTTTAGAATGCCTTTATAGTTAACCTGGTCATAGGTATGACTGTCAACGAACTTTTACGGCTGGAAACGGCCTACCCGGCCAACATAGCCAACGCGACAAGTTGTCATATGAACTAGACCTTGGTTATTCCTAGAAGTAGTCATTCTAAAATTTAAATGAATTACTTAAGAAAATTTATATATCCATTTAATAGTAAATACTAATAGTATTGCAATATGAAGTGTATTTAACTAACAAACATTACAGAGAACAGAGAGTAGAATCACCTCAGCTTTGAGCCATCAAAGCTCTGATACCAAATATCAGAGTTGTGGGGAGGAGATCTTTTAATAGAAATACTGGAATATTTATTAAGATCTCAAGATCGTTACAAACTCACGTCACAAGTTTACAAGAAGAAAGAAGAAGAAGATTGCAGAAACTGAAAATTGCACACTCTCATAGGGAAGACTCCTCCCTTATTTATACATAAACATATTGCTTCATAACGAAGCCACCAGAGGCCAGCTGCCATCGCACTCAGGTAAAGAAGATGCCACCTGTAATCCACTAAAAGATGTCGGCAGAAAGAAACGATTCTTCAACTGCTTTTGCTTTTAGATAGAATAAAGCTGTCCGTCCACCTGTCCTGAGAAAAGACGAATACTGCCAAATAGTCTGGTGCAGTTATCAACATGCAACAGTGAGTGGGTATCCCACTACATAAAGTTGCAAAAAGCCATCCTCAGACCATGTGATAAAAGGAGGATGGACCCTACCCAATATTAATCAAAGCAGATCGTCATTGATAGGGTCGAGCATAGTCTGATAGAGATCATCAGCGGACATGTCTTCCAAGTTAGTATCAGAATTGGTACTGGAAATGTCCATATCAAAGTTAGCATCAAACTGTGCTTTCAAGAATTGAAGGCACCGTTTCTTTAATTCTTCGGCAGAGATCTTAGGATTCTTCCTGATCAGGGAATCCTTAAGTTTAGTGATAGTGTTATCACCAAATAGTTCATTTTGGACCTTTTTGTCCATTTTTGATTCATTTTCTTTGATGGATGCCATAACTTCCATCAACTTTTCTTTCTCATCGATCCTTTGCCACCATTTCACAAGGAATTTTCGTGACAGGATAGGAATATTGTTGGAATTTAACACACAGTCAATAGTCCAACGGAATATGAATGGGATCTGGAATTGAGCAAAGAAGTATAGAGTGCTCGCCCCCCCAAAAAGATGAGTATCCTGGCAAGGTGGATAAGATAATATCCACTGAGAGAATTGTTCCTGTAATGAAGGTGGAAGAATATCAAGAGTAGCTCCCATCCGTAACCACCAATCAAAGAACCAGGAAGGTATCTCGTTCTGAAGAATTTCAGGACAGATACGAATGAACCAAGAATGGCTCCTCTGAGAATTCTCATAGTATAGAAAGTCATAAAATGCCTGCACATAATCCCAATAATTATAACTGCAGACAATCACTTTGTCCTTGGAGAGCTGCTGTTCCCTGTTAGGATGGAGTCCCCAAGTCTGTGAAGTAAGGATATTCTTGATGATGACCTTGCTGTAAGCATATTCCAAAGAATTTGGCTTAGCAGAGTGCTCAACGGTTATAGATTTGCTGGAGATTAGGATACCTTCAGAGATACTGACAGTTCGTCCTTTAACTGGAATAAAACTGGTCTCCAAGTATCGTTTATGAAGTTTCCATGGATCCTTCATAAGAGGAATATCATGCTTTTCAAGTGTGATGATTTCCTCAGTGTTTGATTTTTCAAAGAAGATGGACTCAACTTCCATAGCTTCTCTGTATGATCGGATATTAGCATCAGCAGTATCTGCTGGCTGCTTGCCTTTAGCCGCTGAGCTGGATCCAGCTTCAGAGGGCGGTGGCTTTCGGCCAATAGTTTTTTGGATGCCGAAAGAGTCCTGGGGACGTAATGGCCCCTTAGACTTTCCTCTACCGCGAGAGTTCGTGGACATTTTGCTGCAAAAATTCACGAGTTAGAAAATCAGGAAGAGAATTATTTTTGCCATTAATAAATTCAATGTCAAAATCGAATATAGCAAGTTCTGCTTGCCATCTAGCAAAAATTTGCTTAGAAGCAAGATTCTTAACATCTTTTTGTAATATAGACTTTGCAGAACTGCAGTCTATACGAAGTAAGAATTTCTTATTTAATAGATCATCTTGGAATTTATGAATACATTTGATAATAGAAAGAAGTTCTTTCTTTATCGTAGAGTAATTAATCTGAGTATCGTCCCATTTACCAGAATGGTATCTAACAAGGATAGCATGATCTTTGTTTAAGGGATCTATCTGTTTGAGTATACCACCATAACCAATATTACTGGCATCAGTCTCAACAACTTTAAACCAGTCAGGGTTGGCAAGGTGTAAGCAAGGAAGGCATTTTACCTTTTGCTTAATAAGCTGAACAGCTTTAGTGTGGTTGATACTCCAAGGAGTAGGGTTTTTTCTCAACCTTTGATATAGAATTTTTGTGTCTATAGCAATGTTTTTATAAAAGTCAGAAACATAATTTAAAGCACCAAGAAATCTCTGTAGTTGCTTTATATCTGTAATTTCATCAGGAAATTTCGAAGCAAATTCGATACTCCTGTCAATGGGTATAATAGTATTATTGACAATGTTATGACCAAGGAATCTTATTTCTGTCTGAAATAACTTCATTTTTGGAGCAGAAATAACAAGACCATTTTTGATAGCTAAATGTTTAAAAACATTTAAATGCTTAAAATGCTCATCAATGGTATTAGAGAATATAAGAATGTCATCAATATATGAGAGAATAAAATTAGAATATTGAATAAATATCTCATTCATGATATTCTGAAATTCAGAAGGAGCATTTTTTAAACCAAAAGGCATAACATTCCATTCATAGTGCCCGAATGGGACTGTGAAAGCAGTTTTGTATTTATCTTTTTCTTCGATTTGAATTTGCCAGTAACCTGACTTTAAATCGAATTTAGAGAATATCTTTGCATTAACAATTCTGTTAAGCAAATCTCTTTTGTTGGGAATAGGATAACGAATCCATTTAAGGACTTTGTTAAGAGGTTTGTAGTTAATAACTAACCGAGGAACACCTCTTTCCTTCTCAGCATTATTATTGACATAAAAAGCTGTACAACTCCATGGAGAGTACGACTTTCTGATAAGTTTCTTATCAAGAAGATCATTGATTTCTTTTTTACATAATTCAAGGTAATTATTGTTCATTTGACAAGGTCTAGCCTTAGTCGGAACATCTCTTTCATTGAAGGATTCTTCATATGGAAGAGAGACAATATGATGTTTTCTATCCCAAAAGGCATTGGGAATATTGCTACAAGTTTGACGAACAAATTCATCATTAACTTGTTTTATTTTATTTTTTATATCATATTTTTCAAGCTGTTCTTTAATAGAAAGCTGGAAAATTTCTTCTTTGATAAAGTTTATCTGATTATTCTTCAGATCGACTTCCTTTATCTCATTGAGAATTTTAGCCACAGGATTGGTGATAAATTCAAAGGTAATGTTTTTTCCCTTATAACAAGTGGAAATACCTTTTCTATTAATTTCCTTTATTGGCATAAGTTTTTCTAGAAAAGGAGTTCCTAGAATAACATGCTGGGATATTTCTTTTACAACAATGAAATGTAAGGGAATACATGCATCATTTTTACAGATATGAACATCTGTAACCTTAAAAGGTGTTGTAAGAGCTTTGTTATTTGCAGCACTCAAAGTTTGAGTAGTGCGTTCACAATATTTTAAGGGAATAATTCCTTCTTTGACACAGTTCAAATCTGCACCACTGTCAACAAGGGCAATAAGATTATAAATCATAAATTCATTGTTTATGATTAGATCAATTTTTATATACCATTTATGAGTAATAAAAAGATCTATCTTTGATAAAAAGGAATGATCAATAGATTTTCCTTTGGTGGTCATAGCAACAGAATGAACCTGCTGGTCGATTATGTCATCGTCATGCTCGTTTTCACTATCGATTAAACGAGAATGTTCTATCATTTGTTTTTTGAGAATAATCTCATTGTAAGATTTAACATCTTGTTCAATGAGAGTAAGTCTTTGTTGAGTTATATCGTCGTTAGACTTTAACTCTTTGACTTCGTTCTTCAAGAGTTTTAATTCTCTCTGAAGATCGTTTATTGAGACAGTCTTAGGATTAATCCCCTTTCTTCGGGATAAAACCTCTGTCATGGTATATGGAGGGAAACTAGAAGAAGTTTCATGAGTATCATCTTGCAAAATCTCAATAATTTTTGCTTTCACATTTTGGCTAATAGTATCAGTCAAAAGTGTTTCAAGAATTTCTTTTTTATCTTGACTGGTCAATACATTAATTGAAAGACCATTCATCTCGATGATAGATTTATAATAATCAGCTTTACTGTTAATAGTACATGCTTTGCAATCGCAATCAGTACCACAATCAGTAGCAGATTTTATAGAATTAATAGACTCATCACTTGATGAATCAGACTCATAATCAGAATTGATCATGATCTTTAATAGAGTCTTTTTCAACCCTTCATCTTCGATCATATCGATCTTTTGTTTAGTATTACACCTGTTCGAATAGTGGCCAAGTTTACCACATTTAAAGCATTTAACTTTTTTATTCGAACTTGTGTTTTTAGAAAACTTTTTCCTAGTGGAAAATTGTTTTCGTTTGTCATTAGAAAAATCTTTAGGATAATTCCTTTTTGAAGAATATCTCTTCTTTTTATAAGATTTTTCTTTAGAGAATTTTCTTTTGTTATCAGACGGAGGCTTTATAGTTTCCATAGCGAATTGGCTACAAAACTCCCCCAATTGTTTTCTCTCAGATAACCTTTGAGATTTCAATTGATTCCTTAATTTAAGGTCATTACAAAGGGCTAACCCTTCTTGAATACAGGCATTCACAAGGTTACCATAAGTGAAATCACTATATGGAATTATGCCATCATTACTGTTGCGTATTTGCTGTCTAACCTTTTCCGCAAACAGATTAGGAAGACCATCAATGAATTTAGATTTCCAGTGAGCATCATTGGCATCATTTAACTGCATTACTCTGTTTAGAAAAGTATCTTTATACCATCTAAAATACTATACCATTATATATTATGCATATATTACTTATATTATTATATATATTTTGTATTTCTATGCATATACAGTATATGTATATATATAAATACTATACCATTATATATCATGTATTATTTATATATATAGCTATATATGTATATATATGTATATCTATAAATATATACATTTGCATTATTATTATACATATAAATATATATATATTATTATATAAACATATGTTATTAAATACATAAGATATATATATACAATATATATATATATATATATTATTTTACTTTCTTCTTACCATTTATATTTATTATATATATATAAATATGTATATGTATTTATATTATACATATAATATGTTAAGTATATAAATACTATATTTGTATATTTATATTTATATTTATATGCTATAAATATGTATATGTATGAATATATGTACTAATGTATATATGTACTAATTATGTATATATTATGTCTTTACATAAGTATAAATAATAAATACTATATACTATTTAAGGTACACATTATTTAAAATGTTAAATTCACGAACCCTGTATGTCCTGAACAGAGTACACCTACAACGCAGTCAGTGACCCCAGGTCACAGGACCCCTCAGACTTGACTGCAAGTACAGGTCTTTGGCACGCCTAGCTCAGAGAAGTAGGCAAGTATACCTTGCCAAGTTTTTACTGTTTAATTATTAACTGTTGAATGTTATTGTTAGTAAATTTACATATAACAGTATGTATCTGAGACTGCCTCGGGTACCATCAACAAGTACGTTGACAAGTAGTATAACTAACTTAGTCCTTAGCAGACTTACCTGGCAACTGCGAGGGTATCCTAATACCCTCCTAGACCTTAACACCAGTACACGCAACAAGGTTGCACTTCATTTTGGGATACAAGTTTACGTAGTTGATTAGCTACCAGTACGTACGACGTGCATCACGGCTTAGCACAAAATCAGGTAAGTTACGACTTGGCATTAGTTACATTGGGCGGGGAGAACAACTAATAGGCGTATGGGACACCCACCTCTTTTATACAGATACCGCACTCGACGGAGTGATACGGACGTTATATATATATATTATCGTTACCATGCTCTTCGGAGATGGGGAATTGCATAGTGCCCTTGAACGGGGGTATATGTGGCATATACTAGCCAGTTACTACGGTTGGTGAATTACGTCAGCATATGTCTAGCCCACACATTCCCATACGTACTAAAGTTGTCTCACATTGCATTCACTTAGATGGCTAGTACACCCTCTATTTATTTATTCAGTACTTATATACATGGCATGCTTTTATGTATCTTGTTATGTCCCACTAAGGACCTGGTTCCCTTCCAGATTCAGATAAGACATTCTACCCCACAGTGTATGGACCTGGACATGAGACTAGAGATGCCACTGAGGAGGAGTTAGAAGAACTACCATCAGAGTCTGCCTAAGTACACCTGGAGCTGGAGCTACTACCTAGATAGACGCTACCCTAGTCTATCTTATTTTCAGTACTTTTACTATCTTTGTAGTGGGTTTGTTCCTACCAGACTTTATCTGATGTTGTATTATGACATTCAAACTTAGCATCTATATATATTCAGCACTTATTTTCTTGACATATTTTTGTGGATGAGATTAGATTTACCTGTATTAGACTTGTAGTATGTTAGGACAGCGTAGCATGTTCCTTTGGGTCCATTAAATTGAGTAATCCCTTAGTGACGTGTCAGCTGGCCAATGCCACATGGCCTAGTTCCATATACTTTTGGGACTGGGGTGTGACATGGTTTTAGTGGTGGCCCATGCAGGTCCAGTTAATTGCTAGTGGTATGATAACATGCCCAGCAAGCCTGCTATAGGATAGAAATACTAGGTCTCATCCACACTGACTTTATCCTTAAATTTTGCATCCTGCTTGATTATTATATTATTATTTCCTTCGTACTTTTCTAATTATTCTATCTTCTTCAGAAATATGGACATACCCAGTGGACACGCAACTGATGGGGTTGACCAAGCAACAGACCCCTCGTAAGATGTCCAAAGGACCCCAACCACCCCAAGAGACCAGTCCCCGAGAAGGACACTGGTCTATCCGACAATCCCGTACCTTCACCAGAATCCTTCCCAGGAAACCACACCAGCCCAGCAAGAAGGGCAAACTTCCCAAGCACCAACACCGCAGGCGGAGACACCTCTGCCTCCACCTCCAGCCCTCCCAGCCCTGATACCACAGCTTGAGGGACAACCTCAGATATTCCAATTTTTCCAGGCCATGTTGCAGACTCAGTGGCAACAGACTGAAGCCCTGAGACAGTATTTGATGACAGCTCTAGATAGGACAGCTGCCCCAGCACCAGCACTTGTCCAACCAACTGGCACTGTCCGAGGCTTTTGTCGGATGGGCCCGGGAACCTTTTCGGGCAGCGAAACTCCGGAAGAGATCTCAGACTGGATCTCCAACACGAAAATGCTGCTAGAAAGTTCACAGCTTCACCCCGACCTATGGATGATCGCAGTGAGGGCCCAACTAAAAGGAAATACCCATCACTGGTGGAACTCCATAGAGGGCAGCGTCGGCAAGAACCATACTTGGGAGCAATTCCTGGAATACTTCAATACAAAGTACTTCCCAGCCACGGTCAGAAATGTCCTGTATTCCCAGTTCCTGCACCTGGAACAAGGAAATATGACCATCGACGCCTACGATGCAGAATTCAGTCGACTTAGTCGATTTGGGGCCATCCTGATACCTAACGAACTGGAGAAGGCCATGAGGTTCCATCACGGCCTTAACTTCGAGCTCCAAGGGTATACGATGACGCAGTCGATGATCTCCTACGAGGAGGTTCTTTCAGAGACAAGAATACAATAAGCTATTGGCCGAGGAGCAAGACACTTTAACCCCACCATACCAGCCAGAAATCAGCCCGGAGCAGGAGGACCAATCCGTCACCCGGGAAATCAGACACAACACAAGACGGGGCCATATCAAAACAAGGAACTTCTGACTTGTCACCATTGTGGCAATAAGGGACATTATGCCAAAAACTATCGAAGGAAGCATGGACTATGCCTGATATGTGGAGAAAGTCAACATATGGCCAAAGACTGCCCACAGCACAGGGAGGCAGCACCCCAGAACGGGCAAAGACCAACAACACCAGCCCAGAGAATGCTACCCTCTACTGGAGGTCAGCATCCCCCAGCGTCTGGAAGATTTCAGAGGGCACCACCCTTGGCTACCCAGGAAACGCAGTACAACCAAGCCAGACAATAGACCGAATGGCAAAAGCACGGACAGGCCTTTGCACTAGCAACAGTTGCAGAGGAGCCGGAAGGTGAAACTATTACAGGTACCATTTTAGTTGCGTTATTACCTGCAACCGCATTATTTGATTCTGGCGCTACACTATTTTTCATATCTAGTAGTTTCGTAGCCATGCACAAACTAGTCACTTCCCTACTGCCTAAGTGCTGGAAAATTCTTACCGGAGTAGGCATCATACCAATTACCCACACTATTAAAACACGCTCGGTAGTCGTGTATAGTAGAGTAATAAGAGCGCGATTCTTTGTACTTCCAATACCAAACTTTGACATGGACTGGTTAAGCCAGTACAAATGCTATACTAGACTGCCAGAAGAAAAGCGTCATCTTTAGACCACCAGGTTACCCGGAGTTCAAATACATACAGGTATAGATAATACCTAGAATAGCAAATCATAGTGGTTAACCCTAGTTACTTGGTGACTTACAGTGTCCGACCTAAATTATTTTCCCACCCTCTAGATAATAATCAGGACTAAGCTAAAACAGATAGGTAGATTGCTAGACATTAATTGATAGGCTCAAACCTATGAATGAAGTGATAGCTGAGTACTACAGGTAGTTACCAAATTAGATTGAAGAAAAAAGTATCGACAGATATTAGCCTTGAGTTGGATATCGTGAACTACCAATAATGTACGACCAGTTGTAAAACTGATGGTACCCATATAGTTTGGATAAAGGGTACGCATAGAGTAAAGTAGGAGAAACCTCAGGTTCAAGGAAAAAGGGTAGAGTGGCAACAAGATGAGGTTCGCGACAAGTACCTGACCTGAATTGATCGTTCGTACGATGGAGAAGGTAAAGAAGATCCAAGGACACCTGCGAGCAACACAGGACAGACAGAAGCACTGGGCAAACATACATCAACGACCTCTAAAAGTTTCAAGTTGAAAGAACATGTGTTTTTAAAGATCTCACATACCCGAGGAACTATCAGACTTGGGAGAAGAGGAAAACTGAGTCCGAGGTACATCGGACCCTTCGATGTGCTGGAACGCATCGGAGAAGTTGATTACAAGCTAACCATACCTCAGACATTAGAAGGAGTACATGACGTCTTCCACATATCTCAACTAAGGAGGTACATTCCAGACACAAGTCATGTGCGGGACCATTCCGAGATCACCGTCGGCCCAAGCTTATCATACCAGGAGGAGCCCATAGAGATACTAGATCGAAACGAGAAGGTGTTGCGAGGCCAGACTATCCCTCTAGTTCGTATTGCATGGAGACATCATGCACCAGGCGAGTCAACCTGGGAACGAGAAGAGGATATTCGACAGCGTTTCTCCCATCTATTTCCAGACCAGGGTATGTCCTAATATTTCAAATCAACCTTTAGTTCTCATTATATGTCTGTTTTTATTTCGATGACGAAATATTCTAAGGAGGGTAGATTGTAAACTCCCTCGACCAGATTTCAGCTTTTAATATTAATTTAGGATTATTTTACCAATTTAGGATTTATCAGATTTTTATTTATTTATTTTGCTTACATATCATATTGACTTGTGCACATGTCCATCACCTAATTAATTAAAGCATTACACTGACTGTTATCCCCAAACAAAGTTCACATACCTCTCCTAGACATGTTAGTCTATTTTTCTGAACTTTGTGCAACTCCCAGATACTCTATTTTGAGCCTCGTTTTAGTCGCACAAATATCGTTACAAACGTCCGTATTTATTTTCTATTTAATTTCCTGATCTATACCCATCTTTGTTCCCATAAAGAATAGAGGCCCAACAGGCACCCGTTTTGTCCAAACAAAAATACGATAATATTATACACTGAGCATACTACATTTAGTATATTGACACCGCAATAAAATTATGGCCCTACCTGCCTCTAAATAATTAGAGAACACTGTACGCATTAATTATTAATTAATTAATACGGTGACCCGTATCACCCAGAAACCAGGCCCAGCCCCTGCCCAGGCTCACCCCCACCCCCTCAGGGCCCTC
Source organism: Iris macrosiphon (assembly GCA_036927795.1). Lineage (NCBI taxonomy): Eukaryota > Viridiplantae > Streptophyta > Magnoliopsida > Asparagales > Iridaceae > Iris > Iris macrosiphon. The sequence continues at coordinate 176,452,464 of JAYESA010000011.1, read as the reverse complement.
CCACAGCTTTTCCCTACAGTTCGGTGAATTTTAGCATTTTTAGGAATAGGATATTTTTCCAGACAAATTACGTAATTACGCAATTTCCCAATTAATAGGACTTTATGCAATTTATGAAATTGAAGGGGTTTTTTGCAAATTTCAGTGTGAGGTGTCACCCCCTATTGTCCGTGAACGTACACCGTCCATTTGGCAATGGGGACCACCTAAAAATATCAGGAAAATATACTAAAATATATAGATAATTAAATTACATAAATACCCCTAAATAATTTCCTATTTACAAAAATACATAAAATCCTAAACCTATATAAACTACCCCAGCCCCCCCCCATTCCGAACTCACCCCACCACCAGCTCCGCCACCTTCCGCCCACCGGACCTCCGCCGAACGCCTCGCCCCTCCCCCAGCTCCCTGCCGGACCACTGCAGCTCCGCCCTGGCCGCCGCCGGCAGCCCCCGCAGTGCCCCACACCCCTCTCTTCCCCACAGCACCCCCGACCACCCCGACGCCCCTCACCGCCACCTCGGCCACCGTGGACCACCGCCACCACCCACATCCGCTTTGCCCCGACAACCTCCACCGAACTGACCCGCCACCACCGCCCCACGACCACCCCAGCCGCCGCCATCTCCCCCGCAGCGTCCCCCGACCCTCCCCCGACCACTGCATATGTGGCATATACTAGCCAGTCACTACGGTTGGTGAATTACGTTAGCATATGTCTAGCCCACACATTCCCATACGTACTATAGTTGTCTCATATTGCATTCACTTAGATGGCTAGTACACCCTCTATTTATTCAGTACTTATATACATGGCATGCTTTTATGTATCTTGTTATGTCCCACTGAGGACCTGGTTCCCTTTCAGATTTAGATGAGACATTCTACCTCACAGTGTATGGACCTGGACAGGAGACTAGAGATGCCACTGAGGAGGAGTTAGAAGAACTACCATCAGAGTCTGCCTGAGTACACCTAGAGCTGGAGCTACTACCTAGATAGACGCTACCCTAGTCTATCTTATTTTCAGTACTTTTACTATCTTTGTAGTGGGTTTGTTCCCACCAGACTTTATCTGATATTGTATTATGACATTCAGACTTAGCATCTATATATATTCAGCACTTATTTTCTTGACATATTTTTGTGGATGATATTAGATTTACCTGTATTAGACTTGTAGTATGTTAGGACATCGTAGCACGTTCCTTTGGGTCCATTAAATTGGGTAATCCCTTAGTGACGTGTCAGCTGGCCAATGCCACGTGGCCTAGTTCCATATACTTTTGGGACTGGGACATGACATGTTTCGACATACTGACCCTCGTTGAAATAGGTTCTCCGCACCAAGGCGAACCGAGTGAGGAGCTGAAGTCGTCTTCCCAATCCAGTCCAACTGTAGGCGCATCCTCTGATAGCCCCACTTTTGAAGTACTTGAAGAAAGAAGCTTGCAACCCAAGCATAATGCAGCTTCGTAGCAAAGTCGTCCTCCAGCCCGGAGGTCTATATCATTTTGAAGTTTAGTAAAGGGATGTAATGTACAAGACTGCTATCTTATTTTGAGTCAACACTTTTGTAAGCCCGTACGTCAAATTAGCTGACTCGTTCAAGAGTTTGTAATAGATGTTCATTATCAATAAAGAGAACTTTTCCATGTTTCAAATCTGTGTTTCAATTTATCTGCGTACTCTGAATATGTGCTCGTTATGCAAAATATTAAAGCCTTGTGTGGGCGCAACCCCAGGCCCGCATGATTCGGGGGACGCCCCAATGATTCTACGGAATCGGGTCGTGACATGCATCTCAGACTCCATGAAGACAAAGTATTGTTGTTACAACTGAAGTAGCTCTCTCCAACCAAGTGTGGGCCACGTGTCAAAATTGATCAAGTCACGCCCGCAAAGGACGAGAACCACCCAGATCTTCAAAAACAAAAAATCCCAACAAGCGCCCACGTGGCAGCTTGGCCTGCTCACGGATACAGTTGTACCCTGTTAGGAAGGTACACATTGCACCCTCTAGCATCCATGCGGTCTAACTTATGTGCACCCAAGGATGACTATATATACCTGTGTAACATGCCTAAATGATACACACAGAGAGGGACATACAAAGAACAGCAAAGGAGAGGAGAAAGAGCAGAAGAGAGCTTCTTCACCCTGCATCAGACCGTCAAAGGAGTAAAGGAGCCGCCATAGCACTCTTTGTCCATTGTCACACCCCAGAATCAAATATTTGTACTTAGATTGTATGTCTATGACATCTTTGTACTTTTTTTATTTATTATCGAACCAATCAATTTTAATGGCAAACAAGGTGGCGACTATGTTGGGGACTTCTTTCTCCTCTGATGAGAAAGTTGTGGCATAATCCGACGCAGCCATGATCGGGTCAATTCAAAGAATGTTGGTGGTCTGCTTCGACCAGCAGGCTTTCGAGGACATGCTCTCCGGGGACAGCGCGTGTCCTTCTCCAAGGCTAGCAAATTCTAAGAAGACCCGCAGGACATGGGTTGCAAAGGCCGTTGTGTCTTATCCAACTGCGGAGTAAGCGCTCCCCATATCTCTCTCTACCGTAGGGACCGCACATCATGCGTCCACCGATTATGCGGTAGCCTCTTCCAACCAGAAGAATTCTGAGCACTTGAAGACCCGCATGACGTGGGTAGCTAAGGCCGTTGTGCCTCACCCAACTGCGAAACATGCTCTCCCTGTCTCTCTCTCTCTCTGATACTGAAGATGTACAGGATGCGTCTGCTCAGGCTATCCCTGCTCATTCGACCTCCTTACCTGAAAAGGAGAATGCTCAGTGTCACGATCCGCACCCGATGTAGGGATGCAAGTCGAAAACAACGCCCAGCCTACGCCGTAGAATCGGCGGTAAAACGCTGTCTTAGTCTACTATACTATCTAAAATCTCACAATAATATAAAGTCTGCCAATAAAATCTCAACACAAAACTCAATCACATTCTAAAGCACGAGAAGATATCAAGGAAGTCTAATATAACTATCCATTCAATATATATAAACAATAATAGAAACAATATCCAATCTCATACTCTATGTCGAAAACAAATCCGGTACCAAATGCTAAAGAGACTAACTATGAAAACTAATGATCCGAATAAACCTTCCGGCAATCACTTCAGAACTAGTGGATCCAAGTCTGCACCATCTATAAGTCGAAGTCCATAGTATGTCGGACACCAATCTCTCGGATCCTCTGAAAAATATTTTCCAGTCAGGAATGGAGCAAAGTACATACCTCTGAAAGCAGTTCCAATAACATAATCGAGCATATATAACAAGCAATAGAAAAAGGATACAAGATGCACAAGTAATAAGAATGTATAATACAGGAAGAACAGGCAATAAGCACAATAAGAACTGAAAAGTAAATACGAAAAATAAACTACAAGTAGAAAACAAGAATACTAGCTATGTGATTTAGAGTGCAAGTTCGTTATGTGATCGGCTTAGGTTGCACATGAGGTAAAAAGGTAACTCCATTATATGTGAGGTGTATAATCTACATGCACATGAGATCAAGAGGGCTTTGATCACATAACCAACTCCTACTCCCCCTCCCCAACCAATATTGTCACGCCCCAGTCCCAAAATACCTTGGGACTAGACACGTGGCAATGGCCAGCAGTACGCACCGATGGACCAACCCAAGATAATGGATCCATCAGGGCATACTTAAGCTGTAAAACAAGTCTACGACAATCATGGCACAACTGATCTCATCCACACAAGATATAAAATATGATCCACAGAATAAATAAGGAATGTAAATCATCAGCAAGTCTCACAAAGTACTTCGGGGAACAACCCGATAAATATCTAGTACAATGGTTCCACAGACCAGAAAATAAAAGACTGAAATAAATAATAAAACTGAGCATGAACATGGATGCTCAAGAGAAGTCTTCAGCTAAGACCTCATCCTCAGATGGTGGTACAGCTCCTGGATCGGCTACTCCTGCTGCGGTCCCGTATACCTCGAGATAAACCACGTCTGCAAAATCTGGAGACAAAATCCATATCCAGGTCCTCAGGGGACATAGCAAGGTACAGAAAATAATACAAGCCAGAATATAAATAGTGCAGCAAATAATGAAGTAAGCATGGTAAGTATGTAACATCTGTATAAATGCAAGAGAGAAAATCAACAGTACTCAGGTTGAACAACTACAAGCTCTGTGTAGGGGAGCCGGTAGCAGTGGTGTCAAGAGGTGGTCTAGCTCAGCGGGAGACTGAGTAGCCGGCATAACATAATCAACCTGTAGCCTGTGGGTCTCTCCAGCAATAGATGGAACAATAAGGGAATACTAAAATAACCAGATAAGTGATATGCAAGATGAGAGCAGCACTAGAGCTCAGGCTGAAGCATACTACAAGCTCTGTGTAGGGGAGCCGGTAGCAGCAGTAATAATGAGTAATGGGCCAAGCTTGGGCTTCAGAGTCTTGGGCCTCACAGTAGTAGGGGTGTATATATATGATCAGCCTGTAGTCTGTGTGTCTCTCCCCACCCAATGTAACCACGCAAATCATGAACATAACGTCTCACGTCCATGTCAGCGGAGTCATATCTAATGCACAAGTCATAATGTATATAGAATATAGAATCTAGGTCAAGTCCTGTATCCTATACAGAATCACCACGAATATCTCGAGAAGATCCTGTCTCATGATCAGTGTCCTGTGTCCTGGGTCAAAGTGTACTTGGTAAGACAAGTACGAGAATATAAAGTGTCACGTATGTCCATATCTAAGTGACATTACCCAACACCGCGTACGATGTGGGCACCCGACTGATAATTGGACGCTAAGTATGTCAAACGGTCCTAGGTTAAGCATGCATAGTAAATATATGAAGTAAGAAAACTAGGTAACAATACTGCAGAGATGGCAAGGTACACTTGCCTGATGTTTGAATATCAACTGTCGTCCTGGTATCGGTGGATCCGGTAGGTACTACTCCGAAAGCTGTAATAAATATCACCAACCATCTCAGAAGATGTCAAATAGCTGGAAATGCCTGTCCTTACGTCCAATTTGGACACAGGGGCAAAAAGGTCATTTTCGGGCCAAAGTGGGGTCCACGTGTGGCCCACTTTGCACCGAAAAGCGTACCGAGGGTAACAGTCTCTAAATGGGACAAACTATGGGTCAAACCACTCTAAATGTCAATACGATCCCAACGGTATGTCCAAATTTGGATTCCGATGAGCCGAACATAATTTGGTCCAAAAAGTCAACTGTGGGGCCCGCCAATTGGCGATCTGGTCAACCGTCTCAGAAATGCGTAAAAATTGGGTCACAGGACCAGCGTGTTACTACGAGTCTAGTGGCGCAAATTTAGTCGTAATCTGACAAGCGTGCACAAAATACGCGCGAGTTCCACAAAAGTGGCGACACGGAATGTATTCGCGGATACGGCCTGATTCCGGCGCGCACACGCGTCCAAATCAGTTCCCACAAATTTTCACGTATCCGATTATGCTGCGTGCACCATTCGGTACACTTGGCACACGGCGGGGCGGTCCCGTTTGGCGGGGCGCGCTCCGATCTCCAACTTTTAGAAAACCGGAAAAAGTGGGTGCGCGCAGTTTTGTGACGAATACAATTTTGTCCACAGCAACTAATAGCACAAAGTTATTATACAGAAAATAAACTAGGTCATGTAATCTACAGGTATCAAAAAGAATCACCGAATTCGGATCTCTGTGGTGGGAGATACGAACTCGGCAATATGGGTGGTCATTCTGGAATTCTGCGATTGCAGAATTCCGTCTGCTCGCGCTGACTTGGGCGCTATTTTTCACCTAGGGGCACACGTTATCCGAGGTTGACTATAAAACAAGTATTGGAGAGGGTTAAGGGAAGATCATACCTATGAAAACGGAACGGCGTTTGGATGTGCGAGTCGACGGAAAATTACGTCGGGGCGAAGGTGCCTCGAGTGGGAAACTGCAGTTCGCGAGGTCGGCGTCGACGGGATGGTTGGATGGCTTGGGGAGGCTTCTCTGGCTGCGATGACGGCTCTAGATGGGAAGAGGAAGTCTGGAGTTTCTAGGTTACGGTTTTGAGAGAGCTAACTATATATATATATGTTATATATTAAGAGAGAGGGGAATGAGCGGGTTGGAATCCGCGGGATAGCCGAAGGGTGTAGCCTGTGATACTAACTAGGATGGGTCGGGTTTTCCCTGTTGGCGCTGAAGGGGGTCATTAAAGGGGGCGGTCAGGTTTTAGCAACAACAAGTTGCTAAGAGTCTAAGCAAATGCAAAAGTGCTTGCTTGCTTAATATACTTAGTTATTATTATATTATTATTATTGTTATTAATATTAGTACTATTATTATATACTTATTTAATTCCTTTCTTTCTTTAAATAGATATATATACATATATATTTGTATATATATATATATTCACACATAAGAAAATTTATATAATAGGGTATTGCACATCGTTAGGCTAGCAACTGCTCAAGGGGTCTCCTACATGGAATAAATTACGAAAAATTCCTGATGGTCCCACAAGTCCTCTAAGTGCCCGAACACCTAACATAAAAATTATTAAAATCCATTTCTCCTATTTGGACCTAATTACTACAATTTAATTAATAAATAATAAATAAAGGGTATATACGATTTTCTAGGAAGGGGATTTTACAAATACTCATGGATCCAATCACGACACGTTACGTATATGATCACGATATAGTCACACTAGCACACGAAATAGTGGATGCACAAGAAGCACATGAAAGTCAATACCCGATGCACACGATGAAATACATGTGACTGGGTACCCGTTGCACACGGTAGGGGATAACACCTCCTGACAGGATCCATATAGCACCAGTCCGTGAAATCACTGTGTCGAAAATCAATGTATACAATTCTAGAACATACATATATACAATATTATGAATTGAAAACAATCAGAGAAATGTACTCGCCTGTGGTCCAGAGCAATGAATGTCAAACTGTCCGACCTGGTGTCACACAGACCTATATATGGAATATTGCATTAATATAAGGTTCTGGAAAGAAAATAAGTTAAACTAGTCAACTTCTAGGTCAACAAGTCAATTCTAAGTCAAAAGTTAAACTAGGTCAACTCTAAGTCAAACAGGTCAAAATATAGTCAAACTATGGTCAACTCTAAGTCAAACCGGTCAAACTATAGTCAAACTATGATCAACTACATATTTCTAGGTTGCATAAGTCTAACTCAAAGATATTGGGCTCACACACTATGAATCTAGGTCATACAAGCTACAACTTAGGATACTAAGATACCGTATCTCAGGATACGCAAACAATATGTAAATATCGCATATCTATAATAAAGCAATATTAAATATATAAATCATAATTACAAATGCTAAATGATTATCATGGTTTTGAACCAACTTGGTATCGCAATAGTAAACCTCTATCTTGATACCCAAACCCAATACCTTGGATATCCTTAATACCTTGGCATTTACCTTGGTATCTCAAGGTAATGTCATTCTAGTATATATATATTAACTATCCAACTATAACTATAAACTACCATGTATTTAGTATTTATAACATACTATATACCTTATTTTAGTCACCTTAATACCAATCCATAATTAGTTTACAACTATCATATTACTATGCCAATACTTACTACTCATACCTTGGTATATCTTGATACTTACCTTGGTATCTCAAGGTAATTGCCAAAACTTTATATATGTACTAACTACCCAACAATAATTACATATATCAATCCAATATAACTCTAGTACGTACTAATAGAATAAATACTAACTACCAACTACACACTAACTATTAATACATATATACGTACATACATTCCTAAAAATATATAATATATAAAAGATACTCATAACCATTGATAACTAAAATATACTAACTTACTCAATAATATTATGTGCTACAACTAAATATATATATATATATAGTATAATACAAATAGCAATTAGGAACATATTTATATATATATTTATTACAATATATATATATATTTAAATACATATATATAACCCACCATATATATTTATATAATATATATTTAAATACATATATATAACCCACAATATATATTTATACAATATATATTTAAATACATATAATCCACAATATATATATTTATATAATATATATTTAAATACATATATATAATCCATAATATATATTTATACAATATATATATAAAACTATATATATAACTATACATACACTTATACATAGTAAATTGTATAAAATACCACATAGTAACATACACACACATACATATTAATATGTATATATAACTATACATATATGTAAACGTATATAAAATCATACACTATATAAATACATAACAATATATAATACAACTTTATATATAACCACATATAAATATATCTACTATATTATATATACATATACTACCACTTATAAATATATATCTACATGTAGAAAAATAGCTACATAATAAATATACACATATAGTATATGCATAGGTACATAGATCTAAGACACAATATTACATAAATATATATACACAATATTATATATATATATATATATATATATATATATATATATATATATATATACACTTCTCCATGAAATAAGAACACAAAAAAATTAGATCTACAATTAAATTGCACATACATGGACCGTATCACCCCGTATCCCACTAGATTTAGGATACGCATGCGACACGAGTCCACCACACATCCAAACGTACCCCGAAGGACACGAACAAGTCATATATATTATTTATGAATAATACGAAGAGTCAAATATAAATTTACGTGTCCGTGTCAAAATGTGACATGCTCAAAGTCCCGTGTCGGAGGGAAAATCTCCAAATTAACACGTATCACCAAATTGATGGGATACGACCTACACGTACCCAATTGTGGATACGCTAGCCCCAAACACACAAGCACATGCCAAATTGATCTATAGGATCAATTGACACACACAACAAATATCAATTTCGGAATTTCCCAAAAATTGACACAAAAAGTACCATAACTTTCTCAATAGGCCTCCTATGAACACAAAACCAAAACCTATGGGTAGTCTATGCATATGGTTGATTTTTTATGGTTAAATCTTAGATTTAGAACCTAAATTAAGGGAAAAAACTAAATTATAACTATTAGAAGATGGATTCCCAATGAACACCTCCAAAATTGGGTGAAATGGCCTCCAACTTGTAGATCCTTGCTCCTCTTTGTAGATCCATGCTTCCTCCTTATAGATCCTTGCTCTAATAGCCTCCAATGGTGATTGGAAAATAATTGGGTGAAAATTTGGTAGGGATTTGGTTGAGGAAATTTTCTAGATCTAGATTTGGAATGAAAAATGAAGAGAGAGAAAGTTTTTATCCCATTTATATAGGCCTCACTTGCCCCCCTCCCTCAAGATATTATGTAAAGTCTAAAATACCCCTTGGGGCCTCTCATGAAGAAATTAATTAAGGAGGGAAGCTTCTAGTCTAATGGGACATAAATTAATCATCCTCCTAATAATTGGCTTCTAATTACTGGGCTCAATTCTAACTAGAATTAAATGTTGGTCCATGAGTCTAAACTAAAACTAGTTGGTCCACTAACATAAGTCCAAAAATAAATCTAACATGCTAATAATAATAAATAATACATAAATAAAAATTTAACATGTACAATATTTAATTAATTACCAAATGACTAAAATATTCTTTTCCTAGAAAATATGGTAGTGACACTCATCACCCGAACTCTGGTAGAGTAAAAACAATACGATGCCAAGAGTTTGGGGGTCGATGCGCAGCCCATGTGGCCACTACGAAGGATGTAGAGAAGAAAGCAATAAGCGGCCTCCAACTTAGGCCGCATGCATCTCTGACACTCCAGAAGCTCTGTCTTTGACAAAATCTCATCCGGCCGTGCTTCCATGTGCCGCTTTGAGGAAAATCAAACTTGGACTCTTCGTACTATGCGCCGGGGCATGCTAAGTCGAAGAAGTCTAGGGCAGTGCAAGCCCGTCAAGTTCAAGCAACTGCCTATTTTAGCTGGCCGTCAGCGGATACCGCTAACCGTTATGCGCTCCCCTGATGGAAAGTTGTATAAGACCGACTCATGCGTCCAGCCCGCATCGACAAATGAGCAGGGGTCCATCTCAAAAGTTTTTCACTGACGATCCGAGAAAAGTTTTTTTTGAACCCCTAAATCAGGGAACAAAAGCAGCACCCACACACCCATGCGCTCGGTCTACCCATGTTCACAAAAAGGGTGCAAAGGTGAACCAACCCTCATCGGACTTGCGCAGCATGAACAATCGTAAGTGCAAGATGAGGGAGACAACTACGACGCGTGAAGTATGTAAACACCCGAATTTTTCAAAATTTAAAAATAAATTTTGGGGATTTTTCTGAGATTTTTTTACTAATTAAAATAAATGTTTTTCTGGAACTAAATAAATTTTTTTTATTATTAAATATTAAAATATTATGAAAATGATATTTTTGAGTGTTAAATAAATAATTAGACATTCTGTAATTTTTCTGGAATTTATTGGACCCAGAACTATTTTTAAAGACCAAAAAATTAAGTTTTTAAGTTAAACCAAAATAAATCATTCTGAACCAAATTGAACCATGTTGAACCGAACCAAAATAAACCAACCAGCCCTTATCGGGTCGGATCCAGACCCGTTAAATAAAATCCAACCCGACCCATTTTACTGCTACAGTAGATGGAATACCCCGACTCTCCGCCTTCCTTAAACCACCGCCGATCCCTCGCCGCCCGTTCACCCCCGCGGCTGATCTGTCTCCCCAACCGCTCACCTTCCCGACTGACCACCTCCCCACAGGCCGTCTTCTCCCCTCCCTCAACGGCCGACCCGCCCTCCTATATAAACCCCCGACTCTGGCACCCCCACACCATCGCCACCAGCCATCACCACCTTCTTCTTGCTGCCACCACGCCACTCCGGCATCACCCTCCGACCTCGACAGCGCCACCAAACCTGAGCTCCCCTCCGACGGCGACTCCTCCGTCTCCCCGCAACAACCGCACAATGCCGCCGGCCGGGCCGTGCCTCGTCGCGACCCTCCCAGTACACGAACCTCAGTGAGGTACCCCGCTTTCCCGCTTGCATAACTTTCTGTGCATTGATCCGATTTCTGTTCTGTCGAATCGTGCGCATAGACCGCGTGATCCTCTCGAAACTCGTGCAAATAGTTCAGGGTATCGTGTCTTGTGTCAGTGGCAAACTGTAACGCAAAAACCAGGAAAATATTCCTAATTTCTGAAAATTCAAAATTTGTCCCGAACTCCCCAGTTCACGACCGTTTTGCGACCAACCTGATAAATGTTTTCAAAATTTGCTTGAACAGTTATTTAGGCCACTTAACCAAGTTTAAAACTAATATTTTAGTTTATTTTATTATGCTGTAATTTGCTGTTATTCGAGGGTAAAAATGACCAAAAAAATTGGTTATTTAAAAATCCTATTTTTCCAAAACTGGGTGCGCCCTGCTAAACGAGACGACTTGGTCGCGTGTGAACTTTAACGAAAGGTGCGCACCGTTAATACGAACGTATAGGATTTTGCGAAAGTTGATTTGGATGTGCGTGCACACCGAAATCAACACGTATCCGTCGACAAACTCCCGTATCGGCCCTGTTCTGAAACTTGTTGTAACTTCGTGTACTCTCGTCATTTCAAAATGAAACTTGTGCCATCGGACTCGTAGCAATATGCTAGTCCTGTGACCCAAGTTTGGTTTGATTCTGAGAATGTTGACAAAATCCCGTATCGTGGGTCCCACGGCTCCACTTGACGGACGATTTTGTGATCGGCTCATCGAAATCCAGTTCTGAACATTCCGTTGGGTTCATATCATCGTTATAGAATGTAGACACTAAGTTTAATAAATTTGAAGAATATTTTCTCTGGCACATTTTTTGGTGCGAAGCGGGCCACATGTAGACCCCAACTTTGACCAGAAACTGTCAATTTTTGCCCCTGTGTCCAAATTGGACTTATGGACAGACAATTCTAGCTATTTGATGTCTTCTGAACATGATGGTAATATTTATTTCAGCAATCGGAGGAGTACCTGCAGATCCCGCTGATACCAGAGCAGCAGTTGGAATCCAAACACCAGGTAAGTGTACCTTGCCATACTTGGCAGTAATTAATTTCATATTATTCTCTTGATCTATTCCTGTGATATATATGTTCAGACCTAGGACCGTATGACATTACTTAACGTCCGAATAATATTCGGGTGTCAAAGTCGTACGCGAAGTTGTGTAACGTCACCTAGAGATGGATATGGAGACCCTATACATTTTTCGTGCTTGCATCATCAAGTACGTCATACCATAGGACACTTGACACTGTTCATGGGACCCGAATCTTTCTGAGATATTCATGGTGATTCTGTATAGGTTACATGAATTGTGACATAGATATTGCATATGCATAGCTATTATTATGACTTGTTGCATCAGTTAGAGGTCATGATCTTGCGTGACATGGACATGAGACGTCGTGGACATGAGACGTGTGATTACATTGGGTGGGGAGAGACACACAGGCTACATGTTGATTATATTATTACGGTGCCGTAGCCACTCCGAGCTAGGCTCCTACATGATATTACTGCTAACCCCGGCTCCCGATACAGAGCTTGTAGTAGTCTCAGCCTGAGTTCTAGTAATGCTCTCATTTTGCATATCACTTAGCTGGTTATATAGTTTACCCTATTGATACATTTTTATATACTGTATTTATTTGGCTTGAGTTATTCTTATACCTTGCTATGTGTCACGTCCCAGTCCCAAAATACGTAGGACTAGGAGTACGTAACACGTCCAGCCGTATGTACATGAACTCCAATATATGGAAACCTTACACACACGTACGCTGTTTATGAATATCCAATCCACTAGTGGTAATATACTGTCACAACAAGTCACATGCAATCTATATCTCATCCACAGCACAATAGTCAGTAGAAAAAAAAGCTGAATAACAACTGGATATCCAAAATGAGTATCAAGTCTGATAGTCGGGTGGAAACAAATCCACTACAAAATGACTATTCTGATGTAGCAAAATATCTCTAAACAACGTTAATAAATCATAGATACTCTGAGGGTAAGATCTCCTCAGTCAGGTACGTAGAGTCAGGTCCAGGCCCGTACTCTTGTGGGTACTCCTGCTCGTCCATATCTGGAAAGGAACCAGGTCCTCAGAGGGACGTAACAAGATACATAAAATATGCCAATAAGTACTGAAATATAAACATCCAATGGTTCGCCTAACCGTCTAAGTGAATGCAGTTTGAGAACAACTTTCCACCAAGTGGGCTATCTGGCTAAAATATGGGATTGGCGTGACCCTGCTCGGAGAATCAGGAGCCTCAAAGCATGTCGTCTTTTGAACGACAGAGGCCGCCAGTAATATATAGTGGTCATCATCACCCTGTAAGCCCCTGATTTCAGAATTGTTAATTTAGATTTTTCTCTGCAATTTTTCGGGATTTCTCTGCTATTAAAACCTAGGCCTTTGGCAATTTAATGATTTTTAAATTTGGTTAATTCAAATTAAAATATTATGGAAATAATATTTTATGGTATAAAATGGAAAATCGGACATGGGGTAATTTTCTGCGGATTTATTGGACTCCGGAAACCCAGTTTAAAGTCCTGAAACCCGAAGTACATTAAACCGAATTTAACCCGTGCCAACGCCCGAGCATCCCTATGGGAGCTGAAGCCCAAGGCCGAGGAGCGTTGAACCAGCCCAAATCCTAGGACAAACCCAAGCCCAAATTTCTGCATGTATAAATGCCTATTTTCCTAGTTTTCTCCAAAAAGAAAAAAAAGAAAAGAAACAAAGAAATAAATCCCAAAATCCCTAATTCTAGCCCTAACCCTAGCCGCCAGAGGCCACCCTTTCCTGACTCCCTCCGGCCGACTTCACCGACTCCCGCGGCGGCTCCGGCTGCAGCGCCGCCGACTCCGGCCTCCGCCACTCCCCCGCCTGATCTCAACAGCTGCTATCCCCCTCGATCACCGCCGCCCTCTTCTTCCTCCATCCTCTCCTTCATCTCCCACCACTTGCACACTCAACACCACGCTCCGCCCCACTCTTCGACCCACAGCCCTCGACACCCTTGCTCCTCCGCCTAGCCGTGCCCTAACCCCCGACCACGACGAAAACCCCTTCCTCCTTCATCAAGCTTCCCTGACCCTAGACTCCGGCCGCCGTCCCCCTCAGCTCGACTCCGCCGCCGGCACCCTCCTCTCCGTCAGGCTGTCCCCGAGATCCCCTCCAGAAAACCCTCGCCCTCCTCCTTCTTCCCAGCCGACATGTTCCGCCCCTAGCCCAGCCACCTCGAGCCCCGACCACCGACCGGAAAACCCCGCGCTGGCCAGCACTTACCGGCCGCCTCGACCAGCGAGCCTCCCCGCATGCCGTTTCTCTAGCAGTTCCTCCCCGGAGCACACACCCTCTCCTCCTCCTCCCCCCCCGGATCTCTGCTAGCCTCCGACGACGTCCCAGCACCTCCCCGACGAGTCCCTCCAGCGATTCTCTCGGTGAACCAGAGCCCTAGCCCTAACCCTAGCCTGGACTCGGCAGTGGACAACGGACACAGCCTGGATACAGGACTCGGTCGACGCAGGACGCAAAGTAGGACTCGGACACGGCTCGACACGTGGAAATCAGTCTTCACGGAGCCCTGTTCAGGTAGCGTTTCCTCTCTCTCCGTAATTCCGTTTTAGATTCCATCAGTTGCATCATGTAGACTGTATGACCCTCTCGGTGCCCGTGTAAACCGCTCGGGGCATCGCGTCCTGTGGCGATCGTAAACCGCGATCCAAAAATAGGAAAAACAACGCCCTGTTTCACCCCGGAACTGAGTGCGCCCCGCCAAAACGGGACGACTTGGTCGCACGCGATCTTTACCAAAACGTGCACGTCGTTGATACGGTCGTGCAGGATTTCGCAGAAGTCGATTCGGATGTGCGTGCACACCGGAATCAACGCGTATCCGCCGACGACACCCCGTATCCGACCTTTCTGGAATACGTCGTAACTTGGTGTACACACATCGGATCGAGACGAAACTTGCGTCATCGGACTCATAGTAATACGCTGGTCCTGTGACCCAAGTTTGGTTCGATTCTGAGAACGTTGACAAAATTGCGTATCGTGGGACCCACAGGCTCCACTTGACTGGCGATTTTGTGATCGGCTCATCGAAATTCAATTCTGGAAGTTCCGTTGGGTTCGTATCATCGTTCCTGAATTGTTGACACTAAGTTTGATGAATTTAGAGACCTTTGTCCCTGACATATTTTCGGTGCAAAGCGGGCCCACATGTGGACCCCGCTTTGACCGAAAATGTCATTTTTGCCCTTGTCTCCAAATTGGACTCAAGGACAGGCGTTTCTAGCTATTTGATATTGTAAACTCCCTCGACCAGATTTCAGTATTTTAATATTATTTTTAGTTAATTAGAATTAGTGCAACTTTTTAAATTTATTTATTATATATTCTATTGATTGTGCACCTATTTATTACACAATAAATTAGGGCACCACACTAGCTGTTAGCCCTAAACTAATTTCACATCCCTGCCCTAGACTTGCTAGACTACATTTTCTGTATTTTTAGCAACTTCCAGAAACCTCGTTTTGTGCTTCGTTTTAGTCGCACAAATATCGTTACAAACGTATGTATTTAATCCCTATTTATTTTCTGCCTCTTTACCCACCTCTGTACCCTAGAGATTTGAGGACCAGTAGGCATCTGTTTTGCCCAACCAAAAATACGATAATATTCTACACTAATTGTATTACAATTATCGTATTGACACCGTAGAAAAATTATGACCCTAACTGCCCTTAAATAATTAGTGAACATCGTGCGCAGTATTTATTAAATAATAAATACGGTGACCCGTATCACCTAAGAAATCAGACCCTGCATCTGCCCAGACTCACCCCACACAGTTCAAAACATTCTCCCCAGCATTTCCCTCAATTCTGTGAATTTTGGTAATTTTTATAACCAGGTGATTTTTCAGACAAATTTCATAATTGCGCAATTTCCCAATTTCTGAACTTTTATGCAAATTGTGAAAAGTTAGGGTTTTTATGCAAAAATGCATGTTAGATGGCATTACCCTATTGGCTAGACAATAGGTGGCATGGGACCCACAGAAAAATCTGCTGAAAATATCCCAAAAATCCAAAATTACCAAAATACCCCCAAAGTTCTACTTATTTACCAAATTGCCATTGACCTATTCCTATATAAACCCTAACACACACCCCCCCTCTCTCATCCCCACTCCCTCACAGCCACCACCGGCCACCGCCTCCGACCCAACTCCGGCACGACCTCCGCCTCGACCCCCTCTTCCCTCCGGCCAAGCCTCGCCGCCTGAGCCGCCCTGCTCCGCCGTGGAGAGCCTTCGCAACCACCACCACTCCCACACTGCCACAGCAGCTCCCCGACCTCCGACCGCCCACCACCGCCACCCTAGCCGTCGCCGACCATCGCCACCACCCCCACTCGCTCCGCCTCGACCTCCCCTACCGACCCACCACAATCCCGCGGCCCCACGACGGCCTCCGCCGCCGGCAGCTCCCCCGCAACCCCCACCGCCTCACTCTGCCAGCAACTCCTCCCTCACCTCCGACCGTCCTCCACCGCCACTCCGGCCACCCCCGACCTCCGCCACCCTCACCGGGCTGTTCGCCACCTCCTCCTCTGCCACCCCGACAGCCTGCACCCCCTCCTCCGCCGTCGCTACCCGCCTCCACAAGCTGCTGCAGCTGCCACTGCTACTGCTGACTACAGCTACTGCTGCAGTTGCAGCTCCGGCCAGCAGCCGCCGTAGCCTCGCCGGAGCTCCACCGGCGACGACGCGGGCCACCCCCCCCCCTGACGTGGCAGGTGACCCCTCTCTCTCTTTACTTATTTAAATACGTATATGTGTATGTATATATGTATAAGTATATGTATATGTATATATATGTATATATATATGTATATATATATATGTATATTAATATATATATGTGTTTATATATATATTATATAATATATATTATATAATACTATAAATATAGTATATATATGTATTATTATTATTATTATTATTACTATTATTATATGTATATATATATCTATGTATATATAGGTATGTATATATGTATATATATATATATGTATATATATAGGTATATCAATATCTATATATTGTTATATATATATATATATTATTATTATTAATATTACTGTATATAATAAAAATAGTATATATATTTACTTATATATATATATGTGTATTTTGTTCATTTTACATATATATATGTGTGTATATATAAATATGTAAATATACATATGTATTTTCTTTCTTATATATATATATATATATATATATATATATATATATATATATATATATATATATATATATTATGGGTTGTATAATTATATGTATACACATATTATATAATATATATATATATGCTTTTCATTTTTTATTCATTTCCTGCACTTTTCTTTTTCTTTATATATATGTATATATATATATATATCTATGTATATCTAGATATATATATTATCTATATATTGTATATATATTACCTATATATACAATATATTATATATATTATATTATATAATATAGCTGGATAATACAGCTTATATTTATGTATATTTTTAATTCTTGCACTGTCTTTCAATTCGTTATATATACGTATATATATAACTGTGGTCATATATAGACCCTGATAATATAAATATTATTTAGTGCTGGATAGTACAGCATTTATATATGTATTTAAATTCCTGCAATATCATTTTATTTTATATCTATATATATATTATGTATATATAATATATACTATATAGTACTGTATAATACAATACATAGATATATATGTATTTAATTTCTACCCTGTCATTTCAATTTATCTATATATATATCAGTGGATATACCCTGATTATTGTTTATTATATATAATTCAGTGGATATACCCTGACTACCATATTATTTTATATCAGTGGATACACCCTGATAATATTATATTATTATATATATTTAGCAGTGGATATACCCTGCTACTATTATATAATACCTGCATTTGTCTGTTCTTTATATACTATATATACTGCTATATATTATATCTATATATATACATACTATATATATATCTATGTTATATATGTGTATATAAGTATATATACATACTTTATATTACAGCCTTGATATTCACGAACCCTGTCTGTTTTAACAGAAACCACATTCACCACCACCAGTGACCCCGGTCACCAGCAACCTCAAAACCTGACTGCGAGATCAGGTTATCAACATTATCAGGGAGTAGGCAAGTATACCTTGCCAAGTTTTTACTGCTTAAATATTAACTGTTAAATGTTCTTATTTAAATTCAATTATTGTCATATGATACTGCTCCTGAAATTACATATAACTGTATGTATCTGAGATTGCCTTGGGTACAGTCAACAGATACGTTGACTTAGGGAAATCAACGTAATAGTTACAGACTTACCAACAACTGTGAGGATATCCTGATATTCTCCTAGACCCTATCACGGGAACACGCAACATGGTTGCAATGCATATTGGGATGCGAGCTGCGTAGTTGACTAGCTACCAGTACGTGTGACCGCATCACGGATTAGAATAATTCAGGAAATATACGACTTGACACTTAGTTACATTGGGAGGGGAGAACGACTAAAATACGTATGGGACACCCACCTCTTTACCATGTGCCGCACTCGACGGAGTGATACGGATGATATATATATATATATATATATTCATGTGACCATTCTCATCGTAGATGGAAAATTGTATAGTGCCCTTGAACGGGGGCATATGTGGCATATACTAGCCAGTCACCACAGATTGGTGAATTACGTCAGCATATGTCTAGCCACACATTTTCCATACGTACTAGGTTGTCTCAAATTGCATTTCACTTAGATGGTTAGCACCCTGTATTTATTTTATTCAGTAAATTATTTATTCAGTATTTACATTACATGGCATGTCATTTTTCTGTATCTTGTTACGTCCCTCTGAGGACCTGGTTCCCTGCCAGGTTTAGCTGAGACATTCCACCCCACAGTACCTGGACCTGGACAGGAGTCTGGACATGCCTCGGAGACGGAGTTAGAGGAGATGCCGTCAGAGTCTACCTGAGTGCACCTGGAGTTGAAGCTACATATTTTGAGGATGTTACGCTAGTTTATCTTATTTCACTCCTGCTTACTTTTGTAGTGGGATTGTTCCCACCTGACTTTATCTGGGTTGTATATGACATTTCAGATTTAGCATCTAATTATATTCAGCACTTTCCCTGTTATTCTTGTGGATGAGATAGATTTACCTGTATTTAGACTTGTAGTAGTTTAGGACAGCGTAGCACATCACTTTGGGTCCATTAAATTGGGTATTCTCTTAGTGACGTGTCAGCTGGCCAATGCCACGTGGCCTAGTTCCGTATATTTTTGGGACTGGGGCGTGACACGGTTTTAGTGGTGGCCCATGCAGGTCGAGTTAATTGCTAGTAACATGATATCATGTTCAGCAAACCTGCAATAGGATAGGAATACTAGGTCTCATCCACACTGACTTCATCCATAAATTTTGCATCCTGCTTGATTATCATCTATTAAATCCTTCGTACTTTTCCAATTTTTTTTTATTTTTTACAGAAATATGGACATACCCGGGGAAACTGCGATTGATGGAACTGACCAAGCAACAGACCTCTCGCCAGATGTCCAAGGGACACCAATCCCGAGAGACCAATCTTCGAGAAGGATGCTGGTCAATCCAACAACCTCGTACCTTCACCAGGATCCGACCCAAGAAGCAACACCAGTCCAGCAAGAAGGGCAACCTTCTCAGGCACCAACACTGCAGGCGGAGATACCTTTGCCTCCACCTCCAGTTCTCGCAGCCCTGATGCCACAACTAGAGGAACAATCTCAGATGTTCCAAGCCATATTGCAGGCTCAGTGGCAACAGAATGAAGTCCTGAGATAATGCCTAATGACGGTTCTGGAGAAGACAGCTGCCCCAGTACCAGCCCCTGTCCAACCAGCTAGCACTGTTCGAGGCTTTAGCCGGATGAGCCCGAGAACCTTTAAGGGCAATGAAACTCCGGAAGAGATCTCAGACTGGATCTCCAACACAGAAATACTGCTAAAAGGTTCCCAGCTTCACCCCGACCTATGGATGACCGCAGTAAGGACCCTACTCCTCGGCAACGCCCATCACTGGTGGGAATCTATCGAGCGCAGCACCGGCAAGAACCATACTTGGGAACAATTTTTGGAATATTTTAATGTAAAATATTTCCCAGCTACGGTCAGAGATGAACTGTACTTCCAGTTCCTGCATTTGGAACAAGGGAATATGACCGTCGACGCCTATGATACAGAATTCAGTCGACTAAGTCAATTCGGTGCCATCCTAATACCAACCGAGCTGAAGAAGGCCCTAAAGTTCCATCACGGCCTTACCCCCGAACTCCAAGGGTATACTACGGCACAGTCGAGGATTTCATACGAAGAAGTTCTTTCAGAGGCAAGGATACAAGAAGCCATTGGCCGAGAAGCAAGATGTTCAAATCCCACCATACTAGCCAGAGACCAGACTGGAGCAGGAGGACCAATCCGTCACCCAGGAAATCAGACACAACACCAGATGGGATCATATCAAACCAAGAAATTTTTGACTTGTCACCATTGTGGCAGGAAGGGACATTATGCCAAAAACTGTCGAAGGAAGTATAGACTATGCTTGATATGTGGAGATAATCAGTATAGGGCCAAAGACTGCCCACAACACAGAGAAGCAACACTCCAGCATGGGCAAGGACCAGTAGCACCAGCCCAGAGAATGCAACCCCCTACTAGAGGTCAGCATTCCCCAGCATCTGGAAGATTTCAGAGGGGACCACCCTTAGTCACCCAAGACAAGCAGTACTGCCTAGCCAGACAACAAATCGATAGACAAAGGCACGAGCAGGCCTTTGCACTAGCTGCAGTTGCAGAAGAACTGGAAGGTAAAACCATTTCAGGTATCATTATAGTCGCATTATTACCAGCAAACCGCATTATTTGATTCTAGAGCTACACTAACTTTTTCACATCTAGTAGTTTCGTACCCATGCAAATAGCCAGGTTTAACGGAAAAGGCATTGTTCTAGTTACCAACATTACTAAAGCCTGCTAGTAGTCAGGTATAGAAGAGTAATGAGGACGCGATTCTTGGTACTTTCAATACTAAACCACGACGTTGTCTTAGACATGGACTGGCTAAACCAAGTTCACATACCTATCCTAGACTACAGGAAGAGAAGCGTTATCCTTAGACCACCAAGTTACCCATTCGGATATCAGGACTAAGCAAACAGATAGGTAGATTGCTAGACATTGATTGATAAGCTCAATCATATGAATAAAGTGATAGCTGAGTACTACAGGTAGTTTCCAAATTAGATTTGATATACATGACTTATTAGGATAGTCAGTAACTTCTAGTCTTGTGTTTTCACCAATAGATTAATTTCAGCTAGTATCAGGAATAGATCAATTAGATTGAAGGAGAGAGGGTAGACAGATGTTAGTCTTGAGAAAAACATCAGAAAAACTACCAATAATATGCGACCTGTTGTAAATCTGGTGATACTCATATAATCTGGATAAAGGGGTACACATAGAGTAGAATAGGAAGACATATGTTTTCACCTACCCGAGAAACTATCAGACTTGGAAGAAGAGGAAAACTAAGCTCGAGGTACATCAGACTCTTCGATGTGTTGGAACGCATCAAAGAAGTTGTTTACAAGATAGCATTACCTCAGACATTGGAAGGAGTACATGACGTCTCCCACATATTCCAATTAAAGAGATACGCTCTGGATACAAGTCATGTGCTTAAATGCGGACAACCTATAGTGTATATTAAGGTTGTAGAACTTAGAAAACCACACCTCTTTTGGGTCAACTAGCAACCTAGACTAGAAGTTAGAGATTATAGAATCTTGTCTTTTTGTGAATTTGAATTGTTTTGTACTTCTCATATCCTAATCTAGCGTACTTATATTTGCTATACTACCTTAAAAAAAATGCTCTGCTATTATAGCCTAGTTTTGCAAGCTTATTCTTTATCAAGCTTGTTCATTAAAATTATGTATTATTGGAGTACTACATTAATATATTTCAGAATCAGTGTATGACGGTCTGATCAACCATAATGCACTTGGTTCGCTCTTCGCATAACTACTTTACGTGGATTGAGATATATAGTGATTAGTAGACAGATGTACTTACCCTCTGCGCGTATCGTATCCGCTACATAACTGTGCTAATACGAATATGTGAATAAGGAGTACCAGAATAGCATTTCCATCCACAACTGCCTTGACAATTCCCATTGAATTCTTTAAACGCCTTGAATCTCCATACTTCTAATCCATTACCCCCTTGAACTCTTGATTACTGTTTTTCGTCTTTCCTTATTTCGGAAAGAAGAAACCTCGTATATAGTATAAATATGAAGTGTATTGTTTCCATAGCCATTTATATAGTTTCTTGGGGAATTACCAAACCCTATTAATAGATTAGATTGCAGTTTAACACTGTTCTTATTTTTAGAATAATTTCTGTTACCTACCTTACATTGTATTACGTTCCTCTAGTTCATATTGCATGAAAACATCATGCACCAGGCAAATCAACCTGGGAACAGGAAGAGGATATTCGATAATGTTTCCCCCATCTATTTCCAGATCAGGGTATGTCCAAAATATTTTAAATCAAATCTTCAGCTATGTCTATGTCCTCATATGTCCTTAATCAATCTTTCGTTCTCAATATATGTTTGTTTTTATTTCGAGGACGAAATATTCTAAGGAGGGTAGATTGTAAACTCCCTCGACCAGATTTCAGTATTTTAATATTATTTTTAGTTAATTAGAATTAGTGCAACTTTTTAAATTTATTTATTATATATTCTATTGATTGTGCACCTGTTTATTACACAATAAATTAGGGCACCACACTAGCTGTTAACCCTAAACTAATTTCACATCCCTGCCCTAGACTTGCTAGACTACATTTTCTGTATTTTTAGCAACTCCCAGAAACCTCGTTTTGTGCTTCGTTTTAGTCGCACAAATATCGTTACAAACGTACGTATTTAATCCCTATTTAATTTTCTGCTCTTTACCCACCTCTGTACCCTAGAGATTTGAGGACCAGTAGGCACCTGTTTTGCCCAACCAAAAATACGATAATATTCTACACTAATTGTATTACAATTATCGTATTGACACCGTAGAAAAATTATGACCCTAACTGCCCTTAAATAATTAGTGAACACCGTGCGCAGTATTTATTAAATAATAAATACGGTGACCCGTATCACCTAAGAAATCAGACCCTGCATCTGCCCAGACTCACCCCACACAGTTCAAAACATTCTCCCCAGCATTTCTCCTCAATTCTGTGAATTTTGGTAATTTTTAGAACCAGGTAATTTTTCAGACAAATTTCATAATTGCACAATTTCCCAATTTCTGGACTTTTATGCAAATTGTAAAAAGTTAGGGTTTTTATGCAAAAATGCATGTTAGATGGCATTACCCTATTGGCTAGACAATAGGTGGCATGGGACCCACAGAAAAATCTGCTGAAAATATCCCAAAAATCCAAAATTACCAAAATACCCCCAAAGTTCTACTTATTTACCAAATTGCCATTGACCTATTCCTATATAAACCCTAACACACACACCCCCTCTCTCATCCCCACTCCCTCACAGCCACCACCGGCCACCGCCTCCGACCCAACTCCGGCACGACCTCCGCCTCGACCCCCTCTTCCCTCCGGCCAAGCCTCGCCGCCTGAGCCGCCCTGCTCCGCCGTGGAGAGCCTTCGCAACCACCACCACTCCCACACTGCCACAGCAGCTCCCCGACCTCCGACCGCCCACCACCGCCACCCTAGCCGTCGCCGACCATCGCCACCACCCCCACTCGCTCCGCCTCGACCTCCCCTACCGACCCACCACAATCCCGCGGCCCCACGACGGCCTCCGCCGCCGGCAGCTCCCCCGCAACCCCCACCGCCTCACTCTGCCAGCAACTCCTCCCTCACCTCCGACCGTCCTCCACCGCCACTCCGGCCACCCCCGACCTCCGCCACCCTCACCGGGCTGTTCGTCACCTCCTCCTCCGCCACCCCGACAACCTGCACCCCCTCCTCCGCCGTCGCTACCCGCCTCCACAAGCTGCTGCAGCTGCCACTGCTACTGCTGACTACAGCTACTACTGCAGTTGCAGCTCCGGCCAGCAGCCGCCGTAGCCTCGCCGGAGCTCCACCGGCGACGACGCGGCCCCCCCTTGACGTGGCAGGTGACCCCTCTCTCTCTCTACTTATTTAAATACGTATATGTGTATGTATATATGTATAAGTATATGTATATGTATATATATGTATATATATATGTATATATATATATGTATATTAATATATATATGTGTTTATATATATATTATATAATATATATTATATAATACTATAAATATAGTATATATATGTATGATTATTATTATTATTATTACTATTATTATATGTATATATATATCTATGTATATATAGGTATGTATATATGTATATATATATATGTATATATATAGGTATATCAATATCTATATATTGTTATATATATATATATTATTATTATTAATATTACTGTATATAATAAAAACAGTATATATATTTACTTATATATATATATGTGTATTTTGTTCATTTTACATATATATATGTGTGTATATATAAATATGTAAATATACATATGTATTTTCTTTCTTATATATATATATATATATATATATATATATATATATATATAAATCTATCTATATATATATATATTATGGGTTGTATAATTATATGTATACACATATTATATAATATATATATATATGTTTTTCATTTTTTATTCATTTCCTGCACTTTTCTTTTTCTTTATATATATGTATATATATATATATATATATATATATATATATATATATATATATATATATCTATGTATATCTAGATATATATATTATCTATATATTGTATATATATTACCTATATATACAATATATTATATATATTATATTATATAATATAGCTGGATAATACAGCTTATATTTATGTATATTTTTAATTCTTGCACTGTCTTTCAATTCGTTATATATACGTATATATATAACTGTGGTCATATATAGACCCTGATAATATAAATATTATTTAGTGCTGGATAGTACAGCATTTATATATGTATTTAAATTCCTGCAATGTCATTTTATTTTATATCTATATATATATTATGTATATATAATATATACTATATAGTACTGTATAATACAATACATAGATATATATGTATTTAATTTCTACCCTGCCATTTCAATTTATCTATATATATATCAGTGGATATACCCTGATTATTGTTTATTATATATAATTCAGTGGATATACCCTGACTACCATATTATTTTATATCAGTGGATACACCCTGATAATATTATATTATTATATATATTTAGCAGTGGATATACCCTGCTACTATTATATAATACCTGCATTTGTCTGTTCTTTATATACTATATATACTGCTATATATTATATCTATATATATACATACTATATATATATCTATGTTATATATGTGTATATAAGTATATATACATACTTTATATTACAGCCTTGATATTCACGAACCCTGTCTGTTTTAACAGAAACCACATTCACCACCACCAGTGACCCCTGTCACCAGCAACCTCAAAACCTGACTGCGAGATCAGGTTATCAACATTATCAGGGAGTAGGCAAGTATACCTTGCCAAGTTTTTACTGCTTAAATATTAACTGTTAAATGTTCTTATTTAAATTCAATTATTGTCATATGATACTGCTCCTGAAATTACATATAACTGTATGTATCTGAGATTGCCTTGGGTACAGTCAACAGATACGTTGACTTAGGGAAATCAACGTAATAGTTACAGACTTACCAACAACTGTGAGGATATCCTGATATTCTCCTAGACCCTATCACGGGAACATGCAACATAGTTGTAATGCATATTGGGATGCGAGCTGCGTAGTTGACTAGCTACCAGTACGTGTGACCGCATCACGGATTAGAATAATTCAGGAAATATACGACTTGACACTTAGTTACATTGGGAGGGGAGAACGACTAAAATACGTATGGGACACCCACCTCTTTACCATGTGCCGCACTCGACGGAGTGATACGGATGATATATATATATATTCATGTGACCATTCTCATCGTAGATGGAAAATTGTATAGTGCCCTTGAACGGGGGCATATGTGGCATATACTAGCCAGTCACCACAGATTGGTGAATTACGTCAGCATATGTCTAGCCACACATTTCCCATACGTACTAGGTTGTCTCAAATTGCATTTCACTTAGATGGTTAGTACCCTGTATTTATTTTATTCAGTAAATTATTTATTCAGTATTTACATTACATGGCATGTCATTTTTCTGTATCTTGTTACGTCCCTCTGAGGACCTGGTTCCCTGCCAGGTTTAGCTGAGACATTCCACCCCACAGTACCTGGACCTGGACAGGAGTCTGGACATGCCTTGGAGACGGAGTTAGAGGAGATGCCGTCAGAGTCTACCTGAGTGCACCTGGAGTTGAAGCTACATATTTTGAGGATGTTACGCTAGTTTATCTTATTTCACTCCTGCTTACTTTTGTAGTGGGATTGTTCCCACCTGACTTTATCTGGGTTGTATATGACATTTCAGATTTAGCATCTAATTATATTCAGCACTTTTCCTGTTATTCTTGTGGATGAGATAGATTTACCTGTATTTAGACTTGTAGTAGTTTAGGACAGCGTAGCACATCACTTTGGGTCCATTAAATTGGGTATTCCCTTAGTGACGTGTCAGCTGGCCAATGCCACGTGGCCTAGTTCCGTATATTTTTGGGACTGGGGCGTGACAGATATTTTTTGAATCTAATGGTGATGTTTATTACAGCTTTTGGAGGAGTACCCACTGTAACACCCCGTTCCGCTCAAGCGGACTACCGTCTCAAACGGCAATCGTGCAGCTGTCCCGACCTGCTTTGCCTCAAATGAGAAACAAAGGATATCCAGACTTGTCCCTAAAGGAATCCGGCTTGGACTTTCAGAGGCTCGCTCAGACGTATCGCTCTACCGAGGCGAATCATCGCTAAGGTGGGTGGCTACGGTGAACTTGTCTTTGCTTAGTCAGCACACATAAAATCTGGAATGTTCATGCTAGTCGCTAGGTGAATCACCCCCTGCATGCTAATAAATCCAACGCACCTAGCTAAGGGAATAATCCTAACCTATATTGCTATGCTAGAACATGGAAATGAAATACTGCTTATATACAGACCCTCGCATGCTAAGTCCCTTAACGGTTTTATCTCTCGGCTTACCTTCGGGTCCGAGCAAATCGTGTTTACTTGTGTCCCTTAGAAACGCATGCTTGTCTGCTTATGAATGTCTAACGTTATTATGTCTAACGTTATTATATTGTGCAATGTTTAAGCAATCCTGAACGCATGAATGGAACGTAGATGCAATATAAATAAATCATGCTACTGCTTGTCTTGTACTCACGTAGCCTACGGGCGATATTCACGTAGCCTACGGGCGATAGTCACGTAGCCTACGGGCGCACGACCCCCTCTCCCCTCCTCCTCCCTCGGCCCCGAGCCACCGCCCTCTCTCCTTATAAACCCCCCCGACTCCCTCTCTCCGGCAGTTGCCCGACCCCGCTCCGCCGTGAGCCACCTCGGCCTCCCTCTGCCGTGAGCTGCCGCCATCGCCTCCAGCGCCACCGCCATCTCCGCCCCACCGGCTCCGGCCTCCCCCTCGAATCCAGCAGCAGCAGCAGCAGCGGCCGGCCACCTCCGGCAGCCGCTGCCGCCCGTCCCCGCCTCCCCCTCGAATCCAGCAGCAGCACCAGCCGCTGCCGCCCGTCCCTCGGTGTCCCCGGCCGCCTCCGGCCAGCACAGCGCCGCTCAGCCCCCGCCGGCCGGCCATCGCCTGAGTCCAGAACCCTAACCCTAAATTCCCAATTCAGTGGACACGTATCGGACACGTGTCGGACACGTGTCGGACACGGGATTATTCGGGTTTTTGAGCCCTGTTCAGATGCGTGTAACTTTCTCCTCGCTGCCCCATTTTCAATTCCGTAAATTGCGTTGCGAAGCCTGTATGACCCTCTCGGTGCCTGGACAAACCGCTCGGGGCATCGCGTCCTGTGGTGATCGCACACCGCGATCCAAAAACAGAAAAAACATCGACCCGATTCACCCCGGAACTGGGTACGCCCAGCCAAACGGGACGACTTGGTCGCACGCGGTCTTCACAGATACATGCGCACCGTCAATACGGACGTGTGAGATTTTGCAGAAGCTGATTCGGGTGTGCGTGCACACCGAAATCAACGCGTATCCGCGGACATCGTCCCGTATTTGACTTTTCTGCAATTCGCCCTAACTTCCTGTATACACGTCGGATCGAGACAAAACTTGTGCCATCGGACTCGTAGCGATACGCTGGTCCTGTGGGTCAAGTTTGGTTCGATTCTGAGAACATTGACAAAATAGCGTGTCGTGGGCCCCACAGGCCCCGCTCGACGGGCGATTTTGTGATCGGCTCATCGGAATCCAATTCTGGAAGTTCCGTTGGGTTCGTATCATCGTTCCTAACCTATTGACACTAAGTTTGGTAAATTTGGAGACCTTTGACCCTGACACATTTTTCGGTGCAAGCGGGCCCACATGCGGACCCCGTTTTGACCCGAAACTGCCGTTTTGCCCTTGTCTCCAAATTGGACCCCAAGGACAGACGTTTCTAGCTATTTGATATCTTCTGAGCATGATGGTAATGTTTATTTCAGCATCCGGACACATCTCTGGAAATTCCCCGAGAACATAACTGTAATTGGATCCAAACATCAGGCAAGTACCTGCACTTCAAGTTTAATCTTTATATTGTGATAAATAAATTCCCTGCTTTATTAGTACCATTGATGATTACACGTAGAGTTGGAACACTGGATTTCATGTCTTACTTTTCGTGTTGGGTGGGAGAATACTAGAAGGCATGTAGTTTACCCTTCCCCCTTGTCGTGACTGCTAGCTGTGGGTACGCGACTGTACTCCCAGCCTTATACTTGTTTATTCCTGACTGCTAGTCGTCTATGACGGCCTTATTAGCCTTATAAACCCCTATATGCCAACTATGTATTCTAAAATAAACACAAGTTCACGCACATAATTCTTGCCTTGTTGTAGTTCTTGTTGTCTTGTTACAGTTACTGTCACATTTATTCCTGTTTTACTCATATTTCTGGTTTGTAACAATTAACCATATTTTATTTCTAGTCCTGATTTATAGCATTATTTCTCTGTTAATCTCATTACCTACTTACGCATATTCTCAACATGATGCTTAGTCAGTTATTTTCTACCTGTCACAAAATATTTATTTTAAATCTTGTTGTGCATTGTGTACTTTGCTCCTTTCCTGATTGGATCCGTTGTTTTAGGCGATGATGAGAACTTTGCCCCTACCTATTATGGCCCCTATGAGGCAGCAGGTGATACAGTTGCGGAGTCGGTTCCCGCACAGGAGACTACTCCTGCGGAGTAGCCAGTAGTAGTTATTTATTTCCTTTCATCTTAGTAATCGGGTTTGTCCCCGATTTAACTTCTGGTTTCTGTAATAAAACTCTGGATCTGTTGTCACATTCAGTTATGAAATCTTAGCATTCTTTTCCTGTTATTTTTTCCTTGCCTATTTAATTATTGTGAATGAGCTAGATTATTTTAACTGTGGATATGCCCTAGACAGCGTACTACCGCCGACTCTGCGGCGTAGGCTGGACGTACCCACGTACTCGTGCCCGAATATCCGGGTGCGGGTCGTGACACATTTTTGTGGTGGCCCATGCAGGTCCAACGACTAAATTGTTCGGTTTCAACTTAGGGACCGAACAGGCCTGCAACAAGATTGAGGATTTAGGAAAAAGCTCATTCACAGAATAGGATCTTTTATTTTAAACCTTGATATCATTCCTAATCAATTTTCCTATCACCCTTGATTTTCAAGTAATCTATTCTAATCTTCCTATCCCTTAATCTTCCAGAATGGTTCAGACCAGGAACACAGTAGGAGGCACATCAGAACCAGCTGAGCAGACTGTGCCCGAAACTCTTGCACTCCCGCCGCCTCCATCTACTCCAGCAGTTACTTTAGATGGGGCACAGCTACTCGGAGTGTTCCAGGGACTCGTAGAATCCCAGAAAGAACAGACTGCACTTCTACGAACCAGCCTCTCAGAAGCTCTTCGATCCCAAGAGTCACCACAAAAGAGGCCAGGAAGTGCCAAAGATTTCAAGAATCTTAAACCCCTGGAATTCTATGGAACTGAGGGCATTCTCTATGCCGATGAGTGGATAGAGAATGTGGAGCGACTCCTAAAGACTGCTCGGGTCCCTGATGATCTCAAAGTGGAGTCTGCAAGCCTGCAACTGTTTGACATAGCTCGGACCTGGTTTAGAGATGAACCCCAACTATCTGCTCCTGATCTCACTTGGGAGGACTTCAAGAGGCTGTTCAAGGAGAAATTCTATCCCGAAGTGGCTCGGGAAGCTCTCGAAAGCCAATTCGAGAGGCTGGAACAAGGTAACCTTTCTGTTGATGGGTACACTGCTGAATTTAGCAAGTTGAGCCACTTTGCAGAGTACATGGTTCGTACCCCGAAGGACAGAGCCCATAGATTCAAGAAGGGGTTGTCTCCTGATATTCGCCTTGCTGTCACCACTAGCCGAGCTCGTTCATACGAGGAAATCTTGAGCGTGGCACAAGGTGTTGAGAGAGACATGGGGCATAAACTAAAACGGGAAAGAGATACTGGAAGTATGGGACCCCACAAACGCCCGTTCCAACAACAACCACAGCAAAGGTCCCCGCAGCAAACCCAGCGTCCTCTCCCTCGAGCCACAGCACCCCAACACCAAGCTCAAGGACAGAATCAACGAGTTCCCACTTGTGGCTTTTGTCAAAAACAAGGTCACACCTGGCAAGTTTGTAGGAAGAGACTGGGTGCCTGTCTATATTGTGGATCAACAGAACATCAAGTGAGAGACTGTCCCGCTGCTCCAGGACGCGGACAAGATTACGTGATAACCGTGGAGAACGCGCAGACTCTGGGAACAGCTAATGCACGTAAGTGATTTTTTTTCCTGCCTTTCTAGTATTGTTTAGCTCGTGCCTATTGGTTCATGACCTCAGCCCCAACCTAGTAATTTTTGAACTTGCTAAATAACCTGGTATGCTTTAAATTTGATAACTGTAGAGATTTTAGAAGCTTTTGTGCTTATTTTGTGTTATTTTGTGAACTTCAATAAATTGTACCTCCTTTTCATCATCATCTAGCGCACCTAAATTTGTTGTACTTGACTTATGCTGCTATTTTATAGCCTAGTTTTGCAAGCTTACCCTTTATCGGGCTTGTTCATGACACCTGTATTATTGAGGCCTGATCAACCCCACTAATACAAGTGTCTATTCAGAATCAGTGTACTACGGTCCGATCAACCTTAGTGTATTTTGATTCGCACTTCGCACGACTACTTTACGTGGATTGAGATATATAGTGACTAGTATACTTGCCCCCCTAAACATGTCCGAGCATATCGTATCAGTTACATAACTGTACTAATACGAGCATACGAATAAATGATTACCAGAATAGAATCTCAATCCATAACCGCCTGACAATTCCCATTAGAATTCCTTAAACGCCTTGATCCCTGTACCTCTGTTCTACCACCTCGCCCTTGAACTCTTTATTATTGATCCTCGTTTTCCCTTATTTCGGAGAGACGAAATCTTGTGCTTGGTATAAGTTTGATATAGAGATAGTACTAGGTATACCCCTCAGACCGGTCGAATAGTTGATGACCCTCTATGATTAAGGGAACACCATAGGTGATGTGTTTGTGTTAAAGACTTAAGGATTCAATACCATGATTAATTAAGTTGGGACATAGCTTTACTAGTTGTATAGCCTTAAAGGATAGATGGGTAAATTTTAAGTTGGGTAGCGACCGCAATGTTCACCTGAGAGAAACCCGTTAGACTGTAATCAAGTGAGATTGGACAGAGAGAATCCTGCCATATTTTAAATTTCGAGGACAAAATTTTTATAAGTTGGGTAGATTGTAAGCCCCTGATTTTTTCAAAAATATTAAAATTGGATTTTTTGCAATTTTCCGGAATTTTTTGGGAATTTTCTGTAATTAAATTCAGGGTTTTGAATTATTACATGATTTTTAATTAATAATAAATAATATTAAAATATTGTGAAAATAATATTTTTGGGTGTAAAATGAAAAACTGGACTTAGGGTAATTTTTCTGGAATTTATCGAGCCCCGGACCTATTTTTAAATCACCTAAAACTATTTATTTATTTAATTGATTAATTTATCATCATTGTTATTATTATTATTATTATTATTATTATTATTATTATTATTATTATTATTATTATTATTTTGTTTAATATTTCCGGCCCAGCCCAAACCCCCGAGCCCGGCCCAACAGCCCGCGGCCCGTTGCCCTAACGGGTCGGGTCGGGTCCGCCTGAACCCGACCCGCTCCCCAGCCCCTCTCCCCCGCTGACCCGCTCCCCCGCTCCGCTTCCGCCGGCGCCTCTGCCGCGCCGCCCGCCGCTCCGCCCGGCTCGCCCCACCCTCCGCGGCCACGACCCCCTCTCCCCTCCGCCTCCCTCGGCCCCGAGCCACCGCCCTCTCTCCTTATAAACCCCCCCGACTCCCTCTCTCCAGCAGTTGCCCGACCCCGCTCCGCCGTGAGCCACCTCGGCCTCCCTCCGCCGTGAGCTGCCGCCATCGCCTCCAGCGCCACCGTTATCTTCGCCCCACCGGCTCCGGCCTCCCCCTCGAATCCAGCAGCATCAGCAGCAGCAGCAGCAGCGGCCGGCCACCTCCGGCAGCCGCTGCCGCCCATCCCCGCACGCCCCGCTCCCCGGCGAGCCGTCCTCGACGTCCCCGGCCGCCTCCGGCCAGCACAGCGTCGCTCAGCCCCCGCCGACCGGCCATCGCCTGAGTCCAGAACCCTAACCCTAAATTCCCAATTCAGTGGACACGTGTCGGACACGGGATTCTTCGAGTTTTTGAGCCCTGTTCAGGTGCGTGTAACTTTCTCCTCGCTGCCCCGTTTTCAATTCCGTCAATTGCGTTGCGAAGCCTGTATGACCCTCTCGGTGCCCGGATAAACCGCTCGGGGCATCGCGTCCTGTGGTGATCGCACACCGCGATCCAAAAACAGGAAAAACATCGACCCGATTCACCCCGGAACTGGGTACGCCCCGCCAAACGGGACGACTTGGTCGCGCACGGTCTTCACAGATACGTGCGCACCGTCGATACGGACGTGTGAAATTTCGCAGAAGCTGATTCGGGTGTGCGTGCACACCGAAATCAACGCGTATCCGCGAACATCGCCCCGTATCCGACTTTTTTATAATTCGCCCTAACTTCCTGTATACATGTCGGATCGAGACGAAACTTGCGCCATCGGACTCGTAGCGATACGCTGGTCCTATGGGTCAAGTTTGGTTCAATTCTGAGAACGTTGACGAAATCGCGTGTCGTGGGCCCCACAGGCCCCGCTCGACGGGCGATTTTGTGATCGGCTCATCGGAATCCAATTCTGAAAGTTTCGTTGGGTTCGTATCATCGTTCCTGACCTGTTGACACTAAGTTTGATGAATTTGGATACCTTTGACCCTGACACATTTTTCGGTGCAAGCGGGCCCACATGCGGACCCCGTTTTGACCCGAAACTGCCGTTTTGTCCTTGTCTCCAAATTGGACCCAAGGACAGACGTTTCTAGCTATTTGATATCTTTTGAGCATGATGGTAATGTTTATTTCAGCATCCGGACACATCTCTGGAAATTCCCCGAGAACATAACTGTAATTGGATCCAAACATCAGGCAAGTACCTGCACTTCAAGTTTAATCTTTATATTATGATAAATAAATTCCTTGCTTTATTAGTACCATTGATGATTACACGTAGAATTGGAACACTGGATTTCATGTCTTGAATACTGGATTTCATGTCTTACTTTTCGTGTTGGGTGGGAGAATACTAGAAGGCATGTAGTTTGCCCTTCCCCCTTGTCGTGACTGCTAGCTGTGGGTACGCGACTGTACTCCCAGCCTTATACTTGTTTATTCCTGACTGCTAGTCGTCTATGACGGCCTTATTAGCCTTATAAACCCCTACATGCCAACTATGTATTCTAAAATTAACACAAGTTCACGCACATAATTCTTGCCTTGTTGTAGTTCTTGTTGTCTTGTTACAGTTACTGTCACATTTATTCCTGTTTTACTCATATTTCTGGTTTGTAATAATTAACCATATTTTATTTCTAGTCCTAATTTATAGCATTATTTCTCTGTTAATCTCATTACCTACTTACGCATATTCTCAACATGATGCTTAGTAAGTTATTTTCTACCTGTCACAAAATATTTAGTTTAAATCTTGTTGTGCATTATGTACTTTGCTCCTTTCCTGACTGGATCCGTTATTTTAGGCGATGATGAGAACTTTGCCCCCACCTATTATGGCCCCTATGAGGCAGCAGGTGATACAGTTGCGGAGCCGGTTCCCGCACAGGAGACTACTCCTGCGGAGTAGCCAGCAGTAGTTATTTATTTCCTTTCATCTTAGTAATCGGGTTTGTCCCCGATTTAACTTCTGGTTTCTGTAATAAAACTCTGGATCTGTTGTCACATTCAGTTATGAAATCTTAGCATTCTTTTCCTGTCATTTTTTTCCTTGCCTATTTAATTATTGTGAATGAGCTAGATTATTTTAACTGTGGATATGCCCTAGACAGCGTACTACCGCCGACTCTGCGGCGTAGGCTGGACGTACCCACGTACTCGTGCCCGAATATCCGGGTGCGGGTCGTGACAATATCCCCAGGATTAGCAGACGAGTTCTATCCCGAGGTATACGGGACCACAGCAAGAGCAGATACAGGAGCTGATACATGAGTTGTACCGACACCGAGGACGAGATCGTGCCAGAGGACTTCTCCTGAGTATTGTCTGGTGATACTCATTTATTTCTATTTCCAGTTCCTTTATTCCTGTCTATTTGCATTGATGTATTAGACATATTCTCGGATTGTTCCCCGAGACATTTTGAGATATGCTAGTTTACATTTATCTGCATTATTCTGGCTTTTGATCTGTGATTACCTGTTGTGGATGAGATTAGAATAGTCTGTGACCTGTATCATTGGTTCTATTTCCTGTTAGACTACAACTTAAACATGCCCTGATGGATCCATTAAATTGGGGTTGTCCATCGGTGTGTGCTGCTGGCCATTATCACGCGTCCGGTCCCTCGGTATTTTGGGACTGGGGCATGACATTGGGTGGGGAGAGACACACAGGCTACAGGTTGATTATATTATTACGGTGCCGTAGCCACTCCGAGCTAGGCTCCTACATGATATTACTGCTACCGGCTCCCCGATACAGAGCTTGTAGTAGTCTCAGCCTGAGTTCTAGTGATGCTCTCATTTTGCATATCACTTAGCTGGTTATATAGTTTACCCTATTGATACATTTTTATATACTGTATTTATTTGGCTTGAGTTATTCTTATACCTTGCTATGTGTCACGCCCCAGTCCCAAAATACGTAGGACTAGGAGTACGTAACACGTCCAGCCGTATGTGCATGAACTCCAATATATGGAAACCATACACACACGTACGCTGTTTATGAATATCTAATCCACTAGTGGTAATATACTGTCACAACAAGTCACATGCAATCTATATCTCATCTACAGCACAAATAGTCAGTAGGAAAAAAAGCTGAATAACAACTGGATATCCAAAATGAGTATAGTCGGGTGGAAACAAATCCACTACAAAATGACTATTCTGATGTAGCAAAATATCTCTAAACAACGTTAATAAATCATAGATACTCTGAGGGTAAGATCTCCTCAGTCAGGTACGTAGAGTCAGGTCCAGGCCCGTACTCCTGTGGGTACTCCTGCTCGTCCATATCTGGAAAGAAACCAGGTCCTCAGAGGGACGTAACAAGATACATAAAAATATGCCAATAAGTACTGAAATATAAACATCCAATGGTTCGCCTAACCGTCTAAGTGAATGCAGTTTGAGAACAACTTTCCACCAAGTGGGCTATCTGGCTAAAATATGGGATTGGCGTGACCCTCTCGGAGAATCAGGAGCCTCAAAGCATGTCGTCTTTTGAACGACAGAGGCCGCCAGTAATATATAGTGGTCATCATCACCCGTTTCTCCGGTAGAGAAGTCGGGAGTACGAGAAAAAGTGCAAATGAGCCCAAATGTTTTATTTACTGTTCTTCCCACCCCATGCTCTAAGCAGGCCATATCCATGACATGATAAATTCTCTAATAACTGTCAGGTCTACTAGCATATAAAGTTTCTATCAGCAGTTACCCCTAACGTACGACACTTACGTACAGGAAGCCAACCCGATACGTAGTCCGAGGTCTATATGGGACTCACAAATCGTGTAGCAACTGTGTCACAGTCAATGAACCTACTGATGCTCCCGAAAACTGGGTGGTCTCATAAATAGGTCCAGAATCTACAAAATAAGCATATATATATAGGCAGAATTAAACATGCATGTATCAACTGGAATATAAATAATTTGTATAGTGGCAAGGTATACTTGCCGAGCAAGTTCTTTATAGTGTAATTGTCCACAGTAGTGTTTAAACTTTGGTGTAAGAAAGTGGAATTAGATTTTTAGGAGAGTTGTGATATATATAGGAATAAGGAGGCGGTAGAATTTACTTAATGGGTAAGAAACTGTTGCCACTGCTGCTTTCCTTTTATTGGTTTAGGTGTGCGGTTGAGGGTATTTAGTAATAATAGTGTTAAGGAGCGGTGGAATGAGAAGCTTACACGTATAGGAAAACAAAGCAAAGTTGATTTTTGCTTCTGCTACTGATATTTTCTTCTCCTAATGGTTATGGTTTGGGTTTTACGCGTAGAGAAAGGAAAAGTTTACGCGGGTTAACATAAGCGGTGGTTTGATACTGCTGTTGCTGTGGTTTGCGCGCGGTGGTTTTGTTATTGCTGTTGATATTTACGCACGGAGAAGTATACGCGATGATGAGCGGTTTGCTGCTATTTCCTTAATTTACGTGCGAAGAAAATATACACGATGTGGTGAGCTGCTTCTGATTAACCCTTTACTTTACGCGGGAATGTGGTTTAATGGTTTGCGGGTTTTGGGTTTGATCCAATAGAAAATTTTATTTTCTCCTTTTAACTCATAACTAATAATAAATAATTTACATAATTAATAATATAGAATACGATTTTCAGAATTAGGGTTCTTACATTCTACCCAACTTATAAAAATTTTGTCATCGAAATTAAAACTAAGCCACGGTAGAAGTTAAGGATGGTATAGAACAAAGTTAAATTTATACCTTGATCAGTAGATAGGTTCGGAAAACGTTGGCGCATGTCGTCCTCGCGCTCCCAAGTAGATTCTCCTGGCGAACCATGCTTCTATGCTACGCGGACCAAGAGAATAGACTGGTTCCTCAATACTTTCTCTCGACGATCAAGGATTTCCATGGGTTGCTCATGATATGACAAGCTTGGCCCAATGGTGATCTCCGAATGATCAAGAATATGACTGCTATCTGCCATATATCGCCTGAGTTGTGACACATGGAATGCGTCATGTATTCCCTCAAGTGAAGGTGGTAGTGTAAGTCGATATGCTACTTCTCCCACTTTCTCTAGCACGTCAAATGGTCCAATATACCTTGGACTCAACTTGCCTCGTCCTCCAAATCAAATAGTGCCTCTAGTGGGTGATATCCTCAAGAAGACATAATCGCCCTCTTTAAACTCCAAAGGACGACGATGAAGGTCTGTCCATTGTTTCTGCCTGTCTTGTGCTGCTCGCAAGTGTCCTTGTATCTTCTTAACTGTTTCAACTGTGTTGACCACTAACTCTGGTCCCAGAATCTGACGTTCTCCCACATCACTCCAACACACAGGAGATCTATACTTCCTTACATACAATGCTTCAAATGGAGCCATTTGGATGCTCGTCTGATAGCTATTGTTGTAAGAAAACTCCACAAGATGTAGATGGTCCTCCCACGATCCTCCAAAGTCCAACATACAAGCCCTCAACATATCCTCTAATGTCTGAATAGTACGTTCTGACTGCCCATCTGTTTGCGGGTGATAAGATGTACTGAATTTCAGACGAGTTCCAAGGCTTTCTTGCATGCTTCTCCAAAAATGTGATATAAAATATGAATCTCTGTCTGACACAATGGTGACTAGTACGCCGTGCAATCTTATGATCTGTCTCATATATAAGTCAGCTAAAGCTTCTGTAGATTAGCCAACTCCGAAAGGAAAGAAATAGGCTGATTTGGTGAGTCGGTCCACTATTACCCATACCGCATCTCTTCCACTGGGACTCTTGGGAAAACCCGTAATGAAGTCCATAGTGATATATTCCCACTTCCACTCTGGAATCGGGAGTGGTTGCAATAACCCTGCTGTTCTCTGGTGCTCTGCCTTTACTTGCTGACATATTAAACATTTAGCTACAAAGCGAGCTATCTCTCTTTTCATTCCATGCCACCAAAAATGTTGTCTTAAGTCACGATACATTTTAGTGCCCCCAGGATGAATAGAATATATCGAACTATGAGCTTCTGTCATTAGCTCCTATCGAATTTCTTCATTTGGAACATAAAGACGATCACCACATCGTAATATCCCATCGTCATGGATGCGCAGTCCTGTCTGCTCCCCGGCCTCTGTTCTTTCTTTTATTCTTCTAAATCTGGCGTCTGTAGGCAATGCTGTCTTGATTTTTTCTACTAGTGATGATTGTACTTGCAAATTGGCTAGTGTTTCGTCTGCTCCGGGTAATATCACTTCAATGCCAAGACATTGCAAGTCTTTCAATAATTCTTTTTGTGTTGTCAAGAAGTAAGCTACTGGTTTTCGGCTTAACGCGTCTACTACAACGTTAGCCTTACCTGGGTGATAATGTAGCTCTATCTCAAAATCTTTCATTAACTCGAGCCATCGACGTTGCCTCATATTTAACTCCTTCTGTGTGAAGACATACTTGAGACTTTTGTGGTCTGTATATATCTCCACTCATTCCCCATATAAGTAATGTCTTCATAACTTTAGAGAAAATACCACGGCTGCAAGTTCCAAGTCACGAGTTGGATAATTCTTCTCATGTACTCGTAATTGCCTAGATGCATATGCAATGCCATGCTGCATCAATACGCATCCTAAACCTTTTCCTGATGCGTCACTGTAGATCACATAGCCTCCTGATCCTGATGGGATAGTTAATACTGGTGCTGTAGTCAATCGCTTCTTCAATTCCTCGAAAGCGGCTTGACATTCGTCGATCCATATGAACTCTTGATCTTTGCATGTCAACCGAGTCATAGGTGTTGCTATTCTTGAGAAGTTCTCCACGAACCGTCGGTAATATCCCGCAAGTCCAAGAAAACTTCTCACTTTCGCTGCTGATTTAGGAACATGCCATGTCTCAACTGCCGAGATCTTTTCTGGATCAACAGAAATACCATATCCTGTAATGACATATCCAAGAAATGAAACCTTGTCCAAGAAGAACTCATATTTACTGAGTTTTGCATATAACTGCTCTTTTCTCAAGGTCTCTAGAACAATTCGTAAGTGCTTCTCATGTTCCTCGTGGCTCTTTGAATAGATAAGTATATCATCTATGAAGACAACCACAAACTGGTCTAAATACTGATGGAAGCTCGATTCATTAAGTCCATAAAGATAGCTAGAGCATTGGTTAATCCAAATGGCATGACAAAAAACTCGTAGTGCCTATATCTTGTTCGAAATGCGGTCTTCGGAATATCCTCCTTCCGTACTTTCACCTGGTGATATCCCGATCTCAAATCTATCTTTGAGAACATCTTGGCTCCACTAAGCTGGTCAAATAGGTCATCAATGCGTGGCAGTGGATATTTATTCTTCACTGTCACTGCATTTAATGCTTTATAGTCAATACACATACGTACTGACCCTTCCTTCTTTGGTACAAACAATACTGGTGCTCCCCAGGGTGATGTACTTGGTCGGATGAAACATTTATCTTCTAGTTCCTTTAATTGTGTCTTTAGTTCATCCATCTCCTTCTTTGCTAATCTGTAAACATGTGATGCTATGGGTGCTACTCCTGGTGTCAATTCAATTAAGAATTCTACGTCTCTATTTGGGGGTAGGCCTGGTAATTTCTCTGGAAAAATGTCTGGGAATTCTGAAATAATGGGATGATAGACAACATCATCCATCGCGAGTTGCATTCCATCAAGGATTTCTATGGATCCTCGTACAAACTCAAATTCTGGCTGGCCTGGTACCTTGAAAAGAATGCTTCCTCCAAAGCAATCGAAGAAAGCATGGTACTTGCTTAGCCAGTCCATTCCAAGCAAAATATCAAAAGTTGGCATAGGAAGGACTAAGAGTCGGGCATTCATTTTTCTGCCACGCACTATTATAGGACACGATCTACAAATTCTACTAATAGGTATAACTCCTCCCCCGGTAAGAATTCTAATACAACTAGGTAAAGGTATAGAGGTAATGTTGTGTTTGGTAATAAAACTAGATGATATGAATGAGTGGGTGGCTCCCGTATCAAATAATGTCATAGCGAGAAAAGTAAAAGCAAGAGTGATACCTGCCATGACATCAATCTCCTGATTTATGTCATCCACTTCCATTACAAAAGCTTGTCCGTTCCTCTATGGTTGTCCCTGTCTAGCCCTCGTGAATTAATCTTCATGTGCAGGTAGTGGTGGTCCTCGCTGAAATTCCCCTGCTGTTGGAGGTCGAGGTGCTCCTGGTCTCATCATTTGCTGAGCTGGCTTGGGTGCTGGAAGTGCTAGTCTCTGGGCTGTTGGTGGAAGTGTCGATGCTTGTTGCATAGGATAGTCCTTCAATATATGTTGTCCGGAACCATATTTCATACACCGTCCCAAGCGGACACGACAGTCCCTTGAGATGTGCCCGCGTCTCCCACAATAATTGCATTGGGGTTTCTCTGTGATCTAGTATGGTCCTGCTCTGTGTTGGTATTGTTGTTGTTGAGCTAAATGACGTCTAATAGGTCCTCCTTATTGTATTTTTGTCGGTCCTGGTTGTGTCCTCAGCTGGCCTCATTTTCCTCGGCTGATAGTTTTTTGTAATCTGGCCTCTTTTAGTAACTCAGTATAAGAGATTCGGGATTGTGAGCTTGTATAATGTTGGAGCTCCTGAGTCAGTCCACGATAAAACCTCTTAGCCTTGGACAAGTCATCTGGTATCAAAGCAGCGCCATATTTACTAAGGCGACTAAACTCAGCATCATACTCGTCCACTGTTCGGTTTCCCTGCTCCAGGTGGAGAAACTGATCATACAATGCATCTCTAACGGTGTCCGGGAAGTACTTCCTTTCAAAGCACTCCAGGAATTGCTCCCATGTCTGGTATGTGCCCAACTGGCGCTCCATGGATTCCCACCAGTGATGAGCATTACCATCTAAAAGCATCCTCACACCTATCATCCACAGCTCTGTAGGTAGCTGCGATGCTTCTAATAACTTCCGAGTGTGAGTGATCCAGTTGGTAGTTTCTTCTGGACTTTCAATGCCTTTGTACGGCCTCGGACCCATTTGTACAAAGTCTTTCACCGAACCAACTCTAGCTCGAGGTTCTAGAGCTAGTGCTTGAGCTGGCACAGTAGTCTTTGCAGCCATCCTTTCAAGTGCTGCTAAGAACTCTTATCTCTGTTCTGCTGCTTGCTGTCTCTGCTCTGCAGCTAGTGTGGCGGCCTGTTATTGCTGTTCCTTCATTATCATCTGGAAGAATTAGAACAGTTGAGTCTGACCATCTTGCGGTGTTGATGAGGCTGGGAGGTTCCCATTTGGTGGAACAGGAAGGTCAGATGGAACTGGATTGTGAATCTGTCCATCTGGTCCTGAAAGTCGAGGATTCGTTGAGGTCTCTCCTTGAGTCTGACCATTGACTCCAGGAGTTGTGTCACCATCAACAACAGTACATCCTTTCTGCATATCCATCTTTCTGTAGGTGATGTACACCAGGTTTAGAAGAAGTACAGGATTCAAAATAGAGATATAAAATTTGTCGGCGTAAAACATGGGTTCAGAAATATCCGTATAAAGTAGTAAGGTTTTAGATTTGTCTGTGTAAAAACAGAGACTCAAAGAAGTCAGCAAAATAGAGCTTCAAAACTGTTCGCGTAAAATAGGGCTTCAGAACTGTCTGAGAAAAATTTGCGTAAAAGTTATCGTGCGTAAACTCTGTGCATAAAAATCTAACATACGTTATAGCGTAAAGTTGCTTCGAGGAACTTTTTGTTTTTCCTTAAACGAATTTATCAGTCAAATCAGTGATCCTGATATCTGACAAAAGTACTGCACGATGATCGAGAGGACGGTTGTGATGATGATTTTGCACAGAGACTTAGGTCATCGTTTAGTAATATATTTAATACAAAATCATTTTTACGCTTTCAATGAGGAAGAAAAGTTGGGGCTTCTGCATACGCTATCTACAGAAATAAGTTTTACGCTCAAGATAAGACAAAATCAGACGCTAAGTCAAAAAGCTATTTCTGCACAGGGCTCGAGGCA
The DNA here is from genome assembly GCA_036927795.1 of Iris macrosiphon. Lineage (NCBI taxonomy): Eukaryota > Viridiplantae > Streptophyta > Magnoliopsida > Asparagales > Iridaceae > Iris > Iris macrosiphon. The sequence continues at coordinate 176,409,486 of JAYESA010000011.1, read as the reverse complement.
TATCTCCGCATTTAATGCACGAGATTTGGCTCTTAATTGGTCATGACTGGGAAAGCTAAAGCTAAGACTTATGATAATACGCTCACTACGCCTAATCAAGCTATTTACGCTGGTTTCATGAATCATCAGGTTTACGCTGGATATTTATCTATGTGGCTTACATGTCGTCTTATACGCAAAATTTTAGAAATAATATTGGAACGTGGTTGGCAGTTATTATAATTGTAGCGTAAAGTTGACATAACTACATCGTAAAATAGAAAATCTTCTGTAACTTAAGTAGGTAATCATAGCTTTGGCTTTTTATGCTAACAAGACAGTCAGTTGGCTTTTTACGCCAACAGGGGAAAAGAGTTTTTGGCGTAAAACTTAAGGAAAAATAAGGTTTAATCAAGTGTAGATGAGATCCTTATTCTCTATTTCTAAACACAGGCTTGTTTGGTACAGTTACGTAACCAAGACAATATATTCTGGACCTGTATGGGCTACCACCAAAAATATGTCACGCCCCAGTCCCAAAATACGTAGGACTAGGAGTACGTAACACACCCAGCCGTATGTACATGAACTCCAATATATGGAAACCATACACATACGTACGCTGTTTATGAATATCCAATCCACTAGTGGTAATATACTGTCACAACAAGTCACATGCAATCTATATCTCATCCACAGCACAAATAGTCAGTAGGAAAAAAAGCTGAATAACAACTGGATATCCAAAATGAGTATCAAGTCTGATAGTCGGGTGGAAACAAATCCACTACAAAACGACTATTCTGATGTAGCAAAATGTCTCTAAACAACGTTAATAAATTATAGATACTCTGAGGGTAAGATCTCCTCAGTCAGGTATGTAGAGTCAGGTCCAGGCCCGTACTCCTGTGGGTACTCCTGCTCATCTATATCTGGAAAGGAACCAGGTCCTCAGAGGGACGTAACAAGATACATAAAAATATGCCAATAAGTACTGAAATATAAACATCCAATGGTTCGCCTAACCGTCTAAGTGAATGCAGTTTGAGAACAACTTTCCACCAAGTGGGCTATCTGGCTAAAATATGGGATTGGCGTGACCCTCTCGGAGAATCAGGAGCCTCAAAGTATGTCGTCTTTTGAACGGCAGAGGCCGCCAGTAATATATAGTGGTCATCATCACCCGTTTCTCCGGTGGAGAAGCCGGGAGTACAGGAAAAAGTGCAAAGGGGCCCAAATGTTTTACTTATTGTTCTCCCCACCCCATGCTCTAAGCAGGCCATATCCATGACATGATAAATCCTCTAATAACTGCCAGGTCTACTAGAATACAAAGTTTCTATCAGCAGTTACCCCTAACGCACGGCACTTACGTACAGAAAGCCAACCCGATACGTAGTCCGAGGTCTATATGAGACTCACAAATCGTGTAGCAACTGTGTCACAGTCAATGAACCTACTGATGCTCCCTAAAACTGGGTGGTCTCATAAATAGGTCCAGAATCTACAAAATAAGCATCTATATAGGCAGAATTAAACATGCATGTATCAACTGGAATGTAAATAATTTGTACAGTGGCAAGGTATACTTACCGAGCAAGTTCTGTATAGTGCAATTGTCCACAGTAGTGTTTAAACTTTGGTGTAAGAAAGTAGAATTAGATTTTTAGGAGAGTTGTGATATATATAGGAATAAGGAGGCGGTGGAATTTACTTAATGGGTAAGAAACTGTTGCCACTGCTGCTTTCCTTTTATTGGTTTAGGGGTGCAGTTGGGGGTATTTAGTAATAATAGTTTTAAGGAGCGGTGGAATGAGAAGCTTACACGTATAGGAAAATAAAGCAAAGTTGAGTTTTAATTCTGCTGCTGATATTTTCTTCTCCTAATGGTTATGGTTTGGGTTTTACGAGTAGAGAAAGGAAAAGTTTACGCGGGTTAAAATAAGCGGTGGTTTGATGCTGCTGCTGCTGTGGCTTACGCGCGATGGTTTTGTTATTGCTGTTGATATTTACGCGCGGAGAAGTATATGCGATGATGAGCGGTTTGCTGCTATTTCCTTAATTTACGCGTGGAGAAAATATACGCGATGTGGTGAGCTGCTTCTGATTAACCATTTACTTTACGCGGGAATATGGTTTAATGGTTTGCGAGTTTTGGGTTTGATCCAATAGGAAATTATATTTTCTCCTTTTAACTCATAACTAATAATGAATAATTTATATAATTAATAATATAGAATACGATTTTCAGAATTAGGGTTCTTACACTATGTCCCCTAAGGACCTGGAATCCGGATTATGTCCCCAGGTTTAGCAGAGGAGATCTACCCCGAGGTGTACGGGACATGAGCAGTCATTGGAGCAGTACCAGAATCCGAGGACGAGATGATCGCCGAGGATTTCTCCTGAGTATCTGCTTATTCGATACTCAGTTATTTCTGTTGTTTCCTGTTTATTGAATTGATGTATCAAACTTATTATCAGGTTATTTCCCGAGATATGTTTTATTGAGACTTGTTGTTGATTTATATTTTATATTGATTGTATTTATTTCTGTGGATGAGATTAGTAGCATAGACCCTTATTGTTGTATTACAGCTTGAGTACACCCTGATGGGTCCATTAAATTGGGTTTGCCCATCGGTGTGTGCTGCTGGCCATTGCAACGTGTCTAGTCCCTCGGTATTTTGGGACTAGGGCGTGACATGGTTTTTGTGGTGGCCCATGCAAATCTACGACTAAATTGTTTCGGTTTCAACTTAGGAACTGATCAAGCCTGCGACAAGGATAGGATAAGTTTTAGGATCTCATCCACTTGATTGAATCATTCTTGATATCTATATCGGATTCGAAATTCTTGACTTGCATCCTGCCTTGATTGCTCTGTGCGCCTCTTATAGTTTATTTTGGATGTAGAGTAATGGACCCACCAGTAAGCAACGAGACTCCCGCAGGATCACGACGAGGTACTGTAGTAACCTACGAAGATAAAGTAACACCAGTGGGTGGAGGTCAATCAGCACAACCATGAAATCAAGCAAATCAGCATGCCTCAAGAATCCAACAAGATGATATTCTGCCACAGTTTACTCCACCAATGTCCGTATTCCCACAAGGGCAAGCTATGGACGGGCAACAGATATTTCAAATATTTTACGCAATGATGCAAGCCCAACAACAAGTTCAACAAGAGGCTCTGCGTCACGAGGTGGAGAACTTGAGGAACAACCTAGTAATCGTACTGGAGCAGGCAAATCTACCAGCCCAACGGCCATCGACGGGCTCTATCACCGATTTTTGCCAGCTGAAGCCCCGTACCTTTTCAGGCAAGGAGGAGCCCACTGAAGTTCATGAGTGGCTCACAAACACTCTACATAAATTAGAACTAGCTGAGCTTCCAAGGGAGCGTTGGATGACTGCCGTCCGGATGCAGTTGACGGATAATGCATATCACTGGTGGCTATCTAAGGAGACACAGCTAAGACCAGACCGAGTCACTTGGGAAGAGTTCTCTAGACTCTTTCAGGAGATGTACATTCCATCTGTTGCTCGATCAGAACTTCGAAACAAGTTCAATCGCCTCACTCAAGACAATATGACAGTGGAAGAGTACAATACGGAGCTCATTCGTCTGAGTCACTTTGCCCCTACCCTGATCCCGATAGAAGAAGAGAAGACTGAGAAGTTCTTCGACGGGCTAAACTTTGAGCTACAGAGACTGATTGGCTTTGTTGCACCTACTTCTTACTCGGACGTTCTTGCTGCAGTACGACGCATGGAGCGTGTCACCAGGAGAGAGTCCAGCCTGAAGCGGCCTTTCACATCTGCACCAGCCAGAGCACCACAGGAAGAAGCTGCAAATTGATCTCACATGCACCAACCACCGAGAGTATCTCCGCAGGTACTGCCTATCTGTCAATATTGTAGCAAGCGAGGCCATATTGAGAACGAGTACAGACGCCAAATAGGATTATATTTTATTTGTGGATCCAACGAACATTTAGCCAAGGAATGCCCTGAGTGTCGAGAGAGAGCAACAATGGTAAACCAACAAGCTTTACCAACATCGAGGCCAGCCTATCCAGCATCGGGAGCACCACAGACGGGAGTTGAAGGAGTCATACCACCATCTCCAGGAGGACATCAGCCGAGGCCACCTTTGGCAACCCAAGCAGCACTCTTCCAGCAGGCCCAGCAACATCAGAGGGCACCACTGCAAGGACGCGGACAAGCTTTTGCAATGACAATGGCGTACGCACAAACTCGAGGATTAACGAATGCGCGTAAGCTTTAAGTTATTCATAGCTATCTATTCCTAGTAACGCTTTAGCACGTGTCTGTTAGTTCATGACCTTAGTCTTAAACCTGGTATTTTGAACTTATTAGTACTTGATACCCTAGTTTTTCTAAGCTATATATATCCTTGCTCTATTCAGATTTCCTTACTCTTGAATTACATATCTCTCATTGCCTAGAAAAATATTTTTATTCCTTCCCTATGTATTCTACTTAACCCCCACATTTTTCTCGATTTTAATTCTTTATCCCTTGTGTCGTACTATAAACATATTTTTACAATCGTGTCATCTCTTCTGACTAGTTATATTTTGTTATTCTTTGATTACGAGGACGTAATCCTCTTAAGGAGGGTAGATTGTAAATACCCGAAATTTTCAAAATTTAAAAAAAAAATCGGGATTTTTCTGAGATTTTTTTACTAATTAAAATAAATGTTTTTCTGGAATTAAATTAATTTTGTGTTTTTATTAAATACTAAAATATTATTAAAATAATAGTTTTGAGTGTTAAATAAATAATTAGACATTATGTAATTTTTCTGGAATTTATTGGACCCCAGAACTATTTTTAAAGACCTAAAAACTAAAATTTTAAATTAAACCAAAATAAACCATTCTGAACCAAACCCAGTTGAACCAAACCCAAATAAACCAACCCAGCACTTATCGGGTCGGATCCGGACCCGTTAACTAAAACCCGACCCGACCCATTTTACTGCTACAGTAAATGGAATACCCCGACTCCCCGCCTTCCTTAAACCGCCGTCGATCCCTCGCCGCCCGTTCACCCCGCGGCTGATTTGTCTCCCCGACCGCTCACCTTCCCGACTGACCACATCCCCACCGGCCGTCGTCTCCCCTCCCTCAATGGCCGACCCGCCCTCCTATATAAACCCCCGACTCTGGCACCCCACACCATCGCCACCGCCATCACCACCTTCTCCTCGCTGCCACTGCCACTCCGGCGTCTCCCTCCGACCTTGACAGCCCCACCAAACTCGAGCTCCCCTCCGGCGGCATCTCTGCCCATCTCCCCGCAGTAGTCGCACAACGCCGCCGGTCGGTCGTGCCTCATCGCGACCCTCCCAGTACACGAACCTCAGTGAGGTACCCGCTTTTCCGCTTGCATAACTTTCTGTACATTGATCCAATTTTTGTTATGTTGAATCATCGCATAGACCGCGTGATCCTCTCAAAACTCGTGCAAATAGTTTAGGGTATCGCATCATGTGTCAGTTGTAAACCGCGACACAAAAACTAGGAAAATATTTCCAATTTCTGAAAATTCAGAATTTGTCCCAAACTTCCCAGTTCACGACCGTTTTGCGACCAACCTAATAAATATTTTTAATATTTGCTTGAACAGTTATTTAGGCCACTTAACCAAGTTTTAAATCCTATTTTTAGCTTATTTTATTATGCTGTAATTTGTATGTTATTCGAGGGTAAAAATGACCAAAATATTAGTTATTTAAAAACCCTAATTTTCGTAGAACTGGGTGCGCTCCGCTAAACGAGGTGACTTGGTCATGTAAAAATATCACCAAAAGGTGCGCACCATTAATACGGACGTGTGAGATTTTGTGAAAGTTGATTTGGATGTGCGTGCACACCGAAATCAACGCGTATCCGTCGATAACACCCCGTATCGGCCCTATTCTGAAACTCGTTGTAACTTCGTGTACGCTGGTCGTTTCAAAATGAAACTTGTACCATCGGACTCGTAGCAATACGCTGGTCCTGTGACCCAAGTTTGGTTCGATCCTGAGAACGTTGACAAAATCCTGTATCGTGGGCCCCACGGCTCCACTTAAAGGACGATTTTGTGATCGTCTTATCGTAATCCAGTTCTTGATATTCTGTTGGGTTCGTATCATCGTTCTGGACTTGTAGACACTAAGTTTGACAAATTTGGAGAATATTATCTCTAGCACATTTTTTGGTGCGAAGCGGGCCACATGTGGACCCCGCTTTGACCAGAAACTGTCAATTTTGCCCCTGTGTCCAAATTGGATTTATGGACAGGCAATTCTAGCTATTTGATGTCTTCTGAACATGATGGTAATATTTATTTCAGCAACCAGAGGAGTACCTGCAGATCCCGCTGATACCAGAGCAGCAGTTGGAATCCAAGCACCAGGCAAGTGTACCTTGCCATACTTGCAGTAATTTATTTCATATTATTATTTTGATCTATTTCTGTGATATATATGTTCAACCTAGGACCGTGTGACATTATCTTACGTTCGAATAATATTCGGGTGTCAACGCCGTACGCGGAGTTGTGTAACGTCACCTAGAGATGGATATCGAGACCCTATACATTTTTCGTGCTTGCATCATCAAGTACGTCATACCATAGGATACTTGACACTGTTCATGAGACATAATATTTCTGAGATATTCATGGTGATTCTGTATAGGTTACAATATTCGTTACATAGATATTGCATATGCTTAGCTATTATTATGACTCGTTGTATCAGTTAGAGGTCATGATCTTGCGTGACATGTACATGAGACGTCGTGGACATAAGACGTGTGATTACATTGGGTGGAGAGAGACACACAGGCTACAGGTTGATTATATTATTACGGTGCCGTACCACTCTGAGCTAGGCCCCTACGTGATATCACTGCTACCGGCTCCCCGATACAGAGCTTGTAGTAGTCCCAGCCTGAGTTCTAGTGATGCTCTCATTTTACATATCACTTAGCTGGTTATATAGTTTACCCTATTGATATATTTTTATATACTGTATTTATTTGGCTTGAGTTATTCTTGTACCTTACTATGTCCCCTGAGGACCTGGAATTCGGATTATGTCCCCAGGTTTAGCAGAGGAGATCTACCCCTAGGTGTTCCGGACAGGAGCAGTCATTAGAGCAGTACCAGAACCCGAGGAGGAGGTGATCGCCGAGGATTTCTCTTGAGTATCTGCTTATTCTATACTCAATTATTTTTGTTGTTTTCTGTTTATTGAATTGATGTATCAAACTTATTATCGGGTTGTTCCCCGAGATATATTTTATTGAGACTTGATATTGATTTATATTTCATATTGATTGTATTTATTTCTGTGGATGAGATTAGTAGCATAGACCCTTATTGTTGTATTACAGCTTAAGTACACCCTGATGGGTCCATTAAATTAGGTTTGTCCATCGGTGTGTGCTGCTGGTCATTGCCACGTGTCTAGTCCCTCGATATTTTAGGACTGGGACGTGACAAAGTATCCTCCCCAGGACAACACTGTGCCAAAATTATTATCAACTGCTGGTGCAACAAAGTGATAATACCCACAAACAGGCAGTCGACATTCCAACGACTGCATCCGAAGGCACCTCTCTGGCAATAACCCAGAGATTAGGTGAAAACACCAGAGAAGGATGAACTACCATTCGCCTCATGTTATTCTGCTCGGAAAGACCCTTCCACCTTGGGAGGAAGGAAGTCCAGCACCTACAGTCCGTCACTTTCAACCAGTGCATTGAGAAGACGACTACCAGGAGGACCAGCAATGGGACCTGCAGAAGGGGTTTTCCAAGGAACCCACTCGAGAAAAAGCTATCAGCCGCTAGGGGTTGTTCTTCCTCAGGACCCCTGAGGATTACAAGAGCTGGGGGTAGTAATCCCCTGGACCTATACAACAACCCGATATTTTGAGAAGGCAGCGATTCCCAGGGGAAGGACTCCGATATCCCTGGGGGTGGCCACCCTTGTCAAAATAACATAGCCTCATACACTGGGAGTAGTACTCTCTCGAAATCCGAGGAGGAGACGACCCTAACTGATGACCACTCCTAGCAAGAATCTGAGATGGAAAGTGCAGCGTCCACTGCCCCGTCCATCTTTCCCCATATGAGGATTATATACATGGCAGGGGACGATCACGAAGGCCCCAGCGAATGATGACGCCTCCAGGATCTTAAGGCCATGATGCAGACGATGAGTTCATCAATGCAAGCCCTGACCCAGGCAATACTGGAAATTAAAGCAAATATGGCTTCACAACCAACAAGGGCTTCTGGACAAACAATCTTGGACCCTGGGACCAATGTGAACTCTGATACCCCCACGAGTGTAGGGATATTTCGTATCCGCCAAAGTACAAGCCCTTTAACTTTAATCCATTTGACGGGAAGACATCCCCTTGTCAATACATGAGTTATTTTGAGACTACAACAGGGTACCTACCTCGCAGTGACGCACTCCTCACCAAGCTCTTCGTGGGGGCATTATCCGGGGTAGCATTCGACTGGTTTTGTGGCCTACAAGATAACTGTATCTTGTCGTTTGTCGACTTCAAGAGTCTTTTTCTCAAAAGATTCTATGACGGAGGAAGCGACATGACGATGTCCTCCCTGATGGATGTTACCCAAGGAAAAGGGAACTTGCCCAAAATTATATCGAGAACTTTTGACAAACAGCACTAAGGTGGCCTCCAGGCAATCCTGAGTTGACATTGATGGACATGTGCTGCAGAAACTTACTTCCGACAGTCAGTCTCTGGATGGGCGACGATCAGTTATAAGACTGGACAACGTTCATCATAAGCATTGTCAGCACTGAGAAGAAGGTCAAAGACGCCCGACTCCCTGTCGCTGACGATAGGTGAAAATGTTCAAACAATAGCAACAGCGGCAACAATGACCGTGAGGGAAAAGGAAAGCAGGCCCTGGTGGCCAACTTAACCAAGAAGTCCGAGCAAAAGCCAGCTGAGATTCCGAAGTCCCAGGAGACTTACTACTTCGAAGATGACGATGTCATACCCATCTTCGACGTACTGATGAAGGGTGGTAAGCTTCGGCTCCCCGACGTCAAGCGCCCTGTAGAGGCAGTCGAGATGAATAATCCAAAGTACAGCCACACCCATCGCTACGTCCACCATACGATGAAGGACTGTTATACCCTCAAGTAGTTCATTTAGCATTTGCTCGATACCAAGGCCCTCACCTTCGATATCAATGACAAGAAGGTTGTTGCAAATATGGTATCTCTCCAGTTTGGCAACTTTCCTGCAACTGTCACGCCCTAGTCCCAAAATACGTAGGACTAGGAATACGTAAGCATGACAGCCGTATATATATGGCAACTCCAATATATGTAAACCATAATACTTACGTACGCTGTACTATGAACAATAATTCACAAGTGGTATAGATTTATGTCATAAGTCACAGGGCATAACTAAATCTTATCCACAGAATCAAATATAAATGAATAACCAATCAACTATATAACTGAATCAAGTATAAGATGCTTGATAAGAACAAGTAGCTGGGTGGAGACAAATCTACTACCAAACTAGAATATGAGAGGAACAAAATAAGCACATCTAATGAACAATGAGACTCGAAGAGAGACCTCCTCGAAAGAGAATGGAGTAGCTAGTCCTGATCCGTGCTCCTGCAAATAGTCATGATCGTCTATACCTGGAAATGGACCAGGTCCTCAGAGGGACGTAACAAGATACATAGAAGCATGCCAATTAAATACAACAAAACATGCATAATAGACAGAAAATATATAAGTACGCTGCACTAGACAATCTATATGAATATGCATAATGAGGACAACTTTTTGACTTATGGGCATGGGTAGGCTACTCTATCTAATCTCACAACTCACACACACGTCAGGAACACTATCAGTCGTCATACCGTGTAAACCCCCTAATTTTCAAGAAATTTTAATTTAGAATTTTTTACAATTTTCTGGATTTTCTGAGATTTTTTGAAATTAAATTCAGGTATTTTAATTATTAAATGATTTTAAAAGATATTAAATAATATTAATATGTGATAAAAATTATATTTTCTGGTGTAAAATTAAAAATCGGACATAGGGTAATTTTTTGGGAATTTATTGGACCCCGGATGGATTTTTAAAGCCTTAAAAACTATTGATTAATTTAACCTAATTAATTAAACCCGGTTTACCTAAACCATTTTAGACCGAACCCAATAATTAGACCGAACCGGACCGGCCGGTCTGCCCGAACCGGCCCAAACCTCTTAACGGGTCGGATCCGGGTCAGACCCGACCCGCTAAGCACCCGACCCGACCCGGACTAAAACCTAACCCCCAAATTTATTGCAGCCCCGACCCTTCCCCTGCCAGCGGCCGTTTCCGCCGCCGTGGCTGCCGGCGGACCCTCCATTTCCTCTTCCTCTACCTGCCGACGACTCCTCTACCTATTTCGGCCAAAACCCCCGGCCGTCCCTCTCCCCTCAACCCTCTATAAAAACCCGAGCCGGCCACCGGAAATCCCCTTCATTTCTTTCTTCTCCGGCGAGCCCCTGTGACTCCGGCCATCCCCCTCCAGCATCTGACCACCCGGCACCCGACGCCGCACCTCCAGAAGCCCTCCGCCCACCTCCAGAACCCCGACCCGACGCAGCACCTGACCACCCGACGCCGAGCCCTCCAGCACCGATCCGGCCGCCCACGACCTCGCCGACCTCCCCAGACCGACTCCGGCAACCCCTCAGTCGTCCAGCTAGTCTCCGGCGGACTCGGACATGACACAGAACCTGTGCCCTAGCCAGGACACGGCCGGACACGTCCAGGACACAGTAGACTCGACTCGGACACGCGTGAATCGAACTTTTTAAGCCCTGTTCAGGTACTCATAACTTTCTCCTTGCTGCCCCAATTTCTATTCCATTTATTGCATCGCGTAGACTGAGTGACCCCCTCGGTGCCCGTGAAAACCGCTCGGTGCATCGCGTCCTGTGGTGATCGTGAACCGCGATCCAAAAACAGGAAAATCAACGCCCTGTTTTACCCCGGAACTGAGTACGCTCCGCCAAAAGGGACGACTTGGTCGTATGCGGTCTTTACAGATACGTGCGCGCCGTCGATACGGACGTGCGAGATTTCGCAGAAGTTGATTCGGATGTGCGTGCACACCGGAATCAACGCGTATCCGCCGACAACGCCCCGTATCCGACCTTTCTGAATCTTGATGTAACTTAGTGTTCACACGTCGGATCGAGACAAAACTTACGCCATCGGACTCGTAGCAATACGCTGGTCCTGTGAGCCAAGTTTGGTTCGATTCTGAGAACGTTGACAAAATCGTATGTCGTGGGCCCCACAGGCTCCACTTGACGGACGATTTTGTGATCGGCTCATCGGAATCCAATTCTGGAAGTTTCGTTGGGTTCGTATCATCGTTCCTGACCTGTTGACATTAAGTTGGACGAATTTGGAGACCTTTGATCCTGACCCATTTTTCGGTGCAAAGCGGCCCACATGTGGACCCTGCCTTGACCCAAAAATGTCATTTTCGCCCCTGTGTCCAAATTGGACTCAAGAACAGGCATTTCTAGCTGATTAATATTTTCTGGATCTGATGCTGATATTTATTTCAGCAACCGGAGTACTGTCTGCAAATTCCGCTGAAGTCAGAGCCACAATTGGAACCGGAAACCCAGACAAGTGTACCTTGCCAACTTGCAGTCTTTGTTACATATTCTTTGACTTATTTATACATTGTTGTACATGCTTAAACCTAGGACCGTGTGACCTACTTAGCGTCCGATTAATAGTCGGGTGCCAACCCCGTACGCGGAGTTGTGTACGTCATCTAGAGATGGACATTCGTGACCCTTCACATTCTCGTACTTACTTTATCAAGTACGTTATACCCAGGACACCTGACACGAATCATGAGGCAGAATCTTCCTGAAATATTTAAGGTGATTCTATGTAGGTTGCAGGATTTATGACATAGACATTATATTTCTAGACATTATATTCATAGACATAGTATGACTCATTGCATTAGATATGATTTTACGTAACATGGACATGAGGCATCGTGGACATGAGACGTATGATTATATTTGGGTGGGGAGAGACACACAGGCTACAGGCTGATTATATATATATAGGCCACAACATAGTAAATTACATAGCATAGTATAACTGCTACCGGCTTCCCGACACAGAGCTTGTAGTGGTATCAGCCTAAGTTCTAGTGATGATCTCAACTTGCATTTCACATAGATGGTTATATAGTTTACCCTATTGTTTCATTTATTACTGCACTGCATTTATTTTGGCTTGTATTATCTGTACCTTACTATGTCCCCTGAGGACCTGGATCCGGATTATGTCCCCAGGATTAGCAGATGAGGTTTATCCAGAGGTATACGGAACATGAGCACTTCACGGAACAGTACCAGTACCTGAGGACGAGGTGATTGCTGAGGACTTCTCCTGAACATCTGCTTCTTCCATGCTCAGTTTTTATGGCAAATAAACTCTTTATTTCCTGTTTAAGAGAATATTTGTAACAGACTTAATATCGGGTTGTTCCACGATTTTATTTACTTGTGACTGGTTAATATTTATTTCTTTTTATTGATATTGCTGTATTTATTCTGTGGATGAGACCAGTATACCCTGATCATTGTAATACAGCTTAAGTATGCCCCGATGGATTCATTAAATTGGGTCTGTCCATTGGTGTGTGCTGCTGGCCATTGCCACGTATCTAGTCCCTCGATATTTTGGGACTGGGGCGTGACATACCGCGAGGGTAGCGACCATCGTGACACCATCAGCCGACATACCTCGAGGGTAGCGACCATCGTGACACAACTCCCATAGTATGTGCTAGTTACTACGGTTTAACAGAGTGGATATAGCCCATATGCCTACTGATTGTCCTCCCCTCCCATGATACTATGTGTCAAGTGTGTGTCAACATATATATAGTATATAATTATGACTGAAAGAAAACACACATGCAATGAATATATAAAATATAATAAGCATGCAAAAGTACTATAAGCAAATTGGCAAGGTATCTTGCCTGGTCTGAAAAGAGATGAAGTTGCAACTCAAGGCATCGTCTGATCTACCCGTCACATAAATTGAACAAGTTATGTTACAAAAGTGGGTGAATAGGTTTCTCCATTTTAATCTATTTTAATTCTGAATAAAATAATCTAAAATATTATTTTAATCTTATTATAATCTGATTTTATTGTTAAACCCAAATTTTGGTCCAAAGAAAGTTAACTTTACGAATTTGTGATCCGTAGCACGCAAATCGAGGCAATCCGTTGACCAAAAAGTCAACCAACTCAAATCCTGGATTTGTGTGTAAAATTCTATAGATTTTAGCGCTACATGAATGCCGGAATCGACGGTTTCAATAAATCATAAGTCGGTAAAGAGTTATGTCCACAAGGGCGCACAGATGACAATTTTCGATGGTTTTCTATTTACGTCTACGTTGCACAAATTTTACAGTAAATTAAACTTATATATTAAATTCTGGAAATATTATTTTATGTAAGTTTATCATGTTAACTTTTCGAAACTTTAAACGGTTCATAATTCTGAATTCGGGATCTCCCAAAATCTCGAAAATACGGAAAAGCGTCTGATTTTGGACATCTGTCACTTTTAGAATTTTCTGAAAAAATAAGTTCATAAATTATTAAAATAATTTATATATTCAGAAAACTAACATTGATATGGTTCTAATAAAAAAAACTGGAGCATTTTTGGAGTCCGGAGCTAGGAGATATCGTCTTTTTAAGTCGTCATAACTACTAGAAAATGAGGCTGAATTTATGACGAATTTTGACTATTTTTGGACAAAAAAGAGAGGAGTTTGGGGAAGAAAAATATGAAATATAAGTTTATTTCATAAGCCTAATAGGTATTTATAATTGTAGAGACTACTTAATTGAATATGACTAGGATTGACTAATTTGGATATGATTAGTATCAGTTTAAATAATGATAGGATATGCATGAAGTTGCTTTCCTAGTAGGCTATATATATCCAAATAAATCCTAAATAATTTTAAAAATAGAGTTTGAGTTCATCTCAATAATTTATAATCTTAAAATGGAATTAAAGATAATACAAATAATTTATATATAATCTTATTAATATCTATTAACACTAAATTAGCATTTATCTAATATTAAGACTATATATATCCAAATAAATCCTAAATAATTTTAAAAATCTAAATAAATTTCTTAAAATTCTAAATAAATTATAGAAAAATATAATTAAATATTTTAACCTAAAGTAAATATTTAGTAGGAACAATATGCAAGTATGGTCTCATAGTTCGTGTGCACGCACTGCTCGTGTTCAGTGTGCTTATTCGTGTACACCCACCATTCATGTTCGGTGGTTATGATATTCGTGTACACCCACTGCTCATGTTTAGTGGTTATATCTCGTGTTCGTAGCGTTTCGTGATTGGATCCATCGGTATTATTTGGGGGTGGGAGAGTATGAGTTGATTATGTGATCAAAGCCCCATTGTTACATCATGTACATTCTGGTTACATACCTCACTTATAATTCGTCTTACTTGATCATGTTCACCCAACCCAATCACATAATAAACTTGTATTCTGAGGCACATTAGCTAGTTTAGATTAAGTTATTTCATCATATTGTTGATATTCATATTGTTGTTCCATATTCTCGTACATTACCTGTATATCTATTGTTCATCATTCATATGTTTAGTGATCCTGTATTTCATTTCTATATCTGTTTATATGCTCGATTATACTATTAAAACTGCTTTCAGAGGTATGTACTTCGCTCCAATCCTGATTGGATATATTTTTACAAATATTTGGCTTATAGAGCAGTGTCCCACATTCTACGGTCCACATAATGGCGTATCTTTAGAGGATCCTTTGGTAGACCAGGAGGACATAGTTGTAGAGCCCGAGGAGGTTTAGTTTGTGTTGGACTTGTATTATATTATATTATTGAGATTCTTTGGGTTGTATATTATTTTAGATTGTGGTTTATATCTTATTCTTTCCTTCGCTATTCTATTCGTGCTTATCTTCCTTAATTTGCATTATGATTGAGTTTAGTTATATTGTGAGATACCATTTTGTTCCTCCGTTTGGAGTTTGAGATGATTGACAGGTACTATATTATATTGTTGAGATGCTAGATAGTTAGAAATAACCCAGACCGCTTTATACCGCCGATTCTGTGACGTAGGCTAGGCGTAACCACGTACTCGTGTCCAAATATCCGGGTGCGGGTCGTGACAAGACGAGACTTACAACTCCAGAGGCCTAGGAAGAGCCTACAAAATTAACCCCAACGAGGACATAAAATCCTCAGCGACGGATAACTCGTCCTCGACCCATGCTCTCTTTGCAGGAGGAGACATCGCGACAGCCGACGGAGAACCAATAGCTCATCCCTCACGAGACCCTCCAATTCTGAACCCTTCGATACCCGAGCACCGGGGCGAAGAGGGTGGCCAGGGTTCCCAACTATAACCTGTCACAACCCACACCCGAAAAATCGGGCATGAGTCGTGGGTACGTCCAGCCTACGTCGCAGAATCGGCGGTAGAACGCTGTAAAGGTCCGTTCTAGGTCAACAATCTATATCACAAAACCTATCAATATCCTCTCCAAAAGGAGGGCAACCACGCAATATATATATGAATACTCAATCACAATAACTAGGGGAAGAGTAAAGCACGATAAGATAGCAAAAGAAACAAAGAAACACAGAGCAAGACAATATCCAAATATACAATCCAAGTCTATAGTCTACAATATCTCACAGGCAACAAAATAATAAGTACAATCATCTAAAATATCAACTGGGAACAACCCAGGAAACCCACCTAGCAAACTAGGGCGCTAACGGCGTCTCCTCGTCGGGCTCCTCCTCAGTCTCGGGGTCGCAACACTCGTCGACACCCGGCCCGTAGAACGTCGGGCAGAAATCCTCAGGATCCTCTAGAAAAATATGCCCAGTCAGGACTGGAGCGAAGTACATAACTCTTAAAGCAACTCCAAATACATGGTAAGGTGTATATGACGAGCAATAGAAAAGTATACAAGATGCACATAAAATAAATACAAGATGGAGCAGACAAAGTAGCTGCAATGTAAACTGGAGAACAATACAAGTAGAGAAGTAACTGTATGTGACAAAACATGAATACTAGATAAGTGCCTTGAGCACAAGTTCGTTATGTGATCGGCTTAGGTTGCACATGAAAAATACTGCGATAACTCCGTTATGCGTGAGTTGTATAACCGACATACACATGAATACTATTTGGCTTTGATCATATAACCAACTCCTACTCCCCTCCCCCACTAATACTCTTGAATCCAACCATGGCACGC